>CAUDMG010001311.1:1507500-2130000 GCA_958450375.1 Homarus gammarus
GGAGGAGTGTCACTTCTCTGACGCTTCTCCATCATTTTCTCAGGTATGTGTACGATTCTCCGCTCACCATATGAAGTCAGTTTAACTCAGTGAATTTTGTGAATATCAGTGTTCATGTTGTAACAGTGAAATTGTCCTTTACCCAGTGAAAGAATTAATGTAACATAAATATCGTCTGTCGTTGCTAGACGAAAGATTGTTTGTGATTGAGTTATTATTCACGTCTCTGACGCTTCTCCAGCATTATCTCAGGCACAGTGTGTGCGTTAGCTGAATACCCGACAGTCACCGAGGGACCGATAGCTGCATACCAGCTGGCTGTATTGGAAGATGTCGTTAATTTGGCAGGATTAAACTGTGCGAATCCGCACCTTGGGAACTAGGCCCGAACTCCCTCACAGTGTATTCCACTCCAACCGACCTTGACAGCGTTTTTCGTTTTTTGTGGTGAAACCAGTGTGATACCCTGGGGCACGCCTGACAGTTATATGGGCCAAAGTATTATTGTTGTACCGTATATGATTGGGGATATTTAGCAGAAGTATGGTTATCCCATGTTGAGTAGTGAACCCATAAATATTGAAAGTATCAGTGAATATGTTGTGTGAGTTGAGTACATCAATTGAGGGAAAAGTGCCATGTTGTTCATTCCGAACTAACATGATATTATAAACAATAAGTTAATTGGGATATTGTCAAGTGTGTCATAGAACCATCTGTAGTGACAATGAAATAATATAACAGTTGTTTAATGATGTAATAAGTAATTGAAGATCAATTTTATGAATGGTAAAGTAAGACGTAAGCCGTCCAGTCTGGTCTGAGTGCATTTGATTAGCATCTTGTTCACTCCTTATGTTAATAAATATTGAATTAGTAAACAGCGAGTATCACCGCTCTATTCCTTCCAACCATTGGTTGTCAGAAAATAACTATTGTAACCCACGTACCTAGAAGGTCACTAGCACGCTTCCTAACAGTTCACTAAGACATGTTATATTCTAATAAAAGTCTGGGTGATGGTAGGCTACCGTTGTAAGTAATACGTGTTATAATAACAATGACATGGTTCCCAGACTAATGCATGGTTTAGAATATAACTAAAACCGGATATAAAGAGGAAAACAGGACTCTTACAAATTGGTGACTTAGAAAATATATGAAGCAAGTAGATAAGTATAGAAAAGAGAAATAAAGAGAATAAATTTGAAGTAAGGCACCCCCCCCCCCTTACACTCGTATATTAAAGAGTTTTGAGAAATGTGGAGTATAAGGAAAGGCCAATGATCATTATATCATTAATGAGTTAAGTGTACTTATCTCTGAAACTAATGAAAAAAGAGAGGCTTTATATGTTTAAGAATGAATCTTAAATTTGTAGTCTGCAAATTAATAGTGAATGTAAGGGCGGTAACGAGCAGGAAGATCGTTGCCGCCGCTCACTCACTCGTTTGCTGGCTCGCGGGTTAGACGGAGGTGAGAAGGTCGACTGCTGCCTTGACACAGGACAGACTGTACCCAGATAGCAAACCAGACACACCTCCCCGCTGCTCGTCCAAATTCTGGTTGTGTTCTCATCAAAGGCTCTGGACTCGTGGGCTGTTTCCCCAGACCTTCACATATCGACTGTCAATCTCTGGACACCTACCCCAACCACTAACGCGGCTGCCAGTTCCTCTCCACCGTCTGTACCCCGGTGTTCTCCTGTGTAGCAAGACCTCGACCACCTTCGTTTAGGTGAGGAGCTGACTGGACCATCCCCAGGGCTGCTGCCGTAGGAAATATCTGTTCATTGTTTGATTCTCTTGTTTGTTTGATTCCATTAATTGTTGACTCCCATTAATTGTTTGAGTCCCTTAATTGTATGATTCCCTTAAATGTTTGATTCCATTAATTGTTTGATTCCATTACTGTTGACTGCATCAATTGTTGATTCTCATAATTGTTTGACTCCCGCAATTGTTATTTCATGTTTTTTGAGTGGTGTCAGAGTTTTGTGTTATATCTTTATAGTAAAGAGATGTCAATCTCGAACGGTTGTTTGTTATTCCTCGGATTACCATGGTTATTGACTTTCCTTTTATAAGATCCTGATTAGGCTGGTAAGGGATTTCTATCCCTAAGTCCCAGGCCTTTACAGTGAAGGATATCAATTTGAGCAGATGGTGGAGGTTTGGAGCTTCTCTATCTTAGTCGTTCTCCAGTCTACAAGCTGTCGTCCTTCAGGAAAATCGTCAATATTAATATAAACAATTTTACTTCAGTTCCTTACATAAAGAGTACTTTCTTCTAAATTTTTGTTTATGTCTTCCGTTATTGTCATTTCACAGCTTCCCTATACTGTTCAATATGACTAGCATGACCTGTTATGGCTACTGTTAGGAATATCACATATAGTCTGTATTCTCACGATAAAGTCCCTTCCATTCCCAGAACATTTCTCCTGCAGCTGTCGCAACACAAATACTAGACTGACGGCCCCTCCTCCTGTCTTGGATCCAGATTCTCTGTGTTGTCAACTTCTGCTCAGTTTATATTCCGTTATTTTCTCTAGCACTTCCAAGACATGCTAAACGAACATTACTTCTCTCTATAATATTATATTAAATCACATACATACATACATACATACATACATACATACAGTACATACATACTGTACATACAGTACATACATACATACATACATACATACGACGGGCCAACACTGAAATGAGTAAATGAGTGACAAGACACTTACTGTCCTGCGGGATTAGCTGAAATTGTTTAAGTAGATTTGTTAGTGTGTAGCAGCCATCAGTGATAAATATTTTGTTGTCAAGAGTAAATAAGCAACAATAATGTAAAATCATTCGGGAAATAATAAAAATATATTAGCCACATAATGATACAAAAAACAGGAATGTGCAGAGACTGATGAGGACACCCGGGGAGGACAAATGTATAGCAACATCAGAAAGGAAAAGTATACCAATTATAACATAACCAGATAAGACAAGTGTACCGTATCTCTCTCTCTCTCTCTCTCTCTCTCTCTCTCTCTCTCTCTCTCTATATCTATATCTATCTCTATATATATATATCTATATATATATATATATATATATTATATATATATATATATATATATATATAAATATATATATATAACAAAGTATGTCTGTATGTGTCCGCACGAGAATCTCGAAAACTACTTTACCGATCTGTAGTGATGATGGATGGTGATCTATGTAGTGATGATGATGGATGGTGTTATATGTAGTGATGATGGATGATGTTATATGTAGTGATGATGGATGTTGTTATATGTAGTGATGATGGATGGTGTTATATGTAGTGATGATGGATGATGTTATATGTAGTGATGATGGATTGTGCTATATGTAGTGATGATGGGTGATGTTATATGCAGTGATGATGGATGGTGTTATATGTAGTGATGATGGGTGGTGTTATATGTAGTGATGATTAGACAATAAAATAATTACAGTTTAATGCTAAAAAAATATACTTTGCTGTACCGTTGTAGTGGAACTTACATACACCGTTAATTAACTATTGATGGAAGAAGAAGTTTTGGGGACTGAACAGTGAAACAATGTGGAGCCTCCTGGAGGGTGGCGTCCTACCGTGGCCTAGCGAATGATCCGCCCAGACCTCACTGCATTCTTCAAGCTTTCATAGGAAGATGAGTTTGCTCAAATACTCCTGTATGTTGACGTACCCAAGTTCTACATATGGCAGGCTTCAATGAAAAAGTTCCTGAGAAGAGCTCAAGGATCCGATGTTGAAGGATATCCAGGGATAAAGTCAGGCAATGCTTTGGGACGTGTTTACACGGGTCACCCCAACAACATCGAATGTTATTGTTTGAGACTACTTTTGCACCACATCCGTGGCCCAACATCATATGCAGCACTAAGACAGTGAATGGACAAGTCTGCATAACCTATCAGGAAGCTTGCAATTTCCTTGGCCTACTGGAAGATGATGGTCACTGGAATGATACATTAGAAGAGGCAGCAGCTACTCAATCACCAATGAGAATGAGGAACCTGTTTGCCATCATGATTGCTACATGTGGACTTTCCAACCCAAGCCAGCTCTGAAAAACCACCAAGAAAGTCTTTCAGAAGATCTGCTTCATCAAGCAAGAAGAGAACATCCTGGTCAAGAGATTGAGTTCATGGATGACATGTTCAACAGGGTTCTGATCATGCTGGAAGACAAAGTGATGGAGCTATGCGGAAAAAGCCTGACTGATTTTGGATTGCCTTCCCCATACAGAGAAGAACCAGTAGTTAATCAGAGAGATATACTACTCAGTTGAAGTTCTGGTGAATTTTGTTGAAGAAAATGAGCCTCACCTGGTACCTGATCAATCAAATGCTTATGACCAAATCTTGCAAGCGACACAAGACAAACAGCGAGGCATGATCTTTCTTGATGCACATGGCGGGACAGGAAAAACATTCCTGATCAACCTTCTGTTGGCCAAAGTATGTCATCAGGGGAAAATTGCTCTTGCTGTGGCATCCTCAGGCATTGCTGCAACACCACTAGAGGGAGGACGTACTGCACACTCAACTTTTAAACTGCCTCTCAACCTCGCTCACAATGAGAATCCAGTGTGCAACATCAAAAAAGGATCGGCAATGGCAAAACTATTAGACAAATGCAGCCTCATAGTCTGGGATGAATGCACTATGTCTCACAAGTTAGCGTTTGAAGCATTGGACAGGACCTTGCAAGACATACGAGAAAATGACCAGCTCATGGGTGGCATTACAATGGTCATTGCTGGAGACTTTCGCCAGACACTACCTGTCATTCCTCGAAGCACTCCAGGTGATGAACTGAATGCGTGCCTCAAGGCATCATACCTTTGGAGAAGTGTTCAGACACACCTTATCCACAAATATGAGAGTACATCTACAAGGAGATCAGGTTGCTGGACGGTTTGCAAACCTTCTACTACAGATTGGGAATGGAACTTTCCCTGTTGATTGAGAAGGACAAATAATCATTCCTCAAGGATGTGGAAATGCTGTAAAGTTCTCAACTGAGCTCACTGACATGGTCTACCCAAACATTATCCACCACTACAAGGATCACAAGTAGCTGCGTGAAGGCGCAATTCGGGCACCAAAGAATGAAACAGTGGCTGAAATCATCATGACTCTACTCAGACAGCTTCCAGGCAGTGCGAACTCATTCAAATCTGTTGATACAGCAATCGACCAGAACCAAGGAATCCAGTACCTGGCACAAGACTGTTGGTGAAGAATATGATGCCACATATACTGGAAGCTACAATACTGACAGGAAAATGATGATGATGATAATGGAGATAAAATGGCAATGGCTTGCCATGGGAAGGGAGAGAAGAGGTAAGGTAGAAGGAAAGTTATGAAACGGGAAGTAAAGTAGAAGAGAATAAAAGCAGGTGGGCTATCCACCTAGCAGAGACGATATGATTGGCTGTGGTGAAGGCCGTACTAAGAGGTCTCCTGAGCTCGAGGGAACAGGGGGGGTAGGAGACTAAGCTAGCTAGCAAGCGGTTGTTTGTTATTTTGTTAGTTGGAGAGGTCTACTAGGTCCTTGTGTAACTAGTAGAATACTCTCATCTTTTATCTTATTGGCGTCAAGAAGTTATTTATGCTGAGGTATATAATTTTGTAAGTTGGAGAGGTCTGCTAGGTCCTTGTGTAACTAGTAGAATACTCTCATCTTTTGTTTACTATTTAGTGTACAATAGTTCTGGCTCTTGAGGGTTATGGAGAAGGCTTTTTGGCCACCAGCTGTGTGATCTTCTGGTGTCCACTGTTTTTAGTCGATTATACCTCTCATCACCACTGACCTGCCATTTGAGTTCAAGCGACTTCAGTTCCCCGTTAAAGCGAGCTTTGCCATGACCATCTACAAAAGCCAGGGACAGTCCCTAAAGATGGTTGGCCTAAACCTGGTGTTTCCTTGCTTCTCTCATGGACAGTTCTATGTTGGATGCTCCAGAGTGGGAACTGGCAAAAATCTGTACATACTTGCTGCTAATGGCAAAACCAAAAATGTGGTCTACCTTAATGCACTACAGTGAGACAATGTGGAGCCTTCCGGAGAGTGGCGTCCTCCCGTGGCCTAGAGAAAGAGCCGCCCAGAGGGCGGCGATTCCGCTAGTATACAATAACCCTATATAACAACACCATCATATAGGACGAGACGAGTGTACTGTTACAATACTTCAATACTTTCAATAGTTACTTGATAAATTAGGTTAGTAAGATACAGATGAGAAGTTTCAATCATAACTAAGATATAGAGTTTTGTAGATAATAGTAGTTAATCCATAAGTTATCAATTAAGTATGGAAGGGGGTAGTTAAACGAACAGTGACAATTTTCTTCTTATACTTAAAATTTGTTTATGAACAAAAATAGTATTTAAATGACCTAGACGCAGGTGTTAACATATGTCTTCACTAAAGTTTAACATATACTTGTAAGACCAAGACGAGTAATATTGACACTAAGTAATCACTTGTACAAATTGTTAAGGAGGTAAATAAGTAAATTAATATATAGAGAACTTTTTCTCGTCGCTGATTATCACAACAGTCATTAACATCGATATTGATATTGAAACAGTTTATTTAACCAGAAGAACACAGATACAGAGTCGATAGTAATAACAATATTAATATGGCTGAGCTAGTTGAGAGCTTGAGCTCTCTTGAAGCCACCTGATATATACTATACATTTATCCCAAGGAAGTATTATGTAACATTTAGTATCATCTAGAATAATACACATAGCATGGGGGTAGTAATAGTCAGGCAGACTGGTGGTAAAATTATGGTATTGATGATAGAAGCATTAGAATTAGAACAATATTAGATAATGTCTTTGTAAGTATTTCCAGCTACAAGGCCATTGCATATTATTTTCTTGAGGACCATGGTAGCCATTTAACAAAATGGCCGCCAGCCTATACGAGAGAGTCTACTTCAGTGCTATGTTCTTCCACATCTTGCTTATTTCTTCACATGTTTTTTTTTTTTTCAGGAAAGGCTGATAGATTTTTTTCTAGGCTTCTCTGTAATATGGTTAGGTTAGGTGGTACCGCCCACGGGAACCGCATAGACAGTGTTAATAAATTGTTAGAAATCGTTTAGTTATGAGAGTATTGAAGATGTAGGAGAGGGGAGCGGAGCGAGCTCAGGAGATGTTAACACCCGAGCGATCCTGGTCTCTGCTGAGTAGACAGCTCTGCAGGTGGTGGTGACTGTCTGGCCTTCTGTACTCTCAGACCGCCCCTTACATTCATAGTTTGAACATCTACACCCTCTGCTGGCATTAGACCCGTGACACGTAAGTGTGATAATGGTGTATCAAATAATTAGCGTATATGAGAATTACTTATCTTATAATGGCACATTCTTTAATATAAGCCTAGGCAACATTATACAGGTAGATGTTATAATTTGATGAATGGCTCAATGCGTTTCTGTTACCGAGTCCTGCTATGATTACTGTCTCTACAATAATTATGTTAAGCCTTTTATATCAAGTGATAAGGAATTGATTTACTGATATGTAATTTGTATTGACAGGTTATGACCGAATCATATTGTTCGCGTCCATCGTGGCGGGTCTCATTATTTTGCAAGCTCACAATCGTCTTAATTGGCGCTTAAAGTCATAACGTGGGTCCCTGCTGAGAACCGGCGAGTTTGACTAAACTGACCTGTAGTGCCCCCCCCCCCCCCCCCACTCTCTGGCACCCAACACCCCTTGCAGCTAGCCACCAGGAGAGCGGGCACCCATCCACCCGGCTCACTGCTGGGACCGGATGAGGCGAGAGTGTGCTGTTCAGGAGACAGCGGCTGTTATTACATTGTGCCATGCCCATAGACTTCAACCGGATCGGGACCAACGGTTTACATGTAGACTTTGTGTGAATTTGTGAATTAGCGACTGAAGTGTGACGCCTACATAATAATAGATAATCCCAGTGGAAGGGGTTGTGCGTTGTATGTGTGTGAGTAGCACTCATATGTGGGCATAGAGATGTGTGACGCCTTTGTGTGAATTTACGAATTAGCAACTGAAGTGTGATGCCTCCATAATAATAGTTAATCTCAGTATAAGGGGTTATAGGTTGTGTGTGTGTAACACTTATATGTGGGCGTAGAGAAAATGAGATGTGAGGCCTGCTCACCCATTGGTTGGTGTAGAAGGCTAAAGGTCACCGCTCACCCATGGGTTGGTGTAGAAGGCTAAAGGTCACCGCTCACCCATGGGATGGTGTAGAAGGCTGAAGGTCACCGCTCACCCATTGGTTGGTGTAGATGGCTAAAGGTCGCCTGCCCATAAAGGGACGTGGAGAATTAAATGCCACAACCCGTCAGCTTGCGCTGATAGTGCTCAATGGAGAACGACAAATCTGCTGACATGAACGACCAGACCCGTTTAGACCTGGATAAGAGTGAAAATTCACGAGATGGCAAGTCGGCTTCCGCTTTGGTTCTCGTTCCGTCTACGTGCGACATCGAGAGTTGACCGTCAGAAGAGGGCAGCTTTATTTAAGGTGACTGTGCAAAGCGAAAGACGGTGGACAACTTGGAACAACATGAAGTCACTTCGATGGCCGACGCCTGTGAGAGGGCTGTCACACGGACAGAGACCGCTTTAAGGGTGCTGAACAAGCAGGCGAAGGGTCAAACTAAAGCTATCTTGAAATAATTCAAGGCTGAAATAGAAAAATTGAGGAAAAGGACAGCAGGAATACAGAGCCAACAAAATATAGTTCTCCAAAACGTCAGATCGTGGTCAACCACTGATTCCACCAGCAGTCCAGGAAGAGCACGGGAAAAGCAAAGCATACCACAGTTGACCTTGTCTAGCGAAGTGAACGATAATTGACAGGGCGGTCGCCATCGGATTGAAGGTTTAATTGACGGCGGACGCCAAGGGTCTTTGGGGTTCGACCAGGGGGTACCTGAGTCACCTCAGCGAGGGGAGCCTGGACACTCCGCTTTCTTTTCGTCCAACATGATGACTCGGTAATCACAAGTACTGGCACAGGACGCTTCGGGAGGGCTATCCTGTATTGAGGGACAAGCGGAACCATGGAATCCAAATTCGATGGAGCTGTCAACCACGTATTGTTGGCCACAAAACCCTCACCCAACTTGTACGCGTCTCCAAATCCTTGTCCCAACTTCTATAGGGCAGAGCCAAACCGAATACCGGGACTTTATTCGCACGTTCAATCGGTACTTACGCAACACATAGAGGTCTGAATCACACAAACTACACACTCTTTTACAAGCCTGCACCGGTGAAGACTTGAAGATGACATTGGAATCCTCTGAAAGATTGGGGCCGGAAAGAGGGAATTGGCCCTCCTCACACAGAGATTCGGGAGTAAAAGGGCATACGCGTAGGAACGGATAATGGCTCTAGAGGACGGGCCACCCACAAGGACTGGCGATGGAAGGGGATTGAGCAAGCTGGCAGATGCATTGTGGGGCTGTATAAGCTACCTAGAGAATTGGGACATGATAAGTAAGCTGGACTCATGGACCTGTATTCGAAATATAGTAGCGAGACTGCCAGGTACTCTACAAGAACGGTGTGCACATGAATCATACTCGTACAACGAAAAACATGGATCGTATCCCGGGTTCTATTGGCCACGAGAGTTCGTGCAGAAACATGCCGACAGGACAAATAACACACTCTTCAGGGCAGAGGCGATAGTGATGAGTGAAGGAAGAGACAACCTCCGAAACCTTACCAGACAGGTAGTCAAGCAGACGAGCTATAGATCTAGCAGTTGCCACCGACAGAAGAACGGCCGTAAAGAATGAGGGTGTATATGAAACGTGTTCCCTCTGCTCAGGGCCTCACAGCTTACCCATGTGTAAGGAGTTTCGAAACATGAACATACCTACACGACGTGAGACTGCAAGAAATCTGCACTGTTTTTACCTGTGTCTGAAAAATACTCACCTGGTGCTCGAGTGTAAGTCTGAGTTTCGGTGTGGTGTCGCAGGATACGAAAGGAGACACTCGAAGTTGTTACATCCGATAGATGAACGACGAGACAACAATCGGAATGCATCTGCAACTGGTAAGGGTTGTGGAGGCACCAGTGGCAGGGCGATATCAGGCCCGAGTCAACAGGTACCTGGCTCGAAACGGATTTTCTATGAGGAAGCTAATATTGATGAAACATAGAGGCGACAACCCAAGAGGGAACGAACTCGAGAGTCACAGAGTTCTGCTTCGTGCTCGTGAGGGACATCACTTGGGGATCGAGCGGAGATGCAATATTTACATGACTGGATCAAACAATAAACTGGCCAAGCTGGAAGAAGGAGTCGACTCTTGACAACCCAAAGCGCCTCGTATCATCTTGCCTGTGGTGGACGTCAACGTACGTGGGACAGGAAACTGTGAGGGGACTACAGTCAAAACAATGGCACTTCTCGACTCTGGTAGTGACAAATCATTATGTACCCAAAGGTTAGCGAGGAAAATGGGCGTAAAGGGGAAGAAGGTACACCTTTCCTTTGGAACGCTGACACATGAATCAACCCAATGGACTACCGAAATTAACCTGGAGGCTGGTAGTATTGGTCTGAAAATGAGACAGACAGTTCCCTTGCCAAGGTTACCAGTCATCGACAGTCTTTCGTCGACGTTGCAAGAATCGGTAGCTACAGCACATGATATCTCGGGATGGGACCACCTTCGGGCAGTAATAGCACTTGATCGGAATGGCTCAGTGGAATTACTAATTGGTCAGAATGCTCCACAGTCATTAATACCTTTAGAGGTAAGAGTAGGAGGTGACGGAGCCCCTTTCGCAGTTCGGACACGCCTAGGATGGACGGTGAACGGACCCATGGGATACCAATGCCGTCCTATACTATAGAGTGTTTGACAACGAGGACCACCGAGACTCGAGAGATGCGTTAAGAGAGGCACGTCAGGATTTTTTGGGAGTTAGACAGCGATCATACCAGAGGCAGCAGAAGTGTTACTCACTCGGTGGAAAACAAGAGAGTGCTGGAATTGTGGACACTCACTGGCACCAAGGTAGGAGAACACTATAAATTCCCAATACCATTTCGGAAGGAAGAACCGGAGCTTCCTGACAATAAACTCATGGCTGAACATCGACTAAAGAGTTTCAGAAGAAGACTGACGAAAGATGCGTGGCCTCACCAGCGTAGCGCTGGTGTACAAGGATTATGCGGAACAAATGCCTCTATCCCAACTGATTTCCAGTCCAGGCAGGACGTGGTACCTTCCACATCATCCGGTGTTGAATCCCAACAAGCCAGAGAAGGTATGGATCGTTTTCGATTGTGCCGCTAAGTACGACAGCACGTCATTAAACAGCCAAGTACTACAAGGGCCGGACCTCAACAACAAATTATTAGGTGTCCTGATACGATTTCGACAAGGAAGAACTGCACTTCTGGCAGATAATGAAGCCATGTTCCATCAGATTAAAGTTGCACCTGATCATCAGGACACTTTGAGGATTTTTCTGGTAGGACAGTGAAGACTTGACTCGAACTCCGCGCTCGTATAGAATGAAGGTGCACCTCTTTGGGAGCGTGTGGAGCACGTCGTGTGCAGTGTACACACTAAGATGCACCTTTTGTGATTACGGTCTCGAGTTTCCTGCAACCGTTGTCCAAGCGGAACGCAACTTCTAGGTGGATGACGTTCTTCTGTCGGTAGACTCTCCAGACGAAGAGACAAAGATGGCTCGACACTTACAACAGGTGCTCATGAAGGGAGTTTTTCCAATTACAAAATGGGCAAATAATTACAAGAGCGTCTTTAGTTCCATCCCGCTTGAAGAAAGACACATAAGGATAAAGGAGCCCAACCTAAGGGCTCGTTTACACGATCAGTTACCAAGTATGGTGGTCGCTCACGCCTCGGGTCAGTGGTGAAGCATGGGGTCGGAGCAGGGTACTGACCACTGTTTAGTGGACGGTGTGTTTACACTGCCAGTGTGTGGTAGATTGCTGGAGAAAAGGTCCAGCAGTCTACCATGGCTCCCAGACATGGCTCCCAGACAGACGAGTCGGCGAGTCGCCGCACTGTTGTGTGTTTTGGCCGCTGGGATGATACTGAAGAAAAAACAAGAAAACGGACTGTGTGGGTGAAAAACTGGTTAAGGAGCAAATCGTGTGGTTCTTATAGCCAAACCTTTGGTAAAATGCAGCGTGAGGACACGCAGGACGTGTAACTATACATTCGGATGACCTCTGAAATGTACAACACACTCTTGGATAAAGTACGTCCACATTTTCCAGGACGGATACAAATGTGAGGTGAGGTGGCCATGCAACTATTAGGCTTCCACACGTAACGACCCGGGAAGGGTTGGTAGTTCAGTGTTTCCGTCTATACGATCACTGCCCGAGCACGGCTTCGTTATCATGCTTCGAAAACATGCTCGGAGACTGATCGTGTAAACAAGCCCTAAGTCGACAGCTAGTACCAGTAGAGCGGGCCCTAGGAGTCATATGGGACCTGGAGAACGACCAATTCGCAGTCAAGGTTCAAGCACAACATAGGCCTACTACAAAAAGGGGTCTCTTGGTTGTTGTCAGTTCGGTCTATGACCGTCTTGGGTTCATTGCTCCGTTCACCAACAAGGCAAAAATATTATTCCAAGATGATTGCCGAAGAAAGAAAGGATGGGACGAACCACTGTTGGAGCGCAACAACACAACATGGAAGGCATTGCTAGACTTGTTGCAACTGGCAAGCCTTTGCATTCCCATGTGTTGCAAACCTAAGGAATTTGGTCAAATTGTCTCAGCCCAAGTGCACACATTCTGCGATGCGTCATAAGCGGCTTAAGGCATAGCATCTTACATAAGGGTGGCGGACAAAGAAAAGAGGAGCCACTGTTCCTTTGTGTATGGTAAAGCAAAGTTGGCCCCTCTCAAACAACAGACAATTCCCAGATTGGAGCTTTGTGTGGCTGTCTTGGCCGTCAACGCCGATCGAATGATAAGAGAGGAGCTAGACTTGGAGGTCGAAGAGTCGTTCTTCTGGACATTGCAAATACTAGTCGACGATTCAATACCTGTCAGACACAAGACAATGGAGACATGTGGGAACGTTGCTGAACCCGGCAGATAATGCCTCACGTGGACTCTCAGTGGAGGATATAACTGACGACTGTCGGTGGCTACGAGGACCAACTTTCTTGTGTGAAGGCGAAGAACACTGGCTGAAGAAGCCAAGATTGATATTGGCCCTGACTGAAGATATGAAGGTGAAACAAAAGGCAACTGTTTTAACAACTAGTAGTAAAGCTGCTGAAACCAACCAAATAAACCCATTACATACATTGTGGGTTAGGTATTCATCCTGGACCCGCCTGCTGAAGGGAGTAGCCTTGCTCAGAAGATTCATTAAATGACTTAGAGAAAGGGGACACCAGAAAGACATGCAAAGCTGACTAAGGGTAGCGGAGTTGAACGAGACAAAGGTTGTTATTTTACGCTCTGTACAAAGGGAGTGTTATCAAGAGGAGATAAACGCCCGTATTATTAAACAACATCTTCCCTTGAAGAGGGTCATCGTGTTTCTACCCGAGATTTAAACTAAATGAGTCCTGAGGGTCACCACAGTACTGTACTTAACGGGGTGGTGTGGCGGTAAAATTATTGGAATTAGTTAATTTTACCCCCACACCACCCCGTTAAGTACAGAACTGCGGTGTCCCTCAGGACTCATTTAGTTTAAAACTCTGGTAGAAACACGATGACCCTCTTCAAGGGAAGATGTTGTTTAATAATACGGGTGATAGGCCTTTCCGGGAGTGGACTGAAAAAACAAGATAGGATTTACAAACTGGAACCGTGTTTGAGCGAGGATGGACAAATCAGAGTAGGTGGGAGAATGAAGAATGCACCTATTAGCCTTGAGGCTCGGTATCACATCCTGCTTCTTTACAAGCATCACATCATTGTAATTATAGTACAGGATGTACACTCGCACCAAAAAGTATCGGTGCAGGGTGCGATCGACGAGTTCCGAAACGATACGTATACACTGTGATATGTCGGGAAGGTTGGTAAGTGTATTCTCATAACCCCTACCCCTAACCGCCCCTTCCACTAGGTGTTGCCATATGGCTGACAATCCGGGCTGCCAACATACGGCTGAAACAAATCGCCTTTCCCAATACCTATCGTCACTGGTCTCAAATTGTTCACACTACAGTATGCACCGATACTTTTTGTTGCAAGTGTACATGGGAACCAGTCTGGACTTTAAGGAAGGGAACACACACTGGTGTGTTTGTGACAGAACTTTTAGATTCCCAGGGATCACAGGCTACTAAACAAAATCACCCGGCTCTGCGTGGTGTGCCGCTGAAATAACTGTAAGTCCACACAGCAACGTCAAGTTGAATTACCGGCAGATCGTGACACTCCAGCTAAGCCTCCATTTGCCAACACAGGAACGGACTGCTTTGGACCTTTCAACGTTAAGTTAGGACGCAAACACCTCAAGAGATGGGGTTGTCTATTCACGTGCTTGACCACCCCGGCCGTACATCTCGAGGTCCTTGCATCGCTCGACGCTGACGCCTTCCATAATGCCATAGTAAAATTCTCAGCCTGCTGAGGTACTTCAGAACGCATACGATCAGATAATGGGACAAACATGGTTGGTGCAGATAAGGAGCTGAGATCAGCAGCACAAAGTTGGGCGCATGATGAGAGCTTTCAAAATGCCTTCTTGAGAAAGCAAATAAACTGGATGTTCAACCCCCCCACACCCCATCACATATGGGCCGCGTGTGGGAACGTCAGATACGGACGGTAAAGAAGGTTCTCCCAGCGATAGTGGGATCACAAGCGTTGGACGACGAGCGCCTTCAGACGCTCTTTTGTGAAGATGAAGTAGTGGAGAGCGAGAGGCTCCTGTGTCAGAAGATGTCAACTATCTGGAGGCACTTGCACCCACTTACCTCCTGTGCCTGGGGTCAAAACATAGCCTCCCATTAGGTGGTTTGCAGATTGAGGTATCATATAAAAAAAATGTGGAAACACGCCCGGTTCTTAGCAAACCAGTTCTGGAAATGCTGGTTGAAGGAATACTTGCCCTTGCTACGCAGCCGACAGAAACAGCTCGAACCGCGGCGCAGCTTTTGATGTAATGACATGGTCGTCGTAGCTGAAGAATATACCTAAAGGAACCAATGGCCTTTGGGAAGGGTTGTTGAAGCGAGGTCTGATGATGATGGGCTTGTACGTCTCGTTAAGGTGAAGTCTGTATGGAATGTGATAGTGCGCCCTGTTGTAAAACTTTGCTATCTGGAAGGAACCTCACCTATAGACAACACACCTGATGATGGTGTATAGACATGGAATTGCTGTCGTTTTTTCCGTCTTGACGAGAAGGTGAGCGTGTTCAATCGGCTACTTCGGCTTCAGCACATGCATTTCTTTCCCTGTATTGTAGTGTGTACCAGGATGTATTGTATTGTTTCTTGAGCAAGCACGCTCAACAGGGAAAGTGTTACCGCCCATGGGGAATTGCATAGACAGTGTTAATAAATTGTTAGAAATGCTTTAGTTATGAGACTATTGAAAATGTAGGAGTGGGGAGTGGAGCGAGCTCAGGAGATGTTAACACCCTGGTTTCTGCCGAGTACACAGTTCTGCATGTGGCGGTGACTGTCTGGCCATCTATGTACTGTACTCTCAGATCACCCCTTACAGCCATACTGTGAACATCTACATTCTACACCCTCTGCTGGCATTAGACCCGTAACGCGTAAGTGTGATTGTGTTGTATCAAAATATTAGCGTATAAGAGAATTACTTATTATATAATTGCACATTCTTTATTATAAGCCTTGGCAACATTATAGATGTTATAATTTGTGAATGGCTCAATGCAGTTTTGTTACTGCGTCTTGCTATGATTACTGTGTCTACAATAATTATATTAAGCTTTTTATATCATGTGTTAAGGAATTGATTCACCGAAAAATATTGTTCGTGTCCATCGTGGCGGGTCTCATTATCCTGCAAGCCCACAATAGTCTTAATTGGCGATTACATTAGGTTAGGTTAGATTAGGTTAGGTTAGGTTGGATTAGATGGGAAAAGATGGGGTGACAATTATTTTTTTTATAGATTTCCAGATAGTCACTTAAACTTGAAGGCAATGTCCAAAATATATAAAACAGCAGATCTCCTGCAGCGTAGCACATCAGCTAGTACAGAACCTAACTGGGACAAATGTGTGCTATGTCAAAAATTGTCCAGTAAAACACCTATTTGTCCAACATAACCAAAACGCACACAGGAGGAGCAGGATACAGACATTTGCATAAAATCTCTTGTGCTCCAAGAAGATAGACTGTTTGTCATTGAGTTTTATTTCCCGACTGGATGATGGCCAGGGAATTGAGGACACACTTGCAGGCTTGAGCTTCAAGTAATGATATTCGTAAGATCACTAAGAGAGGCTGACTTCAGGCTCTACATAGATGCTATATCTCAGATTGTCCCTTGGTTTTTTTCACTTGATCACACCTAATTATGCCAGATGGATACCAATACAGATACGTGATATGGTCTCTCTAGCTAAGAGGCACCCTGCTGTGTATGAGGAATTTCTCATTGGCAACTTTACAGGTAGGAAGACAAGACGTACATTCTCTAATATAACCAATGATCAAGCTGCGAAGAGTATAATGCTCATATTCAGGGTGATGGCGGTGTTATTGTTTTGACAGATGTTACGAACCCCGCCACCAATTGTCATGATCTACCTACCCAGCACTACGAACCACGCCATCTATTGTCCAGATCTACCTACCCAGCACCACGAGCACCGCCATCTAGGGACGAAACCCGAGTATGACTCCTCTTAGTTACCACTCCGGGGTTTCCCTTCTCCATAGCCTGGTTGTTGCGTCACCTCCTCAAAGTCTTCTTCGTCAGCTCCAGTTCGATGAGAGTTCAGTTCACTCTGGGAAGTGGCCACAGGATCACCTATCCTGGAAACCTACGGCACAGTGACCACCTACCGTCTTCTACAATACTCAGCCTTACTCGTCAGCCATCTCAGCTCCGCACTTAAGTATTTGTAATCTTATATTGCCTCCCCGCGTCCACTTGCTTCAAAATTGTTGTATGTTGTATAAATATGTATATACTGTTAATGTTTAGGTTAAGTATGGTTAAAGGTAAATTATAGAAAGCTGAATATTTTGTTAAGGAATTTATGGTACTTTATTATACACAACACAAACTCGCATCCTTTGTCTACCCTTTTATAGTCCGATTGTCTTTGTTTTTTTATTGTTGTTGCCTGTTGGGATCTGGGTAGACTTTTAACTATATTCTAAATCCCCAACTCGTAACACAGAGAACCCTGCAGCTCTGCAACGCTGGGTGGTGTCCAGTCCTGAGATGGCTCACGTGAGTGAAGAGTTCCAGGATTCAATGGAGAAGCGAGAATAGAAGCCAGATCATCGACACCATGAGCAGACAAAAAGTATACAGGTGATATTCTTCACTCATGTGAAGGCACTTCGCAATGTGATTGAAGAGATGGGGAATCCATTCATTGACAACAGTTGTGATATTTTCGTCCTAGACACTAGAGACCTAGCTGACCCAGCTCCAGTTGATACGGTCTGCAAGATTTACTGAGGAGAGAGCAGTATGAAACATTTGTCAATGAGCGTCTTGTGGACCAGGTTCGATCCATCAAGGATCCATCCCATCAAACGGAACAACCTCCCTCTTTTCAGTCGACCACCAGTGCGGGAGAAGTCAATAGCGAAACATCAGCTGCCATCTGTAAAGAGTGACTGTTTACTGTTCTCCAGTTTGTACATTTCGTGCCAAACTCGGGATGGAGACCTTGATGAATTCCGTGCACACGAAAAATCAAGCATGTCCACGATGGGCAAACTTAGGCTTGGAACCAACTCAGACCTTGTATACTGCCTGGAAGAGTTGACTCCTACACGAACAAGTGGCTTCACTCCTGCTGCTGTATCCGAGCCACCAGTCGGATAAGATTGATTCACCGACTGCCGATGCTCTAAATTTGTATGAAGCAGCAATTGTCAATATGATGAAGCCTGGGACTCCATGCACCTTCTCTGAGTATTCAACCTAAGTATTCTTGACATATATCAATACACTGCTGCAGCATGCAAACAGGGTAGATTTGATATGGGGCAAGTGTATTCCAGGCACCCTGAAGACATACACACAGATGTTGGTAGCTGTTCCCTCTCGTCCATTCCCTGGTGAATGGGGTTGGACGTAAACAGAGGATGGAGGTTGGGAAGTGAAGTGGACAGCTCTTCCTCATGCTTCTCACGCCTGCCAGGAACTACTTTGTTGTGGTTGCAAGAAAGAATGCAAGGGCCAATGTAAATATGTGAAGGCTGCTCTACAGTGTACTGCTCTTTGACTGAGTGGAGGCCTATGTGACCGTGAATTAGTCAATCCTGTACAGTACTGCAAAATTATGAACTGATTATTGGAGTTTTTCACCTATTAAACTTCCAATTTAATTGTATTCTGTATTTTGTACAACCATAAGTTGACACATCGCACCCGAGCTGTCCCAATATTTGATTAATTGGCTGATTTATGCAGGATTGTTAGTAATCTTGTTATTTTTTGCTGTATGTGCAGTTAATCTAATAACACAACAATAGAAATTTGTTTTTACTACTATTACGCCTTTTCCCGTATGGGTATCGCGGGAAAAGGTTCGATAGACTGAACCACGGTTTAGATCAAATCATTTAATGGACAGGTCTGTCGCACCCGATCATGATAGTTTGTGAAGATTTCAGAGGATTCGAACCTATGAGAGATATCTGTTTCAGTTTAATGTTGACTTCTATTGATTAAAATGAATGTTTTTATAGGTTTGTGGTGAATGCTGTTCCAAGTTTATGGTGAATGGTGTTAAAAACAAGTGTTAATGTTATTGAATTTTTGTTGCCTTTGAAAATATTTGCAATTCACAAAGCACAATAATTTTATTTTACATGAGAAAAAAATGACTCATTAACTCGGTCAAGATGTAATAACACTGGTTACCTACAGTATATTCTGAATCCAAACAGTGATTGAGGAGATGGGGAATCCATTCATTGACAACAGGTGTGATATTTTCGTCCTAGACACTAGAGACCTAACTGACCCAGCTCTAGTTGATACGGTCTGCTTATATGTAGGGAACTGTATTTAATATTAATCGCTATTAAAAATGGCTGTCAGAGCACTCAAAGGACAGATCTGAGATGGCCCTACAGCCCAAAGTTTTTCCTGCCCTCCTATAAGCGTGTGCCAAATTTTATGCTTCTGTCATTAAACCCATAATTCCTTAATATATTTCCCCAAACTGCCTGCCTATAAGAAAATAATGTCATCACGGTTATCAATTTGTTATTTATTTTGTATTTATTTTTTTACATTTACATTATAAGTATATACATATTTTACAGTGGTGTTGATATACATAAATATAATCAGGGAGGGAAGCAGTACAACACGGGTTGCATTAAAGTGGAACAAGAGGACAGAGCTGTCAGTATCATGTCTAGTCGGCAAATATATTTATTGCAATGGTAATTTCTATCTATCTACTTGACAATTTCTGATAAACGGTTTTGGTGATACTATAAAAGCAGGAATATAAAGAAGGTATTACAAAACTATTAATACTTAGACAATATATATTTTTTAAGAGATGATTTAAAGGAAGGGAGCACAGTCTTTGCTGGGATGGGTGGGAGTAAGTTGTTCCACACCTTCACACCATGATATTTTATGGAGGTGGTGGTCTTAGTAGCTCTGAGTGTCTGAAGTTGTATCTCTGATTATTCCGGAACTGGAAATAATTATTTTCAACCAAGTAATTGACAGATTTGTAAACAAAATAGGCACGGCAGTAGGTGTTAATATCCTCAAATTTTAACTTTTTCAATTTAACAAATTGTTCGTTAGTGTGATCATTTTTTTTCAAGTAGGTCATTGTCCGCACAACTCTCTTTTATGCAGTAATCAGGAGTTGTGTTTTTGAAGAGCCAGAGGCCCCTATAGTATGTGACAGTGTATCAGGTGTTGGTAAACAAGATCATGATGGATTTATTTCATTGCTGTAAGAGAGAATGACTGACGAGAGTGATACAGGATACCGCACTGCTTATTGACTTTACTGTGAATAGCTTGTATGTTGTTTCTCCTGCTAAGTTTCTCATCAACAATAACCCCAAGGAATTTAGTATTTTGTTCGCGTTGAGGACTGCATTACCAAGGTACGGGTGGTCCAAATCTATGGGTAGGCATTTTCCTTCTGTGAAAGATTGTACAGTGGGTTTTTTCGAGGTTTAATGTCAGTTTATTACGTACTACCCAGGTCCTGACTTCAGTCAATTCTGTATTCAAAGTTCTCATCAAGGCTCGTCTGAGTAGCTGGCATACAGATTACTATCGTCTGCAAATAAGTTATATTTTATGAGTGTGCTGGATTGAACAATATCGTTTATGTACAATAAGAACAGTCCAGCAGCGAGAATGGAGCCTTGAGGTACGCCATACTTATTTTTCACAGTGGTACAACTAAGTCTGAAAAGACCCTCAGACGAAAATAACAAAGTACTACGAAATCGAATTAGCGTGGTAGATGAGCCGGTTAGTTTGATACACGTAGGACTTGTAGATACCCGCAGAGACCTTACAACACCTCGGGCAGTATATTCCTCAAGCAGATGTAAACAAGACTAAATGTAAAGTGTGTGGCCAGACATATGGTCACACACTCGAACACTACGTCATCGAATGTGTAAAGATAGAACCTCTTTGGTGAGAAGCCCAAGCACACTGCGAAGAAATAGCACAACACTTTATCTATAATGGCAAGATAGTCGATATATTAAGATTGTATCCACTTTTTTTCCCTTAGTACCTTTATCAGCGCCCATGTATAGAACCAAACACACAATGTGCTTGAATACTGCTCACGCAAATGTGATTAACACATATTTTTATTTTATTTTTTATTATTTATTGGGCACTCCCCTACATCCTTGTGTAAGGTGAAGCGCAGACGCCTTTACAGTGCCCTTTATGTCTCATGAGTTAAGGGCGTAGAAGCCTGAAGAGTCAAGGGCATAGAAGCCTTGAAGAGTCAATGGTTAATGCCATCAAGTTAATGGAAGCTCCAACAACTTGTCCCTGAATACGAATTCGCAACTTTCGATTTACACCAGGTACCTAATTTACTGCTAGGTGAACAGGGACTAATGGGGGCTAGGAAGTATGTCCAAACAACTTCCACCGGCCCGGGAATCGAACCTGTTACATCTCGCTTGCGAAGGCAAGAGCGGTACCAGCACCCCCGAATAACAAAGTGTGCGGCCAGACATACTGCCTTACACTCCTGTACTCACGCAGTTGCGAATAGGTTGTTACCCTTTATGTCCAGTACTAAACAAAGAATTTATTTGAAATGGTGTGTAACATTCAATGCCATAATATCCTGACCACGGGGGTTAGTTATACTGACCCTTTGTGAACTCTACTCTGTAATCCTTTTGCGCTGCCGCTCACAGGATGAGTATGTGGGTGCACAATAAACTAGCCGCTGTAAGTGGCAAAAGAAAAAAAAAATCAATCAATCAGTGGAGTTGTAGAGGAACATCAACCCATGAGAGTTATATTAAGTGGGAAGGATAGAAAGTGAAGTGAACTCCGAAGGTGTGGAGGGATTTTTATATGCTCGTATCAGGGAGTGCCTGTGGTGACGTCACTTTCAATTCGAATTGATGAGTGGTTTATAGTTCGCGCCACGTCAAATATCCGGCGATATGGGGGAAGGGGTTGGTAGCGGCGAGCCATACGAGACTGGCGCCAGGATGTCGCTCACGCTCACTTACTGAGGAATTTTCTATGGTGAAATTTGTCTTGATATGTGACAGTACCTACTCTATATAACAACATCCCAGAGAGGGCAAGTGTACTTTTATAGGGCAGGTGTACCCTATAAAACAACATCCTTGAGGGGCAGGTGTGCCTATGCAACATGCAGTGATGGGTAGGGAAACACCGGGTAACACTGAAGTCCGTTTATTATGGATGAGAGAAATACAAGTAGTGACTAGCGTGTGCCATGCACGGTTCACACAGTCAGACTGAGGCTGCCTTGCCATATGGCAGCCTAGGGGCAATGTTGCCACTTAACACGTGCAGTGTTGCCACGTAATTATATATATAAATGCTACTCGGCACAGTAGCTTATGTACAGGGTTGCTACTCGGCACAGTAACTTAGATACATAACCTACAAAGTGTACCCTGTGTACCCTATAAAAGACCATCAACAGTAGAGAGGACATGTGTACCATATAAAACAGCATCAACAGAAAAGACAAGTTCACCTTGACCATCAACAACAAAACTTACCGGGATACAAAAGTTGAGTTTCAAGAGGCAGAAATTTTATGCAGGTCAGGAATGGAGAGACTGGGCCGCCCCGACCACTTGGCCCAAACTTTTCCAGGAATTTCCAATAAAGCTGAATTAGTCATGTTGCCTGAGATCTTCCACAACTTCACCTTTGCCAATGATAGCTCTCCCCTTATCTTTGATAACGTAAAACACAACAGAGTATGTTACGCCTGGAGGTATTCTTGGCTTAAGAGTGACATTTACTCAGATATCCTTCGTGTTTTTGTATTTAAATTCGTAATCAGTGTTTTAATATCACACACCTCTCCCTCTTCATTAATTTTTACATAATTCCCCCCCCCTCTCTCTCTCTCTCTCTCTCTCTCTCTCTCTCTCTCTCTCTCTCTCTCTCTCTCTCTCTCTCGCACAGACACATATTCTTCTCACTTTACCAACAACTCTCTCATCACCATACATCCCTGTCACTACCACTTACTACTCTTGCAACCATATAACTCTACTTTATTTTCCCCAAACCTGTAAGGATAACTGACTGTGTCACAGCCACTAAGGACATATGGACTGATTTAGGTGGACAGCAATTCTGAAACAGCACACTCAGATTTTGTAGACAACTCTTGAAAGCAAACTACAGTATGGAGAGGGAGAAAATTTCCTCACTTTTCATTTCATAAACTTTGAATTTGTGGTATTTTATGAAGATTATATATGCATAAAAGAGCAACATCTGTGTAGCTTGACTGAGCCACAATATAAGCACATTCGAACTTCTCAGCTGAATATGTCATGTGAGTCACTATCTGGGTATCTGCCTCTTCATGGTCAGTACAAACACCTTCAGGAACATCAGAAACACACCCCCCTGTCTAATATACTATAGGACTAGGCGTGTGTGTGTCTGTTCTGGGCAGCCGAAACGGCACAATCGTTTTTCATCAAACTTGGTGGAAAAATCGCAAACAAATTCGTAGAGTGGAACAAACCTGGTCCCATGTTGTTGGTTTCTTTAGGAAGGCATTAGTTAACAATTTTATTTACGATGGAAAACGATGCACGTCTACGGACTTAGCGCACCCAAATTAAACATGCAAGTCTACGGACTTGGCACACCCTCATTTGCTGTACGCTGTCAAGAGCGTTCAAACTCTCACAAGGGCACGAACGTGCCCGCGATCACTTGTGCAATGCTACGGAATGAAAATGCCATCAACTCTATCTTGAACTTTAGATTTTCTGCTATTACTGATATGTATTGTTGGCCATGGTTAAATCTAATGCCGTGCAAAATTTTGTCTGTTTCAGGATATGAAGACCCAAACAAATGTGCTTAGGCATTGACAAATTGGTAACACTTGCCATCAAGTCTTGGGCAATATTCAACACTTTTTTCTTCAAATTTCTCCTTTAAATGTCTTACTCTGCCATTCTCTTCAACTCCACGTTCTGTATCACCTAAAAGCCATGCAACATTAGGGTGTGTCATACTGAGGCGAATTTTTTTTTTTGAGTTTGAAAAATCGGCCCATGGTATTAATGATGTAGTTCTATGTGCAGAATCATGTGATATCTTCAGATTTGAAAAGTTTTCATTTTTTGCCAGGTAAATTTTAACTTGAAATCTTATGAAAATTCAGTATTCCCACCCTTTTACCAACACCACTCAATAGCTTATTTAAAGTAAAGTAAATGTATCAGGTTAATTTATTAGGATGAAAATGATCCAGAATAGTGAAACGAATGATCTTGACACATTTATTAAATTTAATATTCCTTTAGAAAACAAAATCATCAAATACAAAAACCGGTTTTACTACTACGACCCGGTGTTGCTGCACACCATAGAGAACATGTCTTTCTTGCTTCTGTTTCTACTCATCACCTCCCTGCTGACCACCTGAGCTCGGATGTAGCCTTCCCTCCTCTCCTGGCTGTACACGTGACTGCTGGCCTCGCTCACTTGCTGTACACAACGCTCTATACTCTGGGTGTGCGAGGGCCAGGCAGGGACATGCATGGGGTTGTCCAGGAAAGCTCTGACTTGAACATTGGTGAGGCTGCAGGTAAGAGGGGGCTCACTGCCAGCCTGGATGTTATCCAGATCTATGAGATCAGTGAGGGTCTTGGCACCTAGATTGACTTCAGGAGTCTTCCTGACCCTGAAGGAATCGTCACCAACTGATTCGTCATGCCCAGATCCTCTCATAAGTCTCATATCCAAGATCTTTTTGACTGCCACTCTTCTCTCCTCCTCATCCTTACTGCAGAGCATTGTCTGCAGAACTGCCTCGGGATGAGCATACCAGGAAGATCTCCTCAGAGTCTGCTCCACAATCTGAACAACCTTCCTTGGCTGACTCCTCAGGAGCTCAAGCTGGAAGAGAACATGCCTCGGACCTTCGGAGAACGATGACTTGACCTTGGTGTTGAACCAATTTGGCAAGTAGACACTCACGATGAATTGGACAATAAGTCTCAGGTTGTGAAGCTGGTTCCCTTTCAGTTTATGATGAGCGACCCAAATTCTGCAGAACCTGAGAGCCGTTGTGAGCCACCTAGAATGTGAGACTGGACCTATCTGCAGGTAAGCAAGTCTATCAGGCATGACCCCAGTTTTGATGGCACTGCAAATCATGTAACCATAGTACTGGTCAGTACTCAGGTCGTCAATGACAGTATGTGCAAGCTCAACGAGTGGAGGGCCAACTGTGATTTTTTCAAAGCTCGGATTTATTTCTAACTCAGTGGCAGAGTCCAGCATCTTGCCAAGAGGACCAGACCATCTGTTGTTTGAAAGAGTCTTGCCATCCAGCTCCTGGATCAGATGTCTGAGTGGCAACTCGTTGGTGTGGAGGTCACAAACAATCCAGACCAGCTTCCTCCCAATCTTCCGCTCTATCCACTGAATGACCCCCCCCTTGCCACCCTGTGTTCGTGTTGGTCCTGTCCCCTCCAATGGCCTGCAGGGTCTGGTCTACGTTCCTCTCTCTGAGCCAGTTCACAATGTTATCTGCCACTATCTCAGCTGGTTTCCTGATGTCATCTTTCTCTGGAGTGAAATGCCACAAATACTTCCCTCCTGGTTCACTGCAGCAGGAGTAGTGTTCCTCCTTCACCATGGCAGGGAACAACTTGTCAGAATGTCCAACTTTCATGAACACTTTAGTGTCATCCCTTCTCCCATCAAAGAACAAACAATTGATTCCATTTTCTCTTATCCCCTTATCAAACTCCTCTTTTAGGTTACTGACAAGTTTCTCCTGAGCTCTCCTTACTTTGTTATGATCTATCACCAGGTGAACATCATCAGGTGTTATCAAACCACCGTCAATCCAGGCAGCTGTTGCTATCTCTGCAGTTTCTCTGAGACCAGTGTGGTGTCGCATGCTGGCCAGAGCTATGCTCGGGATATCTTTCCTATTTCGAATCTTATGCCTGGAAGGTTTGGGATCATTACTTTCTGGGTTAGGGACAAAGTCACCATTCTCCTGGTCAGCACTCGGATCAGCCATGGGGAAGTCATTAAACTCTGAATCAGCTTGACTCCAATCATCGGCCTCTTTTACCTCACCCTGGGCCTTCTCAAGTCTCTTTTCCTCGGCAACTCTTCTCCTCTTCTGTCTCTCTGTGGCAGCCTCCTGTCTCTTGGACTCCGGAATATCTTGGCTAGAAATCATGAGAGCCCCTATACTGCCAGTCTTCTCTCTCTGTGCTTTGACAAATGCCAGTTCGATCACAGGAATCTTCAGTTCACGCTTGCAAATACAGGAGATGTGGGCCTCGGATTTACAGTTACGATCGCATCCAAATTCAGGACAGAGAACAATTGGGCACTTGCAAGTAATTATGTCAAATAACTGGTCCAGTTGCTTGGCAAAGCTGTCCTTAACTGCAAGTTTTCCTCTCCCAAGAGAGATATCTTTTGCCTTTTCCCAACTGGCTAGCAGTCTCTCACTAATCTTCTTCTGACTTGTTATGACTGGAGGCTTGAACTGAGCGTTAGCCAGAGTGTACTGTGCCAAGACAGCTTTGGTCATATCACTGGCAATGTCTTTGTTTGTGTAAGTTCTTTGGTTCTTTTCACTGATTTGCCTGATTAAAACACCGTATCTCAAAGCATCTCTCAATGTAGGCAACTCCGACTTCAGGAGCTCTCTCCCAGACCCAAGATAGTGACTGAGATGGCTGGATTTTTGGTTCCTCGTCCTGACACAAGCAGCCATCGCAAATATTATCAACTTATAAATGCATCAGAATCTGAAACAGAAAAAAATATTGTTAGTTGGGTTGTTAAAGAATGAAGTCAGAAAGCAATGTTCACTATTTAATTGTAATGCACTAATGCAGCTGTACGTTAGATTTTCGATAAATTTTACGCTAAAATTTACCTAGCAAAAGGTGGCAAAATATTGAAACCGAAATCATTTTCTGTTTATATACACAAAAATCTACCAAAAAAGTGATGGGCCATTAGTTTTAGCTGATCTTCCCTCCTATGACACACCCTACTGACACAAGCAGCCATCGCAAATATTATCAACTTATAAATGCATCAGAATCTGAAACAGAAAAAGATATTGTGAGTTGAGTTGTTAAAGAATGAAGTCAGAAAGCAATGTTCACTATTTAATTGTAATGCACTAATGCAGCTGTACGTTAGATTTTCGATAAATTTCACGCTAAAATTTACCTAGCAAAAGGTTGCAAAATATTGAAACTGAAATTATTTTCTGTTTATATACACTAAAATCTACCAAAAAGTGATTGGCCATTAGTTTTAGCTGATCTTCCCTCCTATGACACACCCTAATGCAACATGATTGTACGGATCATCAGGCACTTGTTGGCAGGACACTCAATGTACATGACAGTGGATAATATATATATATATATATATATATATATACATATATATATATACATATATATATACATATATATATATATATATATACATATATATATATATATATATATATATATATATATATATATATATATATATATATATATATATATATATATATATATATATATATATATATATATATATATATATATATATATATATATATATATATATTTGTAACCGGTCGGAATTATGAATTTTATTCTCACTTGACTTGGGGATTATTATTATTAGATGGTAATTGTAGTGGAAGCGCCCCTTTGAGAAAAATCCCAAACCAGCACAAGAACACTCAAATTTACAAAACAAAATGACCGTGACCCGTGGAAGGATGAGTGGGATGAATGAGACACAATGTAAAATTTAGACACTTATATTCCCACCAACACTACAGACACAATCCAATAATGGTACACCAACATATGCGCACCTCTTAGCCTGGCTTAAAACACTACTCTGGGGAATAAGAGTTATACATGATATTGAAATCATTAGAAACTTAGAAAATGCCTCATTAGGCAACAATAAATTCAAAGTATTAAGAAATGTTGCATGCACACATGAACAGGCCTTAAGGGCTTTCAACAAAATAATATCAATCACTGAGAAAATGGTATAAAAAATAAGAAATTATTAACTCCACCATGAATGGGCCTTAAGGGCACTCAACAAACTTATGTTACACCAACAGATGCACACCTCTTAACCTGGCTTAAAACACTACACTGGGGAACAAAGGTTATAGATGATATTGAAATTATAAAGAAATATTAAATGCATGTTTGGAACTAGATCACAGTATCACTTACAACAGAAAGGAGGAACCTCATCTGAAAAACAGTTCCCTCGTTATCTAATATCAATTAGTGACGCAAACATTAAAAACAATACTATCAAAATTATTTAAGAATTATTAACTACACACAGAAAGACAATATCAGTAACTGAAAAAATAGTATTAACTACACACAGCAAGACAATATCAGTCACTGAAACCATATTATCACTATATTAAGAAGATACTGAGTCCACCAATACCCGTGAAAACATGCTGCTTAACCTCACACATAGATTCCGCATTCACCCGTATTTTCTTAAGGCACAACCAAGCAGGCACCCGTATTTTAAGGCACAAACAAGCCCTTCTCAACCTTGGAAAATGTACCTCTAAGTACCCACTAGACTCCTGGTCTGAGTGTGTGACCATTCATTCACTCAGCTGGCCTCATTTTACACTCAGTACATCCATGAAACTAAGGGGAGTGAGACAATCAGACCTTGTTCAGTTGAGAGAAGCTTTAGCTTCCCGTTAGTAAAAGGTTTTCACTAAACTGCTTGAAGATATGTGATATTGTGAGCCGAGGTAGAGGAGATCTGATGACCCCAAGAGATCATCAAACAGGGACAGACGATGGTCCCACTTCGTTAGTTGTACACCCAGACAGCTGGTTCCACTCCAGTTCTCACCATACTCAACCGCGTGGGTTCAATTCAGGTGAGTGGACATGTACAGTCTGTGGACGTTTCATACCGCGTGGGCTCTACAGAAACCCTGCAATAAACCCTCTGTTAGCTATTGTCTCACATCACCGTCACTCACTCATTGTTTGTTCCTACCGCCCTCTCTAGCTTTGTCTGAGATTGAATAAAACTCACTTGTTAATACTGATGTTGAATGAACAAAGGAACCAGTTCACGTGGTCGTCTCTCCTGAGTACAAAGCAGGGGTGGTCCTACAAGGTCCTACAAGGCGCTCACGCTTTGAAGGAGTGACTTATTTACCAGACGACTAACAGCAAAATTAGGACGTACTCACTCAACTGGGAAACGACGATCTATAATAATATTTAATTTAATAACTGATATTTAATTTCATAATTCGCACCCAAATTAAGTCACCAGAGTATACTTAACATTATATGGGGGCAGTTTCCCGGAGTTCTCACTACGGTCCAGGGAGCGCTGTCCACCCTTAGACGACCTTGAAAAACTCAGTATCGCCAATATGGCCTGGCGTCTCTACAGTATATATCGCACTGAAATTTTTTAATATTACACACACACACATACATATATATATATATATATATATATATATATATATATTTCATGTAAATCCACAATGAAAACGTGGATTTTATCAAGATTTATCTTATCCACGTTTGCATTGTGGATTTACATGAAATATGGAACTTACACGTCTCTCTTACGCTGTGTCCTTAATCTGTCAACAACATCCTCATCTTCGCCCCATCTACCGTAACTACAAGAAGAGTTTGCTGAAGGCTCATAGTCTCAAAAACAAGTTGAAGTTTTTGAAAGATTGCAGAGATGATAAAATTGTTCCCAAGTCCTGTCTTCCAAGTAGACTAAGAAATCTGGACAATCAAGCATTCTCTGAGTTGGATAAGGTGTTGCTAGATTCCCTTATCAAGAGTTCAAGTGATAGTGTGAAATTAGCCTTCAAGCACAGTGCTCAGTGTAAAATACTTATGCAAAACAGTGTTTGTGTTGATAAGTGGCACACCATTCGTGATTTTGTATATCAACTTCTTAGTGAAACTGACAAAGCCCAAAAAAGAAGGTTAAATGCCAAATTAAATGCTCTGTTTGACGAGAGTTACTGGACCATATTGAGTGATCCAAATTTGTTCATAAACTTATCATCTTATGATCTACAGACAAATGAGAAACTTGTTCTTGGTTTTGGTAGGAAGTTTTCTATCACTCAACGGTGCGTTAATCCGCTTACTATTGCTAAAGGTTTAATCAACCTGGAAAAGAATAAGTCGTCAGATGTTACAAATGAAGATATTTCCATAGCTAAAGGTTGTATACATAGTGTTTTAAATAAGAAATTTGCTTCAAACATTCCAAAAAGATTTGAAACAGCCTTGATAAACTTGAAAAGAAATAAGAATATCCATATTACCAAGGCTGATAAGTCTAATGCTATTGTTATTTTGGATAAAAGTGACTACAATGATAAGATGAATTCATTACTTAGTGATGAAAGCACGTATTGTGAGCTTACGAAAGATCCCCTGGAAAATATTAATAAGTTATCTAATTCCAAAATGAAGATGTTATTGAAAAAGAACCCCGATCTCACCAAACAGCTCTCTCAAATCAATCCCACTTTACCTTATATGTATGGATTGATCAAAACACACAAGCTTAATAATCCATTACGTCCTATCGTGAGTTCTGTGGGTTCTGTTACTTACAAATTATCCAAGTGGCTGGTAAAGATGATATCCCCTCTTACAGGCCAAATATCTAATTCACATATACACAATAGCAGTGATTTAATTGATAAACTCAAGAAACACAACGAACCTTGCGAATTAATAAGTTTTGATGTAAATTCACTGTTCACTAGAGTACCTGTGAAAGACTTACTTTCATTTCTTAAAGATAAATTACAACTGCTAGATTTAACTATTGAACATGATACTTTCCTGAAATTGATAGAGTTATGCGTAACTGACAATGTGTTTAGAGCAAATGGGAAGTTCTACAAGCAAATATTTGGCATGAGCATGGGTAATTGTCTTTCTGCTCCTCTAGCCTGTATTTATATGGAGTTTTTTGAGTCTAGATTACTACCTAATATAGTGGACTTTATTCCTCCATGGTATAGATATGTAGATGATGTTCTTTGTCTTTGGCCTAGAAACAGTGACCCATTGGAATTTTTAGACAAGCTTAATGATATTGTCCCTAGTATCACATTCAAAATTGAAAGAGAAATAAATGAATCCCTTCCATTTCTTGATATGCTTATCATGAGAAATGGCCAAAACTATAAATTTAAGGTATATAGAAAGCCCACACAGGTAGACAGTTTCATTCACTTTTTATCGAATCCCCTGAGTCTACCAAATGTCAGTTTTTTCTGCTATGTTCTTAAGATGTCTGCGTATTTGTGACTCTGAATTTATTGACGATGAATTGAAACACATTCGTTCTATTGCACAGAAACTCGGGTACCCTTCTGTGTTTGTTGATCGTTGTTTTAAAAGGGCTAAAAAATCCTTTCATTCCTCTCAAACCAGACAAGTTCCTACACTTAAGAATATTTTGACTCTGCCCTATCGTAATGAATTTGTCCCGTTAGTTCGGTCCCTCAAGCTTCTAAATATTAATGTTGTTTTCAAGTATGACTCAACCATTACCAATATGTTAATAAGGAATAGCCCAAGTTTGAATGTAAATGGAAGTGTTTATTGTATTCCATGTAGCAAATGTAATTGTAATTATGTAGGACAGACAGGAAAAACATTGCAGCTCAGAATCAAACAACATAAGTGTAATATCAGAACAGCATCTGAAAGCAGTGCCCTGTTCGTTCATGTTAGGAATCATAATCACCCCATTGCTTGGGAAAAAAGCTTAGAAGTATTCAAATCATCTTGTGTCACAGAAAGACTTCTGGTTGAAGCTAGTTTGATTAAGGAATTAAAATCAATAAACCTTAGTGATGGTCAGTTCAAAACTGATAATATGTTACATAAATTTATTTGTCAGTGGCCCAAGGTTAAAAATGCTTTGAAAACCTTGGAGCTAGATGTAGGATAGTTATTTAGTGGGTCCCTTATTTTTTACCTGACCGGACTAGTCACGTCACCCCCCTTCTCTTAAGCTCCTCTACGTGTGTGTTGGTGTGGGGATTAGTGCATGACATCATTATGACCTGACCTCATGTTAAATAAAGTCACCTTGTGTATTTAAGCCTCTTTCTGTCCATGTAATCCAGTTACCTCTGAAGATGTCTTGAATAAAGACGAAAGCTAAGGTGCTCCGTTGTTTCCCTTTTCCCCGTGTATGAATGTATGAAATGTGTGCGTGTACTGTACTGATTTGTTTCTCTTCATCATTTTCATCTGATTCACTCTGAAGTTGGTAATCATCACGTTGTTGTTACAGTTTAACTGAAATAGCACACATCTTGCTTACTGTGAGTTCTGAGGAGCAGACTAGGGAAGATTTGCCTCTTTTTTGTCACTATTTGTATTTTGGACCCAAAGTGTTGAATTAAGCGTTGCTGAAGTCTGTCCCCTCTGTATATCATAGCCTTTTCAACATAATAACTCCTTAGTAGTTGTCTATATCTGTCTCTAAGCTGGGTTTATACAAATGCTGAGTCTTCCTTCATTAATGTATAATTATTCTACCTCTGAAATTAACTTGAAAGGTCCAGACAAAAGGATCTCGGAAGAACCAGAAGAGGAGGTTTTAGGGATCTGTTTCTGCATGTTGCCTCAATGCTCATATGTTAACATCTAAACGATAGTTATACACCAGTTCATCAAAGTGCAGCTAATATTTGGGGGTAAATCAATCATTATAATTATAATATGAATGAAATTTCTTGCAGCACTCAGTCATTTAGAAATTTCCTATTGTTTAAAATAGTTGTTTGATAACTGTATGATTTTATAGCTGTTACACCACAGGTTTCGGTGTCACCGGTTTCCTCCTGTACTAACACTGGATAGAGCAGTAGATAATGACGAAAATTACGATGTTATTTACTTAGACTTTAGCAAAGCATTTGACAGAGTACTGCATCAGAGGCTTCTGAGAAAAGTTAAGGCTCATGGTATCGAGGGGAAAGTTTTAAATTGGATAAAATCATGGCTCACCGATAGAACGCAGAGGGTCAGCGTAGATGGTGTTAAATCTCAGTGGGGCTGTGTAACCAGTGGGGTTCCCCAGGGGTCAGTACTAGGCCCACTCTTGTTCATAATCTACATAAACGATCTAGATACTGGGATCAGCAGTGACATAAGCAAGTTTGCGGATGACACCAAAATAGGGCGGCAGATTAATTCAGGGCAGGATGCAAATGCTCTACAGGAGGATCTAAATAAACTGCAGGGGTGGTCTGGAAAATAGCAAATGAAATTCAACACACGCAAGTGCAGCTTACTTAATATTGGAAGAGCAAATACTGCCAATGTATACAGCCGCCTTAACAACATCAACCTAGAGAAGTCGACTTGTGAAAGAGACTTTGGGGTACTTGTAAGCCCTGACCTAAGGCCTAGAAAACAGTGCGTTAATTTTCGAAATAAGGCAAACAGAGTATTGGGTTTTATATCTAGAAGTGTAAGTAATAAGAGTGCAGAGGTCTTATTGCAACTATATCTTGCGCTAGTCAGGCCGCAATTCGATTATGCGGTTCAGTTCTGGTGCCCTTATTATAGACTGGATATCAATTCACTAGAGTCGGTGCAGCGAAGAATGACGAAAATGATTCCGGGACTTAGAAACCTTCCATATCAGGAGAGGTTAAAGAAACTAAACTTGCATTCCCTAGAAAGACGAAGAGTGCGGGGAGATATGATAGAAGTATTTAAGTGGGTGAAAGGAATCAATAAAGGGGATATAGATAAAGTTCTTATAATATCCGAGCAGGAAAGGACTCGGAGCAACGGATTTAAGTTGGATAAGTTTAGGTTTAGGAGGGAAATAGGAAGGAATTGGTTCACAAATAGGGTGGTGGACGAGTGGAACAAGCTTAGCAACTTTGAAGTAAGTGCTGGAAAGTTTCAAAAGGAGGCTGGATAGATGCATGGATGATAGAGAGTGGTAGTAACTCTCGACAGGAGCTGCCATGCACAGGCCAACCGGCCTATTGCAGACTCCTTATTTTCTTATATTCTTGTGTTTTTAAGATGATAGTACCGAAAATGATAAAAAAAAATAAAAAGAACTGAATTTGATATCACTGCCACCGATAGTTACTGTAAAGTGTAAACTATAAATCATATTCCTCAAAATAGGCTAATTTTATAAATATATGATTTACATATATTATGAAAAAAAATAATTTCCAGGAATGTAAACATTTGTAAGTACATAATAGTAATAAAGGTAACATGTCCTACTTTTGTGTGTGTTTTTTTTATCTGGTTTTTAAGAGATCAATATGACATAATACCAGTCACTATGAGGTAATGCAAGCCAAAAATGAAGTCCAACATTGTGTTTCACACGTACCAAGATGCATAGAAATATATGTTAAAAGTAAATATTTTATATGAGGGGTGTCATACTGCTACCCTTAAAATGCGAGCTACATAAGATTGGCCCCCTGTTCAAAACTGGCTCTGTCACTTTCTTCTTTGAGAAACGGGGTGGCATATTACCTAGTTTGGAGACATTTTTGTAAAATTTAATAAATCCCACTTAATATTTGTGGTTACCAATGGCTCGATTTTATTGGATCGCCTGAAGATTCACCCCCATAGCTTAACCAACCTGAAGTTTAACCACCCCGACACTACCTCCAAAGAGGGTGAGGGATCTTCAGTTGAACGTGCACATCAAAAACACCTTGAAATTATCTTTTTCAGCTCATCTCACTCAAAATTTAACTGTCCCAATGCTACCTTCATGCAATCCACTTTGTTATATATTGTCCTGAATTGTATTAATTATATTGTGTAAGTTCATTTTATGTTTCAGGAATGTGTAATAGATATGGTTTAATATTTTTCCGATCAAACAAATAATTTCTGGTGAATGATATTCCTTTTTTTATGAAGATGAGTAAGTAAAGTAGGAACTTTAAGCAACGGATGTGAAGTTTTGTAAGTTTTTGATGTTTTTAGAGGAAAGTCTTATTTCTCTGTATATACTAAATTTTGGTAAATAAATTACGAATATTATGACAGTAGTAAATGTTTCCGTAAGTATTTTGTTCTCTTTTCTTCATATTTGCATATACAGAGCTCTAGCTTATATTTCTATATTGTCGATGGACCAGTAAAATTATTACCATAGATGCGTGTCTGAAGAACATTATAACGTCAAATATTTGTTTATCAAATGCCAATAAAATTTAGGAAAGCGATCGGTTCCAAAATATTTTTGTTGGACTCATGAACTGGCCTGACATATTTCTAGTACTGTATGAAATGAATGTGGTATATTCCCTCTGTAATACAGAGGCATAAAAATGGATTTTTTTCTGCCCAACTGCTGTCCTATTTCACTTAATTCTTATGAGGCTTGTAGAACACTGTTCAACGTGTCGTGACATTCGCTTATTGTATGCCCATATATTAGGTCGCCTCTTGTGGTCACATTATCCAAAATAGTCAGATCTTCCTCATTCTGTCAATATAACTTCTCGAAAAATTGAGGTTTCCGCCGATGTCTTGCATAAAAGTCGCCCTGGCCACACTATGGCCCTATCTGACCCTATTGTCAATGGGTGGAATTTCATACTATTTGCAATTTTTGCTCACTGGGCAATTAATACCAACTGCCCTAAACTAACATCACCGATTACTCCCGCTCTTAGCAGGACACCATATATGACAAGGATCCCTCCCTAAATCCCTTTATAGCGGTTCTGTATCTATTTGAGAGCTCCTCACTCCTACACCGACCAATGTCATTACCTCCTGCACTGAGGCAGATAATGAGTTTGTTCCCAATTCCAGACAAGATAGAGTCCCTTCCATCTACTATTCTCCCATCCTTGCATTTAGTAAACAATTCCTCACACTAGTTTCATTATCAATTTTTCATTTGTTTTACATTAAATTACTTTTGCCATTTTTCGTTTCATGAAAAGAGTTCGTTTAAGCCTCCATGACATCTTTTCGAGTCTTACTGGAATAATTATACATAATCATATCTTTCTTACAGTATATATGTATGGTATGTATCGAAGTTCTTCTGCATGACTGAAGTGGCCTCTACTTAACCGTGGTATGCTGTCTTTGAATAAACCTTGGTACTTTCAGTCAGTATATTGGTATCCCGAATTGCTTGTTTTCACGTAAGTGGCGGATGAATAAAAGGCACGAATCGACTGGCGAGTAAAGTTTATCATTGTCATTGTCGAGAAGTCAATGTCAATAACTTAAATAACTTTTTGTTTGATTAATTTGGTAACAAAATGTGTCAAGTAGGCGAATATTGCTGTTTTATATTATATTAGGCTGTATTATTCTACAATGTTTTAGGGTGATCAATATTGTACTGCTGTGTATTTTACTGAGCTATATTATATTGAGTTATATTATGTGATTCTGCATCATACTGTGTTGTAAGAGGATATTGTAAAACACGCCATACCAACTATTATGCTAAAAAAATGGTATGGCGATGGGTAATCCGCTTTCACCAGTGTTGAACAACTTATATATGATTTTTTTTAGAAGAAACTACTAAGTAATATTCTACCACCTTCAGTAGTTTGGTTTAGATATGAAGATGACGTAATATATCTCTGGCCATGTAATGAGGACTTAAAAGCCTTTCTACTACTAATTAACCACTTAGCCCGCTCGACCAAATTCACTATGGAATTAGAAGTGACTGCAAATTACCATTCCTACACTGTCTGATCCACAGAGTAGCTAACTCCTGTAAGGTAAGTATTTATAGGAAGATTACTAATGTGTGCTCATATATTAATTATTATTCTGCCCAAAATAATAGAGTCAAACAATCAGTATTCTCATCAATGTTTTTACCTGCTCTACGAATATGCAGTCCGGAATTCATTAATGAGGAATATGATTATATCTATAATATTGAATTGAACTTAAAATACCCAAGTTATTTTATTGACAAATGTCTTAACATTGTTTAGAAATCTTTTTATAGAACTGATCCTTAATCACTCCATGACAGTAAGAATTTCTTATTATTACCATTTAACAAAAGTTTATCTCAAATTCCTCTACAACTCAAAACATAAAACATAAATGTAACATTCAGTAATTCATGCACTCTAAAACAAATGTTAATTAAGAACTCCCTCAGCAATGCAGGTGGATGCATTTAAAAGGTTCCTTGTAAGGAATTTAATATTTTCTACTTAAGCCAGACAGACAAAGATCTTATAACTAGACTTAAATAGCATGAATATAGTGCTAGGACAGGCCAGGAATCCAATGATTTGTTCATTCATATGAGAGATAATAAACATTGAATTGACTGGAATAATGCCTCCTCTATACTGTATTACCCTGCACTTCAATTGTCAGAAGGAACATTATAGAATCCAGTCTCATTAAACATACCGAATCTGTCAACATGAATTTGTGTGATGGCATGTAGAAACTGGACAATTTTGTGATTAACAACATTTCTACCCAGGTGAAACGGTTGGTTCACTACCTTATGACCTGCATATGGTGGACACATTGTGGTCCCTAAGGACTTGATTTCACTCTCTTTTACTGTATATAATAGCCTTGTCAATATATCGCCGACATTATACACTGTATACACGGCAGACATGCCGCAACCACGGCAATCAGAATATATAGCATACGCAGATGATGTCACACAGATAGTCAGGTACCCAGGAATATCCAAACAAATGATGGCCATTAGAACAAGCAGAGAAATAGAGATAATAAATAACTATGAACGAAAATGGAAGATAAAAACCAATGTCCAAAAACTCAAAATAATTCACATCGCAAAAACAAATCCATACCCTATTATTGTCAACAACCAACAAATACTATATGCTGCCAACGGAAAAATATTTGGACTCAAGATAACCAGAAACGGAATATTCCCCCACATCAACGAAAGAATAGCTATGGCAAAATCACAACTTACAAAGCTCAGAAGATTCCGCCAATTAAACACCAACACGCAATTGCACCTATACAAAGCACTGGTCAGACCACACTTAGAATACCCTTCGATACCTCTGAACACAATCTCAAGAACAAATCAACTCAAATTTCAAGCAGTGCAAAATATAGCCCTCAAAAGAGCGGCAAAACACCAACCACCATACACACAAACAGTACAAGACATACACACAGAACACGGCATAGACCCACTCAACACCAGAATACACACACAAGCAAATGCAATATGGGAAAAAAATCCAGCAAGAACAGGATCCCATACTAAACCAACTAATTGAGGAAAACAACAACACATCGCACAGATGGTGGCCTAGAAGCAGGAAAAATGAAAACGAAGAACCAGAGCCTCTATATACACACTTAAAAAGAACCAAAAGATGGGCACAACTCTCCAGTCACACAAGGACCTGGAGGGACCCCACAAATAAACAAAGACCTAAATAGTTCACAAACACCCACAATAAAAATCTAAAACGAAAAAGATGGGGATCATCCCTCCAGTGCCACAAGGACCTGGAGTGACCCTCCCCCCCCCCCCTATCATAATATGCCCTAAGGAAACATCAAATAGAACAACTTAGCTTAGCTTGGCTGAGACCGGCCTTCCCTAACCGCATGAGTCCTCTAATGCAGCACTGTTGACGGAAGACAAAAAACCCCGTCTCCGCAAGGTGGATAGCCCACCTGCTGTTAACTTCCTCCTCTATTTCCCACTTCTGAACTTTACCTTGTACTGTACCCTTCTTGCACCCTCAGAGCAAATGCTCTCTTCTCTCCGTATCACCGACCGACCGACTACTTAGAATATACTCACCCCTGAAGATGTGAATTACACGAAAGCGCTTGGGAACTTCTTGTGTTCTTGTTTCTTATGTGGTTATCAGCATATATCAATATATATAAAACAAAGAAGTATGTCTGTGTGTTTGTTTGTGTGTCCGCACGAGAATCTCGGAAACTACTTTACCGATCTGTAGTGATGATGGATGATGTTATATGTAGTGATGATGGATGTTGTTATATGTAGTGATGATGGGTGGTGTTATATGTAGTGATGATGGATGGTGTTATATGTAGTGATGATGGATGGTGTTATATGTAGTAGGGTGTGTCAATTTAGGGGGTGAACTGGCTAAATTGAAAATCGAGTAATTTGGTAGCAATTTATTGTAGTCCTTAAGCATGCAAAACAATATTCTGGCATAAATTTTTTTTTATAATAAGTCCTACCTACATCAAATGGATTTTTAAATGTACATATTTGTGAATTTATAACATAACCAGCGTTTGCACACATGGTACTGTTTCAAGTTTCAAATTATTATATTTTATTATCCGTAGTCTATTTGAAAGTAACCAATGCCTTCATACTCTCTTTGCTTTGGTTTCTTGTCATCAGTAGTCTGCTTGCTATTTGTGCTTTGATGTAACCTTCTCGCCTCTCGTGGCTGTAAACATGGCCCGCTGCTTCTGTGACCATTTTCACACATCTCTCCACACTTTGAGTGTGGGAAGGCCACTTCGGCACCTGCATTGGAGTCTCTTTAAGGTTTCTCAATTCTTGGCTAGTTAGACTTGTTGTCAATGGTGGCTCTAAGACTTCCAAACTCAAGTCAACCAATTCTGACAATTTGGTGGCATTGACGTTTATTGGGGGAACTTTTCTTGAATGAAACGAACAGTCTCCCAACTGGTCGTCATCTATTAGCGTTCCTCTAATCTTTAGAATGACTTCTACAGCCTCGGTTCGGAGATTGGTACATTGACTGCAAAGCATTGCTTGCAAAACTGCTTCTGATCGAGCATACCAAGCGGACCTTCTTGCCACAGGTAACACGATGTCCCTCATTACTTTCCTCTGTGTTCTTACTAGCTGCAATTGAAACAAAAGGTGATTGGGCCCATCCACCCACATAGGATTAAGTTTCACACTAAACCACTGGGGAAGATAAACTCCAATAATAAATTCAACAATTAACCTCAAATTCTTCAGCACTTTGCCCTTCAATTCGTGTTTGGAAATCCAAATCCTGCAGAAACGAAGAGCTGTAGTTAACCAACGGCTGTGACTGACAGGTCCAATCTCCAAGAGAGCCAATGACTGAGGCACTTCTCCTGATCTTATTGCTTGGGCAATACGATAAGCATAGGATTGATCTGTGCTGAGATCTTTGATGACTCCTTCAGACAACGCCGGAAGGGGAGGGCCAACTTCGACCTTTGGAAAGGTTGTATTTATTTCTAGTTGTGTTGCTTCATCCAGCATGATGCCAAGGGGACCTGACCACTTGTTGTTGCTCTTTGTAGGACCATCAAGTTCCTGGATGAGATGACGAAGAGGTAGCTCGCCTGTATGTAAATCACATACAATCCAAACAAGTCTTCTTCCTAGTTTTTTCTCTAAATGCGTCATTACACCCCCCTGCCATCCGGTGTTCACTGCAGTTGAATCTCCACCAACAGCCTGCAGTGAACTGCCAAGTCCTCTCTCCTGAACCCAACATAAAATATGATCAGCAATGACCTCTGCATGTTTCTTCCCTTCTACTTCAGTTTCGGGAGCAAAGTGAAACAAAAACCGACCACCAGGCTCAGAACAGACAGAGTAGTGTTCTTCTTTGATGAGACCTGGAAACTTTCTGTTCACTCCCTCTACTTCTAGCAAAACTTTTGTGTCATCTATTCTTCCATCAAACAAAAGACAGGAGAGCCCTCCCTCGCTTAAATCTTTTTCATGCTGATCAGATATTTCCTTCATTATTTTTCTTGTGCTCTTCTAATTTTATTATGATCTATCACCAAAGATACATCCTCTCGGCTGATGAGGCCTGCATCTATCCAAGCGGCAGTTGCAATTTCTGCAGCCTCAAGAAGTCCAGCATGGTGGCGAATACTAGCTAAAGCAATGTTTGAAATATTTCTTGTGTTGTATTTCATTTTCTTTGGTAAAGGTTCAGATGGCTCTTTGGAACTATCATCTGATGTTGCTTCCTGTTCATCAGAAGAACTATCAAAGAAGTGATAAACATCTTGACACAGCTCTTCCTCTCTTTGGATGGCTTCTTCACTCTTCATTTTCTTCTTTTGTTCCCTCTCTCGGATTTGTTCTCTCTTCTTGGCATTAGCAATCTGCTTCTTTGTTTCTGAATAATCTATTGAACCCATTTGCATACTTCCTTGGCCTTCTGCCTTTGTCCTCTGTGCCTTTATAAATTCAAGCTCTAAAACAGGGATCTTCTTTTCACGAGGACAACCACAATCAATGTGGGAATTATTTTCTCTCTTACCTGAGTGAGAACAGTTGGATTCAGAACATAATTGTATGGAGCACTTGCAGGTCAAAATGTCAAACAGAGTATTTGCCAAGTTTCCTTTACCAAGTGATGTTTCAACTGCTTTGTGCCATAATTTCGTTAGTTTTAGCTCAATAGTTCGACACTGATTAATCACAAGTGGTTTGAATAGTGCATTAGCTTTTGTCCATTGATGCAGAAGAGGGACTATCATGTCATTTATGAGTTCTTTATCTGTATAGTTCCTTCTGTCCTTTGCATTTTTTTCTCGAAGGAGTAACCCTAATCTTAGCATGTCTCTCACTGTTGGAAGTTCTGATACAGGAAGCTCCTTCCCTTTACCAACTAGCAGGCTCAAGTGGGTTGACAACTGACTTCTTGTCTTCAATTTTGACATCTTCACACTATCTGACAAATAGAAAAATATTTCAATGTTTCATAATTCAATTGTTGTTTCAAAAAATATCAATTTGTTTATCAAAAATGCTGTAACAGAAATAACATAATAATTTCTTAGAACATAATGTTTTCTACAATGATATAAGTAACTGCGACAATCAATATGCCCTACTTACAATAATTAAAATGTAGAATTCGTCTGGTAGAGTAGGTGCAAGTGCAATGAGAGCAAACCACCGTCTATGATATCTAGAAGGAGAGTGAGCCGGGCGCCTTATCCTCACGCTTGGTACAAGTCAAAACAAGAATTAAACTGTCCCACACGGAGAGCCTGTTCATGTTCATGTTCTGATGTGCATATTGTACACAAGCTATAGAACCATAAAATACTCCATAATCCATATGCTTACATGAGATTAGTTAATATCAAGTGAATAATTCTAATTAAGTCTCATTAATTTGTTGAAATACTGATATTTGAAACTTTAAGGTATAATTGATGTAGGTGAGGGTTATTTCAATTCATTTTTGTTTGCTAATCTCAAGTTTAGACATAAAGAGGCACAATATTTTGACTACCAAATTTGATTTTTAACATGTTGACAAAATTGACACACCCTAATATGTAGTGATGCTGGATGATGTTATATGTAGTGATAATGAGTGGTGTTGTATGTAGTGATGATGGATGATGTTATATGTAGTGATGATGGGTGGTGTAATTTGTAGTGATGATTAGACAATAAAATAATAACAGCAGACAACAAATGGGTGGTCCCCTAAAATCCTCTTTTGAGTAAAACATTTAATGCGCACATCAATGTGGAGTTCTGCAATTCAGTCAAGTGCATCAAGTATGTCTGCAAATACGTCAACAAAGGCTCTGACCAAGCGATCTTTGCATTGGAAAAGGATGGAAATCATGATGAGGTGACACAGTCTTAGCAAGGCCGTTATATATGCAGCAATGAAGCCCTATGGAGAATTTTTAATTTTCCCATACACGAACGGTGTCCAACAGTATTTCATCTGGGTGTTCACCTGGAAAATGGACAAAGAGTATACTTCACAGAAGAGTCCCTCCAAAATCAAATGGCAAGCCTACTGGAATATGATGGTCACTGGAATGACACATTAGAAGAGGCAGCAGCTACTCAATCGCCAATGAAAATGAGGAACTTGTTTGCCATCATGATTGCTACATGTGGACTTTCCAACCCAAGCCAGCTCTGGAAAAACCACCAAGAAAATCTTTCAGAGGATCTGCTTTATCAAGCAAGAAGAGAACTTCCTGGTCAAGAGATTGAGTTCATGGATGATATGTTCAACAGGGCTCTGATCATGCTGGAAGACAAAGTGATGGAGCTATGCGGAAAATACCTGACTGATTTTAGATTGCCTTCCCCAAACCGAGAAGAACCAGTAGTTGCAAACAGGGAGTTGCTCAGAGAGACAGACTACTCAGTTGAAGTTCTGGTGAATTTGCTTATGAACAGATCTTGCAAGCGATACAAGCGGAGCAGGGAGGTATGATCTTTCTCGATGCACCTGGCGGGACAGGAAAAGCATTCCTGATCAACCTTCTGTTGGCCAAAGTATGTCATCAGGGGAAAATTGCTCTTGCTGTGGCATCCTCAGGCATTGCTGCAACACTACTAGAAGGAGGACGTACTGCACACTCAACTTTTAAACTGCCTCTCAACCTCGCTCACAATGAGCATCCAGTGTGCAACATCAAAAAAGGATCGGCAAAGGCAAAACTATTAGAAAAATGCAGCCTCATAGTCTGGGAGGAATGCACTCTGTCTCACAAGTTAGCGTTTGAAGCATTGGACAGGACCTTGCAAGACATACGAGAAAATGACCAGCTCATGGGTGGCATTACAATGGTCATTGCTGGAGACTTTCGCCAGACCGATCGCATTTAGAGAAAAGCAAATTAATCTACGACTCTCAACATGGGTTTACAAAGGGAAAATCTTGTCTATCAAATCTGCTAACGTTTTTTAGGAAAGTCTTCGAGGTAGTAGATAATGACGAAAATTACGATGTTATTTACTTAGACTTTAGCAAAGCATTTGACAGAGTACCACATCAGAGGCTTCTCAGAAAAATTTAGGCTCATGGTATCGAGGGGAAACTTTTAAATTGGATAAAATCATGGCTCACCGGTAGAATGTAGAGGGTCAGCGTAGATGGTGTTAAATCTGAGTGGGGCCGTGTAACCAGTGGGGTTCCCCAGGGGTCAGTACCAGGCCCACTCTTGTTCATAATCTACATAAACGATCTAGATACCGGGATCAGCAGTGACATAAGCAAGTTTGCGGATGACACCAAAATAAGGTGGCATATTAATTCAGGGCAGGATGCAAATGCATTACAGAAGGATCTAAATAAGCTGCAGGGGTGGTCTGAAAAATGGCAAATGAAATAGAACAAATACTGTCAATGTATACAGCCTCAACAACATCAACCTAGAGAAGTCGACTTGTGAAAGAGACCTAGGGGTACTTGTAAGCCCGGACCTACGGCCTAGAAAACAGTGCGTTCATGTTCGAAATTAGGCAAACAGAGTATCAGGTTTTATATCTAGAAGTGTAAGTAATAAGGGTGCAGAGGTCTCATTGCAACTACATCTTGCGCTAGTCAGGCCGCAATTCGATTATGTGGTTCAGTTCTGGTGCCCTTATTATAGAATGGATATCAATTCACTAGAGTCGGTGCAGCGAAGAATGACGAAAATGATTCCGGGACTTAGAAACCTTCCATATCAGGATAGGTTAAAGAAACTAAACTTGCATTCCCGTGAAAGACGAAGAGTGCGGGGAGAAATGATAGTAGTATTTATGTGGCTGAAAGGAATCAATATAGGGGATATAGATAAAGTTCTTATAATATCCGAGCAGGATAGGACTCGTAGCAACTGATTTAAGTTGGATAAGTTTAGGTTTAGGAGGGAGATAGGAAGGAACTGGTTCACAAATAGGGTGGTGGACGAGTGGAACAAGCTTAGTAACTTTGTAGTAAGTGCTGGAACGCTGGAAAGTTTCAAAAAGAGGCTGGATAGATTCATGGATGATAGAGAGTGGTAGTAACTCTCGACAGGAGCTGCCATGCACATGCCAACCGGCCTATTGCAGACTCCTTATGTTCTTATGTTTTTATGTTCTTATGTACCTGTCATTCCTCGAAGCACTCCAGCTGATGAACTAAATGCGTGCCTCAAGGCATCTTACCATTGGAGAAGTATTCAGACACTCACCCTATCCACAAACATAAGAGTACATCTACAAGGAGATCAGGATGCTGGACGGTTTGCAAACCTTCTACTACAGATTAGGAATGGAACTTTCCCTGTTGATTCAGAAGGAACAAATAATCATTCCTCAAGGATGTGGAAATGTTGTAAGGTCTTCAACTGAGCTCACTAACATGGTCTACCCAAACATTATCCACCACTACAAGGATAACAAGTGGCTGCGTGAATGCGCAATTCTGGCACCAAGGAATGAAACAGTGGCTGAAATCAACATGACTCTACTCAGACAGCTTCCAGGCAGTGAGACCTCATTCAAATCTGTTGTTACGGTAATCGACCAGGACAAAGCAGTCCAGTACCCTGCAGAATTCCTTAATTCCTTGGAGCCCGCTGGAATGCCTCCTCACCACCTCACTCTATAGATTGGAAATCCTATAATGCTCTTAAGAAATCTTGAACCACCAACCCTCTACAATGGCACAAGACTGGTGGTGAAGAACATAATGCCACATGTACTGGAAGCTACATTACTGACAGGAAAGGCTAAAGGAGAGGATGTTTTTATACCAAGGATACCTCTCAACACCACTGACCTGCCATTTGAGTTCAAGCGACTTCAGTTCCCGGTTAAAGGGAGCTTTGCCATGACTATCTACTGTACATTTATTTTAAATAAGTATTATGTAACATTTAGTAACATCTGGAATAGCACACGCAACATAGTGTTAGTAAGAACATATGAGAAAGTTACTACGATTACCACTTATTTTTTTACTTTATTTATTTACTAGTTTCACATTTGTATTATAATTCTTTAAATCAGCACACGAACGTCCCCCACGGCTTGCCAGTGATTTATTTGTATATATATATAAATATATATATATATATATATATATATATATATATATATATATATATATATATATATAAATATATATATGGAAGGAAATCACTGTTGGTGCGCGTGAATCAGGTATATGCTGATAACCACAAGGAAAAAGAAAACACTAAGTTCCCAAGCTTTTTATATAACCGTTCTCAAGCCTATCCATGACCATAAGAATCTCTTAGCATTACCATTTCGCAAAAATTTCTTTCAAATTCCTTTACAACTAAAAACGTGGAACGTCAATGTTTCATTTAAAAACTCATGCACTGTTAAATAAATGTTAATCAAGAACTCTCCCAACAATACAAGTGGCTGCATTTATAAGGTTCCTTGCAAGGAATGTAATATGTTTTACTTAGGCCAGACAGATAGAGATCTTGTAACTAGACTTAAACAACATAAATGTAGTGTTAGGACAGGCCATGCAAGAGCCCCTTTGAGAAAAATCCCGAACCAGCACAAGAACACATAATCTACTAAACAAAATGAATTGTCCGTGACCCGTGGAAGGATAGCGTCTGTGACTGGAATGAATGAGACACACTGTAAAATTTAGACACTTATATTCCCTCTAACACTACGAACACAATCAAATAATGGTACACCAATATGCGCACCTCTTAACTTGAACTTAAAACACTACTCTGGGGAATAAAAGTTATACATGATATAGAAATTATTAGAAACTCAGGCAACAATAAATTTGAAGTATTAAGAAATGTTGCTTGCACACATGAAACAGGTTTTAAGGGCTTTTAACAAAATATTATCCAGCACTGAGAAAATGGAATTCAAAAATAAGAAATTAATAATTCCACCATGAATAGGCCTAAAGGGCACTCAATATAATTATGTTACACCAACAGATGCAGGCCTTAAGAGTTTTCAACAAAATAATATCAGTCACTGAGGAAATGGTATGAAAAATAAGAAATTAAATACTCTACAATGAATAGGCCTTAAGGGCACTCAATATAATTATGTTACACCAACAGATGCACACGTCCTAACCTAACTTAAACACTACTCTGGGGAACAAAGGTTATATCAGAGATTGAAACAATAAAGAAATTTTAAATGCACACAGCATACATTAGTAACTGAAAAAATAGTATTAACTACACACAAAAATATTGTCATAATTATAAAGACGTTACTAAGTCCAATACCCGCGAACCATGCTCCCTAACCAAGCACACACACAGATTTCACCTGCACTCCGTAGTCGTTTAAGGCACAACCAACAGGCACCCGTAGTTGAAGGCCCAAATCAGCCTTTCTCTACCTTGGAAAGTGCACCTCTAACTCCACTGACTCTTGGCCCCAGTGTGCGGCCCTGTATCACTCAGCTGGCCTCACTTTACCCCCAGTACATCCATGAAACGGAAGGGAGTGAGCCAATCAGACCTTGTACAGTTGAGAGAAGCTTTAGCTTCCCGTTAGCAAGAGGGTTTCCACTAAGCTGCTCGAGACATGTGGTGTTGTGAGCCGAGGTAGAGGAGAGCTGATGACCCCAACGATCGTCCCGTCGTCAGCTGGGCACCCAGACGGCTAGATTCCCTCAAGAGATCCTTTGATACCCCGCTAAACAGTGACAGGCCTACACTGATCGGTCCAATGGCGACAATCGCCACCCTCAATCATCAACAGCAGTCTCAAACGGCAGTCAATCTCTCGCGGTCATCACTCTCGCAGTGAATTTCTCGCAGTCAAGTGGGTTCTGACGGAAACCCTGAAATGAACTCACTGTTAGCTCTTGTTAACTTTACCACTGCCCTATCTAACCCTGTCTGAGATCGAATGAGACTTACTTGTTATACTGCAATAGTGCAACACAGGTGACTAGGCCACGTGACTATTTCTGTGGACGGACGCGCAGGGATGTCCTGTAGGTCCAATCCCTTTCACGTGACTGAGGACCAGCCAGCGTCGCGTCTCTCCAAGGCGCTAGCTTAGGCCTACGTGACATATTTTCCGCCTAACTAATAACTCCTTGGGACACCCGTGACCTTATTCAGACTGATAAACGATCTATAATAATTTCAAATTCAATAATAGTCCCTTAACTTCATGAATCGCATCATTATTAATTCGGAAAATTACATTTATTATCACTTAGGCCTAGTTCCACAACCTCTCCCTATGTGCAGGGAGCGCTCTCTTCCCTCTGACGACCTTGAAAGCTCAGTATTGCCAATTGCACGGTGTTTTTAATTACTCTGAAATATCTGAATATTACAATCGACCCCCCTAAAAAAAGACAGCACTGTCCTCATGTGCTGAGAAAAACATGCATACGACCCCCCTAAAAAATTGTTCTAAGAAACTGCATCTTACCCCTTTAACGTGCTAAACGCAGCATTCCCGTCTTCTCCACTTCTCTCTCCCACTAACATTTGACCCCCCTAAAAAAAACAGCACTGTCCTCATGTGCTAAGAGAACAACTTAAAAGCCACCTTCAACTCTGCCGTATTCCAACTCGCAGCCAGCAACTCCATTTCTTGCCTAGCCCAACTCAAAACAAACCAGAACATCACGCTCTCCTTTTTCCTGGCCCTTAACTAGAAAACCCAATTTCAAAATTAATACCAGCCCAAAACAAAAATGCTCTCCTTTGGCCTGGCCCTTGAACTAAGAGAACCAGTGTCAAAACAATACACACTCCAAAACAAACATGCTCTCCTTTGCCTGGCCCTTGAACTAAGAGGAACCAGTGTCAAAACAATACTCAGTCCACGTCTCCGAATCTCATGCCGGCAGACCAACCCTCTGACAATGTACCAGTCCATATTAGTGAGGCCCTGGACATTACAACCATACTCTCAATCCCGCTCATGACAGCAACTCAATCCCGCTCATGACAGCAACCACTACTCAACGCACATCTCTGACCTAACCATCTCTGCAATCCCCTCTGCCCTACTCACGACTCCTCGAACTCACTCTCGACAACCTGCCTTTTCTCATTACCATGCACCTTAAACTGTAATCGGTCGGCTTCGTCTTTTCTCTCAGTTGGAGGGCTCGATTAACCTCTCTGAACTACTTACGTACCCCTGTATTTCCCACTTGGACCTCACACTTCCTTGACTGCTGGAAGTGTGCCTGACATTCACCCCTTGTTTCCTCCCTGAACCGTTGAATGTGTGCCTGAAACTCTCACGTGAACCTGCTTTCCTGTGCTTGATAATCCCTCTTTAGGTCTCCGAACTCCTGTCTCAGCTGTACCAAGGTCTCGTGGCTGTCTCTCTTCCTCGTCACTTTTATCTCTACTGTCAAGCCTAACCAACTCAATCCGGGCACAAAGATGAGCATCAGTGCGAGTTCAATCCCTACCGTTACTAACCAACACATGATGGCGTTCATTATCCCAACCACAGTACTATCAGTCACGACATTAAAAACTACGCTCTGCTACCATTTGTAACCTGTCGGAATTTACTGGACTTTATTTTCTCACTTGACTTGGGGTTTATTAAAGATTAATAGATGGTAATGGCAGTGGAAGCGCCCCTTTGAGAAAAATCCCGAACCAGAACAAGAACACTTAAATCTACTAAACAAAATGAATTGTCCGTGACCCGTGGAAGGATAGCGTCTGTGACTGGGATGAATGAGACACACTGTAAAATTTAGACACTTATATTCCCTCCAACACTACGAACACAATCAAATAATGGTACACCAATATGCTCACCTCTTAACTTGAACTTAAAACACTACTCTGGGGAATAAAAGTTATACATGATATAGAAATTATTAGAAACTCAGGCAACAATAAATTTGAAGTATTAAGAAATGTTGCTTGCACACATGAAACAGGCCTTAAGGGCTTTCAACAAAATAATATCGAGCACTGAGAAAATGGTATTCAAAAATAAGAAATTATTAATTCCACCATGAATAGGCCTAAAGGGCAGTCAATATAATTATGTTACACCAACAGATGCAGGCCTTAAGGGTTTTCAACAAAATAATATCAGTCACTGAGGAAATGGTATTAAAAAATAAGAAATTAAATATTCTACAATGAATAGGCCTTAAGGGCACTTAATATAATTATGTTACACCAACAGATGCACACCTCCTAACCTAACTTAAACACTACTCTGGGGAACAAAGGTTATATCTGAGATTGAAACTATAAAGACATTTTAAATGCACACAGCATACACTAGTAACTGAAAAAATATTGTCACAATTATAAAGACGTTACTGAGTCCAATACCCGTGAACCATGCTCCCTAACCTAACACACACACAGATTCCACCTGCACTCCGTAGTCGTTTAAGGCACAACCAACAGGCACCCGTAGTTAATGGCCCAAATCAGCCTTTCTCCACCTTGGAAAGTGTACCTCTAACTCCACTGACTCTTGGCCCAAGTGTGCGACCCTGTATCATTCAGCTGGCTTCACTTTATCCCAGGTACATCCATGAAACGGAAGGGAGTGAGCCAATCAGACCTTGTACAGTTGAGAGAAGCTTTAGCTTTCCGTTAGCAAGAGGGTTTCACTAAGCTGCTCGAGACATGTGGTGTTGTGAGCCGAGGTAGAGGAGAGCTGATGACCCCAACGATCGTCCCGTCGTCAGCTGGGCATCCAGACGGCTAGATTCCCTCAAGAGATCCTTTGATACCCCGCTAAACAGCGACAGGCCTACACTGATCGGTCCAATGGCGACAATCGCCACCCTCAATCATCAACAGCAGTCTCAAACGGCAGTCAATCTCTCGCGGTCATCACTCTCGCAGTCAATTTCTCGCAGTCAAGTGGGTTCTGACGGAAACCCTGATATGAACTCACTGTTAGCTCTTGTTAACTTTACCACTGCCCTATCTAACCCTGTCTGAGATCGAATGAGACTTACTTGTTATACTGCAATAGTGCAACACAGGTGACTAGGCCACGTGACTATTTCTGTGGACGGACGCGCAGGGATGTCCTGTAGGTCCAATCCCTTTCACGTGACTGAGGACCAGCCAGCGTCGCGTCTCTCCAAGGCGCTAGCTTAGGCCTACGTGACATATTTTCCGCCTAACTAATAACTCCTTGGGACACCCGTGACATTATTCAGGCTGATAAACGATCTATAATAATTTCAAATTTAATAATAGTCCCTTAACTTCATGAATCGCATCATTATTAATTCGGCAAATTACATTTAATATCACTTAGGCCTAGTTCCATAACCTGTCCCTATGTGCAGGGAGCGCTCTCTTCCCTCCGACGACCTTGAAAGCTCAGTATTGCCAATTGCCTGGTGTTTGAAATTTCTCTGAAATTTCTGAATATTATATATATATACATACATATACATACAATATATACATATATAGATATATATATATATATATATATATATATATATTATATATATTATATATATATATATATATATATATATATATATATATATATTATATATATATATATATATATATATATGTATATATATATATATATATATTTATATCTATATATGTATATATTGTATGTATATGTATGTATATTATGTATGTATATTACACTGGTCAACAGCCAAAATGGTTCACATATGAGATCATGCTCACACAACTAATTTCATATTGCTGAATTCGAATCTGATATTTGTTTTGTTCTATCAGACCAGGTTTTATAAAAAATCAATAGGTACAAATATTTAATATTCCATCACGTGTCGTGCAAAAGATGAGATTATCTCATGTGGCTGTGCTTTCATGACTAATTTCATATTAATGAATATTAGTTGCATGTTTCATTCTACCATCAGACCTACTTTCTTAAAGAATAAAAAAAATAGTAAATATAGTAACATTATCGCGTCATGCAAGATACAATTTGAAACCTATCACAGATAAGCTCATAAAAAAATTGTACCAAAAAAACATAAGTTTAAATCCTTTATAATGACAAAATATGAAGTTCTAAAAGTGCTTCTGAACTTTACTCTTTCTCTTGTACAGCTTGCTCTCTTCTCGTTGCAGTGTCCAGCAATAGTCGCCCATCATGTTAGGACTGAATTGTCCCTGATATCTGCTCTCCATTATGGCGATATCTTGATGAAATCTTTCGCCGTGTTCATCACTAACGTTTCCAAGGTTACCTGGGAAAAATTCAATATGAGAGTGGAAAAAATGCAATTTCAAGGACATCCTTGCTCCCAATGCATGATAATTCTGATGCATGGTTGTTACGATTTCTTTGTAGTTGTCAGCACGATAGTTTCCAAGAAAATTCTTTGACACATTGACAAATGATTCCCATGCTTTTTTCTCCAGTGGGTTCAATGTTTTGGTGAATTCGCTATCATTAACTAGTATACGAATTTGTGGTCCATTCAAGACATCTGCTTTCAACTTGGCTTCGGAAACCACACCACCTAGTTTCTGAGATAAGTATAGAGTCCCAGCACTGAATTGATCCATAGCTTTGATGAAATTTTTAGCCAAACCGAGCTTTAGATGCAGTGGAGGCAAAAATATCTTTTCTGGATCTACAAGCGGATTGTGAGCACAGTTAAACCTTCCACGCACATCTCTTGGTCTTGTCGGCCAATCCTTTCTCACATAGTGCTCTGCATCAGCTCTGCTGTTCCACAAGCACAAAAAGCACATGTGCTTTGTGTAGCCACTCTGAAGGCCCAGTAGTAAACTGATGACTTTGAGATCGCCACATATCTTCCACTGGTGTTTCTCATACTCTATAGCGGCTAACAGAATTTTCATTGTTTCATAGCTCTCAGTCATTTTTGTTGCGTGTGCTATTGGGACAGATGGAAGCCGATTGCCATTGTGTAAAAGAACAGCTTTCAGAGAGTCTTTTCCTGAGTCTATAAACAGCCTCCAATCCTCTGTCTTGTATATTTCAGACTTGCAGAGTTGTTGCATGAGAGATACTGCGTCCTCGCAATAACAAAGGTTGTTTGCCATCTTGAAAAATGTAGACAGCTGTCTATGTCGGTAACGCGCTGTAGTGATATGCACTCCATCTTCTAGCAGGTTACGCTGCTTTAGTCTGGATCCCAAAACTTCAGCCTTTTCTTTTGACAAGTTAAGGTCCCTGATGAGATCATGAAGCGCTTCTTGAGTAAATAGTTTAGGCCTGGTATTTTCAGAGTCATCCTGGTAGTCGTTTTCCATTGAGGTAGAGGTAGAATCGGAATCACTCAGTTCTTGTTCAGTCGGTGGATTTGGGACTGGAAGTTCAGCACTGTGCGGTACTGGTCGGATTGCAGAAGCAATATTGGGGTACTGTACCTTGCCTCGTTTCTTGATTTTTATTCCCTTAATATTTGTGAGACAGAAGTAGCAGTCACTACTGTGGTCTTTAGGTTCACGCCATATCATTGGTACAGCAAACGGCATTCCTGAACTTCGTTTACCACACATCCACTCACTCAGGTGGTTAACACAAGACTTACAAGCTACATGAGGTGCCCATTTCTTGTCTTGGTCACCCAAATGACATTTGAAGTAACTTTTGTAGTTCAGTCGAACAGCTTTTGTGATTGGTTTCTTGAGGCTACCAGGAGTGAAGGCACCACATATATAGCAAAAACTGTCAGCACCGTTCACACACTTGCGACGTTCCATGTTTTGTTAATTTCAGAGTAATTACAAATCATGCAGGTGTAGATATGCAATATCATGAATCAGCAAACTGAAACAAACAAAAAAGCACAAATCAGGACAAAATAATTGCATAAGTGGAGCCAATGAGCATTAAATTACTGTATGAATAGCATGGTACACTAAATATATAGATATGCTGGTTCTGGAAAACTGAGCCTGATACAGCTATACGAATGTCATAATTGAGTTCAGCACATACAATTACACTAGAATCAGACTGTTTTGATCCAGAACCATGAGAATTTTTTTTTTATGTTGACCAGTGTTATGTATGTGCTCCATTTTTATACATTATTTATTCAGCATAACTAGCAGCGTGTGGCAATGTATTTAAGATGTCCCACATGCCTAATTTATGTGCCTGGCGACATATGGAAGCTGCTAATATATCACTTACCATACGTCGCCTAGAGAGCAGTTGACCCACGGACAGAGTAAGGAGCGCTACCCCCCTTGTGTACATATCTTTTATCCAGTAAATAGAACCTACAAAACTATACAGGTGTTTGTGTTCGCTCCTGTATATAGAACTTAATACCCAGAACACGAACATGGCGCAGTGTGTAATTTGACTGGATAATTACGAGTGACAGTGCAAAGTTGTGGAAGCCGGCTTATGGACTCCTTCTCTGCGTCAACTCACAACCGCCGCCGCTCCTCGAAGAATTTAGCAACTTTGAGCAGTGTCAGTGACAGTGATTTTCTGTGCAGTGTTTTGTGCATTGTGTGTTTCGTGCCATAAATGTGTGACCTTGTTCAAAAGGATTCCCAAGGTACAAGGCATGTTCTGGGCATTTGTAAGGAGTAAAGTTCAGTGCATCCTCCTCTCCCCATGTCCAGAGGGTGACTGACGCTAGTCGTCGTTTCCACCCCCCCTCACAGCTCGAGGAGAGTGCTCTCGCCCGCCCAGCACACACACACACACACACTGACTGCGGCGATTCCTTTATATATATTTTATATATATAATCTACTTATCTGTGTATTTAATTAATTTTTTGTCTGAGATCTTGTTGATACGACGGGCTGACCGGTCAACACTGATTTAAGACAGTACACAGATTAAATAATTATGTCTCGTGCCTTACACAGTCGTGGAGCCAACGCCCGGATGAGTCAGTCGGATGATAGCTCCGCAGAGATGGATGACCAGGCTGACCATGATGCTCCAGCTCCAACAACATCGCGCAGCCCTTCACCTCAATATTCAGCGTTGTCTCCAGAGATAATTACTTTAATGAAGTTTATGAGAGATGAAAGGCGCGAGGTTGAAGCTAACTGACTTGTGGAAGATGAACACAGACGACAAGCAGAGGCAGAGAGAGACCACCAACGAAGATTGGAAGACAGTGCACGGTTTGAAGCTTTGATATCTCGCCTCACTGTTAACCAAGCCCCTGGCTCTAACACCGCCTCGTTACTGACTGGTTCAGATACCTCATCAATGCTTCCTTCACGCCCCCCAGCCCCACCTAAAGCGGCAGCTCAAACACCGCCCACCTTGAAGCCTGATGTGAATTTCCAGACTTCTCGTGAATGGCGGCGACGATGCTACAATGGTGGATCTCCAGAGTTTGTCACAGCCTAAACAATTTATCCAGCTGCATATGTGCCTGTCCTTGGGAACTCAGCGTGTCTTAGAACATACGTTGCAGGTACCTCCGACCTCTTCGTTGTCTGTAGAGGAGGTACTGGACATTCTACAACGGTACATCAAAGGGCAGTGGAATGAAGCTCTGCGCAGGGGGGAATTGTTTAGCTGCAGACAGATAGAGGGTGAAACTTTTGACGCCTTTTATGTACGACTCAAGAGAGCCTCGGAAGAGGTAGATATATGCTTAGGTAACCACCAGCAGTGCGAGGAGACCCAGTTGAAGCAGGAGATCCTGATGGGTGTTAAGGACGAGGAACTTGTCCAACGTCTCACCTCCGTCGACTCTTCCTCTTCTCTTAAGGATGTGTTGACGATATGTCGCTCCTATGAGGCTGCCAGGTGTGCCACCTCTGCCATCCGAGCTCCCCCTACAGCTGTACGCGCTGTGTCCAGGTACAAGAAGGACAAAAAGTCTGCTCCTACGCCTTCGCCCACCACATCCAGGCCCGGTTCATTTTGTAACAACTGTGGTAAGCAGCACGGAACACAGGTGTGTCCAGCTGCTGAGTCTACATGCAACAGTTGTGACCGTAAGGGCCATTAGTCACTCACAGTACGCTGCCCAGCTAAGCACGTCCAGTGCAATGTGTGCGGTCGTCTGGGCCACTATGACAAGTGTTGCCCTACCAACAAACCCAAGGGACAGCGTCGGCAGAAGCTTCAGCGCCCTTCCACCAGTGAGGGCCACCCTCAGTCTTCCAATCAGAAGCATGACAACCCTGGACAACGCTCGAGCCATATTAGGAATGTGTGCTCCCCCCCGCATCCCAGGACCAAAGTCCCCCAGTACATCAGTGTCATCGTGACCTACGGCAGTGTGTCATCCCGTCTTCAGATGTTGCCGACACCGGCGCTGATGCTACAGTCATCGGTCCCCAGCATTTGCAATGCTTGGGGCTCTCTCCCAGTGATCTAGGACTGCCCCTCAAGGATCTCCGCTTCACGGCAGATGGTTCACAGATGGCCCCAGCCCTAGGTTCACTCCAAGCACAAGTCACCTTTGGCAACAGGTCGTGTCAAGCCTGGATCGATGTGCATAACTGTGTCCCGACTCCTTTGCTGTCATACAGACATTGTCAAGATTTGGCCATCATCTCCCAGGACTTCCCCAAACCTATTCTCGAGGTAAAACACGCCAACAGAGTACAAGAAGGGAGCAGCAACGACCCTGTTGCCGCCCTACCCCTGCCTCTTGCCAGTGACAACTCTCCTTCGGATGCTCGGAAGTACTTCCTGAAAGAATTCAGCGACGTTCTGGTTACCAAGTCCGCTCTGGAATCCAAGCCTCTCAAGAAGATGGTAGGACCCCCCATGAGGATCCACTTGAGGGACGACGCGAAGCCCTTCGCTATTTACACCCCTCGACTGGTCCCCCTGGCCTTCTGCGAGGCGGTCAAAAACGAGCTGGACTCCATGGTCGCCCAAGAAATTATTGTACCAACCGGCGATGACCCGTCTCCATGGTGTCACCCGATGGTTGTCGTCGCAAAACCTAAAGGTGGTGTTCGGATCACCACTGACCTTTCCAAGCTCAACAGCCAGGTGTCTCGTCCTGCGCACCCTTCTCCCACGCCCTTTGCAGCTATACGCAGTGTGAACCCGAAGGCGCGCTTCTTCACGACGATGGACGCCCTGTGTGGATACTGGCAGATAGAGCTTGCCGAAGAAGACCGACCACTTACAACTTTCATCACCCCGCATGGACGTTACAGTTATTGCCGTGGCCCCATGGGATTCGCCGCTACAGGAGACGCTTTCTGTCTTCGAGGTGATATGGCTCTACAAGGTCTGGCAAACTGCGTGAAAGTGGTCGACGACATACTCGTGTACGACGAGGATTACATGGATCACCTCTGCCGTATCTACGAGGTACTCAACAGGTGCCGGAAGCACGGCATTACCCTAAATGCCGACAAGTTTGTTCTGGCCAGCTCTTCAGTTGACTTTTGTGGGTACACCCTCTCAGGGAATGGTATCGCAGCTGACCCGGAAAAGGTCCGCGCCATTACGGATTTTCCCACCCCTGCTAACCTGACCGACTTGAGGTCCTTCATCGGTCTCGTCAACCAGTTAGCATAGTTTTCGTCGGACATCTCCGCAGCTGCTCAACCACTTCGCCCCCTGATGAGCCCCAAGAGGACATTCCTGTGGACCCCCGACCACGACAAGGCCTTCCAGCAAGTGAAACAGGCCCTGTCTCGTCCACCTGTCCTCGCCACGTTTGACCCAGCCTTGCCGACAGTTCTGCAGACAGATGCCTCACGCTTGTACGGCGTGGGATACGCCCTACTGCAGGATCATGGTGGAGGGCAGTTCCGGCTCGTCCAGTGTGGCTCGCGTTTCCTCTCTGACACTGAGACGCGCTATGCCACTATTGAGTTGGAGCTGTTGGCTGTGGTTTGGGCGATGTCCAAGTGCAGGTTTTACCTCATAGGCCTGCAACACTTTCACCTAGTGACCGACCATCGCCCGCTTGTCCCGATCCTCAACCACTACACGCTAGACGCCGTTGAGAACCCTCGCCTCCAGCGTCTGAAAGAGAAGCTCTCGGCGTACATCTTCACTGCAGTGTGGCGTGCTGGTAAGGAGCTCTGCATCCCTGATGCCTTATCCCGCTCTCCTGTCAGCCGCCCTACTCCAGAAGACCATGTACTCGACGCCGACCTCGCTCTTTCCGTCAGGACTGTGGTCACTCTCCATGCCGTCCAATCCCTTCGTTCGGACCTGTCACCAGATGACGACAAGGCAATGGAGGACCTTCGAACAGCGGCCCGAGATGACCCTTCCTATGTCCGACTCGTCGAGTGTGTGAGGAATGGATTTCCTAGCAACCGCTACGATCTTCACAACACCCTGCTCCAGTATTGGAAACTCCGCGATGAACTCTACTGCGACGGAGACCTTGTTCTGTACGGAGCACGTGTAGTTGTCCCTGCTGCATCACGTCCCTACGCCTTGGCCCGCCTTCACGACAGTCACCGTGGAGCTGAGGCCACCAAACGACGTGCACGACAGACTGTGTTCTGGCCTGGCATCAACTCCGACATCTCCAATGTTGTCCGTGCGTGTGAGCCCTGCCAAGTATTACAACCCAGCCAGCAGCAGGAACCCTTCATGAGTGACGACAACCCCACCCGCCCCTTTGAGTCTGTGTCGGCCGACTTTTTCTGTGTGTCAGGAAAGTCCTTCCTCGTTATCGTCGACCGTCTCTCTGGTTGGCCGGTTGTCATCAAGTGCGGTAATGACACGACGTCTGCCGCCACCATCAGCAAGTTCCGCCACTACTTCCGTGACGTGGGCGTTCCTGTACGCCTGCGAACCGACGGAGGGCCTCAGTTCACAAGCCGGGACTTTGCTGTGTTCCTTGACCGATGGGGAGTCCGGCATGTGTTGTCATCGCCCCATTACCCGCAGTCCAACGGCCACGCTGAGGCTGCTGTCAAATCCCTGAAGCACCTCATCCTTAAGGTGGCCCCTTCTGGGAACATTGACTGCGAGGCCTTCGACCGGGGTCTTCTTGAACTCCGCAACACGCCTAACTACACCTGACGCTCCCCTGCCCATGTTTTGTATGGACGCCCCCTTCGTTCTTGTGTCCCTGCTCACCCTCAATCCTTCTCCAAGGAGTGGCAGGCCAAGACAGAGGATTGTGATCGCCGAGCTGCCGAACGTGTTCAAGACGTCGTCGCCCGCTACAACGACCACGCCCGTTCTCTCCCCAGGTTGAGTGTCGGCACCCAACTCCGTGTTCAGGACCCGACCTCCCTATGTTGGGACAAAGTAGGCGTAGTCATGGGTCTCAGTAGGTCACGGGACTACCAGGTGCGATTACCCAGTGATCGTGTGTGGTGGAGGAACCGCCGTTTTCTCCGCCCAGTAACAACGCCTTCTGCTGACCCCGCCACCAGTGTTGAGTCCCATACCCTTCCCAGTGATCAAGTCCCTCGACGCTCAGAACGGATCCAAAGGAACAGGTCCGCTCAAGACTTTGCTATGAGCGTATAGGGGAAGGGAGGTGTATGTATATGTATGTATATTATGTATGTGCTCCATTTATATAAATTATTTATTCAGCCTAGCTAGCAGCGTGTGGCAATGTATTTAAGATGTCCCACATGCCTAATTAATGTGCCTGGTGACATATGGAAGCTGCTAATGTATCACTTACCATACGTCGCCTAGAGAGCAATTGACCCACGGATAGTGTAAGGAGCGCTACCCCCCTTGTGTACATATCATTTATCCAGTAAATAGAACCTACAAAACTATACAGGTGTTTGTGTTCGCTCCTGTATATAGAACTTAATACCCAGAACACGAACATATATATATATATATATATATATATATATATATATATATATATATATATATATATATATATATATATATATATATATATATATTATATATATATATATATATATATGTAATATTCAGAAATTTCAGTGCATTTTCAAACGCCGCGCCATTGGCGATACTGAGCTTTCAAGGTCGTCTGAGGGAAGAGAGCGCTCCCCGCGCACACAGCGAGAGGTTGTGGAACTAGGCCTATATGAGATTAAATGTAATTTGCCGAATTAATAATGATGCAATTCATGAAGTTAAGGGACTATTATTGAATTTGAAATTATTATAGATCGTTTATCAGCCTGAATAGTGTTACGGGTGTCCCAAGGAGTTATTAGTTAGGCGGAAAATATGTCACGTAGGCCTAAGCTAATGCCTTGAGAGGACACGAGGCTGGCTCTCTCTCAGTCATGTGAAAGCGATCGGACCTACAGGACATCCTTGCGTGCCCGTCACAGAAATAGTCACGTGGCCTAGTCACCTGTGTTGCACTATGGCAGTATAACAAGTAAATCTCATTCGATCTCAGACAGGGTTTAGATAGGGCAGTGATAAAGTTAACAAGAGCTAACAGTGAGTTCATTTCAGGGTTTCCGTCAGAACCCACTTGACTGCGAGGAATTGACTGCGAGAGTGATGACTGGGAGAGATTGACTGCCGTTTGAGACTGCCGTTGAGGATTGATGATTGGCGATTGTCGCCATTGGAACGATCAGTGCAGGCTTGTCACTGGTCAGCGGGGAGCAAAGGATCTCTTGAGTGAACGAGTTCTCCCGACAACTAAAACGATACGGGGCCAGCATCAGCATTGGGTGAACAGTTCTTACCACGTGGGAGCACAACACCACTCCAAGTGTCCTCGGTCAGATAGAAGTATTACCTACTGGCCATAGTCACCTGTTGGCCTTCTCTCTTCCCGCCCATGGATGCATTGAGAGTACACTGAGGCTATCTGAGTAGATTAATGGTCACACACTGAGACCAGGAGTCTAGGGGATACCTAGAGAAACATTTTATCTCCCTTATTACGGGTGTATGTTGAGTTGGGTGGAGCATGGTTCACAAGTATTGGTGGACCCAGTAACATCTCAATAATAGTGACAATATTTTTGTGTGTAGTTAGTACCATTTTTTCAGTTACTGATACTATCTTGACGTGTGTAGTAATAGTTCTTAATTGATTTTGATAGTATTGTTTTTGAATGTTTGTGTCACTAAGTGGAACCAGAGTGATACTGTGATTTAATTCCTTTAATGCATTTAATTTTTCTTTATAATTCCGATCTCAGATATAGCCTTTGTTCCCCAGAGTAGTGTTTAAGTTACGTTAGGAATTGTGCATCTGTTGGGGTGATGTAATTTTGTTGAAAGCCCTTAAGGCCTGTTTCATGTGTGCAAGCAACATTTCTTGATACTTTTAATTTATTCTTGCCTAAGTTTCTAATAATTTCAATATCATGTATAACTTTTATTCCCCAGAGTAGTGTTTTAAGTTCAAGTTAAGAGGTGCGCATATTGGTGTAACATTATTGGATTGTGTTTGTAGTGTTGGAGGGAATATAAGTGTCTAAATTTTACAGTGTGTCTCATTCATCCCAGTCACAGACGCTATCCTTCCACGGGTCACGGACAAGTCATTTTGTTTAGTAGATTTAAGTGTTCTTGTGCTGGTTCGGGATTTTTCTCAAAGGGGCGCTTCCACTGCAATTGCCATCTAACAATCATTAAAAAACCCCAAGTCAAGTGAGAAATTAAAGTCCAGTAAATTCCGACCGGTTACATATATATACATATATATATATATATATATATATATATATATATATATATATATATATACATATATATATATACTTCATTTTTAGTCCATTTAACACGCGGACTTTGAACATATTATCAACGACCTCACCAGCAAGGAATCGAACCCTCGACCTACTGGGTGGCCCTAGGGAACGCTTACCGGCTAGCCCACAAGGACACTAAAAGCAGTTCTAGACTCTGTTATATTTCACACAAAGCCTGTTCATCGAGCTGATGGCGCCGTGAACCTCATTGGGAAACTGCCCGTGCCTCGTATGTGGTGTCAGTACCATTTTACCGAATCCAGCTGGTATATATATATATATATATATATATATATATATATATATATATATATATATATATATATATATATATATATATATATATATATATATATATATATATATATACTGTATATCAGTGGCGACTCCGGCACTCGGGCTCCTCGGGCTTAGCCCGAGTCCTAGATTTGGTCAAATGAACGAGTATCTGCTTTCTATGTAATCTGCCAACACTGGCTGATTACAGGGAGCCTGGTCGCAGTTCATATATCACCGTTCAGTGTCTGGCGGTCGTCCTATAGCTCACCAGTGTCAAAAAATATCGTTCGTGGCAGATAGTCTCTTGACATCGTTCACTCATGCCTGACTCAGGCTTATAAGTTAAAGCCCCAGCTGTTGTCCCTAATCGTGAAAATTAGAAGTAATTCAAATCCAAGCTTTTTTTTAACAATAGCTTTCTATAGAGCTTAGGATTTAAATTCCAATCTATGAAATGTTTCCGTTCTACAATATTCTTACAGGAACGAAAAAATGTCCAGTAACTAGGGCTAACTGGAAATAGCCTGGTAGGAGTAAAAGATTAACTGGCACCTCTTCGCACGCTTCTCTTACCGGCCACGGCATCTGTCAGTTCGCTGATGTTTGCAACAGGGTACACTGTTGTTCTTTGATTGTTTGCTGTGCTTCTGTTCTGTTCTGTTCATGTTTAAATAAAGTGAGTAATTTTTGCATCAAAACTATATTTTTTTGTCTTATTGCATGAGGCTAGAGGCGGTAATTTCAAATTGCAATTAAATGCCAGGTAGCGACGTGTCCTCCTAATATTACTTATCAAGTAATTATTAGATGTTTTAATTGCCTGTATGTAGCCTGGCGAATTGGCTAGGATTTAGCATACCTAGGTAACATTGGCTGACGTCGCGTTCCTGACCATATCACAAAAACTGGTTTTTAGAAAAAAACGGCTTTTTTTGTCTTATTGTAAAATTATCAGTGCCTATATAAATTTGTGGTGTGTATTACGTCTCTTAGCTTCATTTATACATGTATCTTATGCGAAATCTGTGATGAGCCCGAGTGATGCATATGACCTGGAGTCGCCCCTGATATATATAATATATATATATATATATATATATATATATATATATATATATATATATATATATATATATATATATATATATATATTTATATAAATATATATATATATATATATATATATATATATATATATAAATATATATATATAAATATATATATATAAATATATATATATATATATATATATATATATATATATATATATATATATATATATATATATATACATATATGCATCAGTATCAGTAACGGTGTTAGTAAAGAAATAGATAAACTAAAACCCAGGGGCGGATCCACGAAGTTTTGGGTTGGGGAACATGGCGAGCAATATCATGGGTATTTTGAGGCCATTTTGAATCCATGTGCACTTGATATTAGGAGATAATCTGAAGTCAATAGTACCTACTTTTTACTATAGAAAAATGCCTGAGTACAATACTGCATTAAAGAAAAAAATATTGGAATTTTTTTATGAAAATGGGGGTCCTCACCACAGGGCCTCCCTTCATCAGGCGCGTGCCAGGCAATCCATTGTTGGTATTATACAATATGATTCATGCCGAGGGCCAACTACCCACATCATGGACCAGCAGTATTGTTGTACCAATACCGAAACCAGGACAGCCTGATGGTTTTCGTCCCATATCACTAACCAGCTGCCTGTGTAATACCTTTGAGAGGATGGTTCTTGGCAGACTCTTGTATAGAATCAGAGAACACATGTCTCCTAACATAAATGGCTTCACCCATGGTAAAGGTGTACATAATTGCATCACCACATTCCTAACTGTGCATGGTGATGAAAGGCACAGATACACCACATTTCTTGACCTAAAAGCTGCATTTGATATTGCCAATAGGCAACTGATATTGTACAAACTAGCCAAAATGGATATAGGAGGTAGGCTGTTACACTGGATAAGTGGTTACCGAACCAACAGAAGGGCTGCTGCATTGTTTCAGGGTTACAAAAGTAAAGTTAAAGATATGCAACTTGGTACCCCTCAAGGTGGAGTACCTAGCCCCACTTTGTTCAATGTTCTTATGAATGCATTATTAAATTTAATACCAGACAACCTCAGCAATATCTCAATCAGCAATGCTGATGATTTTCTTATACATACTAAAACTCATCGTGAAATGCAAACCACTCTGAACTATGTATACGCAGCCTGTGAGAACCTCGGTCTTATTATCTGCACTGAGAAAACTAAGGTGTTCAACAAACAAGCTGGTAACCGCAAACGCGGCCCCGCCAAGTTCAAGATAGGTAACAACACTATTGACTGTTTCTTAGTTTAAATATCTTGGTGTTTCAGTCCCTTGTACCCTACCTGCCATGCAACAGTTAACCTGCCAATGTACTGACAGACTGAGACCTCTTAGAAGTGTAGCGGGGTACAGCCCGCACTATGGTGCTAATATTAGAATTGTTAAAACAATGTACCTAGGCTATATAAGATCTCTGATAGATTACCACGCACCAGCCCTGGTCCTTCGTGCAGGGAAAGGCGTTGACAAGCTCGAGAAAATGCAAAATAAAGCCCTCAGAATTACCCTAGGATTTCCCATGAGCACTAAAGTACTTAATATGAGGAAAGAACTAGGTATACCCAGTGTTAAAGATAGAATAATTGAAGTCAACCTCATGATAACCCTGAGGCTTCTGCGTGGTGATCCTGATAACATTGTTTCCTTAAAATTGATAGAATGTATGAACCATGGGACTGTTGAGTCGAAATGGATCCAAACTACAGCTACACATAAGAAGATGTTTGGACTAGACCACCTGTACACAGTTGAGACACAACAGCGCTTCCTGCCACCCTGCCCTCGCCAAACTCGCGTCTAACAAAGACACCGTTGAATACAATTTGGGTCTGTCAAAATGAACCCTTAAACTGTAATTATGAAAGAGCTTAGTGATGAGTTTGACGCAAGTAGACTAGTGCAAACAGGCACTATTCGATCTATAGTTTACCATGATGAGATGTATCAAGTAAAACATGTATATGGAGCAAGTAACAAGATCACTAGATTACAAGATGTTGTAACCGCTAGATTAAGGTTAGGATATAAGTATCTTTGGCAGTATGTTCCTCAACCAGATGTAAACAAAACTAAATGTAAAGTTTGTGGCCATACATATGGCCACACACTTGAACACTACGGCCTTGACTGTGTGAAGATAGAACCTTTTAGGGACAGGTCCAAGCACACCGTGTGTGAAATGGCACAACACTTCATCTCTTATGGCAAGATAGCCGACATATTAAGATTGTATCCACTTTTTTGCACTTAGTAACTATATCAGTTCTCATGTACAGAACCAAGTACGCAATGTGCTTGAATACTTCTCACGTAAATGTGAATAACAAAGTGTGAGGCCAGACATACTGCCTCACACGCCTGTACTCACGCAGTTGTGAATAAGTTACCCTTTATGTATAGAACTAAACAAATAACAAGTAACATTCAGTGCCATAATATCCTGACAACGGGGGTTAATTATTATGACCCGTTGTAAACTCTACTCTGTAATCCTTTTGCGCTACCGCTCACAGGATGAGTGTGGGGTGCACAATAAAATAGCCGCTGTAAGCGGCAAAATGAAAATCAACCTTGATCAGCCCTTGAAACCCAATAATTCGTCAGGTCCAGACTAGATATTTGCCCTAGTATTAAAGGAATGTAAGGAAGAGCTCAGTATGCCCTTAGCAAACTTGTTTAACTTGTCACTAAAAACCGGTGTACCTGTAGTACCAGAAAGCTGGGTGATAGCGAATGTGATGCCGATTTTCAAGAAGGGAGATAGATCACTATCTCTAAATATCGTCCAATTAGTTTTACATTAATTGTAGGCAAATTACTGGAATCAATAATTTCAAACTCAATTCGAAATTACTTCTAGAAACACAAATTGATCAATGATTCCCAACATGTCCTTACAAGTGGGTGTTCAAGTCTGACAAATCTCTTATAGTTCTTTTCAATTGTTTTTTAATCAGTGGATGACGAACACGACTATGATGTGGTTTACCTTGACTTCAGCAAAGCCTTCGACAGAGTCCCTCACAAAAAACTAATACATAAAGTGGAGGTACATGGAATTAGAGGTGTTCTAAACTGGATTAGGGCGTGGTTACAGGGCAGGAAACAGATCCAATTGGGATAACGTCACTAATAGAGTACCCCAAGGCAAAGGACCATTACTATTTTATGATTTACATAAACGATATAGATATAGGCGTAGACAGCAACAAATGTAAATTTGCCGACGACACGAATATCAAGAATGTAAATAAATCTGAGGAGGACTCCTTAATACTACAGGAAGATCTAAAAAAAATTGTGCATGGTCCGAAAAAGGCAGATGAAATTTAATGTGGACAAATGTAAAGTACTTAGCCTAGGAGATGTAAACAGAGAAACCAGATATCAGATAAACAATGTTCATATAGAGCAATCCAAGTGCCATTAAGATTTAGGGGTAAAGATAAGTAGGAATATTAAACAATGGGCATTTGCTCAAAACAAGGCTAACAAAGTACTTGGGTTCATACAAAGGCGTGTCAGTTACAAGATTAGCAAGGTTGCCCTAAAACTATATCTTGTGCTTGTGAGACATCATTTGGATTATGTAGTTCTGTTTAGATCATTGCATTATAGAATGATATCGAATCCCTAGAAAGCATACAGAAGAGGATGGGAAGATTAATCCTGGGCATTAGGATCTTGAGTATAGAGACAGATTAAAGCACCTGAATTTGCACTCCCTCGAGAGACGTAGAGTGAGGGGTAACATGATCGAGGTGTATAAATGGAAGTCAGGTTAACAAATGGTGATATAACAAAGATAATTATACTTTCCAACCAGGAGCGAACTATTATCATTGCTTTAAAATTTGACGAATTGAGATTTTGGCACAAATTAGGAAAACAGTGATTTGGAAATAGAGAAGTAGATGAATGGAACAAATCACCAAACATCATCATTAACTCGAACATGCTGGGTAGCTTCATATTATAGGTTGGACGGGTATATGAGCAATAGGGGTTGAGTGTAAACGTGACGGCCCAGCATGGGCCAATAGGCCCAGTGCAGTTTCCTCCATTCCCACGTTCTTATCTTCTAATTTTTCTTTTTTTTCAAATAGGAAAAATAAAGTGATTTGTAATTTCTAAGTAGGGAACGAGTTAAGAGATAGTAATCATAAATAAAAGCGTATGGAGAAACTGTAAGAGAAAAAAGACTCCACTGGTCTTATGTTCTTAAGTGTGACAAGTACTAGTTTATCATCTAAATAGGCCACACATCTGTAAATATTTCTCCTCTAATGGGAAAAATTATTCTTCTTGGATTTGGCAAAAGCAGCAAAGTTAGGCTCATACGTAGTCAGGGCGATGCGTAGACACCAATGGAGATGTTCAGTGGAGTGCGGACAAAAGCCCCTCAGGACAAAAGGCTCCTAGGACAAAAGCCCCCTTGACAACCTCCACCCAGTTAACTTGAAAAGTAGGACAAATGCCCCTCAGTTAAAGTGCAAAATAGGTTAGGTTAGTTTTGGATAATTTAGGTATTGCAGTCTTGTGATATAATAGATGTACTATTTTATGTCAGATAAGAATTCATAAACTGTAAATAATAAAGAATAAAAATATTGAATGGATTTTTTAAATTACTATTTGTCCTAGGGGCTTTTATCCTACACTAATGTTAACTAGTGGTGGAGGAACGATTGTTTTTTTTTATGGCATTCATATATGAGAATAAAGACTCACACCTATACGTTGAGCTAAATATGTCAGGATAAACAGTGCACTACCGAGATAAATAGTTAGTCTGTGTGATTATTCAATCACCTTTGATACTAGAGATTGGATAGCATGATAGGTCTATGTAGTAGGAGTGTTGCGATCCATATCATTCTGAGAAATAAATTTGAATATCTTATAATTGTCGTGCAGAACGTAAATTCAAACGATAATCATTGGATACAGCTGGTGTACTTGATGTGTTAGCGGTTTGAACAGGTGTGTCTGGGATATCGTTCATATCCATGGATAGTAGATCTGGGTGTACCCTTTTAAGTCAGTTCGCCTGTTATTTGTTTGTGGGTTTCAAAAATTAAATTTGTTGCCAATTCTCTTGGCGGTAATCAGGAATGGACCTGATATATGGGTCGCCTATATCCAGCGTTGTAGGCTTAGCGTTTTTATTTTGATTGTAATTCATTTCAGCTCGAGATGTTGCTAAACGTGTCCGTAACTTGTCGTGGATGGTTGTAAAAACGTTGGTTTTCTTTTTAGCGTAATCGTCCATGTTGTATAAAGGGTTGAGGAGTTCCTGTAAGTACGCCATTAGGCAAACGTTTGTCTGTGCCTTAAACAATATAGCAGGGTGATTGACCGGTAGAGCTATTGATCGACCCATTAATCGAGGCAACTACTTGAGGTAACCAGTCCTCCCATGGGCCTGTGCATTGGATTTACGATATGTCGATGAATTTAAAGGATTTACGATTGGAGAACGCCTGTTCTGTTGCGAATGAAGACATCCGTTAGTATATAATTTCTTATTGCAATGTTTGCATACAAATGTTTCTTGGGCTTCGGTGAGACTCTTTGTAAATTCCTTGCTGATTCGGAGTGGCAGGTGCAACTGTTTTGGCGATCAGCTTATTAGTCCAGAGGATAATTTTTTGTTTATTTTTTTTTTTTTTTTTTGCAAAATTGTGCACTTTTGAACTAGAGCATCATACTTTGTACACTGTTACTAGAACCCATGAGGACCATTTTAATGATTGAAGGCAATCTTTATCTGCCTGCTGGTGGCCGTGGTGGCCATTTTCAAAATGGCAGTAACATCACATTAAAATACGCAATATATCTCATCTTCAATTGCAGTTAAACCTTTTATTTTTGTGGCTTTACCCATGTTTTCAGACTAAAGGAATCTAATATTAATATTGATATTGCTGAACGAGGTGTCATCCATTCTGAGATTTAAGTTGATAGATAAAATATACATTGTAGAGATTTTTAATAATTACATAAATAAAGCCGAAAGACTTAATACGAATTTGCAGGATAAGTAATGAAATTTTGCTATATTTTATAAAAAAAGAAATTGTAATTCAATTTTCTGAATGTTGAAAAATATTAATGAATTTGTAAATCTTAAATGTGAACAGAGAGGTAGAAACTAAAACACACAAAGTCTGTGCACACGTTGTATAACTGTTTATATGTATATTATTTCAATATTTACTTTGATTCCAATAGTCTACACCCGTATTTAACACTGAATATTTTGATACATCAAAAGGAGAACAACTTCATGCATATAGTATAGTAATACTGCTAATATTAAAATGCAATATAAGGTTCATGTAGGTACTATAGTCCTTTATCACTCTCATGACACATAATACCATTAATATAAAAACTTAAATTAGACGTCTTAGTGAACTTAACACCTCAGAAAATAACTACCAAAAGCTAAAGTTACACTGAAATTATTAATGCAACACAGTAAGCATGTAGTGTTATATATTCAAATCACAACATATTAACAAAATTCATATTGCATACTACACATTAGGGATTGACAGTTTTGCAAAAGTTTTCAAAATCTAATTGCTTGGGTTGGATTATTTGTCTATCGGCCACGCTAATTCCGAATATGTTTGAGTTTTTTACATCATTGCATTAGAAGGTTTGTGGATACTTTTGGGTTTGGCATGAAAAACGCGAAAAAACTGTAAATAATAAAGGGACTGGCAATGTGGCACAACCTGTTAAAATCAAGTTATTGAATTGGATTATTCGACTACTGTGTACACTGGTTCATAATATGCTATTGTTTTACAACTCAATGCGCTACAAATTATGCCGATATTTTTGCTGCAAGTCACCACATACGTATATTTCGAAAACCAGGGCCCAATATTACCAACGGCGTGGATAGATTCCGTGGAATGAATTCAGGACATTCCCGCTCATGGAACATTACCAAACTCCGTATATGTGCCAATGGCAGGCCAATGGCAATATTTACAGAGTTTGTTGAGGCTCCCTGGACGGGAATGCCCTGAATTTATTCCACGGAATCTATTCACGCCGTTGGTAATATTCGTCCCAGGACTGATCAACGAATTCAGCCCAAGTAGCTTGACTTGGACAGTTAAGGACAAAATCTCAGTCCGTACTTTTGAATACAATATTGTTCAATAGGTGGTGATATTGAAGTGCTGAAAGTTGTTTTTTCTGTGTTGTTTTGCAGTTAGTTCAAAGGGCCGCCACCAAGATGGGTCGTCCTAAGATTAGCAACACTCAGCTGCGCCAGGGTAACGATAAGGTGTTCGGAGTTCGGATGCCTCTGCCATCTAGCAAGTTGCCTCTGAACAAGGAAGTTGGAAGTGCCCTGGCTTATGAAGCAGAAAACGAGAGGTTAAGGAGAAGAACAAATGCTTTTGATTATATGGATGCCACCAACAAGGTGACTGAGAAGGTACTGGATGTGTATAGGAAGGCCACTGTCCCCACTATCTCTGAAATCAGGGTGAAAATGAGAGTCCACGACCTGTGGAGGATGCGGAGGGAGACGATGATGATGAAGGGAAATGGACAGAAACAGAAAAGGAAGAAAACGAAGAACGGGAAGCTGAAGATGAGGTTCGAGGATATAGCTGAGAAGTTGTTTGATGTGGCAGACGACAGCAAAGTGCAGTGCACAGTCTTCCCTCTTTTCCATGGCGAATCTCTTGTGGTTCTTCTCACCTACACCAGTCACTATCTTGTTCTCATTGATCCTCTCATCCACCATGAGACCTCTGACCTTGAATCCCCTGAACTTTTCTTTTTTCTGTTCTCGTGACCTCTTCCTGACTCTCTCCACTTTCTTCCAGTTAGTCACTTTAGACTTGTCCCCTTCAGTTATGATGTTGTCTGCAGCTCTGATGGTGTTTGCGATGTGAGCCACTGCATCATTGGATACCTTGAACCTGTCAGCAGTTTCTCCGATCCTGTCCTCGGCTTCTTTCTCCCTTTTCCTTTTCTCTGATCTTGCTCTCCTGTCGACCATAGCCTTGAACTCATTGTCATTGACATCCTTATAATCACTATCTTCTTCCTGAGCACTGTCATCCACTGCCGACGCTTTACACGACATCCTCTCCATCTCCTCCTTACTCTTTGACCTCATCTTCTCAGTTTTCCTCTCTTCCTCAGCCCTTTTCTTTGCCCTCTTCGCTTCCTTCTCCCTCTCTTCTTTCAGCTTGGCAGTCACAATTTTGTCAACGCCATCAATGCAGCCCTCCCTTCCCGGTTTCCTCTGGGCTGCCAGGAAGCTTTTCTCTCGTTCGTGCACTTTGCTGTCGTCTGCCACATCAAACAACTTCTCAGCTATATCCTCGAACCTCATCTTCCGCTTCCCGTTCTTCGTTTTCTTCCTTTTCTGTTTCTGTCCATTTCCCTTCATCATCATCGTCTCCCTCCGCATCCTCCACAGGTCGTGGACTCTCATTTTCACCCTGATTTCAGAGATAGTGGGGACAGTGGCCTTCCTATACACATCCAGTACCTTCTCAGTCACCTTGTTGGTGGCATCCATATAATCAAAAGCATTTGTTCTTCTCCTTAACCTCTCGTTTTCTGCTTCATAAGCCAGGGCACTTCCAACTTCCTTGTTCAGAGGCAACTTGCTAGATGGCAGAGGCATCCGAACGCCGAACACCTTATCGTTACCCTGGCGCAGCTGAGTGTTGCTAATCTTAGGACGACCCATCTTGGTGGCGGCCCTTTGAACTAACTGCAAAACAACACAGAAAAAACAACTTTCAGCACTTCAATATCACCACCTATTGAACAATATTGTATTCAAAAGTACGGACTGAGATTTTGTCCTTAACTGTCCAAGTCAAGCTACTTGGGCTGAATTCGTTGATCAGTCCTGGGACGAATATTACCAACGGCGTGAATAGATTCCGTGGAATAAATTCAGGGCATTCCCGTCCAGGGAGCCTCAACAAACTCTGTAAATATTGCCATTGGCCTGCCATTGGCACATATACGGAGTTTGGTAATGTTCCATGAGCGGGAATGTCCTGAATTCATTCCACGGAATCTATCCACGCCGTTGGTAATATTGGGCCCTGGTTTTCGAAATATACGTATGTGGTGACTTGCAGCAAAAATATCGGCATAATTTGTAGCGCATTGAGTTGTAAAACAATAGCATATTATGAACCAGTGTACACAGTAGTCGAATAATCCAATTCAATAACTTGATTTTAACAGGTTGTGCCACATTGCCAGTCCCTTTATTATTTACAGTTTTTTCGCGTTTTTCATGCCAAACCCAAAAGTATCCACAAACCTTCTAATGCAATGATGTAAAAAACTCAAACATATTCGGAATTAGCGTGGCCGATAGACAAATAATCCAACCCAAGCAATTAGATTTTGAAAACTTTTGCAAAACTGTCACTCCCTACTACACATCTACCATATATAAAGGTAGGACGAAACGTATTAACACAAAAGCTGTAGCATCATATCAATGACATAATAGGACAAATATTACATGGTGGCACAAAAAACATATTGATATATGTATGATCAAAGATTTAAGAACAAAATAAAAATCACTTAATAGCCATATTTAAAAAAATATATTATAAACATCATGTATCACAGCAGAAAAAGATTGATTGCTAAAAATATCAGCTAAAATTAATAGGAATGTGTTGGTTCTGGAAATTCCATGCATTTATTCACGTCATGCATAACAACCGCACTCAGCTTTCAAGCAGCGGCACTGTCCTTTATATTCTTTGGTACAACCATACTTTATTTCTGCACAACAGGCTTTCCCTGCAGGCGGTGTGTCATCCATTTACTGTAGGCTTCTACACATTTGACAGTCTCTTGTCCTTCCATATTACGCTGGACTAGGTAGCAACGACTGCTGCAAAAACGATTGGCTCCATACATGACCAGCTTCATAGCCAACTCGAAGCAAGTGCTGAGGGAGTGCTTCCTGCGTTGGTGGTAAGTTTTCAATATCTTTCGAAGGATGGAAGGATAGCTGCTATGCTATCTGGTGTTGGAGTTTGGCCCAAGACACATAAAGTAGGGCACGTGTCATTTCATTGTAAGCTTGCCAAGCAATCCCCTTAACCATCCGTGTAACATCAAGATAACAGTAGGACCTACCTGTACCAAATCCTACCCATAGACATTCACAACTTATTTTTGCAGCGATGCCTATGCAATGCATTACAACTTCCATGTCAACAGTCCTGATGAATATTTTTCTGAATGCACGATGTGCTCCGTCTGCAGCATGTACAACCATTCGGGTGTTTGCCTCCTCATTTGAACATGGAGATAGTCCTTCAGTTGGATAAGTTGGTTCCAGGCATACCACATGTTCTTGATAGGTGACCAATACACCACCTGGAAAGTCTTCCAGCTTGATCTTGATATTGAAAAGATGGAAGAGGTATTTCATATTTTCACTTTCTCGCAGAAAGTCCGGCCTGGGAGTTTTTGTCTTTCCTTAACTCGTCGTCTGGTACAATGTCCCATTTTTTCTCTTGTGGGTGATTTCATATTATTTGCTTTGTATACATCAAACACCAAGTCAACACGTTTCACAGAACCTTGAAATTGACTCCTGATGTATTCCATGATCTGGTGTACATAATCATAAAGTACCTGGCTTGACCATGCTGACACTTGCTGCACCATCAAGAATTGCCATATCTGCATCATGTTGAAAACTGGCACTGCCATGAAGTGGTACCAGGTCTTCAAGAAGAGTAAGTCTTACTTCATTCCAAATCTCCTATCTGCATAGGCAGATATTAATAGGGATAATTATTTTTAATGGTGTGTATAAGTATTTAAAGTGAGATAAGACATTCGAAGAGTAAATTTGTTACATGTGCTTCCATATTGCAGGAATTGGTCACATCGAGGTGACAAAAAGTCCCCATTTAAACTGTCAACTTGGTCTCAGAATGGATGGCATATCGCACAGTAATATAAATATTACTATGAGATTCCTTGAGTCTGAAAACATGGCCACTGCCATTTTGAAAATGCCCACCATGGCTACCAACAGGCAGATGCAGATTGCTTCCAATCTTTAAAATGTTCCTCGTAGGACCTAGTACCAGTATACAAAAGATGATGATTTAGTAAAAATGTGCTCGATTTTCCCCTTATCCTCTGGACTATTTTGTTCAGTCGGAAGTACAAGTTCGCATGCAAAAGTCTATAATTTTGTCATTCTTGGTAAACTTCATGTTTTTGCGTGACTGAAATCAGGTTGCTGCAAAAAAATGGATAAAATGCCCAAAATCAAAGAGGCGCTCAACTTACTCCTTTCCATTTTACCGTCAGAGTCAAACCAATCTGTAGTGAAAAATTGTACTCTGATGTCATCATACGTCTCTCTCACTTGGGATTATCTCATGAACACATTGTCTTCAACCAAATGATGAGGATCTTTCAACCCATCTAAAACTCCAATTGAGATCACCTCCAAATGAGCCATGATCAAAATATCTTATCATGTTTCTCCTAAAATCCTCATAACCTGTGTGAACGAAGCCACTAGCTTTCATCAAATGACTTGCGAAACTATTATGCTTGATTTGAGAGCGCACAAAAGACCGACACTTTCCTTTATAACCATTATTCTGAATAGCATCATGCCATACATGCAAAATTTGACGACATGATAATTTGGATCATCCTCTGTGAATTTGTTCAATTTTTCAATTTCAATAGTTTATTCCTTGATAGAGAAAGCGGGATCCTAGTGCTGTCACTGGGTACCCCTGTGCAATAACACCAGAAGCATCTGGCAAGTGTCACAAGTATATACAGTATAAATATTATAAAGGGGCTTACTAAAGGCTAAGGAAGGAAGGAAGTATATTCCTTTAACACATTGTCAATATTATTTACATAATATCTGGCCAGTATGGGGAGGATCATCGTGTCTCCGTCAGGGGGTAGTAGAGTGGTGGTCCAGCAGGCGTCACGGAAGCGTTGTGTGTGGGGACATCTTAAGAGTGGCTAAGGGTGCGGCTGTCGGGTCTTCTGCATAATGCACAAGAGCGTTGCTCTTGGGAAGCGGGGATATCAATCTCCCAAGCAAAGTCATACCCAATGTTGATACGGGCAGCAATCACGTCCCTTTTCCGCGACCCTTTCCCATAGACATACGAGAGGTCAGGAAATTTACGGAGGGTGAATTTGTTAATGGGATCCTGTTGTGGCAAAATTTTGATAACCTTAGGAGTCTTGGGTGACGTGCCTTGGGCAGTGTTAACCATGGTTGCAGGTTTAGCGGAGGCCTGAAGCGTTATTGAAATGTTAGTAGGTGAAGTAGCACAAACTGACACACTGGGAGCAACTGTGGGACATGGAACAGGTGTAGTATCACAAATATGACCAGGTCGTAGGTTTGCATGGATTAAATCATGAGCATGCTCAATTGAAGAGTATACATAGAGTCAATATGTGTGCCACTCACATTATCAAATACACCATAACTACTACAAACGTTAGCTATGGGTGGTGTCAGGTTCAATGCAGGAAGGCATGTTCTCCACTAATTGTTCAATCACACAACTTTCGTAAACCATCCATAAATAATGTAGTAAGTAAATAAAAATGCAATAACCTTGTCAACCCATTTACAATCAATAAATATAAAACAAAGACGTATTTGTGTTTGTGTGTCCGCACGAGAATCTCGGAACCTACTTTACCGATCTGTAGTGATGATGGATGGTGTTATATGAAGTGATGATGATGGTTGGTGTTATATGTAGTGATGATGGATGATGTTATATGTAGTGATGATGGATGTTGTTATATGTAGTGATGATGGGTGGCGTTATATGTAGTGATGATGGATGGTGTTATGTGTAGTGATGATGGATGGTGTTATATGTAGTGATGATGGCTGATGTTATATGTGGTGATGATGGGTGGTGTTATATGTAATGATGATCTATATCTATATAAAACAAAGAAGTCTGTCTGTTTGTCTGTGTGTCCGCACGAGAATCTCGGAAACTACTTTACCGATCTGTAGTGATGATGGATGGTGTTATATGTGGTGATGATGGATGGTGTTATATGTGGTGATGATGGATGATGTTGCATATTTATAGAATATGAAAAGTATCCCTCTGTTGTCATTGGCAACATGGATAAGAAATGTGGCTGAAATCAACATGACTCTACTCAGACAGCTTCCAGGCAGTGAGACCTCATTCAAATCTGATGATACAGTAATCGACCAGGACGAAGCAGTCCAGTACCCTGCAGAATTCCTTAATTTTTTGGAGCCCGCTGGAATGCCTCCTCACCACCTCACTCTCAAGATTGGAACTCCTATAATGCTCTTAAGAAATCTTGAACCACCAATCCTCTGCAATGGCACAAGACTGGTGGTGAAGAACATGATGCCACATTTACTGGAAACTACAATACTGAGAGGAAAAGCTAAAGGAGAGGATGTTTTTATACCAAGGATACCTCTCATCACCACTGACCTGCCATTTGAGTTCAAGCGACTTCAGTTCCCGGTTAAAGTGAGCTTTGCCATGACCATCTACAAAAGCCAGGGACAGTCCCTGAAGATGGTTGGCCTAAACCTGGTGTTTCCTTTCTTCTCTCATGGACAGTTCTATGTTGGATGCTCCAGAGTGGGAACTGGGAAAAATTTGTACATACTTGCCACTAGTAAATGAATGAAAGTAAATGTGAATCGTAAACTGAAGACACGAAAAAAATATAATGTAAGTAATAAACAAACATGACTAACATGACGGTATGTCGTCGAATATGTTAACTGTGACAGAAGATTGCCGAAAATATGGTAGTTTACTCCGTGGATTTTCACGGTTACGTGACATAGATCAGCTGCTTCACATTGGGTCACGGTCACTCCTTGTTGATTGTAGGAAAGTCCAAGATGGCTTCTTTATATGATGTTGCAGTGACGTATGCAAGATGGCATGGATGACTTGTCTAAGATGGCATCGATGACGTGTCCAAAATGGCGTCGATGATGTTGGAGTTGCAAGGGTGTCTGTGTGTCTGGTGAAAGCACACATACACACACGGGTCAGATCATGTGGATCAAACAATTTTGAACATTGCCGTCGGATGCAACCCGGGTTCATTGGGTTACACGGTGGGGTCACATGGGGCTCAGTGGGTCATAATAGTGTCCGTTGCTGGGAGGAGGTGAAGGTGCTGAGATATCTGCTAACGTAATAAAAACAACTTGTTGTGGCTGGAACATTGCGTGGTGATATTGGCTGGCTGGTGTCGTCAAGCAGAATTAAGGTGTAGTACAGTGTTGCCACATATTTGTGATAAAAATACCAAATCACTTAAAAACATAAAGTTTTTACTTGTACGGTGAATTATAATGTTGTACATTTAAAAAGGTATTTGTCTCTCACTGGTGGATATCACATGTGCAATAATGGAGAAAGACCTAAAAACTGAAGACCAATTGTTTTCAGTCATTCATAAAACACTGGTTGTAGAGTAAAGAGTTCTGTTATAGAGCCGCCACCTTTGTAACATCTGTTTATCTGTTGGAAGTACTGATGAATTGTCCTGAAGTTACAAAAATAAATGTTTTTGTGCTAAGTTTGGAAACACAAATTGTCTTTTCTATTTTTATTTAGAAAATAGTATATTCACAAGCAACGTATGACATTACCATTAATAACATTGTGAGCCATGAGTGTTAGTATAGTTGAAGCGAGTTATAGCGAGCTTCGTTAACACAAATGTGGTGCATTTGAGAGACTTGGGATTACTGAAGTGGCACGTTACCGCCGGACCCATCAGTACCAGCGATCACCTGCCAGTCGTCGTGACACTCTCACCAATCCCATTGAGATCCCCGCCAACATCAGGTCAACCTCAAACGGGCAGACTGGGACTCCTTCAAGGAGTCTCTCAGTCTCAAGCAGGGGAGAAACCTGGAAGAAGCCAGCCCCAATGACATCGACGACGCGGTCGAACAATGGTATAAGGATGTGAAGACGGAGATGGACAACAACATCCCGACCACCAGTTACAGGACCATTCCCCATCCTCACACTAGTCACCAGCTGAGGCAGCTCAGTGTCCAGTACGTTCACGTGAGACAGCTAGCCAGTATCCGGGGGTGGACGCAGGAGCTGAGAGACCGGTACCGAGAGCTACAGACGGACATCTAGCACGAGAGCAAACGTCTACATGAACAAAAGTGGGCCGCCTTGGTGTGGGAGGCAGCCAACAATTACCGCGATTCTGCTGCATTCTGGAAAGGGATCAAGCGACTGATGGGTTCCACCTCTAGCACGGTCCCTTACCTGCTCGACCAAAACAACGTAAAAATATTCGAGGAAGAAAACCAAGAACAACTACATCGGCGATATTTACGAAGGATCTTTACCATTAGTGAACAGGTGACCGAGGGCTTCGACAGGGAGTTTGAGGAGGACATTTTAGGTCAGTTGCAGGACCATCAGCACCTGCTCCAGCCGCTCCCACGGACTGACTTCACTAGACTGGTGGACGGAAGCGACCTGACGGAGCGCATAGTTCCTGCAGATGTGTCAGCCGTCATAAAAGGGTTTAAAAACAAATCACCTGGTCAAAGTCACATTAACAACAAGATCCTGGCTCATCTCCCCGACAACATGATAGAGAGGCTTACTCATATATCCAACGCCTGCCTCGCCTCTGGATACTTCCCTAAGATGTTCAAAATCGCCGTTATTCGCCTCATACCAAAAGCAGGGAAGCCTACAAACAAAGTCGAAAACGTTCGACCAATATCGCTGCTAGAGGTACCTGCCAAAATCTTCGAAAAAATAGTCAACAAGCGATGGCGGATGTATCTGGAGGACGAAGACGTGCATAATCCCCGCCAGTTCGGCTTCCGCCAGTACAAAGGCACAGCCACCGCCATAGCTCAGGCCTACGAGCAGATCGCCAATGCCATGACTGGCCGCCTGCAGTGCAATATAGTACTGAGGGACGTCAGCAAGGCGTTTGACAAAGTTTGGCACGCAGGGCTGCAGTATAAGATCATACAACTGGGGCTACCCGAAAATCTGACGCGCCTCCTGTGCAACTTCATTATGGACCGCAGAGCCAAAATCAAGATGCAAGAACATGTTGGAGAAGAATTCTCACTATCGAGCGGCGTGCCTCAGGACTTTTGCCTCTCACCAACCCTTTACACAATCTACACGGCTGACCTGCCACCCCCAATCGTCGGCAGCGAGTACGTCATGTATGCCGACGATGTAACACAGATCGTCACCTGCCCAGGAAGGTCCACAGCAAGGATGGCGCGACTCACTGCTCGGGCAATAGAGGAGATCACGGAGTATGAAAATAAATGGAAAACAAAAACAAACAAAACGAAATTTGAGGTCATACCCATAGCCAAATTCAAGCCGGCCCCATTGATGATCGAAGACGAAGAGATTGAGTACTCTAAACAAGGCAGGTTGCTCGACCTCATCGTTTCTCGGACGGGCATCATTCCCCACGTGAAGGACAGACTAATTAAAGCCAAAGTCGCCGCAGCCAAATTAAAACGTTTTAAATTGATGCCTGAGAAGATACAAGTTCACCTGTACAAGGCGCTGGTGAGGCCTGTGTTGGAGTACCCATCTATACCACTCGTCACACTCGGGAAGACTAGACCACAACAACTACAGAGCTTCCGAAACAAGTGTTTGAGGTCAGCCAGTGGCCAAGCGCCACCCTACCAGGAGACAGTGGAAACCATCCACCTAAGAAATAAAACAGAGGCCCTCAACTTCAGGTTCCATCTCCTAGGGAAGAAGGTTTGGGACAAGCTCCTGGACGACCCTCACAGCCCAGACCACCTACGCGGGGAAGACATCAACGGAGGGAGACCCCACGCCTGGTGGCCCCGGAGTCTGCCCTCACTACAACAACCCAAACCGCGACCCATCTATGTCCGCCACAGTGATCCACCTTAGATTAAAACTTAGATGATATAAATTCACATTTAACAAGTCACAATCAAGTGAGTCCAAAACGTAATACAGTATAAGATGTTAATAAACTTGTAATTGTAAAATCAATCTTGTCATTGTCTACTAAAATAACCATTGTGCAAAGTCATTCTAAATCCTAGGTTAGCTTAGTTAGCCAACAAACTCTGTAATATGTAACACAAGGGGTGTCGTCCCCCTCTGTTTAACTCATTAAACTTCTTTTCCAACCTTTCCCCCCACGACTATATGTTGTGACTTCTCCATTCCTCATGTGTGGCTGTGCCTTGAGCCCCAGCATGCCTTCCATCCTTTCCCCCATCTTAACCTAAAAAAAAAAAAAAAAAAAAAAAAATGACTGAAGTCGCCAGTGAATAAAAAGATGACCCTGTTGGACAGCGGTGCGCAGAGGTCATTTGAGTCATTAGAAAGACAAAAAGGTTACGTTAAATACATCAGTTGCTTCAGTATTAGAGAGCTTTTATTAGACACTGGCTCATAGTCTAATTACCATGGGTGAAGTAATTATATAAACATAATGTATTTGGGTAGAGATTGGTGAGGGCAGTGAATCCGTAGTCATTGGTGTTATATGTAGACCACCTAATTTGAGTAGGAACGATGGTAAATTGCTATGGGAGGAAATAAAGAAGGCATCTGATAGAAACAATGTATGTATTCTAGGCGATTTCAACTTTTCAGGCATAGATTGGAAAAATCAACTTAGCAATAATGAATCTGAAGATTTTCTAGAAGTAGTACAAGATAGTTTTTTATATCAATTCATAAACTCGCCCACTAGAGGAAATAAAACCCTCGATTTAGTTCTCAGTAATAATGAAAATCTAGTAAAAGATGTTGGGATTGGAGACGAACTAGGAAACAGTGATCATAAAGCCATATATTTTAACATAATATGGGATGGCAGGAAGAAGGAAAATTCGGCCTTGATCCCGGATTTTAGGAAGGCTAATTACGGTAGCTTAAGGAGAGACCTTAGGGAATGACCCTATGGTCAAAAGATTAATTCCCCCCACACCTCCGGAAACTGTCAACTTAGGACGGGATAACCCCGAATTTAATTTAGCAGCTACTTATGAACAATTTATTGCGACAATCAATAATGCTCAAAATAAACACATCCCTAAAAGAAAATTCAGATCGATACGGAACCAACCAAAATGGATGAATAATAGACTCTTAGATCTTCTAGGGAAAAAGAAAGGAGTATATAGAAAAGTTAAGAAAGGCGAAAATCACTTACTTGGTTACTATCAGAACCTAACAAGACAGGCAAAAACAGAAATTAGGAAAGCAAAGAGAAATTATGAAATCAAGGTAGCAAACGAATCGAAAAATAACCCCAAAGCTTTTTATCAACTGTATAAATCAAAGGTTAGAGATATAATAGGTCCCCTTAAAACTACGACAGGAGAAATAACTGATGATGAGTTAGAAATGTGTAGTACGTTAAATAGTCATTTTCGCTCCATATTCACAAATGAAAACCTAGCACAGTTTCCAGAATTTCATAAGGTATATAACGACAGTATAGAAAATATGTTGATGAATATCAATATTACTAGTAACGATGTGCTTAAAGTAATTAACAAACTGAAGCCTCATAAATCGCCTGGTCCAGACGAGGTATATGCTAGAATATTAAAAGAATGTAGAGATGAGTTGAGTAATCCATTAGCAGTTTTATTTGATAAGTCATTAGAATCGGGCCTAGTGCAAGAAGCTTGGAAACTTGCAAATGTAGTTCCGATTTTCAATTGCATCAAATTACCGTCCCATTAGTCTCACGTCAATCATAGGCAAGTTGCTAGAGTCAATTATTGCTACAAAAATCAGAAGCCACCTTGAAACATTCAACATAATTCATTCTTCTCAGCACGGGTTCACCCAGGGACGTTCTTGTCTCACAAATTTGCTTAGCTTTTTCTCAGAAGTATATGAAGCGGTAGATAATGATAAGTCATGTGATATAATTTATTTAGATTTCAGTAAAGCATTCGATAGAGTCCCTCATGAGAGATTGATAAGGAAGGTAGAAGCACATGGAATAGGTGGATCATTATTAAAATGGAATAGGTCATGGTTAACTGGTAGGAAACAAAGAGTCAGCATAAATGGATTAAAGTCAGACTGGGGTGCGGTCAAAAGCGGAGTTCCCCAGGGATCTGTATTAGGCCCTCTGCTGTTTGTTATATTCATTAATGATCTTGATTTAGGCATAACTAGTAGGATTAGTAAATTTGCAGATGATACCAAAATGGGGAGAGTGATAAATTCAGACAGTGACTTTGAACACCTTCAAAGAGATCTAGATACCTTACATGAGTGGTCAGTAGACTGGCAAATGAATTTTAATACTGATAAATGCAAGGTACTTACAGATAGGGAAGACGAATACAAACGTTAAGTATAAACTAGGTAACACGGAAATAGAAAACTCAGTTTGTGAAAAAGATCTAGGTGTATTTGTTAGCAACGACTTGAAACCTAAAAAACAATGTATTAGCGTTCGCAACAAGGCAAACAGGATTCTTGGGTTCATATCTAGGTCTGTGAGTAACAGAACTGCTGACGTTATCTTGAAACTTTACCTAGCTTTAGTGAGGCCACACATGGATTATGCGGTTCAGTTCTGGTGTCCTTATTATAGAATGGACATAGATTCTTTGGAGAGAGTACAAAGAAGAATGACAAAAATGATCCATAATATTAGAAACCTTCCATATGAAGAAAGACTGAAAAGCTTTGGCTTACATTCATTAGAGAGGCGTAGAGTTAGGGGAGATATGATTGAGGTGTACAAGTGGGTAAGTGGGATTAACAAGGGTAAAATGGAAGATGTTCTGAAGCTCAGTAATATCGAAATATCTAGAACAAATGGCTTTAAATTAGATAAATTCCGATTCAGAAAGGATATAGGCAAGCACTGGTTTGGTAATAGAGTTGTGGATATGTGGAATAGGCTACCGAGTGCTATAGTAGGATCGGGGACGCTAGGGAGCTTCAAGACGAAGTTGGATAGGCATATGGAAGTGCTGGGATGGGTGTGAAAGGGATCTGCCCTGTATGGGCCAGTCGGCCTCCTGCAGTATCCCACTTTCTTATGTTCTTATGTTCTTATGTATGCAGCCCACATTTATATAACCATTACGGACTGTTAGACAGGGTCTATACAACATTGTCTAACATAAAACATTTTTAACACAAACATTATCTTACATAAACGCTGCTTTAACACAAAAAAATGTCAAACCCAAGTATCATCTGACACAAACCTTGTCTGTCATTAAACCACATAAGAAAATCATCGCTTGTTAAAAGTACGTATTGCATAACCATTACCATACCGCACCGTGCTGCTGATAATATAATACAAAGCTGCGATGACCAAATATAAAACAAAGCTGCGATGACCAAATGTAAAACAAAGCTGCGATGACCAAATATAATACAAAGCTGCGATAACCAAATATAATACAAAGCTGCGATGACCAAATATAATACAAAGCTGCGATGACCAAATGTAAAACAAAGCTGCGATGACCAAATAAAATACAAAGCTGCGATGACCAAATGTAAAACAAAGCTGCGATGACCAAATATAATACAAAGCTGCGATAACCAAATATAATACAAAGCTGCGATGACCAAATATAATACAAAGCTGCGATGACCAAATGTAAAACAAAGCTGCGATGACCAAATAAAATACAAAGCTGCGATGACCAAATGTAAAACAAAGCTGCGATGACCAAATATAATACTAAGGTGCATTGTCCAAATATGATACTAAGCTGCGATGACCAAATATAATACAAAGCTCCGATGCCCAAATATAATACTAAGCTGAGATGACCAAATATAATACTAAGCTGTTATGCTCAAATATAATACTATGCTGTGATGCTCATATATAATACAATGATGTGATGCACATATATAATACTATGCTGTGATGCTCATATATAATACTATGCTGTGATATTCATATATAATACTATACTGTAATGCTCATATATAATACTATGCTGTGATGCTCATATATAATACTCTGCTGTGATGCTCATATATAATACTCTGCTGTGATGCACATATATAATACTATGCTGTGATGCTCATATATAATACTATGCTGTGATACTCATATATAATACTCTGCTGTGATGCTCATATATAATACTCTGCTCTGATGCTCATATATAATACTATGCTGTGATGCTCATATATAATACTATGCTATGATGCTCATATATAATACTATGCTGTAATGCTCATATATAATACTCTGCTGTGATGCTCATATATAATACTATCCTGTGATGCTCATATATAATACTCTGCTGTGATGCTCATATATAATACTATGCTGTGATGCTCAAATATAATACTATTCTCATGTGCTCATATATAATACTATGCTGTTGTGCTCATATATAATACTATGCTGTTGTACTCATATACAATACTTTGTTGTAATGCACATATAATACTCTGCTGTGATGCTCATATATAATACTATGCTGTGATGCTCATATATAATACTATGCTGTGCTCATATATAATACTATGTTGAGATGCACATATAATACTCTTCTGTGCTGCTCATATATAATACTATCCTGTGATGCTCATTTATAATACTCTGCTGTGATGGTCATATATAATACTATGCTGTGATGCTCAAATATAATACTATTCTCATGTGCTCATATATAAAACTATGCTGTTGTGCTCATATATAATACTATGCTGTTGTACTCATATATAATACTTTGTTGTAATGCACATATAATACTCTGCTGTGATGCTCATATATAATACTATGCTGTTGTGCTCATATATAATACTATGCTGTGATGCTCATATATAATACTATTCTGTTGTGCTCACATATATTACTATGCTATGATGCTCATATATAATACTATGCTGTGATGCACAGATTGAATACTCTGCTGTGATGCACATATATAATACTCTGCTGTGATGCTCATATATAATACTATGCTGTGATGCTCATATATAATACTATTCTGTTGTGCTCATATATAATACTATGCTGTGATGCTCATATGTAATACTATGCTGTGATGCTCATATATAATACTATGCTGTGATGCTCATATATAATACTATGCTGTGATGCTCATATATAATACTATGCTGTTGTGCTCATATATAATACTATGCTGTGATGCTCATATATAATACTATGCTATGATGCTCATATATAATACTATGCTGTGATGCTCATATATAATACTATGCTGTGATGCTCTTATATAATACTATGCTGTGATGCTCATATATAATACTATCCTGTGATGCTCAAATATAATACTCTGCTGTGATGCTCATATATAATACTATGCTGTGATGCTCAAATATAATACTATTCTCATGTGCTCATATATAATACTATGCTGTTGTGCTCATATATAATACTATGCTGTTGTACTCATATATAATACTTTGTTGTAATGCACATATAATACTCTGCTGTGATGCTCATATATAATACTATGCTGTGATGCTCATATATAATACTATGCTGTGCTCATATATAATACTATGTTGAGATGCACATATAATACTCTTCTGTGCTGCTCATATATAATACTATGCTGTGATGCTCATGTATAATACTATGCTGTGATGCTCATATATAATACTATGCTGTTATGCTCATATATAATACTATGCTGTGATGCTCATATATAATACTATTTTGTTGTGCTCACATATATTACTATGCTGTGATGCTCATATATAATACTATGCTGTGATGCACAGATTGAATACTCTGCTGTGATGCACATATATAATACTCTGCTGTGATGCTCATATATAATACTATGCTGTGATGCTCATATATAATACTATGCTGTGATGCTCATATATAATACTATTCTGTTGTGCTCATATATGATACTATGCTGTGATGCTCATATATAATACAATGCTGTGATGCTCATATATAATACTATGCTGTGATGCTCATATATAATACTATGCTGCTGTGCTCATATATAATACTATGCTGTGATGCTCATATATAATACTATGCTATGATGCTCATATATAATACTATGCTGTGATGCTCATATATAATACTATGCTGTGATGCTCTTATATAATACTATGCTGTGATGCTCATATACAATACTATGCTGTGATGCTCATATATAATACTATTCTGTTGTGCTCATATATAATACTATGCTGTGATGCTCATATATAATACTATGCTGTGATGCTCATATATAATACTATGCTGTGATGCTCATATATAATACTATGCTGTGATGCTCATATATAATACTATGCTGTTGTGCTCATATATAATGCTATGCTGTGATGCTCATATATAATACTATGCTATGATGCTCATATATAATACTATGCTGTGATGCTCATATATAATACTATGCTGTGATGCTCTTATATAATACTATGCTGTGATGCTCATATATAATACTATCCTGTGATGCTCATATATAATACTCTGCTGTGATGCTCATATATAATACTATGCTGTGATGCTCAAATATAATACTATTCTCATGTGCTCATATATAATACTATGCTGTTGTGCTCATATATAATACTATGCTGTTGTACTCATATATAATACTTTGTTGTAATGCACATATAATACTCTGCTGTGATGCTCATATATAATACTATGCTGTGATGCTCATATATAATACTATGCTGTGCTCATATATAATACTATGTTGAGATGCACATATAATACTCTTCTGTGCTGCTCATATATAATACTATGCTGTGATGCTCATATATAATACTATGCTGTGATGCTCATATATAATACTATGCTGTTGTGCTCATATATAATACTATGCTGTGATGCTCATATATAATACTATTTTGTTGTGCTCACATATATTACTATGCTGTGATGCTCATATATAATACTATGCTGTGATGCACAGATTGAATACTCTGCTGTGATGCACATATATAATACTCTGCTGTGATGCTCATATATAATACTATGCTGTGATGCTCATATATAATACTATGCTGTGATGCTCATATATAATACTACTCTGTTGTGCTCATATATGATACTATGCTGTGATGCTCATATATAATACAATGCTGTGATGCTCATATATAATACTATGCTGTGATGCTCATATATAATACTATGCTGCTGTGCTCATATATAATACTATGCTGTGATGCTCATATATAATACTATGCTATGATGCTCATATATAATACTATGCTGTGATGCTCATATATAATACTATGCTGTGATGCTCTTATATAATACTATGCTGTGATGCTCATATACAATACTATGCTGTGATGGTCATATATAATACTATGCTGTGATGCTCATATATAATACTATGCAGTTGTGCTCATATATAATACTATGCTGTGATGCTCATATATAATACTATGCTGTGCTCATATATAATACTATGTTGTGATGCACATATAATACTCTGCTCTGATGCTCATATATAATACTATGCTGTGATGCTCATATATAATACTATGCTGTGATGCTCATATATAATACTATGCTGTGATGCTCATATATAATACTACTCTGTTGTGCTCATATATATTACTATGCTATGATGCTCATATATAATACTATGCTGTTGTGCTCATATATAATACTATGCTGTTGTGCTCATATATAATACTATGCTGTTGTGCTCATGTAATAGGCCCCTGTCTCATCAACAGAACGTATTATATAAATGGGTCAATACATCTGATATTATATTCAGATTCACCACCCTGTAACTTTCCACTGTCTATGAGTAAGACATGAGATGGACACGTGAGCGGGCAACTTACCCAAGAGGGCGAGACCCATAGCTCAGCAAATCTGTAAGCACGCACTGCGATGCCCCCAAGCTTCAGTAGCTCACCTCTACTCATATCGTAAGGACGTGACCTAACGTTTATCATACATAAACGCCGTCCCTTTCTCATTCACTCCTAGACATTGAGACTTACGGTTGATATACACTCAGGAATTATATCTACAACCTTTTATAATAAAAAAAGGAACTACCGTTTGGGTTTCGTTACTTAAAACCCAAATATAAATATGTGTGAACGGACTGGTTAATTGGACAAGCAGCCGATTCATATAGGTGGCAAGCGGTGTGTACGGATTCTTCAAACTGGTAGTCGTATCATCTGTCTGTGTCTTGTGAAAAACAAGAAACCACACAGCAGTGACGCGTTACATAATCCGAGTGTTTAAAACTATATCCCGTATTGAGACGATATGTAGTGAGCGCTCCTTATCTCTGTCACTTACAAATACGTGCAGAATTCGTAATATACAAATATTACAGCCTGTTGGTACATATCCAGATTGAGCCGGTTGAGATAGACTCCACTCAGCATTCCCTAGACATTACAGTGTTGCAGTGTTGAAAAACAGTTTCGTAGCCTGGAATTCAATTGGTATTTCACTAGCAGCTGAGCAGCATTGTTGTGTCGTCAGCGCGAATTACGAAGTTCCGGTGTCAAGTTCAAGTTGTTTGGAATTACTGGCCTCTTCGCCGTTAGGCTATTTCGGCCGAAGCTGATTGGTTGCACTTCCTTTTTTTGTTGGTTCTTCTTTTAGTTTTTACTTTCCATTCTTCTTGTTCTTCGTCTTCGGGTTTTTTTGGTTTATTCTTGTCTTGATTGTTCATTTCTTCTTCTTGTTCTTCGTCTTCTTCTTCTTTCTGGTCTTCTACGTTATCAGGTTCTTGATTGTTCTTTTCTTGTTCGTTTTTGTCTTGTTTGTTCTTTTCTTGTTTGTTTTGGTCTTGCTTGTTTTTTTCTAGATTCTTGACTGCAAGGAGAGCCTCCTTGTAAGTCAATTTTTCCTTAGCCCGCAGCCTGGCCACCCTGCACTCCTCCCTCCACTTGGGACAATGCCGATCGGAGGAGGAGTGAGGGCCACCACAAGCCGCGCACTTCTTAACGGCCGCCTGGCAGTCAGCGTCGGTGTGGCCGGGTGCCCCGCAGCTTGAGCACACCTCGCGAGCACGACACTTCTTCGCCAGATGGCCATACTTCTGGCACTTGTAACAACGAGTAGGTCTTTGCTCGTATGGTTTTACTGGGATTTTCTCCCAACCCAGTAAAACGGAACTAGGAAGTTCCTTAGGAAGACCAACAAGGGCAGTTGTGCTGGTCAGCTTCCTAAGGATTGTGAGCTGATCTCCGATCAGCTCAGCAAGCTCTTCTTTGTCGAGATGTTCAATTTCTTTGTGGGAAATGACTCCTAACACGAGGTTATCCTGAGGGCAGGCTTGAGGTAAGATGCTGATTCTATTGAGGGTTCTAACGTTTTCTAATTGCCGAGCCTGTCCCCACTCGGCGAAAGTGACGATAAGTGTACCGCCACTACTCCGGACGACACCTGTCACCCCCTTGATACCGAAGAGGTCAAAAAATTTTCTCATAACAAGGAGATTGAGTTCCTTGCGCGAAGGGTTTCTGACGGGAATCAGTCTAACGACCTTCGCCTGGTCAAAAGTGAACATGGTCACGCGGTACCTCGGGGGGAAGGAGCGGGGAGCCGGGAGAACCTACCTCGCCGAGGTTCAGGTCTCAAGTGACGGTGTCATCATACAGATCTCCATATATACGTGGACTGTGAAGACTGGGCACACGGTTGTTTTCGCCAGCGAACCAGCAACCACCAGTGTGATAACCAATCATAGTTTTCTGATCGCCGGAGGAAGAACTCACCTAAATCAAGTGGACTCGTCTTTCACCAAAGCAGAAGCGTCATCTCGTTGCCAAGGAAACCAGCAGCAGCCCACGCATCCTAGGAAGAGGCCCCGCCCACACTCCACCCAGAGCTCTTGAAGGATCACATTTTCTATACAGACGTACTACTCTGTATAAATAGGTATTTAAATTACATAGTTCTACACACATGAACACGTTCGAGAGATATCTTCACACCTATAGGTTCGTCGGATAGGATTATTTCAATGATAAAGTGTCGAATGTAAGATTAATGTATTGAAATCCTATAATTTACAGTAGTTTGTAAGTGTCTGTCTTCTTATTGATAGTTTAATAATTAACTACAAAACATATTCATTTGTCTTGTAAATGAGAGGCAAGTGATCTACTTACTGTTAAGTATTCATTGACCCAAGGGGGCTAATAGATAATTTCTAAGTTTCCCATGTCTAATGTAGATGAAATCGAACGCCTAGCGCAATTGTTTGCTGATAACCAACTCATCAATGATCAAGCCCAGACTGACATAGATTTTGAGTATGGAACACAGTTAAATGAGTCGGTAGGAAGTAGTGAGAAAGTTATAGACGAATCATTTGACGACTTAAACCGTCGTACCCTACGGTCTGGTAATCACTATAGTACCTCACCTAAGTATACTAAAGCAGTTACCCCTGTTACAGGTGATAGTGTGTCTGTTGCTAAATCGGTAACAACCTTATTAACCCAGCCTTCTGTTAAGAGTAAGAATACTAACTTGCTTAATAACACTAAAATGGCTTCGTCTAACCCTCACACCAGTACTACTACCACACCTAAAGTTGATAATGTTATTAATATCATGCAGCGCGGTGATTATGTTCGAAATTTCACGGGACAAGACGATTATAGGGTCGCACATTTTATTCGTGCATGTGAAGATAGCATGCGCAATAGTCACATAACGACTGACGAAGAAAAGAAAGCATATGTACGTTCCCATATAACGCAGGGTTCCTATGCAGGCAGTCGTTTAAATGCGTTTGGTTTACAAAACCCTGACTATGAAAAGTTCAAGCGAACGCTAATTGGGATTTTTGGGGGTAGGTCACAGCTGGGCCAACTGCAATGGATCTTCAGATGGTTGGATCGCTGTATTCCAGGTATACGAAACGAAACACCCGTTGACGCTGTTGACATAGCGGGCCAGGTTCGCCAGGACATGCAAGCGACCTTCCGGTCATCAGGCTGGTACAACTCACGGGGTGATATGCCACGGGACAATGTGGAAACATTGATAGAACTAATAAGTTTTCTTCTTTCCGTCCGTGTTCCCTTATATAGCCGGGCACAGGAAGTACAGTATGAACCACCCTTGGATATGGTGGAATACGCAAACAAGCTCTGTCCCCAGGCTACGGGCCCCTTACTGGCGCAACCCTAAGTGACGTCACCACAACCCAAGCCGTCACAGATGCCACAGATGCCTCACCTCCAGACTCCTTATGCGACACACTTAGCTCCGATCGCTCCTCCCCGCCTAACATATAAACAGAAAACATCGTTACGATGCGCACATTGTAATAAACATGACCACGTAATGGAAGATTGTGTTCAGCTCCGAGGTAATAGTGCTAATTTTAAGGCCACACCCGGTGCAAAGCCATTCTCAAGGTCAAACAGAGAGGTAGCCAAAGCAGCACCTCCTCCTCCTACCCAAACAGCGCGCAAATGGTGGGCTCTTCACAAATCGACATCTCATAGTTCACATGAGTGCGATGTACTAATAAAGACTAGGGGAGTGGACCTAAGTGAAACGGAGGTGTCGTATAGGCGCAAGCAGAAACGTCCCCAGGACAAGTCATCGGGGGAAGACCAGCGCACACTACAGCACGGAGAGGGATAGATAGGATAATTCCCACCTCTCCTCACAGCACTTCTATAGCGGCCTCATTAATAGCGGCGCTTAGAAAAGTGGAAGTGTTGTCAGTGCCGGTGAGAGTGGATAATACCAGATTGGCTCTTGATATAGACACAGGTGCTTGCGCTAATGTATTGGCCTTGACATCATATCACGAGTTACAACGTAAATTCCCTCACCGCAAATTCAAATGGAGGCCTAGTAACGCTGAGCTCGAAGGAGTTTCAGGTACTCAGCTGAGCATCAAAGGAATGGTGACGTTACCACTCAGATTCTCAAGACGTGGTACGCCCTTCTACGCGGACTTTTATATAGTTCAGCAGTTCAATTTGCCAGCTGATGGGTTACTTGGTCTACCAACTCTTCGAAAGAACATTATAGATGTTCATCCACGTAATAATAGTGTTACGTTTAAAGGTGTTTCCTACACAGCAATGAATCATTCTGAACCTATGCTCACCGCTAGGACGAAAGTGTTGTCTACCAATCCTATTAAGAGGAAGGCGGATCATGCGTCAGAGATATCTCTCGACCTCAACCACACACCTTCCCAGCGTGATTACAGCAGCAAGAGTTGGAAGATAGTACCTGCAATGTTGAAGAGTACTCTCCATTACCAGAATGAGGAATTCACCAACGCAACAATCCTGTGAGCTGAAGTGAACATTAGTTTCTGCAAATGATTCGTTCACTGCCCAGGGTGTGACAGGACGTGACTGGAGTTGTTGAGACTACTCATCAATCAACATCCTGTCAACAAAATTCTTTCGTATGGAGTGAACAACCCCCAGTTACCAGCACCCAGCACCCACCCTAGTGATGATGACACATCCGGTCTGAGAGATGGTCTCTGCATTCTGAGGTATGGTGTTGTGGATGACGTTGTGTGACAATTAGCGGCGGTTTGCTGTACTCAGGATTTTTGTGAGCATTGACCCAATCACCGGACCTTGGAATCAGCTGTGTCTACTGTGGGACACACACACACAAGTCTACGGGATTGCGGGAGCAATTTCACATTATCAAGAAATTAAAGAAAGGATGTTATGTGTGTGATTTTCTAGATATCACAGCAATGTCGAAGTGCAACCAAATAAATTCCTAATTCGAGGTATTGTTGCGAATTGCCAACAGACTCGACTGGCCAGGATAGATCAAATAGCACCACATGTCAAGGTGATCGATCATCCTCAGGGCAAGACACGCCTGTTAGAGCTGCTTGCCGACTACGGAAATAGTAGCCTTGTCAGGGGAAACGCTAGGTCAGACAGATTTAACATCCCATCATATAGCGTTAAAGGAAGGAACCAACCCTATTTACGTACCAGCTTATAGACTACCTCATAGCCAGCGCGCTGTAGTGCAAGATATGGTACAGGGTATGTTAGATGAGAATGTCATTAGACACTCAAAATCCCCCTTTAATAGCCCATTATTCCTCGTCCCGAAAAAGGATGGTGGATGGCGCCCTGTCATAGATTTCAGGCGCGTAAATAATCAAACAATCCCTGATAGGTACCCAATGCCTATCTTGAGTGACATATTGCAATCCTTAGGCAAGGATAATGCGGTATTTAGCAACTTAGATTTGCTTAGTGGGTATTGGCAAATACCACTCGATGAAAAATCACGAGAAATCACGGCATTTAGCACGCCTCTAGGCCACTTTGAGTTTCTACGAATGCCATTTGGTCTCAGAAATGCCCCACTAACATTTCAAAGAATGATCAACACCCTGTTTGCCGGACTAATTGGTAACACAGTCTGCGCTTATTTGGATGATCTAATAGTAGTCAGTAAGGACGTCGATTCCCATCTGATAAAACTGCGTGAAGTTTTGGCCAAACTTTCCACAGCAGGACTCAAAATAAAACTCTCAAAGTGCGAGTTTTTAAAATCCAGAATCCATTTCCTTGGTCATGTAGTCGACGGTGAGGGCATACACACAGTTAATGATAAAGTCAAAGCTGTATCTCAGTTCCCGCGTCCTACCTCAAATGATCATGTGCGTAGCCTTCTCGGATTATCTGGTTATAATCGTTCCTTTATCAAGGACTATGCAACATTAGCATCGCCCCGAACGAGGTTGCTCAAAAAAGATGCAGTGTTTATATAGGATGCTGAACACGAGGAAAGTTTTACGGCATTGAAGACAGCGCTAACCAATGCCCCGGTTCTAGCATTCCCAGACTACACTCAACCTTTCACTCTCTGTACTGACGCTCCCGGAATTGGAGTCGGAGCAGTGCTCATGCAAGAGGACACGCGTGGGAAGTTTAGAGTGATAGCATTTGCAAATCGCAAACTAATCGATGCTGAAACACGTTATTCGGCGACGCATTTAGAAACGTTAGCCGTTGTGTGGGCACTTAAGAAGTTCAAGGACATTATCTTTGGCTACAAGATAACTGTTTTTACTGATCATGCGGCAGTCACCGAACTGTTCCATGGCAGAAACTTATCAGGCAGATTAGCACGCTGGTATCTGACAATTCAAGAGTTTGACCCCGAATTTAGGTATTTACCTGGGAGGGCGAATGTTGTCGCCGACGCTCTGTCAAGAAATATAGCACCAGTAATGCCTGTATCAGCATTCACTCTTTCGCAGCTGGAAGATGAGCAACGACGCGACCCATATTGGTCAGCTGTTATTTTTGCTCTCGAATCGGGCGAGGATGTTAAACTCCCCAAGTTATTTCTTCCCTTAAGTCAGTTTGAATTACGACATAACATACTCAATAGGACGAGAAAATCTCCTGAGGGTAATGTGTCTCAAATAGTCGTACCTGACACGTTGCGCAAAGCAGTAATGACATTGTTCCACGATGTCCCACAAGCAGGTCACCAAGGTCGTGATAAATGCTTAGCGGATTTACGAAAGAAGTATTTCTGGAACACTATGAAGAAAGACATAGAATTACACATAGCTAATTGTTTGGCATGTGCTCAACATAAAGGATCAACAGGATCACCTGCCCCGATTACAATATCCTACACCAGACCGTCCGTTTGACACAGTCGCTGTTGATGTGTTACAACTCCCAATGAGTCATCAGGGATCAGGATACGTCTTAGTGTGTGTGGATCATTTTTCCAGGTTCGTGGTCTTGGTCCCACTAAAAAGCAAAACGGCCGAAGCAGTAGCCTATGCATTAGTGATGAATCTCATATGTCCATATACTACGCCTAAAGTTCTACTCTCTGATAATGGAACAGAGTTCAAGAATGAGCTAATAGAGCATATATGTTCACAATATGGAATTAAACAAACTTTTGTGACAGCTTATCATCCACAGGCTAATGGCCTTGTTGAAAGAACCAATCGTAAAATCCTAGAAATACTGCGTCCAATCGTTAGTGGTTTTCAATACGCATGGGAGGATTGGTTACCGCAGGTTGCAGCGTCGATTAATGGGTCAGTTAATAGCTCTACGGGCAAAACACCCTACTATATTGTCTATGGTACAGATGAACGTCTGCCTTACGACATCCTTACAGAGGCGCCATACCCGGTATATAATACGGATGATTTTGCGGCAAAACAAATTCATGTCTTTACAGAAATTCATAACCAAGTACGATCACAGCTAGCGGCGTCACGCGCCGAAATGATCATCAAACAGCATAAACATGCTAAACCTATCGCACTGAACGTTGGGGACGCTGTTATGTTACAGGTACCTGAAAGGAACTCCAAACTTTCGGCGAAATTTTCTGGTCCATTCCGCATAATCTCAAAAGAAGCAGGCAACAAATTCAAAATATGGAAGCCTAATGCACAGATCGCAGATGTCGTGCACGCGGATCGTCTGAAGAAGACCCAGATAAATGTCTTACCTCAAGTTGATGATAATGTGATTGATACATCCTTACAGACTGTTCAGAAGCAAAATGTCCCAAATGACTATTGTATAAAACTACATTCTGCGAGTAGAAGTTAACTCGTACTTTCGCGTCAGATGGAAAACGTCGACGGCCAACTACAATCAGCATTGGACATTCTTCATGGTCTCAGCACAGCTTCGATGAATTCGACAATAGTTTCACGAACATTGTCGTTCAAGCTGTATCTCAACAGAATCGTGTTGTTTCTCAAACCTTTCACGCGATTACTGCTCTAGAATCAAAGGTTAATGCAATCATAATGGAGTCTAACCAAGTTTCGAGGATTGTTACTAGGTTACAGAAAGCAATTCCGACGTTAGAATGGCTCCTTTACTTCACAGAATATTTGCATGCTGCTGAAATTTCAGTTCATAAAATTGTAACCTCTAAAAATGAACTAATAGACAGCATTGTAGATGCCGGGATAGGACGTGTGGACGCGAAGCTTGTGCCTGTGCAGACGCTTCTTGAAGCTTTAAAAATAGCCAAGTTGCAGTATCATTTAACTCCGATTTTCAATGACAATGAGGTTCAATATCATTACCCACTGTTGGAGTCAACCCTCACGCACAATGCAATTCTGATCCACATTCCTATGCGAGGGCAACATGAGTTTAATGCATGGCATTTAGAACCCTTCCCCTGGTTTGTGAACGACACACTGTATACCCTAGATAGGCCTAAAGAACTTTTCTTAGTAGATGAAGAATATTCATTGTTATCAATAGAGGATTCTGAGGTACTGTCACGGTGTAAGTCGTCTTATCTACACCTACACGTATGTCCAGCCTACATTGTTTGCATTTATTCCTGCTGCAGAGGGAATATGTGAATTGGCAGTCATACAACCAAATGTACGCACAGCGTTAGCGCAATGCAGTTATAGGCCAGTTAGTCTAAAGACTGTGTTCCACGCTCACCTTCACAATGTGCAGTATTTGTTCTTTCCAAATCTCACTACTGTAATTTTAAAATGTCAAAATGGTGTTAAGCAGCTAGTTGTGAAAGGGCATTACAAGGCTCCTGATTACTGTGAAATCACTTGTAGTACATTACGGACCTTGCCTACTCATCAGCATTTTGCGCTAAATCGAAAACTCAAGTCTGCTTTAATTCCACTTTCTATAATGAATTTCACTATCAAGGATATTCAAATAGTATCAGAGAAATTAAAAGTGTTAGCTTTCTTGAACGAGACACATTTTGCTGATTTGAATAATAACTTGCCATTTTATCTGTCACGGGAATTTGCACTACCAAGTCTTACGATTCCCTCTATTCTGTTAATTCTGGCAATAATGTTCCTGTTCTGTTATTACCGGGCAGTATCATCCAAATTCAACATTGTTCATAACATACTAACCCGTACGACACAAAAGTCTAGGTCCCCTGTAGTAGAGAATACCCCTACAGTAATTTCCCCAGCTTAGTGTCTACATATCTGTTTATAACATGGTTAGGGTTGTCTAGGATGTACTGTACTCTGTGAGTTATTTAGGCCTCACGGAGCTCGGCTGGTAGGTGACCGAGCGATGTAATAGGCCCCTGTCTCATCAACAGAACCTATTATATAAATGGGTCAATACATCTGATATTATATTCAGATTCACCACCCTGTAACTTTCCACTGTCTATGAGTAAGACATGAGATGGACACGTGAGCGGGCAACTTACCCAAGAGGGCGAGACCCATAGCTCAGCATATCTGTAAGCACGCACTGCGATGCCCCCAAGCTTCAGTAGCTCACCTCAACTCATATCGTAAGGACGTGACCTAACGTTTATCATACATAAACGCCGTCCCTTTCTCATTCACTCCTAGACAGTGAGACTTACGGTTGATATACACTCAGGAAATATATCTACAACCTTTTATAATAAAACAAAGGAACTACCGTTTGGGTTTCGTTACTTAAAACTCAAATATAAATATGTGTGAACGGACTGGTTAATTGGACAAGCAGCCGATTCACTCATATATAATACTATGTTGCGATGCACATATAATACTCTGCTCTGATGCTCATATATAATACTATGCTGTGATGCTCATATATAATACTATGCTGTGATGCTCATATATAATACTCTGCTGTGATGCTCATATATAATACTATGCTGTGATGCTCATATATAATACTATGCTTTTGTGCTCATATATAATACTATGCTTTTGTGCTCATATATAATACTATGCTGTTATGCTCATATATAATACTATGCTGTGATGCTTATATATAATACTATGCTGTGATGGTCATATATAATACTATGCTGTTGTGCTCATATATAATGCTATGCTATTGTGCTCATATATAATTCTATGCTGTTGTGCTCATATACAATACTATGTTGTGATGCTCATATATAATACTATGTTGTGATGCTCATATATAATACCTGCTGTGTGTCTACAAGGCCCATAGTTAAGGCCCAATACCCGTTGTGTGTCCACAAAGTCCACAGTTAAAGCCCAATACCCGTTGTGTGTCCACAAGGCCCACAGTTAAGGCCCAATACTCGTTGTGGGTCCACAAGGCCCATAGTTAAGGCCCAATACCCCTTGTGTGGCTACGAGGATCTTGGTTAAGGCCCAATACTCGTTGTGTGTCTACGAGGCCCATATTTAAGGCCCAATACTCGTTGTGTGTCTACGAGGTCCTTAGTTAAGGCCCAATACTCGTTGTGTGTCTACAGGGCCCACAGTTAAGGCCCAAAACCCGTTGTGTGTCTACGAGGCCCATATTTAAGGCCCAATACTCGTTGTGTGTCTATGAGGTCCTTAGTTAAGGCCCATTACCCGTTGTGTGTCTACAAGGCCCACAGTTAAGGCCCAATACCCCTTGTGTGGCTACGAGGATCTTGGTTAAGGCCCAATACTCGTTGTGTGTCTACGAGGCCCATATTTAAGGCCCAATACTCGTTGTGTGTCTACGAGGTCCTTAGTTAAGGCCCAATACTCGTTGTGTGTCTACAAGGCCCACAGTTATGGCCCAATACCCCTTGTGTGTCTACAGGGCCCACATTTAAGGCCCAATACCCGTTGTGTGTCTACGAGCCCATAGTTAAGGCTCAATATACTTTGTGTGCGAAATAGGCCCATAGTTGCGGTCAATTACCCGTTGTGTGCGATTGATGAACGGACCAATAGTAAAAGCAAATGACTTGAGGGATCTACAGAAATTAGCAGACAAGATGTGGACCTGCATATTCAATTTGAAAGCTTTAGAAATGATGCACGAGACAGACACGCATCAATGCATCATTGCTGTAGCTACAAGACTTACTGGAAAGATGCAAGAGACAGGGCAGCCGGTAAGACGTACGCTAATCTTAATAAGGCTGGGTCATACTTTGCTCCTACCCAAGTTGCTAATTGTCGAACGATTTCCTGTAGCTCTGAAGTAATCGGTGGCTACACCTCATGATGTTGAAAGATTGGATCATCTTTGTAAATTGAGACACCTGCCAATGGAGAAGGAATCGAGCTCCTGGTTAGTCAAAATGTTTCATCAAGTTAAGTTCCGCCTGAACATCGAGAGATCTTACGGTTTCTTTCGTGGCACGATGGAGATTCGTCACATGCGCTCACATAGCCATCGTGAGCAGCATATGCAGTGCAGAGAACATTTTGTGATCATGGAGTCGCCTTTCTCCATGTCAACTGCCCATGCTAAACGCAGTTTTTATGCTTTCGGTGTCATCCTCTGAGGAAGCTGCAAAGACTACTATGTAGATATGGAAATTGCTGTCCCTTGAAGACTTCGGGATGACGAAGCGGATAAGTAATCAGAAAGGTGTTCTAATTTCCATACCCTGGTAGGAGCGACACATGGGAGTAGAGGAAGTGGGCTTAAGCCAAGAGACTTTATAAAAGGGTGGCTGCTATGAGTTTTAGAGAGTCTTGGAGGAACTGAGAATCTAGAATATCTCTGGGTTGCCGGATGTTTGCTAGGTTTGGAGAGTTGTGTCTGCCTTCCCTGAAGTGTGAAACGAGATTGGCGTTTTACCGTCTTGTACAATTGCGCGATCCAATCACGCAGTGATACATAAACAAGAACAAAATATCCATTGTTATTTTTCTTTACAATACTCTTTCTTAATAGAAATACATATTTACATTTTTAGTTAACTACCGCCACCGATATCGTGTAAATTGTACGATATTAATGCGATCAATAGAGAAAGAGGAATACCACGCTACTTCCCGCGAAGTAATCCGTCTTGCAGGTGTCAAATAGTGTTTTTGCCACTAATTTTGTACACTCCACGTAATCATTTCCCTAAGCTAACTAGCTAATTAAATCATTAATTAGCAAATTATTTACATATGCCACATTGGATTGTTGTTCCAAGTCCGATAACACACAACATGGTTAACTGGTAGGAAACAAAGAGTCAGCATAAATGGATTTAAGTCAGACTGGGGTGCGATCAAAAGCGGAGTTCCCCAGGGATCTGTATTAGGCCCTCTGCTGTTTGTTATATTCATTAATGATCTTGATTTAGGTATAACTAGTAGGATTAGTAAGTTGCAGATGATACCAAAATGGGGAGAGTGATAAATTCAGACAGTGACTTTGAACACCTTCAAAGAGATCTAGATACCTTGCATGAGTGGTCAGTAGACTGGCAAATGAATTTTAATACTGATAAATGCAAGGTACTACAGATAGGGAAGACGAATACAAACGTTAAGTATAATCTAGGTGTATTTGTTAGCAACGACTTGAAACCTAGAAAACAATGTATTAGCGTTCGCAACAAGGCAAACAGGATTCTTGGGTTCATATCTAGAAGTGTGAGTAACAGAACTGCTGACGTTATCTTGAAACTTTACCTAGCATTAGTGAGGCCACACATGGATATTTAAGGTTTGAGAATTTGCAGTCCGGAATTCAACGATGAGGAATACAAATATATATATAATATTGGCTCAAACCTTAAATACCCTAGATCTTTCATAGACAAATGCCTAAACATTACAAAGAAAACTTTTTATAGAACTGATCCCAAGCCCACCCATGACCATAAGAATATCTTAATATTACCATTTCACAAAAATTTCTCACACATTCCTTCACAACTAAAAACCTGGAACGTCAATGTGGCATTTAAAAACTCATGCACTGTTAAACAAATGTTAATCAAGAACTCCCCCAACAACACAATTGGTTGCATTTATAAAGTTCCTTGCAAGGAATGTAATATGTTTTACTTAGGCCAGACAGGTAAAGATCTTGCAACTAGAATTAAACAACACAAATACAGTGTTAGGACAGGCCAGGAATCCAATGCTCTGTTTTTTCATTTGAGGGATAACAAGCATTGCATTGACTGGGATAATGCCTCCTCAATATTACCATGTAATTCGATTGATAGTAGGAACATCATAGAATCTAGTCTTATTAAACATACGGAAGCATTCAACATGAATTTGAGTAACGGCATGTACAAGCTGGACAATTTTGCAATTAAGAAGATTTGTGATCAGGTGAGAAGGCCGGGTCACCTGACCATCTGACCTGACCACCAACCGTTGTGTGCTATTTAAAGATTAGTAGGGTCATTACCTAATACCTGACCATTGTGGACCTGGTCTCACCCTTCTCTGTATAAATACACTTTGATTTGTATTTCTTTCCTTAGTCTGTACTCACCCCTGGAGATGTGAATTACACGAAAGCGCTTGGGAACTTCGTGTTTTCTTCTTTCCTTGTGGTTATCAGCATATATATATATATATATATATATATATATATATATATATTATATATATATATATATATATATATATATATATATATCTTGATAAAATCACACAGGAAAGGGGAAACAACGGAGCACCTTAGCTTTCGTCTTTATTCAAGACGAAAGCTAAGGTGCTCCGTTGTTTCCCCTTTCCCGTGTGATTTTATCAAGAGCAACGTCACAAGTGGAGTTCCCCAAGGCTCAGTACTTGGACCATTATTATTTATTATATACATAAACGACATAGATATCGGCATTGACAGCAACATAAGTAAATTTGCTGATGACACTAAAATAGGACGTGTTATCAAATCTGACGAGGACTCGGCAAAACTACAGGAAGATCTAAACAAATTTTTCGAATGGTCTGAAAAATGGCAGATGAAATTCAACGTCGACAAATGTAAAGTACTCAGTATAGGCGATGTAAACAGGGAAACCAGATAACAGATGAACAACGATGCCATAGAGAAATCCGACTGCGAGAGAGATTTAGGAGTAATGATAAGTAGGAACCTTAAGCCAAGTAAACAATGTGTTTTTGCTCGTAACAAGGCTAATAAAGTACTTGGGTTCATACAAAGGAGTGTTAGTTACAAGACTAGCGAGGTCATCCTAAAACTGTATCTTGCTCTTGTGAGACCACACCTGGATTACGCAGTTCAGTTCTGGTCACCGTATTACAGAATGGATATAGAATCCTTGGAAAGAATTCAGAGGAGAATGACAAGACTAATCCCGGGCATTAGGAACCTTGAGTATAGAGACAGGTTAAAGCATCTTAATTTGCACTCCCTTGAGAGACGTAGAGCGAGGGGCGACCTGATAGAGGTGTATAAGTGGAAGGCAGGGCTAAACAAAGGGTACATTACAAAGGTACTCAAACTATCCAACCAGGAGCGAACTCGTAACAATGTTTTAAATTAGACAAATTTAGATTTAGGCGTGAAATAGGTAAACACTGGTTTGGAAACAGAGTAGTGGATGAATGGAACAAGTTACAAAATATCATCATTAACTCGAATACGCTGAATTGCTTCAAACATAGGTTGGATGCTCATATGAGCAATAGGGGTTGGGTATAAACGGGACTGCCCAGTATGGGCCAATAGGCCCGCTGCAGTTTCCTCCATTCTTATGTTCTTATGTTATCTTATCCACGTTTTCATTGTGGATCTACAGGATATATATATATATATATATATATATATATATATATATATATATATATATATATATATATATATATATATATATGTACAAATAAATCACTATGGGTGGGCGTGATCCAGGTATATGCTGATAACCACAAGGAAAGAAGAAAACACGAAGTTCCCAAGCGCTTTCGTTTAATTCACATCTTCAGGGGTGAGTACAGTCTAAGAAAAAGTACAAAACAAGGTACATATATCTACAGAGGAGGGTGAGATCAAGTCCACAATGGTCAGGTATTAGGTAATAACCCTACTAATCTTTAAAAAGCACCGCAACGGTCGGTAGTCAGGTCAGAGTGTAAGTTGACCCACCCTTCTCATTTGGTTACAAATCTTCTTAATTACAAAATTGTCCAGTTTGTACATTCCATTACTCAAATTCATGTTGACTGCTTCGGTAAGTTTAATGAGACTAGATTCTATAATGTTGCTACTGTCAATTGAATTACAAGGTAATATTGAGGAGGCATTATCCCAGTCAATGCAATGCTTATTATCCCTCAAGTGAACAAACTGAGCATTGGATTCCTGGCTATATGGGCCTGTGCCTCTTATAACAATTTTTACTTTAATACTTACGACCATTGGTAGCGTGACGAGAGGAGGCTCGTGGGTATATGTAATGATAGTATCAAGTAATAGGGAAGAAATAACGGTAGATACTGTAGGTAAATAATAGACACAATATACAAATACAATATTTATTTAAACATTAAAATGGAGGTAGGGGAAAGTTATATGTACCAACAGACGAACTCCTGATACTATGCCCTCAGGCTCAACATACTCACACCACTACTGGGTGGACATACTCAATAACACATAAGCTCTTATAGTAACTTAGCACCATTAAGACCAGAATGGATATAAATTCACTAGAGTCGGTGCAGCGAAGAATAACAAAAATGATTCCGGGACTTAGAACATAAGAACATAAGAAAATAAGGAGTCTGCAATAGGCCGGTTGGTCTGTGCATGGCAGCTCCTGTCGAGAGTTACTACCACTCTCTATCATCCATGAATCTATCTAGCCTTCTTTTGAAACTTTCCAGAGTTCCCGCACTTACTACAAAGTTGCTAAGCTTGTTCCACTCGTCCACCACCCTATTTGTGAACCAGTTTCTTCCTATCTCCCTCCTAAACCTAAACTTATCCAACTTGAATCCGTTGCTCCGAGTCCTATCCTGCTCGGATATTATAAATCACTACTGTGTTGGCTTATCTGCTTAATGACATGTAGATCCTTTTTCTTTTAAGGGCTTGGAGTGCTTTGGTGAATCTTTCTGGACAATTTGGAACACAAGGCTTAGACATAGATGCATACACAACACCTTTACACATGTTCACTTCTTCACATGTCAAATTACTGAATTTCTCCAAATTGCAAAATGCTCTGGCTATGTCAACACTGTCGACTCCCTTGTTAGAGTCATCAAAACTTAAACCATAGTCGAGGGCACACAAGGTATCATTGTCTAGTTGTTTAGAGGAGAGATTCACTACACAGTTGTGATTGGCATCCTTAGTCCAATCACTATTTCTAATGAGGAGTGCCAATTTGTGGTCTATTTTAACATAATATGGAATGGCAGGAAGAAGGAAAATTCGGCCTTAATCCTGGATTTTAGGAAGGCTAATTACGGTAGCTTAAGGAGAGACCTAAGGGATGACCCTATGGTCAAAAGATTAATCCCCCCCACACCTCCGGAAACTGTCAACTTAGGACGGGAGAACCCCGAATTTAATTTAGCAGCTACTTATGAACAATTTATTGGGACAATCCATAATGCTCAAAATAAACACATCCCTAAAAGAAAATTCAGATCGATACGGAACCAACCAAAATGGATGAATAATAGACTCTTAGATCTTCTAGGGAATAAGAAAGGAGTATATAGAAAAGTTAAGAAAGGCGAAAATCACTTACTTGGTTACTATCAGAACCTAACAAGACAGGTAAAAACAGAAATTAGGAAAGCAAAGAGAAATTATGAAATCAAGGTAGCAAACGAATAGAAAAATAACCCCAAAGCTTTTTATCAACTGTATAAATCAAAGGTTAGAGATACAATAGGTCCCCTTAAAACTACGACAGGAGAAATGACTGATGATGAGTTAGAAATGTGTAGTACGTTAAATAGTCATTTTCGCTCCGTATTCACAAATGAAAACCTAGCACAGTTTCCAGAAGTTCATAAGGTATATAACGACAGTATCGAAAATATGTTGATGAATATCAATATTACTAGTAACGATGTGCTTAAAGAAATTTACAAACTGAAGCCTCATAAATCGCCTGGTCCAGACGAGGTATATGCTAGAATATTAAAAGAATGTAGAGATGAGTTGAGTAATCCATTAGCAGTTTTATTTAATAAGTCATTAGAATCGGGCCTAGCGCCAGAAGCTTGGAAACTTGCAAATGTAGTTCCGATTTTCAAAAAAGGTGATAAATCAACTGCATCAAATTACCGTCCCATAAGTCTCACGTCAATCATAGGCAAGTTGCTAGAGTCAATTATTGCTACGAAAATCAGAAGCCACCTTGAAACATTCAACTTAATTCATTCTTCTCAGCACGGGTTCACCCAGGGACGTTCTTGTCTCACAAATTTGCTTAGCTTTTTCTCAGAAGTATATGAAGCGGTAGATAATGATAAGTCATATGATATAATTTATTTAGATTTCAGTAAAGCATTCGATAGAGTCCCTCATGAGAGATTGATAAGGAAGGTAGAAGCACATGGAATAGGTGGATCATTATTAAAATGGATTAGGTCATGGTTAACTGGTAGGAAACAAAGAGTCAGCATAAATGGATTTAAGTCAGACTGGGGTGCGGTCAAAAGCGGAGTTCCCCAGGGATCTGTATTAGGCCCTCTGCTGTTTGTTATATTCATTAATGATCTTGATTTAGGTATAACTAGTAGGATTAGTAAATTTGCAGATGATACCAAAATGGGGAGAGTGATAAATTCAGACAGTGACTTTGAACACCTTCAAAGAGATCTAGATACCTTACATGAGTGGTCAGTAGACTGGCAAATGAATTTTAATACTGATAAATGCAAGGTACTACAGATAGGGAAGACGAATCCAAACGTTAAGTATAAACTAGGTAACACGGAAATAGAAAACTCAGATTGTGAAAAAGATCTAGGTGTATTTGTCAGCAACGACTTGAAACCTAGAAAACAATGTATTAGCGTTTGCAACAAGGCAAACAGGATTCTTGGGTTCATATCTAGGAGTGTGAGTAACAGAACTGCTGACGTTATTTTGAAACTTTACCTAGCATTAGTGAGGCCACACATGGATTATGCGGTTCAATTCTGGTGTCCTTATTATAGAATGGACATAGATTCTTTGGAGAGAGTACAAAGAAGAATGACAAAAATGATCCATAATATTAGAAACCTTCCATATGAAGAAAGACTGAAAAGCTTAGGCTTGCATTCATTAGAGAGGCGTAGAGTTAGGGGAGATATGATAGAGGTGTTCAAGTGGGTAAGTGGGATTAACAAGGGTAAAATGGAAGATGTTCTGAAGCTCAGTAATAACGAAATAACTAGAACAAATGGCTTTAAATTAGATAAATTCCGATTCAGAAGGGATATAGGCAAGCACTGTTTTGGTAATAGAGTTGTGGATATGTGGAATAGGCTACCGAGTGCTATAGTAGGATCGGGGACGCTAGGGAGCTTCAAGACGAAGTTGGATAGGCACATGGAAGTGCTGGGATGGGTGTAAAAGGGATCTGCCCTGTATGGGCCAGTCGGCCTCCTGCAGTATCCCACTTTCTTATGGTCTTATGTTCTTATGTTATGTTCATTTGAGGGATAATAAGCATTGCATTGACTGGGATAATGCCTCCTCAATATTACCTTGTAATTCAATTGACAGTAGGAACATTATAGAATCTAGTCTCATTAAACATACCGAAGCAGTCATCATGAATTTGAGTAATGGTATGAACAAACTGGACAATTTTGTAATTAAGAAGATTTGTAACCAGGTGAGAAGGTTGGGTCAACTTACACTCTGACCTGACTACCGACTGTTGCGGTGCTTTTTAAATATTATTAGGGTCATTACCTAATACCTGACCATTGTGGACCTGATCTCACCCTCCTCTGTATATATATATACCTTGTTTTGTACTTCTCCTTAGTCTGTACTCACCCCTGAAGATGTGAATTACACGAACGCGCTTGGGAACTTCGTGTTTTCTTCTTTCCTTGTGTTTATCAGCATATATATATATATATATATATATATATATATATATATATATATATATATATATATATATATATATATATATATATATATATGTAAATATATAAATATATATATATATATATGTATAACGAGAGAGAGAGATAATCCCTTCTTCCCGGTCTGTCTTCGCCATTTTGTATTGAAGTATATTAAGAAGGTGAGCAAATATAAGACTGCTGTATGTCTGTACATTGCTGAAATTCGAATGGAAAGAAAGGAGTGAAACTTTAAAGAGGAAATAGCTCCTGGAAATCTTAGTTTTATGTGAACCAAAGGTGAATATCGTAGGAGAAGTGAACTGGATAGTGGTGAGGGGAATAATGGCAGGAATGATTTACTGACTAAAAACAAAGGGAGCGACAGTTTATGGATGCAATGTGAAAGGCATGATGAACTGTTAGTTGGTTAGTTTAAGAATATTATGTCTTGAACTAAAAGTAGAGTACTACAACTGAATTCTTCTAAACATGTTTCTACACAACATACAGTATATCGTTTTTCACTATTGATCTTTTTCTATTTTTTTTGTGTATTTATTTATGGTCGAGTACAATAATATAATGGGAACCTCTTTTATAACAATGTCGCCTGGAAAATGGAGGTATTCTCAAAGACGATCCACTACCAGGAACAATACAAGGCCACCCGTATACCATAAGCTACCCGAGACTTACCAGATGTGTGTCCCCTTCATTACCACCCACACCAATTACTTGACAACCGCAACCTTCACGAAACATCCAAGTGTCTCTAAGCTTTTATTGTCCAAGGACAGATATGGTTCAAGTTTCAGTATAGTTTCTTTCTTATTAAACTAATATAGTCGTGTAATTTATAGTTCATCCATGTGATGCATACCCTAACAGTTCAGAAGACAGTGGATACCATAATTAGTGTAGCATCTGAAAGTATTTCTTCTTTAATTTAGATAAAACGAAACGAGTTAGTAGACGAGAAATCAGCTCGCTCGAATCCTTGAGTAAGGAAAGATTGAGAATAGGTAGACACAAGAGAGAGAGGATAACATGAATCAAGTGGTTTGTTAGGTTTGTTCAGACGTCCATATCTCGAGTCCCCATCATAGCTCCTCTCTCAGTAAGTCGGGAAGATGAGAGGTGTAAAATTGTTCAAATAGAGAATTCCCCACTGTCTCTCCTTAATCCACCAAACAAGGGATACCAAATTCCCTACATGAGACAGAATAAATTACTTTATACCCCTTCCTTCGTTTTTGACTACTTTGTATAACTATCCTCTGTTAGACGCTCCTCAGCTCTGAATCGAAACGCTCTAGTATATGTGTTAATAATAATGCAGTGACTAAACCCGAGACCCTTCACTTTGCCAACAAACTGAAATCAGAAATTACCTATTTTTAAGTCGAATGTCAATTGCAGTTTAACTTTCCGTCACCCTCCCTCCTCACATGTAAATGATAACCTTAAATTTCGTTATTAGACAAGATTAATTCATTAGACTATATACAGATAAAAAACCAACACATTTATACGCACAAGCATACATTTACACTATAACGCTTGGAGTAGTACCACACGAGGTGTCAATACTTTCGAGTTAGGCCGACTGCATATTGAAGCACACAAGTAGCAGTGCATGTGTGGAGGGCTAAGTCTAGTGCGGGAGGGGCGACGGCATCGTCTTTCCGGCACTGTTACGTGTGTGCTTCATTATGTAGTCGGCCTAACTCGAAAGTACTGACACCCCCTCGGGTTACTACTCCAAGCGTTAAAGTGTGAAGTGATCACTTCCAAGGGAAGGGGTCGATTTGGCACGTTTTCAGATTTGTCTTAAGACTACCCTTTTATCTTCTCCGTTGTCCGCCAGTGTTTAAATTTCATTAGGTGACTGTAAAGTGTAGTTGTTTTGACAGTCTACAGTCGTTCATGCGGGTAACATGACCAGTCCAAAGTAGTTGTTCATGGATAATGGTAATCTTGATGCTCTTACTGCACTGTACAGTTGGTGTCAAGGAGAATACTGACATTTGTTCTCTTGTCTTTCCAGTGAACCTGAAGAATGGAATGGAAACTACGTTGGTGAAAGGTTTTCAAGTGTCTTGAGTTACCATCCTGTGAGTAACCCATGTCTCACTGCCATACAGCAGGGTGGGCAGAACAACTGATCGATATACGTGCCGCTTTATAGATAATTTCAGCTCTTTTCAGCTGAAGACACAGGTACAGAGATTGCCAAAGGCATTAGATGCATATCTGATCCGAAGTTCATTCTCTTCATCCATGTCCGCGGTGGTGGACAAGTGTTAGCCAAGATACTGAAAGTGAGCAACATTAGAGAGGATGGTGGAGATGTGGCTGAACACCTCAAGGCCGAAGTGTGCCTGTGCATCTGTTTAGGGGTTCAGATCTCCAGTATGTCGCGTTCAGTGTGAGCGACGAGAGTGTGGTCCTCTGTATACTGAAATTCAGTGATGGAAGCGGCCGACACTTTTGCTCCTGGCTTGAGTCATCTTAAGTTGAAAAGTCCCTTCATCCAGTACTGGATGTCCACCCTGCCAGCTAAAATAGGACTGGCACGAGTTAGGAAGGCAGCCAAGAAAATAGAAAATAGATTTGGTGCCAGTACACTGCCGTTCATACCACTGTATGAACGGCAGTGATGAATTTTAGTGGGCAACCAAAGCGACTGAGTCGAAAGTCTTCGTATGGTCGATGAAGGCCATATACAAGTCACGACACTGTTCTTTGCACTTTGCCTGTATCTGCCAGGAGCAAAGATCATGTCAGTGGTCCCACGTGATGGTCTAAGGCCACAATAGGATTCTGGGAAGATGTTTTCCATCTCAGGAAGAAGTCTATTGAGCGATAATCTTGCCAGCAACAAGATCCGGCGGTAGTTGCCACAGTCTGACTGGTTTCCCTTATTCATATAAATATTGACGATGGACGCGTCCTTAAGAATTATGAGTTTTGGGGATTTCCTCCTTCTCCCCTATATTCTCCAGGAGAGTGTAAAGGGCTGGTAACCAAAGATTCTCTTGCTTTATACACCTCGGCTGGAATTCCATCAGGCCCTGTTGCTTTGTTATTTTCCATCTGCTTAATGGCAGTAACTAACTCATCATGGGAGGGAGGATAGCTGAGGTGGGTTCGCGTTGGGTGCTGAAGGACCTGTTGGGCAGTCAGGACATTCTTATCGGAATTTCGGTGGAGCAGCAAATGGTAGTGATCTTTCCAGTGCTAACGGATGCTGTCTTCGTTTTTAATTAGGAAGTTACTATTGAAAGAGCAAAAGAGAGCCGCGCAATAAGTAGTTGGGTCATACATTGTTCGAGTGGAAATGAAAAATTATTTCATCTTATGATGATTTGCAAATTTTTGCATTTCACAAACTTTTAATTTCCACCTTTCGTTCTTTAGATTGCTAAATTTCTCTGGGCTGTCCCTTTCTTGTGGCAGACGGTGTCAGCTTTGACCGGTACTGAGGGTTGTTTTACAAATCAGAGAAAGCAGCAAAAATCGACCCTCTCACCTGGGAGGCGATTACTCCAACTGTAACGCTTGGAGGAGCTTCACACAAGAAGGTGTCAATACTTTCGAGTTAGCCCGACTGCATAACGAGGCATACAAGCGCCAACGCCGGAAAGACGCTGCCGCCGCCCCTCCCACACTAAATGTAGCCCCCCCACATGTGCGACACCTGTGAACGACCCTGCCGGTCCCCTATCGGTCTCTTTAGTCACCTTAAAACTCACCAACGAAGGTGACATCCTTAAAAACTCGTACCATTGTATCATAGCTGGATGATCGTCATACTCGATTCCGAGTGACAGCAAAGAAGTAGTAAATGTCTTTTTTCTTCAAACACCCATCATATAAAAATACATATATGAGTAATTGGATGAGATAAAAAAAGAAAAAAAAAAAGAACTTGCTATGGAAATATGGAGATGGGAAGTCAGAGTGTGTAGGTACAGCTGGTCGACGCAGGCGGCCTTGACGGCCAGCAAGCACACTAGGCGGCAGACCCGTCTGGGTGATAGTATTCCCGAGGGACCTTTAAATTGACTTAAGAATTTGTTTAACTATTTTTCCCTTGTTTTGTGGGTAATTTGGGACCTATTTAGGGTGATTTTGAAAACAAAATATATATTTTTTTCTTGTGACCAGGGGGTGAGCATGAGGGGTCTAGTACCGCAACCAGCGACAGGTTAATCTAAACTTCAAGTATAGAGGTACAGTACTTGGTTACACTTTGGCATTGGTTCTTCTTCTATGACAGTGGTTTTAGCAAATATAAAACCTGCCAGTGATTACATGACTTAGCTCACCTGATGGCAGGAAATAGATGTCATTTTGGGAGAACATTTTTGTAACCAGCAAAATATTAATGGAAGTATCCCTCAAGTGAGGTGGAGATAAGGGGTGTAGTGACAAGCATTGTTATATTTGTTGACACAGGTGACGGAGACAGTCGCTCAGGCCATCCGTAGCTCCCACATGCTCCGCTCTACAATATTTTGTAAAGAAATGTGTAAATTCCTAAACCTAGATTTATCTCATATGGAAAATCTTCATAATATATTGAATTGCTTATGAGTTTTTTTAAATAGAAATTTCGTGCATTTACAAGAAGTTTGTTTGTGCTAATAGCATGGGATGAATTATTTTATAAATTGCATGATGAATGGGCCTTTTGATGAAAGTCACCTTTGTTGCTATAAACTGTCCATAATTCAGATAAAACTGGTAAATAATGAAGGTTAAAGTTAACTCATGAGTAATAAATGTTATATTATTGAATGCTTTATTTACCTATTTAACATTTGTTTCATCATCCCCATCCACTTATATTTGTGTGTATGTGGTTGACTTGGTAACGAACATAAGAGCTCTTACTCCTGCTGCACTTATTTGAATTTAGAAACCATTAAAAAATGTTTGTAAAATATAAAATCATTTCAATATCATAATTGGCCATAATCCAGATTAAAACAACTCAAACGACTGAAGAGGTAAATCAATATTCATTAGTTTCCTCGAGGGCACGGCGACAAAGTGGAAAGAGTACTCTCATCATTACCTAATGGTTGCTGGCGAAGGTTTGCAGTCGACCATGATTTAATTTAAGGTATCCTCAGTAGACCCAACTGCAGAAAGGGTCCCAAACTATAGAGATATGGAAATAGAGAGATTCACCTGTTGCATTCGCCAGTTCTTGTTAGCTTATTAATTTTAACACAATTCATTACTCTTAATAACTACGATCAAAATATCCGAGTTTTAACCGCGTTACTGGAAATACTATTTTGTATATCGCATAAAATTTTGCCAGGCCTCTTGATCAGCTTCGTGTGTGGGTTTGTTACCAATCTAATGTCAATTTATAGAACCATCTTTACTAAGGTTCATAAATGATTGGTCTATGTGATGGATAGCCATCAGCCACTTTGGATTATCATCAATTGAAAGATCAAGACTTTCTCTCTCCTTTGATCACCTAATTCCAGTATGCCCCAGGCATGGATAGTTGACAGTCCACCTGGTAACAAACTTAATTTAACTCTGTGGTGAAGACGTATAGCCGGATGTTATCTTTACCAGATACACTTGAAATGTACAGAAAAAGAAAAATGATATACTTTACTCATATACTTTGGAATGAGAGTATAAAAAACAGAAATATTAATGGTGAAAGTTGAGGGTAGGAGGGCCAGGGGAAGGCAGAGACTGGGATGGACGAATAAAATTAAAAACTGGGTCTCCAGAGTGATACAAAACCTTTAAAAAAATATTAAAATCAGATATGAGGATGGTATTCTGATTGATTGACTAACCTTCACCACTGTCACACTTTAACCAGAGTGAAGTCTGGTTATTGCACTGCTGGCTTCACTCCTGTTCTGTTGGTTATACATGTATATTACTTCCTTTTAGTTTCACTAGGAATAACAAGTAATCTATGTTTGTGTTTGTTTTAGGGTACTAAAAGTTAACACATAACACATTTTCTATTTATCCCTTAAAAAGATAGTTGTAACTGTATCTTATCATAGCCTATTGGTGTTAATATGGATTAACCAACCAAGCGCCACCCTACCAGGAGACAGTGGAAACCATACACCTAAGAAATAAAACAGAGGCCCTCAACGTCAGGTTCCATCGCCTAGGGAAGAAGGTTTGGGACAAGCTCCTGGACGACCCTCACAGCCCAGACCACCTACGCGGGGAAGACATCAACGGAGGGAGACCCCACGCCTGGTGGACCCGGAGTCTGCCAGCACTACAACAACCCAACCCGCGACCCATATACAGTATGTCCGCCACAATGATCCACCTTAGATTAAAACTTAGATGATATAAATTCACATTTAACTAGTCACAATCAAGTGAGTCCATAACGTAATACAGTATAAGATTGTAATAAACTTGTAATTGTAAAATCAATTTAAAATAACCATTGTGCAACCTCATCCTAAATCCTAGGTTAGCTTAGTTAGCCAACAAACTCTGTAATATGTAAAACAAGGGCTGTCGTCCCCCTCTGTTTAACTCATTAAACTTCTTTTCCAACCTTTCCCCCCACGACTATATGTTGTGACTTCTCTATCCCTCATGACTTTCTTCCATTCCCCACCTTAACATAAAAAACAAATCCCCCCCCCCCCAAAAAAAAAACAGGAAAAATCCTGAATACTAAACCATGTTATAATAAAATGTGTGCTTTAGCTAAACTAAGGCATTTAAAACTGGAATAAATAAGTTTTGCATTCAGCGCCTTTCTATTTTTTTTTACTGGGATTAGCCCACCCGAGCACAGGTCATTGACCAACATTGGGGCCTGGGGAGCAAAAATGTAATAATATTTATAAAATAATAATAATAATAATAATAATAATAATAATAATAATAATAATAACAATAATAATAATAATAATAATTCATAGCCAAGATTTTGTTTAAATCAAATTATAAAATAATAATGATAATAATAAAAATAATAATTCATAGTAAAAATTGTGTTTTATTAAAATTATAAACTAATAATGATAATAACAATATAACACTGTATTAACAATAATAAAGAACCATAAAGAAATAGAAAAATGAAAAAGATCAAAATTGAGAAACAATATATATATATATATATATATATATATATATATATATATATATATATATATATATATATATATATATTCAGAAATTTCAGTGTAATTTCAAACACCGCGCCATTGGCGATACTGAGCTTTCAAGGTCGTCTGAGGGAAGAGAGCGCTCCCCGCACATAGTGGGAGGTTGTGAAACTAGGCCTATATGATATTAAATATAATTTGCCGAATTAATAATGATGAGATTCATGAAGTTAAGGGACTATTATTGAATTTGAAATTATTATAGATCGTTTATCAGTCTGAATAATGTGACGGGTGTCCCAAGGAGTTATTAGTTAGGCGGAAAATATGTCACGAAGGCCTAAGCTAGCGCCTTGGAGAGACGCAACGTTGGCTGGTCCTCAGTCACGTGAAAGGGATTGGACCTACAGGACATCCCTGCGCGTTCGTCCACAGAAATAGTCACGTGGTCTAGTCACCTGTGCTGCGCTATTGCAGTATAACAAGTAAGTATCATTCAATCTCAGACAGGGTTTAGATAGGGCAGTGATAAAGTAAACTAGAGCTAACAGTGAGTTCATTTCAGGGTTTCCGCCAGAACCCACTTGACTGAGAGAGATTGACTGCCGTTTGAGTCTGCCGTTGATGATTGAGGGTGGCGATTGTCTCCATTGGACCGATCAGTGTAGGCCTGTCACTGTTTAGCTGGGTATAAAAGGATCTCTTGAGGGAATCTAGCCGTCTGGGCGCCCAGCTGACGACGGGACGATCGTTGGGGTCATCAGCTCTCCTCTACCTCGACTCACAATACCACATGTTTCAAGCAGCTTAGTGAAACCCTCTTGCTAAAGGGAAGCTAAAGCTTCTCTCAACTGTACAAGGTCTGATTGGCTCACTCCCTTCCGCTTTATGGATGTACCCCGGGGGTAAAGTGAAGCTAGTTGAGTGATACAGGGTCGCACACTGGGGCCAAGAGTCATTGGAGTTTAGAGGTACACTTTCCAAGGTGGAGAAAGGCTGATTTGGGCCTTCAACTACGGGTGCCTGTTGGTTGTGCCTTAAACGACTAAGGAGTGCAGGTGGAATCTGTGTGTGTGTTAGGTTAGGGAGCATGGTTCATGGGTATTGGACTCAGTAACGTCTTTATAATAGTGACAATATTTTTGTGTGTAGTTAATACTATTTTTTCAGTTACTAATGTATGCTGTGTGCATTTAAAATTTCTTTATAGTTTCAATCTCAGATATAACCTTTGTTCCCCAGAGTAGTGTTTAAGTTAGGCCAGGAGGTGTGCATCTGTTGGTGTAACATAATTATATTGAGTGCCCTTAAGGCCTATTCATTGTAGAGTATTTAATTTCTTATTTTTTAATACCATTTCCTCAGTGACTGATATTATTTTTTTGAAAACCCTTAAGGCCTGCATCTGTTGGTGTAACATAATTATATTGAGTGCCCTTTAGGCCTATTCATGGTGGAATTAATAATTTCTTATTTTTATACCACTTCCGCAGTGGTGGATATTATTCTGTGAAAGCCCTTAAGGCCTGTTTCATGTGTGCAAGCAACATTTCTTAATACTTCAAATTTATTGTTGCCTGAGTTTCTAATAATTTCTATATCATATATAACTTTTATTCCCCAGAGTAGTGTTTTAAGTTCAAGTTAAGAGGTGGGCATATTGGTGTACCATTATTTGATTGTGTTTGTAGTGTTGGAGGGAATATAAGTGTCTAAATTTTACAGTGTGTCACATTCATCCCAGTCACAGACGCTATCCTTCCACGGGTCACGGACAATTCATTTTGTTTAGTAGATTTTAGTGTTCTTGTGCTGGTTCGGGATTTTTCTCAAAGGGGCGCTTCCACTGCCATTGCCATCTAACACTCTTTAATAAACCCCAAGTCAAGTGAGAAAATAAAGTCCAGTAAATTCCGACCGGTTACACATATATATATATATATATATATATATATATATATATATATATCATGTAGATCCACAATGAAAACGTGGATAAGATAAATCTTGATCAAATCACACTGGGAAAGGGAAACAACGGAGCACCTTGGCTTTCGTCTTTATTCAAGACATCTTGAGAGGCAACTGAGGCAGTTGCCTCTGAAGATGTCTTGAAAAAAGACGAAAGCTTAGGTGCTCCGTTGTTTCCCTTTTCCCGTGTGATTTTATCAAGATATATATATATATATATATATATATATATATATATATATATATATATGTGTGACATAAAATCATTGACTCTTCACGATTCTACGCCCTTGACTCTTTAGGCTTCTACGCCCTTGACTCATGAGACATAAAGGGAAGCATGAACTTAATATGCTTCCCTGTTGGGCGCTGTAAACAGTTGTAATTTATCTTTAAGAAATGAAAGTAAGTCTTTCACAGGTACTCTAGTGAACAGTGAATTTACATCAAAACTTATTAAGCCTCTCTCTGTCCATGTAATCCAGTTGCCTCTGAAGATGTCTTGAATAAAGACGAAAGCTAAGGTGCTCCGTTGTTTCCATTTTCCCGTGTGATTTTATCAAGATTTATCTTTTCCACGTTTTCATTGTGGATTTACATGAAATATGGAACTTACACGTCTCTTAATCTGTCAACAACATCCTCATCTTCGCCCCATCTACCGTAACTACAAGAAGAGTTTGCTGTAGGCTCATAGTCTCAAAAACAAGTTGAAGCTTTTGAAAGATTGCAGAGATGATAAAATTGTTCCCAAGTCCTGTCTTCCAAGTAGACTAAGAAATCTGGACAATCAAGCATTCTCTGAGTTGGATAAGGTGTTGCTAGATTCCCTTATCAAGAGTTCAAGAGATAGTGTGAAATTAGCCTTCAAACACAGTGCTCAGTGTAAAATACTTATGCAAAACAGTGTTTGTGTTGATAAGTGGCACACCATTCGTGATTTTGTATATCAACTTCTTAGTGAAACTGACAAAGCCCAAAAAAGAAAGTTAAATGCCAAATTAAATGCTCTGTTTGACGAGAGTTACTGGACCACATTGAGTAATCCAAATTTGTTCATAAACTTATCATCTTATGATCTACAGACAAATGAAAAACTTGTTCTTGGTTTTGGTAGGAAGTTTTCTATCACTCAACGGTGTGTTAATCCGCTTGCTATTGCTAAAGGTTTAATCAACCTGGAAAAGAATAAGTCGTCAGATGTTACAAATGAAGATATTTCCATAGCTAAAGGCTGTATACATAGTGTTTTACATAAGAAATTTGTTTCAAGCATTCCAAAAAGGTTTGAAACAGGCTTGATAAACTTGAAAAGAAATAAGAATATCCATATTACCAAGGCTGATAAGTCTAATGCTATTGTTATTTTGGATAAGAGTGACTACAATGATAAGATGAATTCATTACTTAGTGATGAATGCACGTATTGTGAGCTTACGAAAGATCCCCTGGAAAATATTAATAAGTTATCTAATTCCAAAATGAAGATGTTATTGAAAAAGAACCCCGATCTCATCAAACAGCTCTCTCAAATCAATCCCGCTTTACCTTTTATGTATGGATTGATCAAAACACACAAGCTTAACAATCCATTACGTCCTATCGTGAGTTCTGTGGGTTTTGTTACTTACAAATTATCCAAGTGGCTGGTAAAGATGCTATCCCCTCTTACAGGCCAAATATCTAATTCACATATACACAATAGCAGTGATTTAATTGATAAACTCAAGAAACATAATGAACCTTGCGAATTAATAAGTTTTGATGTAAATTCACTGTTCACTAGAGTACCTGTGAAAGACTTACTTTCATTTCTTAAAGATAAATTACAACTATTAGATTTAACTATTGAACATGATACTTTCCTGAAATTGATAGAGTTATGCGTAACTGACAATGTGTTTAGAGCAAATGGGAAGTTCTACAAGCAAATATTTGGCATGAGCATGGGTAATTGTCTTTCTGCTCCTCTGGCCTGTATTTATATTGAGTTTTTTGAGTCTAGATTACTACCCAATATAGTGAACTTTATTCCTCCATGGTATAGATATGTAGATGATGTTCTTTGTCTTTGGCCTAGAAACAGTGACCCATTGGAATTTTTAGACAAGCTTAATGATATTGTCCCAAGTTTCACATTGAAAATTGAAAGAGAAATAAATGGATCCCTTCCATTCCTTGATATGCTTATTATGAGAAATGGCCAAAACTATAAATTTAAGGTATATAGAAAGCCCACACAGGTAGACAGTTTCATTCACTTTTTATCGAATCACCTTGAGTCTACCAAAATGTCAGCTTTTTCTGCTATGTTCTTAAGATGTCTGTGTATTTGTGACTCTGAATTTATTGACGATGAATTGAAACACATTCGTTCCATTGCACAGAAACAATTGTAACTATATAATTACATTGTGTTATAAGACAACACATTCCACGACGAGTCATACAGATCATTGTATACCACACAATATATAATTTGTGGCTGTTAAGTTACTTTGCTATGAATTTTCATGCAATATAGTTTAAGACATCATTAAGAACATGGATTTAAGATAACACTGTAGGTGAGTTAATATATATAAATTGTTTTTACAAACAATACTAAAATCCAAACAATACACCAATGCACACATCTTAGTATTTGGTCCAGCCACCCATTGCATTTAGGACTTCACCAAGGCGATTACGGATGGAGTCGACCAGATTCAGGCACACCCCTGGTCGTCGACGTATACTCTCCCACACGTTGTAAGCTTTGGCCTCTATTGCTGCACAGGTTCGCTGCTCCCCAATATCCCAATCACGTTTCATCATGGCCCAAATATGTTCAATCGGATTAATATCAGATCCTAGTGTTGGCCAATCAATGACCTCAATTTCAGGGTGATCCTGGAGGTAGTCCTTCACTATGATGGTGCTATGAATGGGACTGTTGTCATGAACCAGCCTGATAGTGTGGGGGGCTGGAACTGCCATAGCCCGGACTGTAGGAATTAGCACTTGCTCCAGGATGTCTACATACTGCTCACCAGTGAAACGGCCATTGATCTTGACCAGTTCACCTGGCCCATGTGCCCACATCCACCCCCAGAATGACACTGACACCCTACCACTCACTGCGCGATGTTGAATGTGTTTCTCATGGTAGTGTGTGTTGGGGGGCCGCCAGCACTGCCTTGCTTCGGCTCCCACTGACCTGAACACCATTTCATCGGTAAATATAATGGTTCTCCAGTATTCTTCTCTATGTGGAATGTGTTCCAATGCAAAGCCGAGTCGACACTCCTTGTGAGTAGGTGTTAGCCACCCTTTGTGAGCTGGAATATGGCAGTCGATCCCGGCTTCGCATCTCGTTTCATGTGATGGCAGTTGAGGCCCAGATTTCTTGCATGCTCCACTGATGTTCGCATTGGATATGCCATTGCAGCTGCCACGATCATGGCTTCCATCCTTCCCGACGTTACTCGTGGCCTCCCGCTTCGAGGTTTCGTCTCCACTGAGCCCTCTTCCTCCCACCGGCGGATCCACCTCCTAATAGTCTTGGTGCTCCTCTCCACTTCGACAGCATTGTTCCGTACAGTTGCCCCAGCTCTCCACATCCCGATGATTTGGCCTCACTCGGCAATCACTGCCGACGAATTTGCTCGTCCTGCAGGCATATCTGAAATGGCAAAGTAATATTATGTTGTCGTAACTGAAGCAGGCTTTTATATACTAGAGTAAATTAATGGTATTATTAACACCTAGGTTAAGTATTATTACTCTGACATAACGGTTTGGAAATCTTTTTGGATCAACTGCCCAAGAAACCCTTCCTATTTCATGTATTCATAGTGAACTGCAAGTGGATCCTCTCCCCCCCCCCCCAAAAAAAAAACCTCCACCACCACCCCTACGAACATTCGCCGATAATCATCATCATCATCAAGATTTAGTTTAACCAAACCACTGACACCCATTTGAGTCTCTCCTAGGGCTGGCCAGAGGGATTAGTTAACATATATTTGTGTTTCTATAATTTAGTGTTATATTGTTTGGAGGAGATTACAGTATTTCAAAAAGGTCAAAACTGAACTTAGGGAAAATTTTGGGGTCTCTGCTAAAATATCTTACAATTTAGGGATAGTGAAGCACATTGTTCGATACCGATTATAAATAGGGCATTCAATGAGAATTTGTTGGACTGTTATTTGTGTTTGGCAGTTGGAGCATATAGGTGGGGCTCCATTAGGGGAAGACAGGAGTTGGCCATGCGTCAATCGCGTATGCCCAATTATTAGACGTTTCAGAATAGTTTCGTGATGTCGAGAGGATTGTTTTGATGGTGACCAAGGATAAACTGATGATTTGAGCATTTTTAGCTTATGACTTGTGGTTCATTTTCCCAGGACTTTTGCCAATCGTCAAATATTAATTGTTTATAGGTAGTTAGCCTCGCCGATAATAAAAAAATATATGGTTTTCCACTGCTTTACATATTTCTTTGACAATTTTCAGCTATGACATGTTCGTCCTAGATTACATATAACTGTAGTAGGTTATATAAAAACGTTTTTCTTCATATTCATTGAGTCGTTCTGAATTTCATTTCTGCTCAAAATACTACATTACCGAACCCAAACTCCCAGGTTGCAACTGGGGGTGTAACATAACCGAGTAAGGTAACGTGCGGCAAACGCATCAAACACCATATTTTTATGATGAATTTAACTAAGGAGCTCATATAACAACTGTCATATAATTATAATAGGGTGTCCCACTAATTACAGCAGATATTTGTAGAGGTGAAAGAACATGTGATTCTGAGTATAAAACTTCTATACATACAGTATATGGATTTTTCGGTTTACGTTTAGCCGTGAGGTGGATTTTACAAATTACACAAGGCAACCATTACAAATGGCGGAGTCAAGGCGGGAGATACAGATAGCGATAGCGAAATACAGGAAAGGGGGAAGAAGGTTTAGTAGTTAAAGAATGTGGGTTAAACGGAACAGACTTTTAGGAGGAGAGAAAGTGTGTGGCCTTCTGCCCACTGCATGGTATTGGGTGGTAGGTTGGGGTGACTGGGGCAATGGGAGGGGGAAAGGATGTGGAGAAAAGAAGGCGAAAAGAAATGGAGAGCCCATCCCTATTTGGGTGGGTGCACCTCATCTTTAATTTGTTTGGAGGGCCCATTCATTATTTTTTCTGAGTAGGGTTACACTTTTTATTATAGATAGAGGGAAACGGATGGAGATAGAGACATGGTGGCTCAATATCACATATTCTTTCACCTCTACAAATATCTGCTGTCACTCATGGGACACCCTGCAATAGTATAAGGACGACATGGGCTATGCTGACAAATTAATGTGACTTACCTGTTGGTGACGACGATGGTAGGAATGAGACTTCGGCATGTTTCAGTGTTCGACATCATCTCCTTCCCCTGGTGTGGGTGGCGCCAACCTTGGTAACAACTTTTGTATTCTCCATGACTACCATTACTGGTAGTCAAGGAGAATTAATTACTGGTGTGCCCATCAGTCTCACCTTCGTAGCCATGAACGGCAGAGATATGGTCGTTATAGTGCTTTTATTTACCTGTTACACATCTCTCACTATGCTTAATAATATTAACTATCTTCATGACATTCTTATTGTTATCAGTGATTGAGGAATTCATAATGTTATGCTCCACCTACACACAGCCTGTTACTAGACTAACCCCCACCTCCTCTATTCCCACCCCCCCCCCCCTCCCACACACACACAACAGTGGGCGACATCTGTTGGCCGACCATAGCATTTCCCCCAGCTGTTTCGAAACTTTAGACTCAAGGCTATTCGAATCCTCACTGTGGTTGGGTAGTGGACACGACTTTGCTGCACGATACTACATGTACTGTAGGTGTGTCAGCATTTCATGATTCACTATATCTCCCAAGTTCAGTTTTTATATTCAGTGTCTCGGGTGTGTTATTTGCTTTCATTAGGAAAGTTTTCAAATGTCCTACATTAAATTTACCAGTGGAAAGCATAGGGATATGTATCGAAAAAGCATTGTGTGGTAGTGTAGCTTCCAACAGATGATAATATGTACACTCGGAAACCATATTCTCTAGCCCACCTGGGTTGGTGGTGGAGGTTAGTACAGTGTCCTTTCTGGACGGGGCCCCACGCTACCTATCACGAGGCAACACGCTCACGAACACACACAGTCATAGTACAGGTGTATAGATGATATTATGTATAAATATGTATATGGCATTTTATACCCTGCATTATCTTCATTATATATGAAAACGAAGAAAAATTACTATAGGTTGTAGTTACGAAAGTATGAATGGAAATAAACACTTCCAAACCACCCAGTGAATCCACACAACGTTTCCAGCGCTTGTGGCCAGCCCACGATGATTCCACCACACCCCATCTATATCTTTTATTTCCCATCATTCGCCTAACTATATGAAAAATCGTGTTTAATTTAACTACATATTTCAAAAACCTTAAATTACATGTGGACCAGTCACTCCTCATTTGACACACTTATAATGTAGTACTTTGTCCATCCCACCTGGGCACATGGAGGCCCACGGTAACTCTCACGGGGCAACATACTCACGAACACACAAGTTATGATAGTGAAGCCTGGAAGGGTTCATATCATAAGCTTTACCCCTCCAATCCACCATGTGGATTTAAGAAACTTGCATTTAGAAAGAGTAATTTAAGCCTGCTTTGTGAAGTTTATGAAATACTGCAGAAAGTTTGATGAGGTGTCTTTCCACATCATTGCTTACATTAATAAGATCATCTAGATAGGCATTGTCAGTCTACCCCTTCTGTGAGGTGTGAACCCCAAGAGTATCGACTCATGAATCTGACGTATTCACGAGTGAAGGGGAGAGGGGGTCAAGGGAACCACGGGGCTGGTGTGTTAGTGGGTGGCGGGTTATGGGGGTTGAGGAGGGTGTTGCAGCTTGAGTGATGAGGGAGGTTTGAGGAGTTAATTGTGCAGTTACAATGCAATATGTATTACGCAAGAATATAGATACATAGGGCAAAACACAAATTGTGCTTAGAATGTTTTACCGCACATTACGGTGGTATTACCAGCTTGTGTTAGAGGTCTGAGCAATATATGATAATTTTTTGTGCAACTCTCACATAATCTAGGGGTGAGAGGAGTACGGGCTGGAGTCTCAATATGGTGTCCTTTTGTGATAGGGTGACTTTCATGGTTCAATAGATAATAGATATATTTGATTATAGTTACATTAGCATCAAATTATTAATATTGTGTAATTTGCAATGAAAAATTATAAGTCAGCCAGCAGTAGTTCCTACTGAGCAAGCATTTCATGTTTGGTTATAGTTTTAATACAGTCACGCCGTTTATTGATTGAGGGGTTTACACTTGCTCTCATTTACAGAATAATCAGGAGTCGTAGCCTCGTACAGGTCCCTCTCTTATTATGGTAATGTTCAGGTTAATGTTTAGCCAGGCACCATGGAGATGTAATTTATTATTATTCAACGTAACACTCAGGAAGTTTACTACAAAGACACATAAAATTTTCTTTTATAAATTAATCAAATTTTTCTATAATTAAAAAAATAATTGACTAATAAACAATAACCACTGCTTAGCTTATAATCTTCCACATGATAATGATAAGAAAATTTTTGGATCATATACAGTATCAAAATGAACATTTCCAAAATACAGTATGTATAAACTGCTAACCACAACTTCCATCGGCTGACTTACCCTTACTCAATATGTAATATGTTGAGGTAAACTGTTAGGTTAGGTTAGGTTAGGTTGGGGGAAACTCTAGTTAAACAGATTTGTTGAGCATTTAGGGATTACATGAAATGTCTGCTTACACAGATTACCGTAACACGCACATCACACGTGACTCGAGGAGGATAAGTTCTTTTCGTTGGTTAAGACGACCGTGGCAAAGAAATCTACCATTTCGTTCGCATACCAGCGAGCAAAGGCAAGCCTGCCAGCGCAATGTTGCTCCATCAGCAGCTCTTTTTTTCCGGGGGGAGGAAGGGGGGGGGGTTATCATGCGATCTATACCCACCTCATTCAGGTGTCCCCACACACTTCACGCGGTCACTCTCAGTTCCAGATCGTCCCGAATTTCCACTGCATTTGCAAAGGGGATATCCTCCGCCGCTCTCCGGATACTCGCGTCTTCCTCATAGGTCGTCAATCGTGGGCGAGGTTTTTTCTCAAGTCATTAAAAATAATAAAATAAAAACCATAGATTGCATTTATATAAACCTTTTTAATTCTCTTGATTAACTGATCACAATGTTGTTGTTTTTTTCACATCTGAATTAGATTCATCTATACATACCCAAATCGTTCACATTTCTGCTTTCTTCCCATCGTCTTATCCACTTGGCCACAGTGATTGGTGTAAAAGCAAGCTGTTAAGTAATGGCTCCCATGGAGAGTCCACTGTACCGTAGTGCCAATATTTCGCTGCTGATTCACGGTGTGGAATATGAGATTTTATTGAGCAAGCCAATTTTTGGGGCCATGACAATGCCTCAGCTGAATTTTGATTGGCTATCTACGTTATGTTACGTCATTACTGGGCGAAACTATGTCGAGACAATGGACAAACGACAGCAGAATAGGAGGTATTCCGGATCAAGCTGCAACTTGTTCAGAACTATGTAACCTCAATGCTTGACAGGCTTTATGCTGTTTTATGTTTGGATTCTTAAATTTTAAGAATGCATAATAAAAAAAATAGAGCAATACCTTTAGAAAATGAGAGGGAACGGCTGAGTGTTTCAATACACAATGCTTGTTTGCCTCTTGTTCGTTCATCACAGCAACCGATATTCCTGAAGCTAAGGTTTAAGAATACGACCTATTGACGAAGAAGGTGGCTGGGACCGGTCTTAGTTTTAATTTAGACTTGGGATTGAAGCTGCATAACATGTGCATGAATACAAACTTACAATTAAAATAATGTCTTGTTCAAGATAATATATTTTCCCTTCTCACTGGTAGCCGGAAGATACCCTGACAAAGTCAATGCTCAGTAATGAAATGTAATCATTGGGGAAAATAACGAATAATCTGTAGACAACAAATCACGAGCAAAATTTTGTAAACAATAGAAGTGATATGAATTGAAACTGCATTTCACACAATGCTGATACCGAATATACACCGAAACGGTTAAAAGGTTTATTGCCAAAATAGATTAAAAGTAATGTTGATAAAAAAAAATAGCTATAAAGCAATATATGAATATCAGGCACAATTCAACTTATATATTGTTCGAACAATATAAGCGCAATGATATATCAAGGATGCTTATTAGTATACAAACATGAACATTGATATAAGTAATACAGTAAAATAAACAATAAATAACAACTGTACTGGCGGGAAGGTATATAAATTGTTGCAGAAAATACAGAATTGTGGCTTTCACAAAGGACATAAACCTAGCTAATACACTGATATAAAATGTCCTTCCTTTTTTTTTTTAATTATGAATAAATGGCTCGTGGATTGTTGATACAAAGTTAATCATTGGTTACTGGGATTGTAGTCTTTCATTATACACGTTGAGGTTATTTTGATAATGTCTTTGATTAAAGAAATCCTGAATCATTATACAGTGGACGATTATGATATTCTACTTAATTATTACAGGTGATGCTTTGGTTCTTTACCAGAGTGGCCTCTACTCCCCATAGTTTATTCCCAACTTTTTCTATTCAATTTAATTAATATTTTGTTGGATCATCGTCACCAAAAGGTCCAACCGTCTTGCTTCCCGTGCCTGTGGGGAGTATGTCACCGTGACCTAGCAAGTATTGTCCGAGCAAAACAAAGCCTTCGACTTTAAACACAAAGGAAAGTTAAAAAATGAACAAAACTCAAAATAAGGTTGGAGCATGGAATTTGAGGACATTATATGACGCTAATAAATATACAAATGCCTGTAGGGAAATGAAAAGATTGTGGTGTTATATTCTGGGACTAAGTGAAGTAAGATGAACAAGTTCAAATAGCAATAGTGGTGAAGATTCTTACTTCATATATTCAGGTGGTGAAAAACATGAGAGAAGTGTTGGTATTCCAGTAAACCAGAAGTTAAGCAGTAGTGTAAAGGGATATTGGGTAGGGTCAGATAGAATTGTGTTAGTCATTTCTAATGCTAAACCCATGGACTTGGTAATAATTCCTTTTTGATCTTTGTCCTTGACTCTTCTGACCCTTATCCTTTGCTACCATCCCTCAGATCCACGCACCCTTGGTAGCGATTGATATCTATGATACAGGCGTACTACACTACTAATTTTTTACACCTTGAGGTAATAGAGATCACTGATAAAAAAATATTTTTTTACTTTTTGTGATGATCTGCCCCACAAAAAATATAATAATAATAATAATAATAATAATAATAATAATAATAATAATAATAATAATAATAATAATAATAATAATAATAATAATAATAATAACGACAATGTGCCATTGCACCCTGTGAATCACCAGTTTCCCTTGTTCCAAAGCATACGCCCGTGAAGAAGTCATAAAACTGCTTTACCGATTTTCATGAAACTTAGTGACTGTCGAGGATTTAGATGTTAACGCCCTCTGGTTCTTTTAAAGATTACTGTCAGGTGGAACACTTTCGTTTTCACCAAGGATATTGAACAAGATTATGGATATTTGTAACAAACGATGTCTATTGACAATTATTTACACTGATAATCGGGATGAAGACATGAAGACAGCACAGAGGAACATAAACATATATGGTATGGAAGTGCTGGACTGCCGGTTTTGTATATGAACACGGCACAGATGGTAAATTGGTGTCTTCTCCTTAACACCTTCACAGGAGAGCATGTATCCTCCTAACCAGCAAAGGTACTTGATAATGGACCAGGGAGGAACAGCACAGAGGCTAGATTGTGACAATGTCCTAGCTGGCATGCTGACATACAAGGCTAGGAAGGCAGCAGTTCACACCAACGTGACCATGAATAAAAAGCTGCAACAATAAAGTGCTTTTATAATATTGTTTGAATAATTTAGCTGTAACGGTCAACTTGCTATTATAGTTGCACAATTTACACACACTAAGTTGTACATACCGTGTAAACGCCTTAGTTAAGGACGTTCAGGTTACGGGCAAGTCGAAGGGAATGATTGAAACCCGTCTTTTGACGCATTCAATATTTATTGGTGTGGTCAAAACCTGCAGAGGAGAAGGCGTTCATAATATTACAAGGTGATCCATCTGATACATGATTAGTTAGTCTCACACAATTTTATCTTAATTACATTTTACTAAACATAATGCCATAACACAAAGTTCCTAACTCTATTAATCTTAGCTTCACTTCATTCTGCATTGTCTTATTACTCCAGGTTTGGCAGAAACGAGTAGGCGTAATTAGTCAACAATATTTAAGTACCGAGGGGTATGTCATCACTTAGGCTGTACTTACAAGTGCGGGTCAATGCAGATCAGTATGGTGTTCCAAGAAAAACAGTATTGCGTAAATCGTCCCAGCACAAATTCTCGGACAGGAGAAGGCTGGTCTTCACAGCATCACTAGAGAGGGCGATCTATCTCATGGAGGGGCGGGCAGCCACCGCCACCAGTCTAAGACAGCCCACTCAGCAGAACCAGGACTTGTCTGTAAACACTTCTACATCTGGCGAGGTCACAGGTCGAAAGATTTAATGGCATCACACGCCAGCACTATAGCTGAAGCCAGCGGAGATAACATACTGTTAGGATAAACTACTTCTCAGTTTGTGTAGGGCAGACTGTGGTCACAAGATGGCACTGGCAATCAGTCAGCCTGGGGTATAACTGGCCATTCTTAGTACCATAGGATCACTTGAGACCTGAACCTCGGCGAGGTAGGTTCTCCCGGCTCCCCGCTCCTTCCCCCCGAGGTACCGCGTGACCATGATCATGATCACCCTAGCCCAGGCGAAGGTTGTGAGACTGATTCCGGTCGAGCACCCTTCGCGCAAGAAACTAAATCTTCTTGTGATTAAAGATTTTTTTGACCACATTGGACTAAAGGGGGTGACAGGGGTAGTCCGGAGTAGCGGTGGTACCCTTGTCATCACGTTCGAGGAATGGGGGCAGGCCCGCAAATTACCCTGCCGAGCGATTATCAATGGAGTCGACGTCATGTTTGACGCCCTACTTCAGGATAACTTGGTTTTGGGAGTCATTTCCCACTCTGAAATTGAGTATCTCGAAAGAGACGAACTTGCCGAGCTGATTGGAGATCAGCTCGCAGTACTTAGGAAGCTGACCAGCACAACTGCCCTGGTTGGTTCTCCTAAGGAACTTCCTAGCTCCGTTATACTGGGTTGGGAGAAAATCCCAGTGAAACCTCAACAGCCAAAACCCACTCGTTGCTACAATTGCCAGAAATATGGCCATCTGGCGAGGAAGTGTCGTGCTCCCAAGGTGTGCTCTAGCTGCGGGGCACCCGGCCACACCGACGCTGACTGCCAGGCGGCCGTTAAGAAGTGCGCGGCTTGTGGTGGCCCTCACTCCTCCTCCGACCGGCTTTGTCCCAAGTGGAGGGAGGAGTGCAGGGTGGCCAGGCTGCGGGCTAAGGAAAAATTGACTTACAGGGAGGCTCTCCTTGCAGTCAAGACTCGAGAAAAAAACAACCAAGACCAAAACAAACAAGAAAAGAACAAACAAGACAAAAACGAACAATAAAAGAACAATCAAGATATGAACAACGAAGAACCTGATAATATTATAGAAGACCAGACAGAACAAGACCAAAAAGAAGAAGACGAAGAACAAGTAGAAGAATGGAAAGTAAAAACTAAAAGAAGAACAAAGAGAAAAAAGAAGTCCAACCAATCAGCTTCGGCCGAAATAGCCTAACGGCGAAGAGGCCAGAAATCCCTAACAACTTTAACCATAGGATCAGAGGCTGATTGGACACGGGAGGAGACAGACGTTCTTGCGAGAATTGTGCTCTGTAACGGTTTTTTCCGCCATAGCCCGCTGCATCTTGTGCAATTCCACTTGCACCTGTTCTTGTTGTTGTTCTTGCTACTCCAAGCATTAACAATTCATCCATCCATTCATCATTCATTTAAAAGTGGCTTTGTCACTTTATATTTTTTGACACCTCACGAGCGCTCAAGATTGACAATCTTAGCATTCCCTCCCCACAGTTAGTGTGAGTGACCCCCACAACTGCGAGGGAAGTGCTAACTGTTGTCCTTCCTGACGTGGTTGGAGGGCTTTCTCTCTTACTTAAATTTTTTCTAATACTTACCCTGGCCGAGGCACCTGCTGAATTTTTTTAATTCAGTATTCGTGCTAGAGCCCCCCCAGTGGTGCACACCTCACGGAGTGGGATTGTATGTCTCCAGTGGGGGTCGGGGAAAAACCTGGGCCAATCCAGCAGTGACGTCTGTGATCGTGCAGGCACACCACTGTTCGGGGGTCGTCCTTAAGTACAAGTATTTTTTTTTGCACTAAGGGCCTTGCATAACCTTAGTGCACCAACATCATATATGTAAAGTATTAACCAAAGCTGTACCCAAGGGGTGGTTCCCAGCCACCCCAACCATGCCCTCTGGGAGGGGAAGCTCCAAGCCCCCCTCTGCTCGTCCAGGCAGGGACAGGCAGAGGCGGGAGGCCAATCATGACCCACGACTGCCACGACCAACGACAAACTCTGACAATCTAAACAACAAAACAACTGACAATGTAACGGTTACTGACCAAACTACTCAACAAAGACGACAGATACAAGTTTCAACTGAGAAGGCCCGAGTAATCCACTTTCGGACTATTGACCCGTCTACCTCGTTTGACAAAATTAATGGCTTCATCATACATAAGGCCATTAAGGATCAGATAGGGGACGTGGAGAAAGTCCGAAAGACAAGAAAAGGCGAACTCCAAGTTACTGTTAAAGACGCACAGCAAATGAGAGACGCCTTGAATCTTAAAACTTTCCATTCAACGACTGTGGAACCATATATCCCAGCATTTCTCAACACCTGTAAGGCTGTAGTTATCAGCTACGAATTTCAGGGGATGACTAATGACGAAATTAAGTACCACATGAAAGATCAAGGAGTCGTCGATGCTTTCGTATTTAGTAGGAAGACCACAGACGGTGAACGTAAACAATCGACTACAGCAGTACTGACTTTTGACGGACTTGTTAGGCCCACTCATGTCTTGGTAGGATATGAGAGGGTCCAGACCAAAACATATATTCCATTTTCAATGCGTTGTTTCAACTGTCAAAGATTTGGACACACTGGTAAGGCCTGCCGTAACACCCAGGTATGCTCCAAGTGTGCTCAGACCGGACACAGGGACGATGACTGTACACAGACGGAGGAAAAATGCTACCACTGTTCCGGTCAGCATGCTGCCTCAGACAGGAAGTGCCCTTCCTATTTGAGGGAGTATGAGATCGGTAAGGTGAGAGCAGAGAACAATTTGGACTACAGGGAGGCTAAGAGGCAGGTGGCGATGTCCTTGCAGACACCAACACCTGGAATGTCCTTTGCATCTGCTGTATCCAAAAATACCTCACCTCCCAAAATGTGCACCATTGGAACCCAGACTGAGACCAGGACCATCTCAACACAGACTGACTCCACAATCACCGGTTATTCAACCACAGACGCCAAAGACGAGAACACTAATACAACCATGACTAATAACGAGACCGATACTATCAACACGCTATACCTGACCCCAAAACCCCAACGGACTCGCGACCCTACCTACCCCGACGTAAGGAGGAGGAGGAGAACGCAGTCACTAGAGAACTTGACAAAAGACTCAACAAGACCAGTAATCTTTCACATTTTTGAAGGACCCCCGGGGCAGGGAGCCCCTGCTGAGCAGAGTACTGGCTCTTTGGAGCCGGGAGACTGCTCATCTGATGCGGGGGACTCTCCCCCGAATCATCTTTCCCCCCCACTTACAAGAGGAAAGAAATCTAAAGCCCAAAACGCTGACCATATCAACCCTCAGACTTAAAATTCAGTATCATCCAGTGGAATTGCAGAGGTGCTAGGAATAAAAATGCTCAATTTCATTTACTTATGTCATTATTCCGGCCGGACGATTTTTGCCTACAAGAGACGCTACTTGCGGGTCACGGCGACCCACCTGTATTCGACAACTACACGTCCTACAGGGGAGACAACCTAAGGGGGGTAGCCCTATACATTCGGAGTTCATTCGCCCAACAAAGAGTCAGTCTGAACTTGAACCTGCAGGCTGTCGCGTACAGAGTTAAGATTCGGACTGGCTATGTTGCCATCTGTTCACTATACTGTCCTCCGGGCGGGCTCATTGACGATGGTGAGCTTGAGGAGCTATTTAACCAACTGCCAGGAAAGAAAATGATCCTCGGCGACCTCAATGCTCACCATTTGCGGTGGGGCAGTGTCCGGAGTGACGGAAGGGGAGAGCAGGTGGCTGCAGCTATCCTCAACTCCAACTTGTCTCTTCTGAATGACGGTAGTGCGACTCGAGTGGACGAACGATTTGGCACAGCGTCGGCTATAGATCTTTCTATAGTTGACGCTGCCTTGCTATTAGATTGTAAATTTTCTACATACGACGACTCTCTGGGTAGTGACCATTTTCCGATCTGCATTTCTTATGAGTGTGGCGCCCCGACGGCTACTCCCGAGGTGCGCTACAACCTAAGGAAGGCGGACTGGGGGGCATACTCAGAAGCCGTTCGTATAGACACCATTGGACAAGACATCAACACCAAAATTACACACATACAACAAGCTATAATACACGCTGCAGATTTAACAATTCCTAAGACTTCTGCAAAAACCCACAGGCCTGGAGTTCCATGGTGGACACCAGACTGCCGACGAGTTGTCTGTGAGCGAAATAGGAGTTGCCGTTTATTTAATAGAATTCCATCACTTGTAAACTTAATTGAGTATAAAAAAGCTAGAGCCAAGGCTAGGAGAGTTCTCAGGGAGTGTAAGAGAGAGTCTTGGCGGGCGTTCGTCTCCACTATTAACAAGGATATCCCTTCCTCTGAGGTATGGTCCGCTATAAACCGGGTCAGATCCAAAGGAGGAAGGAGTTTTATCCCACAGGTGAGTAGTGGAGGGCGGATTCTCGACGATCCCCAGGCCATTGCCAACACCCTAGGCCAGAAGTTTGCAGATGCCAGTAGCTCCACCAATCATGATCCACGCTTCGGCGTGTTCCGTGATCGTGCCGAACTCTTGCATCTCGACTTCGAGAGCGGGGACGAACAGGGCTACAATCGAGCATTTTCCCCAGAGGAACTTTCCTTTGCTATTAATAAGGGCAAGGGCTCTACTCCTGGACCTGACGGTATACGATACGAGATGATTAAGCACCTTGACCAGGGAAACCTGGACAAATTGCTAGAAGTGTACAATGAGATCTGGACGTCCAGAACGTTTCCAAACTCATGGCACTTTGCCCATGTCGTACCGATCCCGAAGAGGGACAAATGCCCGAATAACACCAACTCATTCCGTCCGATTTCGCTCACAAACTGTCTGTGTAAGGTCATGGAACGTATGATAAAGCGTAGACTAATGTATTTTTTGGAAAGTAACAACTTATTGAATGATCGACAGTGTGGTTTCCGCCAAGGTAGAAGCACACTAGATCATTTAATAAGTCTTGAAACTGACATCTCAAAAGCGCTTTGCAGTAAAGAAACATTAATTGCAGTATTTTTAGACATAGAAAAAGCTTTCGACATGACATGGCGGACTGGCCTCATGATGAAGCTCCACGCCATGGGTCTGAGAGGTAATTTGCCAATTTTCATTAGTAATTTTTTGCAAGACCGGACTTTTTCCGTCAAACTAAAAGGTAACGTAAAATCAGACATATTTGTCTTAGAAAATGGAGTTCCACAAGGTAGCGTTTTGGGCCCGATTTTATTTCTTGTAATTATTAATGATTTCCTATCACCAGCCCCCAGCTTGAGTGACCTCAAATTCTCCTTGTTTGCTGACGATTGCGCAATCTGGCGCTCCTCTCGAGTTGAGAGGCTATCTGCACAAAGGGTGCAAGCCGGCCTAAAAGCCGCGGAACAGTGGGCAATACAATGGGGATTTAGGTTTTCAGTTGAGAAGACAGTAGGAGTAGCCTTCACTAAGAAACGTAACATTAGAAATCCAGTATTAACATTAAATGATACTCCTATTAAATTTCAGACTTCAGTAAAATTTCTTGGTGTTCATTTTGACCGGAAATTAACGTGGAAAAACCACATTAACGAACTTGAAAGTAAATGTCTTAAAGTCACAAACATCCTGAAAGTTTTATCAGGTACTACATGGGGAGCCGATAGGAAATCTTTATTAATGGTGTATAAGACCCTGATCAGATCAAAACTTGATTATGGATGCCAGTTGTATGCTTCGGCATGCGACACCACACTCGCAAGGCTAACCAGAATACAGAACCGATGCCTTCGTCTATGTCTGGGTGCCTACAGGTGTACACGTGTAGGTAAACTAGAGGTTGAGGCCCACGTCCCTCCACTTCACATCAGGAGGGACATGTTGACGCTAAGGTACGGGTTGAGTGCGGGTAGGATGCGCGGCACAGGCCACCCAGGTTGGTGTGCTGTTGCCAACTTCCGTTTCCTGCAGCTGCGTAGGTCCCCGTCCTCGGTTGTCCGCCTCCAGACCTTGTGCCAGGGTGCTGGTATCCATTTTGAAGATGTTGATAGATACGTTCCACCGTTGTGTCCGCCATGGGAGAACCCCAACCTCCATGTGGAAACATCGTGGCTTCCGGGAGCAAAGAATGACTTTCATCCTGAGCTCCTGAGGCAACTTTTCTATCAATTTCTTGAAGGATTCAGCGCCTATACTCACGTGTACACCGACGGGTCCAAGACTGACGACAACGTTGGAGCCGGTATCTGGAGCAGAGACGAGGAGTGGAGCTCCCGCCTGCCGCGGCATACAACTATTTTCTCTGCAGAAATGTTCGCAATTAGTAAAGCCATTGACATTGCAATAACAAGCAATGTCAGTGATGTTGCTGTCATTTCAGATTCCATGTCAGCTCTTAAAGCAATTGAAGGTGGTGATACTACCAGCAATGAAATTCAGGGCAACATTATTAATAAATTACATGAGTGTGCCAAGAGTATTGTGCTGGTGTGGGTGCCTGGGCATTGTAACATTTGGGGCAATGAACAGGCAGACAGATTAGCAAGAGCGACTGTGGGTCTCGGGGAGACAACTAATGTGCCCTGGGAGACTGAGTCGTGTCTCTCCTTGGGGAAGACATATACATATGAAAAGTGGCAACATGATTGGACTAGGCTAAATCTCCACAACACCTGGAAGCCTAACATAGGTAACTGGCCCTCAGCATACAGGAAGAATAGGAGGGAAGAGGTCGTTCTCGCCAGACTTAGGCTGAACTGCACCTATTTGACCCACCTAGGGGCCTACCTTGACCAGTCCTTTCCACCTATCTGTTCCACTTGCAACCAAATTCTCTCCATCAAACATATTCTGACTGAGTGCAGCCAGTACGAACCAGAGCGCCGGCAGCTGGTTATCCTAGCTGCCGAGCAAGGTTTCGTGCTGACTGTACCCAACCTATTGCAAGATGATGTCACCATCAGTGACGCTGTAATAACCTTCCTCAAGGAGACCCATCTTATCGGCATGCTATGATTGACACACGCATGAACTCTTTTTATATCTTTTATATGTATGCAACCATGCCTAAAGAAAATAAAAATGAATAAAACAAAATTAAAACATACAACATGAGAAACACATCACAAACCTTATCATTACATACAACACTCACATTTATCAAGTTAAACTGACACCCACCAACACATATTCAAACAAAAAGACACGGGCTACAAAAGACAAAATAAAAATTAAAAAAAAAAAAAAAAAAAAAAAAAAAAAATCACAGAGAAACTAGTCACCTGACAAGCCATTTCATCTGGTCTGTCAGTAACTCACCATCATATCACTCATTCATACCATAATTCATCCCAATAAAACAACAAGAAGAAACAAGTTACAAAATACCAAGAGCAAGAAGAACACAAGAATAACAAGAAAAGAAGAAACAAGAACATCAGATTAGTTGTAGCAAGAAAGAAGACCAAGACTAGAAGAAGAAAGAAGACATCAGCTCCGGCCGAAATAGCCTAATGGCGAAGAGGCCAGTAATCCTTAACAACTTTGAACTTTGAACCATAGGATTCAGAGGCTGATTGGACACGGGAGGAGACAGACGTTCTTGCGAGAACAGTATTCTGTAACGGTTTTTTCTTCGCCATAGCCCGCTGCATCTTGTGCGATTGCACTTGCACTTCTTCTTGTTCTTGCTATTCCAAGCATTACAAGAATTCATCCATTCACCAATTCATTTTAAAAGTGGCTCTGTCACTTAAAATTTTTGACACCTCACGAGCGCTCAGGATTGACAACCTTAGCATTCCCTCCCCACAGTTAGTGTGAGTGACCCACACAACTGTGAGGGAAGCGCTAACTGTTGTCCTTCCTGACGTGGTTGGAGGGCTTTCTCTATTACTTCATTTTTTCTAATGCTTACCCTGGCCGAGGCACCTGCTGAATTTTCTTAATTCAGTATTCGTGCTAGAGCCCCCCCCCCCCCCCCCCAGTGGTGCACACCTCACGGAGTGGGATTGTGTGTCTCCAGTGGGGGTCGGGGAAAACCTGGGCCAATCCAGCAGTGACGTCTGTGATCGTGCAGGCACACCACTGTTCTGGGGTCGTCCTTCAGTAAAAGTATTTTTTTTTTGCACTAAAGGCCTTGCATAACCTTAGTGCACCAACATCATATATGTAAATTAAACAACCAAAACTGTACCCAAGGGGTGGTTCCCAGCCACCCCAACCATGCCCTCTGGGAGGGGAAGCACCAAGCCCCCCTCTGCTCGTCCAGGCAGGGACAGGCAGAGGCGGGAGACCAATCATGACCCACGACTGCCACGACCAACGACTAACCTAGACAATGTAACGGCTACCGACAAAACTACGCAACAAAGACCAAACATACAAGTATCAACTGAGAAGGCCCGAGTAATCCACTTTCGGACTATTGACACGTCTACCTCGTTTGACAAAATTAATGGATTCATCATACAGAAGGCCATTAAGGATCAGATAGGGGACGTGGAGAAAGTCCGAAAGACAAGAAAAGGCGAACTCCAAGTTACTGTTAAAGACGCACAGCAAATGAGGGACGCCTTGAATCTTAAAACTTTCCATTCAACAAAAGTGGAACCATTATCCCAGCATTTCTCAACACCTGTAATGACGAAATTAAGTACCACATGAAAGATCAAGGAGTCGTCGATGCTTTCGTATTTAATAGGAAGACCACAGACGGTGAACGTAAACGATCTACTACAATAGTACTGACTTTTGACGGACTTGTTAGGCCCACTCATGTCTTGGTAGGATATGAGAGGGTCCAGACCAAAACATATATTCCATTCCCAATGCGTTGTTTTAACTGTCAAAGGTTTGGACACACTGGTAAAGCCTGCCGTAACACCCAGGTATGCTCCAAATGTGCTCAGACCGGACACAGGGAAGATGACTGTACACAAACGGAGGAAAAATGCTACCACTGTTCGGGTCAGCATGCTGCCTCAGACAGGAAGTGCCCTTCCTACCTGAGGGAGTATGAGATCAGTAAGGTGAGAGCAGAGAACAATTTGGACTACAAGGAGGCTAAGAGGCAGGTGGAGATGTCCTTGCAGACACCAACACCTGGAATGTCCTTTGCATCCGCTGTATCCAAAAATACCTCACCTCCCAAAATGTGCACCACTGGAACCCAGACTGAGACCAGGACCATCTCAACACAGACTGACTCCACAATCACCGGTTATTCAACCACAGACGCCAAAGACGAGAACACTAATACAACTATGACTAATAACGAGACTGAAACTAACAACAAGCTATACCTGACCCCAAAACCCAAACAGACTCGCGACCCTATCTACCCCAACGTAAGGAGGAGAACGCAGTCACTAGAGAACTTGACAAAAGACTCAACAACACCACCATTCTTTCACAATTTTGAAAGACACCCGGGGCAGGGAGCCCCTGCTGAGCAGAGTACTGGCTCTTTGGAGCCGGGAGACTGCTCATTTGATGAGGGGGATCCTCCCCCTGCACCCTTTTCCCCCCGAGAAACAAGAGGAATGAAATATAAAGCCCAAAACGCTGACCATATCAACTCTCAGACTTAAAATTCAGTATCATTCAGTGGAATTGCAGAGGTGCTAGGAATAAAAATGCTCAATTTCATTTACTAATGTCATTATTCCGGCCGGACGTTTTTTGCCTACAAGAGACGCTACTTGCGGGTCATGAAGACCCACCTGTATTTGACAACTACACGTCCTACAGGGGAGACAACCTAAGGGGGGTAGCCCTATACGTTCGGAGTTCATTCGCCCAGCAAAGAGTCAGTCTGAACGTGAACCTGCAGGCTGTGGCGTGCAGAGTTAAGATTCGGACTGGCTATGGTGCCATCTGTTCACTATACTGTCCTCCGGGCGGGCTCATTGTTGATGGTGAGCTTGAGGAGCTTTTTAACCAACTGCCAGGAAAGAAAATGATCCTCGGCGACCTCAATGCTCGCCATTTGCGGTGGGGCAGTGTCCGGAGTGACGGGAGGGGAGAGCAGGTGGCTGCAGCTATCCTCAACTCCAACTTGTCTCTTCTGAATGACGGTAGTGCGACTCGAGTGGACGAACGATTTGGCACAGCGTCAGCTATAGATCTTTCTATAGTTGATGCTGCCTTGCTATTAGATTGTAAATTTTCTACATACGACGACTCTCTGGGTAGCGACCATTTTCCGATCTGCATTTCTTATGAGTGTGGCGCCCCAACGGCTACTCCCGAGGTCCGCTACAACCTTAGGAAAGCAGACTGGAGGGCCTACTCAGGAGCCGTTCGTATAGACACCATTGGACAAGACATCAACACCAAAATTACACAAGCTATAATACACGCAGCAGATTTAACAATTCCTAAGACTTCTGCAACAACCCACAGGCCTGGAGTTCCATGGTGGACACCAGACTGCCGACGAGTGGTTTGTGAGCGAAATAGGCGATACCGTTTATTCAATAGAATTCCATCACTTGTAAATTTAATTGAATATAAAAAAGCTAGAGCCAAGGCTAGGAGGGTTCTCAGGGAGTGTAAGAGAGAGTCTTGGCAGGAGTTCGTCTCCACTATTAACAAGGATGCCCCTTCCTCTTAGGTATGGTCCGCTATAAACCGGGTCAGATCCAAAGGAGGAAGGAGTTTTATCCCACAGGTGAGTAGTGGAGGGCGGATTCTCGACGATCCCCAGGCCATTGCCAACACCCTAGGCCAGAAGTTTGCAGATGCCAGTAGCTCCACCAATCATGATCCACGCTTCGGCGTGTTCCGTGATCGTGCGCTCTTGCATCTCGACTTCGACAACGGGGACGAACAGGGCTACAATCGAGCATTTTCCCCAGAGGAACTTTCCTTTGCTATTAATAAGGGCAAGGGCTCTACTCCTGGACCTGACGGTATACGATACGAGATGATTAAGCACCTTGACCAGGGAAACCTGGACAAATTGCTAGAAGATGAACAATGAGATCTGGACGTCCAGAACGTTTCCAAACTCATGGCACTTTGCCCATGTCGTACCGATCCCGAAGAGGGACAAATGCCCGAACAACACCAACTCATTCCGTCCGATTTCGCTCACAAACTGTCTGTGTAAGGTCATGGAACGTATGATAAAGCGTAGACTAATGTATTTTTTGGAAAGTAACAACTTATTGAATGATCGACAGTGTGGTTTCCGCCAAGGTAGAAGCACACTAGATCATTTAATAAGTCTTGAAACTAACATCTCAAAAGCTCTTTTCAGTAAAGAAACATTAATTGCAGTATTCTTAGACATAGAAAAAGCTTTCGACATGACATGGCGGACTGGCCTCATGGTGAAGCTCCACGCCTTGGGTCTGAGAGGTAATTTGCCAATTTTCATAAGTAATTTTTTGCAAGACAGGACTTTTTCCGTCAAATTAAAAGGTAACGTAAAGTCAGACATATTTGTCTTAGAAAATGGAGTTCCACAAGGTAGCGTTTTGGGCCCGATTTTATTTCTTATTATGATTAATGATTTCCTATCTCCAGCCCCCAGCTTGAGTGACCTCAAATTCTCCTTGTTTGCTGGCGCTCCTCTCGAGTTGAGAGGCTATCTGCACAAAGGGTGCAAGCCGGCCTAAAAGCCGCGGAACAGTGGGTAATACAATGGGGATTTAGGTTTTCAGTTGAGAAGACAGTAGGAGTAGTCTTCACTAAGAAACGTAACATTAGAAATCCAGTATTAAAATTAAATGATACTCCTATTAAATTTCAGACTTCAGTAAAATTTCTTGGTGTTCATTTTGACCGGAAATTAACGTGGGAAAAACCACATTAGTGAACTTGAAAGTAAATGTCTTAAAGTCACAAACATCCTGAAAGATTTATCAGGTACTACATGGGGAGCCGATAGGAAATCTTTATTAATGGTGTATAAGACCCTGATCAGATCAAAACTTGATTATGGATGCCAGTTGTATGCTTCGGCATGCGACACCACACTCGCAAAGCTAACCAGAATACAGAACCGATGCCTTCGTCTATGTCTGGGTGCTTACAGGTGTACACGTGTAGGTAAACTAGAGGTTGAGGCCCACGTCCCTCCACTTCACATCAGGAGGGACATGTTGACGCTAAGGTACGGGTTGAGTGCGGCTAGGAAGCGCGGCACAGGCCACCCAGGTTGGTGTGCTGTTGCTAAATTCCGTTTCCTGCAGCTGCGTAGGTCCCCGTCCTCGGTTGTCCGCCTCCAGACCTTGTGCCAGGGTGCTGGTATCCATTTCGAAGACGTTGATAGATACGTTCCACCGTTGTGTCCGCCATGGGAGAACCTCAGCTTCCATGTGGAAACATCGTGGCTTCCGGGAGCGAAGAATGACTTTCATCCTGAGCTCCTGAGGCAACTTTTCTATCAATTTCTTGGAGGATTCAGCGCCTATACTCACGTGTACACCGACGGGTCCAAGACTGACGACAACGTCAGAGCCGGTATCTGGAGCAGAGACGGGGAGTGGAGCTCCCGCCTGCCGCGGCATACAACCATATTCTCTGCAGAAATGTTCGCAATTAGTAAAGCCATTGACATTGCAATAACAAGCAATGTCAATGATGTCGCTGTCATTTCAGATTCTATGTCAGCAATGAGATACAGGGCAACATTATTAATAAATTACATGAGTGTGCCAAGAGTATTGTGCTGGTGTGGGTGCCTGGGCATTGTAACATTTGGGGCAATGAACGGGCAGACAGATTAGCAAGAGCGACTGTGGGTCTCGGGGAGACAACTAATGTACCCTGGGAGCCTCACTCGTGTCTCTCCTTGGGGAAGACATATACAATTGGAAAGTGGCAACTTGAATGGGCTGGGTTAAATCTTCACAACACCTGGAAGCCTAATATAGGAAACTGGCCCTCAGCATATAGAAAGAATAGGAGGGAAGAGGTCGTTCTCGCCAGACTAAGGCTGAACTGTACCTATCTGACCCACCTAGGGGCCTATCTTGACCATTCCTTCCCACCTATCTGTGCCACTTGTGACCTAATTCTCTCCATCAGACATATTCTGACTGAGTGCAGCCAGTACGAACCAGAGCGCCGGCAGCTGGTGATCCTAGCTGCCGAGCAAGGCTTCGTGCTGACTGTACCCAACCTATTGCAAGATGATGTCACCATCAGTGACGCTGTAATAACCTTCCTCAAGGAGACCCATCTTATCGGCATGTTATGATTGACACACGCATGAACTCTTTTTAACTCTTTTTATATCTATTATATGTATGTAACCATGCCTAAAGAAAATAAAAATGAATAAAACAAAAATTAAAACATACAACATGAGAAACACATCACAAACCTTATCATTACATACAACACTCACATTTATCAAGTTAAACTGACACCCACCAACACATATTCAAACAAAAAGACACGGGCTACAAAAGACAAAAAAAAAAAAAAAAAAAAAAAAAAAAAATCACAGAGAAACTAGTCACCTGACAAGCCATTTCATCTGGTCTGTCAGTAACTCACTATCATATCACTCACTCATACCATAATTCATCCCAAATAAAACAACAAGAAGAAAGAACTAACCAAAATACCAAGAGCAAGAAGAACACAAGAATAACAAGAACATCAGATTAGTTGTAGCAATAAAGAAGACCAAGATTAGAAGAAGAAAGAAGACATCAGCTCCGGCCGAAATAGCCTAATGGCGAAGAGGCCAGTAATCCTCAACAACTTCGGACCATAGGATCAGAGGCTGACTAGACACCAGAGGAGACGCACGTTCTTGCCGGAATAGCTACTCTCCCGTAACGGTTTCTGTACGCCATGACCTTGGATCTTGTGCGCAAGCACTGATTCTCGCTGTTGAACAGCATTTCATATTAAAAGTGACTCTGTCATTTGTCCAAATTTTTGACACCTCACGAGCGCTGAGGATTGACAACCTTAGCATTCCCTCCCCACAGTTAGTGTGAGTGACCCACACAACTGCGAGGGAAGCGCTAACTGTTGTCCTTCCTGACGTGGTAGGAGGGCTTTCTCTCTTTACTACATTTTTTCTATCACTTACCCTGGCCGAGGCACCTGCTGATTTTTCCATACTTCGGTATTCGTGCTAGAGCCCCCCCAGTGGTGCACACCTCACAGAGTGGGATTGTGTGTTTCCAGTGGGGGTCGGGGAAATAACCTGGGCCAATCCAGCAGTGACGTCTGTGATCGTGCAGGCACATCACTGTTCGGGGCTCGCCCTTAAGTAAATGTGTTTTTTTTTCGGACTAAGGGCCTTACATAACCTTAGTGCACCAACATCAGTATATGTAATAAAACAACTAAAACTGTACCCAAAGGGTGGTTCCCAGCCACCCCAACCATGCCATCTGGGAGGGGAAACACCAAGCCCCCCTCTACTCGTCCAGGCAGGGACAAGCAGGTGATGATAATGAAGTAAAGTGGCAAATGACTTTGCACTGGGAAAGGAGAGGAGAGAGAGAGAGAAGTAAAGCATGGAAACGGGAAGAAAAGTGGGAGGGGTAGATAGCAGGTGGGCTGTCCACCTAGAGGAGACGAGTTGAAATGATGGGGTGGTGGCCGCGCGCAGCACACGCCCGCCCGATGGTGGTGTTATTTGTTCACATATATGTGTAAAGTGGTTCTTGTTCTGCTATGTCAGCATGGAGGCTCTTAGGCCACCAGCTGTGTGTTTTAGTAGTTCCTTCTTCTTTTAACTTGGAGAATAATGGGTCCTCCATCTCTTCAAGTTTGATCCATATTCTCTGTGCTTGGCTGTGTGTACGTATGTTCAGTGGTTCGATATTGTATAATTCGTGAAGTTCTTGTATTTTGGTGGTGTATGGGGGGAGTTGCTTTGATGCTCTACGGATAGCTTTGTTTTGTACTGCTTGAAGTTTAAGTTGGCTGGATTTGCTGAGCGTGTTGAGTGCCAAAATGAGTGGTATTGGTGGATATTCTAGGTGAGGGCGGACAAGTGCTTTGTATAGATGTAGTTGAATTTTGGTGTCCATTTTGCTGAATCGTTGTAGTTTCGTGAGTTGTGATTGGGCAGTCTGTTTGCGTTGTTTTACGTGTTTTGCTATGCCTGTTCTTGTTATTGTAAGTCCCAAAATTTTGCCTTCGTTGGAGTATTGTATAGGTACGTTGTTGACTGTGATTGGTGTAGGGTATATTTTGGCAATGTGTATTATCATTAGCTTCTGTGTATTGGTTTGAATTTTCCACTTTTTTTCATATTCGTTGATTTGCTCGATGGCGTGGGCTGTTTTCCGTGCCATCATCTGTTTGCCCTTGCCTGGATGTCGGATGATTTGGGTGACGTCATCAGCATAAGCTCCGTATTCTCCGTGTATAGGAGGTGGCATGTCCGCCGTATATATTGTGTAGAGTGTGGGCGAGAGGTCACTCACAATCATCATTCGCCAGCCAGCCTTCGCCGTGAACGGACCTCTTTCTAGAACCTTCACTGCTTAAGCCTGCCAGCCTGTCTTTCAACCGTTGACGACCTGAACGAAATCGACCACCTCACCACCATCACTACACATAACCGGTAAGCTCGTTGCAGACAACGCCCTTTCTGTGCTTCCCTACTGATCAGGGGTGACTCCTGATCAGAGGCGGCCCTGATCGGGTGATCTGAAACGGCTTTCTGTAGCGGATTTGGGCCGCGATCCCATTGGTGTCAATTGCACCTCTGGCTGTTTTACCTTGTTCTTCCTTCTTTATTCGCTCTGGCCTGGGGACCTGCACCCTAGAGGTGTATTCGTCCTTGGGTCCCCCCTGTAACTGTTCACCTCCACTGGTGGGGTTTGTGAACACGAAAGGGGGTAGGAGCAGAACCCACCCCTCCGCCGAGCCTTCCTGGGAAACCGTGATCGTGCGTGTTCCACCTAGGAAGGGGGTCGCAAATCCTTAATCCTCCACCCATCCCCCGATTAGGTACACATCAAGTTCACGCCTATAAGTGAGCATTTACAACAATAGGGATATAGGTTCCCCTAACGGGGTTACTAGGTGAGTGACACAGGAACCACCCTACGACCATTCGACCAGCAAGTGGCGGTGGGGGGTGCTGTAATTCCTGTGTTTAGGTTGCTCGCCTGGATAGGTAGGGCAACTGTACAAAATTACAATAAGACTGATGCCACGGAGAACGACCATATGCAATGACTAGGACAACCGGAAATAGGATACGGGTACGCTCCCTTTTGGGGGGAGTATCGGAAAAACGCAAAGAGGAACTGGGTATACTACTGTGTGCCCAGTTAAACATCAAATTTGCCGCACTAATAGAAACAAAGGACTCTTACATAGTCCTTTGTCTTGAAGAAAAAGATGTAGACAATATGCTCTCAGACGAATCAACAAAGAAACTAAAAGAACACGGATTCGAAATTGTAATACCACCTCAACTACGAGCCAAAAAGTCCATAGTGATTAAAAGGGTAGATAAGAGCATACTGAAACAAACACCAAATGATATTGCTAATAATATACAAGAGAAGAACGCATGGGCCAGAGTCGAGGAGGTTGTGTTAATGCCTGGTGCTCCTACCATGATGAAGGTCAGGTTTGGAGAGATCTCCATGGCACAAAAAGCCCTAGAGAATGGCCTGTGTATATCCCATTATCATCTGACAAAATATCAAATTGAGCAGGAGGAATTTTTTCCAATAACACCCTGTTGGAATTGCTACAAATATAATCATCTAGCTGCAAACTGTCCTCTAAAAGATAAGAAGTACTGCTCTGAATGTGCAACAGAGGGCCATACATTCAGAGAATGTAGCAATAAAGATAACCCAAAATGCCTGAACTGTAATGGGGAACATCGAACACTAGCAGCGCGTTGTCCCATAAGAAAAGAAATAATTAGAAACCTGAGAGAAAAGGAAAGAACAAATAAGAAGATTGAAACAGACCCCAACAAAACATATGCAGCAATTGCAAAGCTGCAAGATACCACATCTAAAGTACTGAAGAAAACTAAAGAAAATCCCCTCATGCAGCCGACATACCTCAATCTGAGTGAAGGATTACCTTTCACTATCCTAACTAGTATAATACATGCACACCTCAATAATATTGCAAAACCAGGAACATTCGGAAAAACGATTAGAGAAATGTTTGCGGCAAACAATCTGCCAGAGGTAAAATTTCCAGACGACGCCCCCTCAACAGAAATATTTAAAATCGTCACCGAGAGTAGCCTGGGAGCAATGAAACCACAGGAGCACAAAACCAAACAATTCACAGAAGAAACCGTCATGGAAACAGACCCTATCACCCAAGAAGTCACACCACACCGCAAATCATCAGACTCCACCACTCAGCAAACAGAGAAATCACTACCTGCAAAAGTTGATCCGACCAAAGCAAAATTAAGAAAAGAATCCCACTCTGGCCATCGTGCCCCCCCATCTTCACCAAGCGATGTGCAGCCAGCAGACTTGGGCAATGAGATCGGCATCCGCTTTTATTCAGTCAACACACCACCTACAATATCAAATGACAGACTTCTGCAGGAAATCAAGGAAGGCACTGTAAAATTCACCTACGAAGACGATAGGGTAGAAGAAACCTATATAGACCAATTAATAACTGCAGGACTTTTAAGTACCAAATATAATAGGATCGAAAGAGTGGATGTCACCAAGTTTAAGAAAATCAGAACTGGACTCAAGGAGGAAAGGAGTAGACACTCACCAGGAGATGCACGAGCTAGCAAACATCCTACACCAAGTTCGCGGGATCCACGATTACACAAACTAAATTATTAAAGATAATCCAGCACAACGTCCTTGCCTGGAATTTGATGAGGAAATCAGAACTCACCAATATATATAGCACAATAGATCCAGACATTATTCTTATCAACGCACATGGTCGGAAAAAAGGTGATAAAATCAAGATTTTTAACTATCATGTACATCAAATGAACATCCATGATGAACCACACGACGGCATAGCAATAGCTATAAAACGCAATATACAGTATAAAATCATAGACAACTTTCATAGCAACTTTCTTGCAGCCGAAGTAAACACAACCAGAGGCCCAATATTAATTGGAACGTCTTATTTAACATTTAGAAGGCCAGTATTCCCTACAGGTGATATTTTAAAACTAATGAGACAAAATAAACCAGCATACTTTATAGGAGACCTCAATGCTAAACACACAACCCTAGGAAATAATATCAGAAACCCAGGAGGAAAAATTCTACATGCTTTCATCGAACACGGGACAATAACTCACCTTGGGCCCGACTTCGCAACTTACGTATCAGCCGGTAACACTGGGAAACCTGATATTGTTTTAACCAACAGGCATCACCATCTCAATGTACATTTAAAAGCTGGACCCACAACAACCAGTGATCATTTACCCATAATAGCAACTTTATCCACGTCTCCGATACAAATTCCATCAATCCCAAGATTTTCACTTAATAGAGCAAATTGGGAAAAATTTAAATTGGATCTCAGCAAAAACGAACCAACACTCCTACACAATAAAGACACAACTGAGATCGACAAATCATTGGACAAATGGTACAATGAAGTAACATCAGCAATGCAAAACAATATCCCAAAAACAACATACCGTACACTACCACATGCACAATTAACACATGAAGAGAAAATGATACAAACTAGATTTACCAATCTATATGAATTCACCAAAACACACGGGTGGAACAATGACATCAGAATATTATACAGGAATTTAAAAGAAGAACTGAAAGAAATAAGTAAGAACAAATACAATGAAACATGGAACAAGCTGATTCAGGACACACAAGCAGATCACAGAAACCCAAAAGCATTCTGGAAAAAAATTAAAAACCTAATGGGAACTAATTCGGAAGACACGAGTTATATTAAGGACAAAAATGGTAGAAAAGCAACAGAACCACATGAAAAAGAGCCAATATTTAGAGAATTTTGGAAAAACATTTTTACAATCAACGACGAAGATAATAGAAGCTTCTGCCAAGAAACTGAACAGGCTACCAGAATATATTTGAACCAGAACACAGAGAAATGGAAACCCACAGAAAAAATTAACCTCAACTCTTTAAACATCAACAACTCAATAATTGCTCCTCTAACTCAAAATGATATTGTAAAAACAATAGCAAGTTTTAAGAATAAAGCACCTGGCATAAGTCAAATTAATAAAGTCGTACTACAAAACATTCCTCAGAATATGATCGAACAGCTCAAAAATATATACAATGCCTCACTTGCAACTGGCTTTTTTCCTACCAAATTTAAATTAGCCAAAATCAGACTCATCCCGAAAGCAGGAAAGAACCATACTCAAGCAGAAAACTACAGACCCATCTCACTACTGGAAACACCCGGGAAAATATTGGAAAAAATAATTAACCACAGACTCAGAAATTTTCTTGACCAAGAAAATAAATATAATCCGAGACAGCACGGCTTTCGAAAAAACCGAGGAACCAATACAGCAATAGCTTTAATATACGAGTCAATCGCAAATGCTGCAAGTAACAAAGAACAATGTAATATAATTTTAAGAGATGTTTCAAAAGCGTTTGACAAAGTCTGGCATGAAGGAATGAAATATAAAATAATCAAATTGGATATGCCTACCAATATCACAGCACTACTGTGTAATTTCTTAGATAACAGAAAGGCTAAACTTATCATTGACAACCATCTAGGACAAACCTTCAACCTATATAGCGGAGTTCCCCAAGGGAGCAACATATCACCAACATTATTCACTGTATATACGGCAGATATGCCGCAACCACGGCAATCAGAATATATAGCATATGCAGATGATGTTACACAGATAATCAGGTACCCGGGAAAATCCAAACAAATGATGGCCATTAGAACATGCAGAGAAATAGAGTTAATAAACAACTATGAACGAAAATGGAAGATAAAAACCAATGTCCAAAAACTCCAAATAATTCACATCGCAAAAATGAACCCATGCCCTATTATCATTAACAATCAACAAATACCATATGTTGCCAAGGGAAAAACACTAGGACTCAAGATCTCCAGAAGCGGAATAATCCCTCACATCAACGAAAGATTAGCTATGGCAAGATCACAACTTACAAAACTTAGAAGATTCCGCCAATTGAACACCAACACGCAATTGCACCTATATAAAGCACTGATCAGGCCACACTTAGAATACCCTCCGATACCTCTGAACACAATTGCAAGAACTAATCAGCTGAAATATCAAGCAGTGCAAAATACAGCCCTCAGAAGAGCGGCAAAACACCAACCACCATACACACAAACAGTACAAGACATACACACAGAACACGGCATAGACCCACTCAACATCAGAATACACACCCAAGCAAATGCAATATGGGAAAAAATCCAACAAGAACAGGATCCCATACTTAGCAAACTAATTGATGAAAACAACAATATATCACATAGATGGTGGCCTAGAAGTAGGAAAAATGAAATTGAAGAACCAGAGCCTCTATATACAAAATAACAACAAAACAACAATAAAAAACACAACAAATATGAACCAAAAGATGGGCCCAACTCTCCAGACACACAAGGACCTGGAGGGACCCCACAAATAAACAAAGACCAAAATAGTTCAAAAAAAAAAAAAAAAAAAAAAAAAAAAAAAAAGATGAGGATCATCCCTACAGTGCCACAAGGACCTGGAGGGACCCCCCACCCCTACCCTAAGATAATATGTCTCATGGACACTTAGAATAACTTAGCTTAGCTTGGCTGAGACCGGCCTTCCCTAACACCTTGAACCACTAATGCAGCACAGTTACGGAAGACAAAAAAAAACGCGTCTCCGCAAGGTGGATAGCCCACCTGCTGTTAACCTTCTCCTTTACTTCCCACTTCTGAACTTTACCTTCTACTTTATCCTTCTCCTATTCTTAGAGCTATGCTCTATTCTCTCCGTACAACCAACCAACCAGAGGTCACTTGAGAACTGAACCTCGGCGAGGTAGGTTCTCCCGGCTCCCCGCTCCTTCCTCCTGAGGTACCACGCGACCATGTTCACCCTAGCCCAGGCGAAGGTTGTGAGACTGATTCCGGTCGAGCACCCTTCGCGCAAGAAACTCAATCTTCTTGTGATTAAAGATTTTTTTGACCACATTGGACTCAAGGGGGTGACAGGGGTCGTCCGCAGTAAAGGCGGTACCCTTATCATCACCTTCGAGGAATGGGGGCAGGCCCACAAATTACCCCACCGAACGATTATCAATGGAGTCGACGTCATGTTTGACGCCTTACTTCAGGATAACTTAGTTTTGGGAGTCATTTCCCACTCTGAAATTGAGTATCTCGAAAGAGACGAACTTGCCGAGCTGATTGGAGATCAGCTCTCAGTACTTAGGAAGCTGACCAGCACAACTGCCCTGGTTGGTTTTCCTAAGGAACTTCCTAGCTCCGTTATACTGGGTTGGGAGAAAATCCCAGTAAAACCTCAACAGCAAAAACCCACTCGCTGCTACAATTGCCAGAAGTATGGCCATCTGGCGAGGAAGTGTCGTGCTCGCGAGGTGTGCTCTAGCTGCGGGGCACCCGGCCACACCGACGCTGACTGCCAGGCGGCCGTTAAGAAGTGCGCGGCTTGTGGTGGCCCTCACTCCTCCTCCGACCGGCTTTGTCCCAAGTGGAGGGAGGAGTGCAGGGTGGCCAGGCTGCGGGCGAAAGAAAAATTGACTTACAGGGAGGCTCTCCTTGTAGTCAAAAATCAAGAAAAGAAAAAACAAGAAAAGAACAAACAAGACAAAAACAACCACGACATGAACAACCGAGAACCCGATATCCCTACAGAAGACCAGAAAAAAGAAGACCAGAAAGAAGAAGATCAAAAAGAAGACGAAGAACAAGATCAAAAAGAAGACGAAGAACAAGAAGAAGAATGGAAAGTAAAAACTAAAAGAAGAACAAAGAAAAAAAAAGAAGTCCAACCAATCAGCTTCGGCCGAAATAGCCTAACTGCGAAGAGGCCAGCAATCCCAAACAACTTGAACTTGGCGAGAGGTTACTTCCCTGTGGTACTCCGCTGAATAATTTGAACCTTGGGCCTATGTGGTTACCTATGATAATTTTGGCCTCTCTATTGTCGAGGAAGTTGCAAAGAAAGGAAGTAAAGTTGTTGGGAAGTTCTTGGGTGGTAATTTTGTATTTGAGTCCTAGGTGCCAGACCTTGTCGAATGCTTTAGCTACGTCCCTTAATACTACGTTACATTGCTCCTTGTTGTGCATCGCGTTTGCTATGTTTTCGTAAATTAGGGCTAAGGCTGTATGGGTTCCTCTATGTTTTCTAAATCCGTGCTGTCTGGGGTTGTACTTCTCTTCAAATTCGAGGTGTGTTCTCAGTCGGCGGTTAATTATTTTTTCTAGGACTTTTCCCGGTGTTTCTAGTAGAGAGATTGGTCTGTAATTTGATACTTGGATTGGGGATTTACCTGGTTTTGATATAAGTCTGATGCTTGCTGTTTTAAATTTCCTTGGGAAGTAGCCAGAGGCAAGTGATGCATTAAAAATGTTTCTGAGTTGGTGTATCATGTTGATTGGTAGATGCTGGAGTATGGGTTTGTTTATTTTACTGATGCCCGGCGCCTTGTTCTTGAAACTGATTATTGTTTTCTGAATATCCTCTGCGGTGATTGGTTGGATCAGTGTGGAAAGAACGTCGAGAGCGTTTTTGTCTATGCTGGGACTTGGTTGCCAGATGTGGGTTGTGTGTGTCATGTGATTGGTTACTTGTTGCTCGGTATTCATACAGAAGTTCAGGTTGTCTTCTTGGCTTATTTGAAAAATTTTGCTCCAGTATTTCCTGAATTCAGGTTCTTGTTCTTTGGGTTCAGTTAATTTGATTTGGTTGCTATTTAAAATGTAGTTTGACTCGTTGCTGGAGATTCCCATTAGGTTTTTAATTTTTCGCCAGAATTCTTTCGGGTTGTGGTAAATTGCTTCTGCGTCTGCTATTAATTTCTCCCAGTTATTCACGTATGCTTCTTTGGACATGTTTCCTAGTTGTTCGTGTATGGTGTAATATTGTATTCTGTATTCTGGCGTCCATCCTTGTTCTAGGATTAATTTGAATAAATTACTGAACTGTGTCTGTAGAATTCTTGATTGATGTGAGTATTGGGGGTGTGGTAATGTGCGGTGAGTGGTCGTGGGTATGTGGTGTTCCATTGCTTGACTCACGTTTCCGTACCATGTCTCCAGTGTGCTGTCTATTTGGGAGGTGTGTTTGTTGTTTAGTTGGGTTATTTGGTGGTTGCTTAACTCATTTTGGAATTCCTCCCAGTTGGACCGGCTGTAGCTGTATCTCATCCTGGCAGGGATCTGTATTGGCGACGTGGAGAGTGTGGCTACGATAGGGAGATGGTCACTGGTGGTTATTGGGCCGGGTTCCATTTGCAGGTTAAGATGGTGATGCTGGTTTGTTAGTACTATGTCTGGATGTCCGATTTGACCTGCTCTGATGTATGTGGGGAATTCCGGGCCAAGGTGTATTGCGTTGCCGTGACTCAGTAATGTGTTTAAAATCTTGCCCACGGCGTTGTTGTCCTGGTGCCCCAAGACGCGATGTCGAGCATTTAAATCACCCAAGAAATATGCTAGTATGTTTCTTCTCAGGAGTTTGAGCATGTCTGCTAGTGGGAATATGGGTCTTCTCGGAGGGAGGTAACAGGTGCCGATTATAATAGGTCCTGTTGGGTAGTAAATTTCGATCGCCAGAAAGTTTTCTTGAAATGAGTCGTGTATCTTGTGTTGTATGTTTCGTTTGATGGCTATGGCAATTTCATCATGTTGTGCGTCTTGATTGTTTTTTTGGTAGACTGTGGAGTTAAATATTTTTATTTTTTTCTGAGTTTTTCTTACTATGCGAATTGATGAGAATAATATCTGGGTCTATGTTACGGTATGTGTTATATAATTCTCTTGCTCTCTGTGGGATCCATGCTAAGACATTATGTTGGATTATTTTAAGCTTATTTATTATGAAGGCTGGTGCCTAAAGCTGGTTTGCGCCATTTTTGCTGACCGGTGCTCCCCTGACACCCTCCTGTTCAGGCCCAGGCGAATCTATTTATATATTGTCTGATCAACTCTCTCTATTCTGTTGTGTCTTGTGAGGGTTCTTCCCTTCTTGATTAGTGTTTCAATATGTGTGTCATCTAGGTCTTTGTCTGAATATGTGTATTTGATCTTGCCTTGCCTTATTTCTGCCAAAAGTCTTTCTGTTGAGACTATGTTTTAACTCCTTCGATAGCTTTAACTCCTTCGATAGCTCAGTTGGTAGAGCGGTGGACTGTAGTCGGAATTTGAACAGACATCCATAGGTCACTGGTTCGAATCCGGTTCGAAGGACTTGTTTTTAGAATCCTTGGAAAGAATTCAGAGGAGAATGACAAGACTAATCCCGGGCATTAGGAACCTTGAGTATAGAGACAGGTTAAAGCATCTTAATTTGCACTCCCTTGAGAGACGTAGAGCGAGGGGCGACCTGATAGAGGTGTATAAGTGGAAGGCAGGGCTAAACAAAGGGGACATTACAAAGGTACTCAAACTATCCAACCAGGAGCGAACTCGTAACAATGGTTTTAAATTAGACAAATTTAGATTTAGGCGTGAAATAGGTAAACACTGGTTTGGAAACAGAGTAGTGGATGAATGGAACAAGTTACCAAATATCATCATTAACTCGAATACGCTGAATTGCTTCAAACATAGGTTGGATGCTCATATGAGCAATAGGGGTTGGGTGTAAACGGGACTGCCCAGTATGGGCCAATAGGCCCGCTGCAGTTTCCTCCATTCTTATGTTCTTATGTTCTTATGGGGGGAGCTGTAGTGGAGTAAAATCGTATACCAGTTTCATGCCCTAGGTCTTTGTTCTTCGTGGTCTCTCTGGGAGCAGGTGGTTCTTGCTTGATTCTTTTTTTGGGTGTTGACTCTGGCGGCTTGTTCTGTTATTGTGGTGGTTTCATCTTCGCTTGCGTCATCCATCGATTCTTCCTCGCTTGCTGCCTCGGGTTGTATGTCTGAGGTAGTCTGTTCATTAGTTGATGGTTCGTGAGTTGATGATACTTGAGTTGCAATGCTCTCTGGTTTGTATATTAAGTAGAAAATTTCAGTAGAAGGCACATCTTTTGGGAATTCCATGTCTGGCAGGTTGTTGGCGGCGAACATGTCCCTTGCTGCCTCAGCAAAAGTTCCAGGTCTGGCTATATTCATGATGTGGGCGTGGATTATGGAGGTCATTAATTTTACGGAAAGATTATTTCCAAGCTGAAGCAAAATAGGTTGCTTTGCGGGGGGTGGTTTGGTGACTTTTTCAAGGATCTTTGTCGTTTCTCTGGTTAGTTTTGTCACAGCTGAATATGTCTTGTTTTGCTGTTCCTGCGTCTTCTCTCTTTCCTTCTCCTTCTTTTGGTTGACTATTGCTTTTCGTATGGGGCAGCGAGTAGCCAGTGTTCTATGATCTCCTTCGCAGTTTAGGCATTTGGGATTATCTTTGTTTTTGCACTCTCTGAAGGTGTGCCCCTTATTCCCGCATTCTGAGCAGTGCTTGGTGTCCTTGTTAGGGCAGTCTGTAGCCGTGTGTGAATATTGGTAGCAATTCCAGCATGGAATAATGGGGAAGAATTCCTCCTGCTCCACCTGGCTGCTGCTGACATGGGAGTAGGAGAGACAAAGTCCCTCCTGGATTTCTCTTTGGGGCATGGCTATTCTGTGAATCGTATTTTGAGCATGGGTGGCAGTCTGGGCAGCTTGACCACTTCCTCCACCTTGGCCCATTCGTTTCTGTCTTCTATGTTAGATACCAACTGCTGTTCACTTCATTCTTCTGTGATTGCTTTATCTAGTCGTTTGACCACAATTGATTTTCTTGCTCGGTGTTGAGGAGGGACTGCAACTTCAAATTTTGCTGACTTGAGTTTCCTTGTGCTTTCGTTCGATAAGAGTAAGTCCACATCATTCTCAGTCAGGCACAGGCGATGAAGGAGTCCTTGGTCGTGATATGGTTGGATATTTTGATGAGTAGGGTTGCAGTGACGAGTCTTGCTAACACGGGTTTTTCTCTCGTCAGTCACGCCCCCTTCATGGGAGCGTATCCGTACCCGGTGTGCCCTCATTCCAGAGAGTCTGTGGTGGACATGCCACCCTTGCGTGGTTTGAGATTGGAGACCTACCTATTCCAGGACAGGAGTGTGTTACAGGAATTACAACACTCCCCACCGCCACTTGTTGTCGAGTGGTCGTAGAGTGGGTCCCGCAACTCTTCTCCCGGAAGCCCCGTCAGGGGATCCTACGTCCCTAGCGTTAATGAATGCTCACTTATAAACGTGAGCTAGTGTACCTAATTAGGGGGGTTAGGGATTCAGGATTGCGACCCCCTTCCCAGGTGGACCCGCACGATCACGGTTACCTAGGAAGGCTCGGCGGAGGGATGGGTAGTGCTCCTGCCCCCTTTCTTGTTCACAAACTCCTGGGAGGGAGGTGAACAGTTACACGGGGGACCTAAGGACGAATACACCTTAGGGTGCAGGTCCCCAGGCCAGAGCGAAAAAGAAGGAAGAAAAGAGGAAGACTAGACACTGGTGTAATTAGCACGGTGGGGTCGCGGCAGAAGTCCGCTGCAAGAAGCCGTTGCAGAGCACCCAATCAGGGCCGCCACTGATCAGTAGTCACCCCTGATCAGTGGGGAGGCACAGAAAGGGCGTTGTCTGGAACAAGCTTCCCACGTGTCAAAGTGATGGTTAGTGAGGTGGTCGTTTAAGTTCAGTTTGTCAACGGTAAGAGATAGGCTGGCTGGCTTGGCAGTAAGGGGTCTAGAGAAACGTCCATTTACAACGAAGGCTGGCTTGCGAGTGTGAGTGTGTGTGTGTGTGCTTTGCACTTGTTGGTGGACTTTCCCCACCGAAAGCTCTGAGTTTTCTTTGAGCAGATGCTTCTTCCTCTGTTGAGGTTGAGGAGCAGGAAATGCCAGTTCCTACATTTCTGAGGAAGTCGAAGCTTCCGCGAGTACCTTTCTTTTCCTTTCCTCTTTCGCCATCTTTCTTTGTGCTGCTGTCTCTTCCTTCCTCTTTGTGACCAAATCAACAAAACCCATTGTTCCTCTTCTTCCTGGCTCTCGTTGGGCGAAGAAGAAAGTTCAATCTTCGTCATTCTTTATCAAGGAAATAGCATCACAATGTGCCACGTCAAACTAATTTCAAAGTCGTAACATGAATGCCTCTTCCATCTCAGTTTGCGTTTTGATTTTTCGGAACTTGTTCTTTTTTTAGCCCCTTCCATTCTTGGTGAAGTACAAGGATTTCTAAATAATGTGATCTTTTCTTTTTGTGGGAATCCTTGCTTTCATACAAAAAGCTTCCACCTGACTCCAAACCAACTCTGTACTCTCCTTCAACTCCTTCTTCAAATACACATGGTGCTGAAAGAAAACTCCCATCTCTTCTTCACCAGATGGGAGTTTAGAACCACGAATTTGCTTCTCGCACTTATTTAGTAAGTAGAAACCACAAGATTTCGCCGTAATCTGAGCTACCCCTAAATGTTGGATGATAAGCATAAAAGGAACACAATTAACCATTGGGAGCAGCAAAATTCAAAACTTTATTTTTGTGGACCACCCTAATATACAGGTATACCTCAGACTTTGACGCTGATGGCCAACGCCATCAGTACTGATGATGTAGTTCATTATGACAATATACTAATTACCCCAAACTTATAACAATTAAATTTTTCAAAAAATTCAGGAAAACTGTTTGATTGACACTTACTATATGGTCAACGCCATTAAAGGAGATGGTTTTACCATTAACTATTATTAAGAGAGATTTATAATCGGCATAATTTTTCAGAGGATATATTATACACTTTGTCTCTGCTTGATGCCACGACTCTCAACTAAACTGCATGGGATAAGTGGCGGTCGCAATTGGCAATTATACTGACAGTAGAGAGAGAGAGAGAGAGAGAGAGTACTCTAACTCTCGTCGAGAGTTGCTAGTGTTTGTGGAATTCATTAATTTACGTTTGCATGCCCGAGGGAGGGGAAAAAAGAAGGGGGAAAAGTTGAGCATACATTTTGATTTTCCATGATATTTTTTTTTCATTCCAATTACACTTGTTACTGAAGTACGAGTTTCAGGGCATTTATGCAAAATAAATTTAATCAATACTACAGTCCACGAGCTGCACAGAGTAAATCCGAGAGGGGAAGAGAGCTGGACCATCAGTGCGCTGCATCGTTGGAAACAATTGATGATGGGATACAGTGGCAGCTTGGGTGAACTTTAGAATTTAAGTCGAAATACGGTCGTAACTCTCAGAAACTAGTTTAGCATGAAATTTGCACTGTAAACTTTAGAACCAATCACCTGCAGTATTAATTAACCCGATAATGATTAATCTGTCTTCTCCTAGGGAACTTTCCTTCTGTTTTTAATGCCTCAATTGGTTGGTTTACTCGTATTAAACATTAATACAAGCTGGTGCCTGGTAAAGTGGCGTTAATCGTAGAAAAATTTGCCAAGTGACGATTGCCTTGCTCCCTATGGTTGGGTAAAGTAGTTAGTTTAACTTTAGGTTTGGAGAAATCAAAATAAATATTGAGAACTGGTTCTCTCTTGTGTCTGCAACATTCGAGTATAAATTCATCAGTGAGCTGATGAAATATAGAACTGTTTCAACTTATATATATAAATTAAGGGTGTTACGAACCCCTCCACCGATTGTCTTCATCTACCTACCCAGCACCACGAGCAACGCCATCTAGGGACGAAACACGAGTATGGCTCGTCTTAGTTACCACTCCCGGGTTTCCCTTCTCCATATCCTGGTTGTTGCGTCACTTCCGCCTCAGTCTACTTTGTCAGCTCCAATTCGAGGAGAGGACAGACCTCACTCTGGGAAGCGACCACAGGATCACCTATCCTGGAAACCTACGGCACAGTGACTATTTACCGTCTTCTACCATACTCAGCCTTGCCCGTCAGCCATCTCAGCTCCTCACTTAAGTATTTGTAATCTTGTATTGCCTCTCCCCCCTCCACATTGCTTCACTATTGTTTTATGTTTTATTACTATGTATATATTGTTCGTGTTTAGGTTAAGTTTGGTTAAGGGTAGTTTATAAGCTGAATATTTTGTTAAGGAATTTATGGTACTTTATTATATACAACGAAAACTCGCATCCTTTGTCTACCCTTTTTTAAGTCCGATTGTCTTTGTTTTTTTTTTGTTGTTACCTGTTGGGATCTGGGTAGACGTATAACTATATTCTAAATCCCCAACTCGTAACAAATGGCGACCGTGACAGGACACGACCTTAAGTACCATATTCCTTCCTCCCTTGTTACTCAGTGTTAATTACCCCTCCCAGTCACTTCTGTTTACAATTGCTTTACGGTGGTTTAAAGTTTCCTTCATATGTGTGTGCATATATTGGTATTACCGTATAGTAAGAGTGACAGACGTAGGATAATAGGTTCCAAGTGTCATAAGGCTTACCTGTTATTACACGTGGCAGTCGTGTGGTAAGTCTTATCGAGTGTAGGGAAGAATCCGGATCTGTTTAATGCCGTACCCTCACTCCAGAGTAGGCTGTTCCATAGTTACTAGTTTAGAGTGAAGTGATATCTTGGGACGCCCCGCTCTACCAGGACCCCATAATTATAAAGCCTCCATTATTGTTCTTCTCATTATCTCATTCAGGGCTGTTAATCCGGATCTTTATATAAATGCCGTAATACGCCCTACCTCTTTCAAGTATATCAGGGTTGTTAATCCGGATCTTTATATAAATGCCGTAATACGCCCTACCTCTTTCAAGTATATCAGGGTTGTTAATCCGGATCTTTATATTAATGCCGTAATACGCCCTACCTCTTTCAAGTCTCTTGTCCTTATCTAAGGATCTTCTCGGAAGAACAATAATCATAAGTGTAATTTCCCTAGGTATAACTTGGTTAGTTTCCGGGACTTTCTGGTTATCCACTGCCGTGATATTTTCTAGGGTTATCCACTTATCTTATCTTATTTTTTGACCATTAGTTAATTTATCCTATTTTTATTAACAATGGCCACCTCAGGTTTTGATCTCCAGGATTTTATTGAAAATCCTTCCGTAGCTAAATTACGTGTTAATATCCTGAAGAAAGAATGGAAAGAAATAGCCAACTATTACAATATCCCATTTTCACAGCAACTGACTAAGGAAATGTTAAAAAATCATGTGATTGAAGTGTTGGTTCAACAAGAAGTTTTAAAAGAATCCGCTGTTGACAGATTAACGCCCATGTCCAAGAAACTTCAACCACTATCCACCACCCCTCCTCACTCAGAAGTTGCCTCAGGTCTGGCTAGCCCTCAAGAAGAAACACAACGAATAGACCCCTTAGAACTAGAACGAGCTAGGTTCGAGTTCCAAATCAAAATGAAAGAACTCGAGTTGGAACAGGCCAAGTTGGAGCAGGAGGAAAAGTTGCAGCAGGCCAAGTTGGAGCAGGTGGCCAAGTTGGACCCTGAAGAAAGGATGGAACAGGCCAAGTTGGACCATGAAGAAAGGATGGAACAGGCCAAGTTGGAACAGGCCAAGTTGGAGGCCAAGTTGGAGCATGAGGAAAGGATGGAACAGGCCAAGTTGGTGCAGGCGGTTAAACTGAAAGAACTACAGGTGAGAGAGACAGAAGTCACCTTAACATCGGAGTTTAAATCAAAGGAAGTGGCATTAAAGAGAAACTCGCTGCTTTTAACCCTGCTACTGCTTCTTCCCTTGTTCCCGGGTTTGATGAATCCGATATGGACGGGTCATTTAGGACTTTTGAGAAAATAGCCGCGAAGAATGAGTGGCCAAAGGACCAGTGGGTGTCAGTGTTAGTTCCTAAATTATATGGTAAGGCTCGTAGAGTTTATAACTGTTTAGACCAGACTGATGACTATGATAACGTAAAAAAGAATATCCTCACCTCTTATGCTATCACGCCAGATGGATACCGGCAGAAGTTTCGTAAACTAACCAAACCATTTTCACACACATTTGTTGAGTTTGCTCAAGAAAAGCTTAGGTTTTTTAAGAAGTGGTTAGAGGCTACAGAGACCTCCACATTTCAGGATTTGTTAAATTTGGTAGTCCTGGAGGAGTGGAAAAGCAAGATTCCATTTCACATCTTGAAGCATGTGGAGGAGCGTGGAGAGGTTAATTTAGGGCGTGCTGCTGAGCTGGCTGATGCGTATGCTTTGTTGGTGGAGTCACTGGGCAGTAGAGAACGTGGTACTTCCCGACATGTTAGGTCCTCCTCTGATGATAACCTTGGGAACGTGAGTGGTAGGTCGAAAGGTCCCACACCTACTCCCCCCGATGCAACCAAGCTTACTTGTTCTTACTGTAAAATCCCAGGCCATACGATCCAGACTTGTAAACACCCAAAGTGTCGAATTGCTAAAAGTAGTTCCCTGGATCCCAAATCCAAACCAATAGCAAATGCCAATGTGGCAAGGCCCCATCAGGATCTCTTCTCTTCATTCACCTATGAGGGAAAAATTTCAATCATAGAAGGGTCTCGTTCTTTCCCTATTCGTATACTACGTGATACGGGCGCAGCACAATCTATCCTCCTGTTTAACGTCATTCCTGATATATCTACCGCATTTACAAATGAGAGTGTTCTAATTTCAGATCTCTCGTCCCATTCTTCCTATCCTTTAGCTAAAGTGCACCTCCAATGTCCCTTGATTACTGGGGAAGTGCAAATAGCCATAAGGAAAGACCCAATGCCTGTGTGTGGCATTCATTTATTATTGGGTAATGACTTGGTAGGAGATCTAGTGGTTCCTAACATAAAGACAGTCGACTCTCCCTTACCTGTCAACTCCACCACTGACCTTAAAGAAACTATTCCTCATCTTTTCCCATCTTGTGCTGTCACCCGGTCACAGAGTGTGCGGAATGGGCCCTCTTCATCTAAAACCACCTCCAATATCTTCCTACCCACAGAAGATCTGTACAATAAGACGATAAGTAAGGATGAGCTCATTAAAGCCCAACAATCTGATCCATCTTTGAATAAACTTCATCATGCAGCAGTTGAGGGTAAAGATTTTAACACCCTTCCGTGTTTTTATTATCATGAAGGGGTTTTGATGAGGGCCTATAGGCCCCCTGAGCTTGCCCATCTAGACACGTGGTCTGAAATACATCAAGTGGTAATTCCAGCTTCAGTCAGACCAGCATTAATTGCCCTTGCCCATGATGGTATTTCAGGACATTTGGGAATCCTGAAAACATATAAAAAGCTCCTCCAACACTATTACTGGCCTGGACTTAGGAAGGATGTGTCACAATACCTAAAATCTTGTCATATTTGTCAAATGGTAGGAAAACCAAATGAAAGTATACCAGCAGCTCCCATTAAGCCCATCCCAGTATTTTCTACCCCATTTGAAAAGATTGTTGTGGATTGTGTGGGCCCATTACCAAAGACTAAGAAGGGAAATCAATTCCTGCTCACAGTTATGGATACCAGTACACGTTATCCTGAGGCTTTTCCCCTTAAAAGCATCACTTCAAAAAACGTAATCAAACATCTTTTGCATCTTTTCACTTCAGTGGGCATTCCTAAAGAGATCCAATCTGATCAGGGCACCAATTTTACGAGCAATCTTTTCGAACAGGTGATGAAAGACCTCAGTGTGGACCATTGTACATCTTCGGCTTACCACCCACAATCCCAAGGTTGCTTGGAACGGTTCCATCAAACTTTCAAATCAATGATCAAAAAATACTGTATAGAACACCAAAAGGAATGGGATGAAGCATAGACTTGTTACTCTTTGCCATCAGGGAATGTCCCCAGGAGTCATTGGGATTCTCCCCGTTCGAGTTACTATATGGGAGACAAATTAGGGGACCCCTTAAAATAGTAAAGGAGCAGTGGTTTGACACTCCATCTATTAAGCCCGCAACAGTTTCCCAATACATTGACACTTTACGGGACAAATTAACTGAAGTCCGAACCATTGCTCAGTCAAACTTAAAAAAAGTCCAAGAGAAAATGGTGAAGTCCCAACCTAAATTAGTTAAAAGATCATTTTCTCCAGGTGACAAAGTGTTACTCTTTCTACCCATTCCAGGCTCTCCCCTTAAAAGCAAGTTTACTGGTCCCTATATAGTTGCTAATAAACTATCTCCTCTCAACTATATAGTCCATACTCCTGATCGCAGAAAAGATTCACAACTTGTTCACATTAATCTCATGAAACTTTACCATTCCAGGCAGTCAGAGGAAGACATCCCCGAGGCTGTAAGCCTACCTATTGGAGAATTTAGACTTCCCCCTACCTAAAGAGAACCCTGCTAACAGTCACATACTCAACAATTTGGATGAGTATTTTTCTGTTCTGAATCCATCTCAAGCAAAAGATCTCACTAAGTTATTATCAACATTTCCTAAAGTCACGTCAGACCTCCCAGGGTTTTGCAATATACTTAAACATGATATTAAGCTAATCTCGGATGATGTACAACCCATTAGACAATCAGCATATCGACTAAATCCACAAAAAAAAGAGATTATGAAAAAGGAGGTAGATTTTTTGTTAAAACATAACTTAGCTGAGCCTAGTACCTCCCCCTGGGCTTCACCTTGCCTTCTCATTCCAAAACCCGATGGCACCTTTCGTTTCTGTACAGATTATCGTAAAGTGAACCAGGTCACTGTCTCTGACTCCTACCCTTTACCTTTGATTGAAGATATAATAGACAGCATAGGCTGTGCCCAATTTATCAGTACCATAGACCTGTTGAAAGGATATTATCAAGTAGGACTCACGGATAGGGCAAAAATAATCTCGGCATTTATAACTCCATTTGGTCTTTTTCAATATTTAGTTATGGCGTTTGGCTTTTCTAATGCTCCGGCCACATTCCAGAGGGCCATAAACTACCTTATTCAAGACCTAGGTGGGACGTTCGCCTACCTGGATGACCTGGTGGTGGTGTCGGACAGCTGGGACGAACATCTGGTGCGTTTGGAGATACTGTTTGCACGACTGCAAGAGACTGGATTCACCATAAACCTGGCTAAATCTGCTTTTGGCCGGGCCTCGGTGACTTACCTGGGACATATCGTTGGGCATGGTATGGTGAGACCCAAGGACGCAAACGTTGAAGCCATCTTGTCCTTCCCCACTCCAAGGACGAGGAAGGAACTCGTGCGCTTCCTGGGGATGTGCGGCTACTACCGTCGGTTCTGCAGTAACTTCTCCAGCGTGGCCGGACCCCTCACAGACCTTACCAGTTCTGCGGTCCCTTACATCTGGAACCAGAAGTGCGACCAGTCTTTCCACCGCCTCAAAGCCTTCCTTGCCTGTAAGCCTGTAGTCCACCCCCCTGACTACACCTTGCCCTTCCATCTGCAAATCGACGCTAGTGGTGTCGGAGTGGGGGCTGTGCTCCTACAACCCGACCCAACCACTGATGTCCTTCACCCTGTGGCATATTACTCCGCCAAGTTGAAAAAACATCAGACCAACTACTCGACCATAGAGAAGGAGGCCCTGGCTCTGGTGTTGGCAATAAAGAAGTTTGAATGTTACCTCCAGTCTTGCCCACAAACAACCCTGGTCTTCACCGACCATAACCCACTCACGTTCATCCAAACCAACAAGACCTCCAACCAGCGAATCCTCCGCTGGGCTCTCCTCACCCAGCCCTATAATCTACAAGTCCGGCACATAAAGGGGGTGGAAAACCTGATTGCAGACTCCTTATCCCGAGCTCCAGTGGAAATGTAGCAGCTACTCTCCAGACGCACCAGGTGATCACCTCCTTCGCGCCCGCGCTACGAAGGTCTTTGGAGGGGGGGTGTGTTACGAACCCCTCCACCGATTGTCTTCATCTACCTACCCAGCACCACGAGCAACGCCATCTAGGGACGAAACACGAGTATGGCTCGTCTTAGTTACCACTCCCGGGTTTCCCTTCTCCATATCCTGGTTGTTGCGTCACTTCCGTCTCAGTCTACTTTGTCAGCTCCAATTCGAGGAGAGGACAGACTTCACTCTGGGAAGCGACCACAGGATCACCTATCCTGGAAACCTACGGCACAGTGACTATTTACCGTCTTCTACCATACTCAGCCTTGCCCGTCAGCCATCTCAGCTCCTCACTTAAGTATTTGTAATCTTGTATTGCCTCTCCCCCCTCCACATTGCTTCACTATTGTTTTATGTTTTATTACTATGTATATATTGTTCGTGTTTAGGTTAAGTTTGGTTAAGGGTAGTTTATAAGCTGAATATTTTGTTAAGGAATTTATGGTACTTTATTATATACAACGAAAACTCGCATCCTTTGTCTACCCTTTTTTAAGTCCGATTGTCTTTGTTTTTTTTTTGTTGTTACCTGTTGGGATCTGGGTAGACGTATAACTATATTCTAAATCCCCAACTCGTAACAAGGGCCATTCTGAAAATAAGCATCTGAAGGCTCTGTCAGGTATCATTGATCAAGTTGCTATTCCGTTTACCATTAGTATACCTATATTGTATATATCTTGTTTTAGAAGAAAATATGTATGAAAATTCAGTCAAGAAACAAAGGGTCCTGCCTGCTGGGACAAGGACAATATTCCGGTCAAAAACTCATGATAAGCCAAGAGTCTCCACCAAGCTATCAGTGCCGTAGGCCTTAGCCAATAGGGAGCGCCAGTGAGTGTGACGTCATTGGCATAGCTGGGTCTGATTGGTTAAGAATTTGCGTCGCCTATACCCAGCTACAAATGCTCACCATTTTCAAAAGACAGTCTAGGTTGGTGTGTGTGTGTCAGAAAAAGGCGAGTGGAGTAAGCCACGCCCCTCATCTGTAGCTTGTTGTTGTTGAGATTGTCGGACCGTAGTCCGACACGGGCCTTTGCCTATAGGCGGCCCGTTTGGTGGTTCCGGCTGGAGCTCGAGGAGCAGCCAGACCGGATTGGGATGGAGGTGGTCCCACCTGCAGATGGAAGGATACTGCAGGTTGCAAGTGTGAGCAGACCCCCGATCAGTGGACGCTTACCACCAACCCCCACTCTTGGACGTGGTCAGTTTCGGAGTGGCGCGGCCCCCGAACTGGGGTCCGCACTTGCTGGGAAAGGATGCTTACTAAGCTATCTGGGTGGTGGGTATCGTGTGATGACCCGGAGTAGGTGGTGAAAGTGGTCTGTATGGGCCTTTCGGGTTAGAGTGGCCGCTGGTGTTGTGTGTGTTTCTGGGGAGATTTGGATTTTGTTGCGGAGGCTTTGTGTGACCTCGCAGTCGAGGAGATAATGCTCAAGTGGGTTGGCTGCTGGCTCCTGACAGTAGGTGCAATCCATGACGTCATTGCCGATCATCTGCCAGGAGCACTTGTACCCTAGTCGTAGTCGATGAAGACTGACTTGGGTTTGTCTTGGGGTTTTCCTGTCAGCGAAAGGTGGTTCCCCTTTTGTGGCCGCCAGGTACCATTTGGCTGATTGGGACCCGGCGTTGAGTGCATGAAGGAAGCTCTTTTTGATGTGGAGCTTGCTGGTCTTTCTGAGGTGATTCTTTATCTGTTGCACACTTGCTGGAACTTGGATGTGTACGCTACTGGAACGTGTAGCTGCCTTGGCTGCTTCGTCTGCCACGTCGTTTCCTCCGATCCCTACATGACTGGGAATCCAGTGTAAGACGACTGGTCGGTTTTGGCTTTGGAATTCCTGTAGCTGTGCGAGGATCGAGGTGATGATGTGGACGTTGTCTCTTGGTTGACTGTGTTGCAGCGCCTGCATGGCCGATTTCGAGTCCGTATGAATTATGATGGACTTGTTGTGTTGGGTTGCAGCGTGTTGTAGGGCCTTTGAGATTGCTACCAGTTCTGTTTGTAGGGTGGAGCAGTCATTGGAAAGTCTCCATTGGAGGGTCTGACCTTGGGTGTAGAAGGCCGCTCCGGATCTATGATGTTTTGGGTCCACCGAGCCGTCTGTGAAGTATGATGCTGCATCAGCCGGTGTCTCGGTGGCTATGGCTTTGAGTTATTTTTTGGAGGTCCTCCTTCTGGAGGTTGGCCTTACTATCACCTAGGTCGGTAAATTTGAGTGTGGCTGGTGGAGGGCTCCATGGTGGAGGAACAGCGTAACCATTGTCTCGTGTGTCTTGGTTGTTCTTGACGAGTGTTTCTGCTTGCAGGTGTCGGATGACCTCGCTTGCCTCGTGCGACCAGGTGGCCCCTCGCACTCTGTGGTCGAGGTGGAGGGAGGCACTGATTCGAATCTTGGCAGCTGTGGGCTTGTCTGCTCTACAGATTTTGGCGAGGAGACCGGCTGTCACCTGCTTGACTCGTACTGCCAGGGGTGGTAGCTCGGTTTCCATTTGCAGGTTGCAAATTCTGGTCCACATGGGTGCTCCGAGCATGGTCCTGAGAGCATTGTTTTGAATGACTTCTAGCTTAGCCATTTGGTCTTCTCTCAGTCCAATGAGTGCTGGAGCACTGTAATCTACCAGCGATCTGATGGCGGCCGTGTAGTAGGCTTTGAGCACATGAAGGTTTGCTCCTGCGGATTTGCTGGTGAGCGACCTCATTATATTGTGTCTGCTCTTCGTCCTGTGCCTGAGATACTCGAGTTGTGGCTTGAAGGTGAGTTTCTGGTCAAACCAGATTCCAAGACACTGGTGGGCGTTGGTCCAGACTACCGGCGTGTTTTGTATGGAGAGCATCTTGTCTGGTGTGTCAGTGCAGATGGCCATCGCTTTCGACTTGGCTGGATTTATCTTGAGTCCAAGTCTGTTGCACTCCTCTTCTATAAGTTGGAGTGCGTGTTGCGTGTTGGCTAGTCTGTTCGATCCTCTTACTATGAGCTGTAAGTCGTCTGCATAGCATAGGAGCTTGGCTGTTTGTCTGAACCGAAGCTTGACTAGGTTTTCCATCAGGACATTGAACAGCATTGGACTGAGGATGCCTCCTTGTGGGGTTCCATTTTCATGGACCCTGTAGCTTGAGGTTGTTCCCTGAAAGCGTACTCGTGCTTCCCTTTGTGTGAGGTAGTTCTGGATCCACCCCAGCAACCTTCCTTTGACGCCTTTTTTTGCGAGCGTAGTTGTAATGGCCAATGGATTGGCTAGTTCGAAGGCTTTCTCCAGGTCGAGGAAGACCACCAGAGCTGGTTTGTTGTCCACTGTGCTGAGTATCTCGGCGATGTTGTTGCCTGTGCCGGTGTTCTCGGTGTAAGCAAAGATGTGAGGGTGTGGGCTGCCTACTTTCCACTTTAGTCGGTTGAGAGCCATTCTTTCTCCCGTCTTCGCTATGCAGCTGAGAAGGGAGATGGGCCTCGGCTTGTGTGGTTCTCTGGGCTTCGGAATGGGCTGTATGTCTGCCTTCTTCCATTCCGGTGGGAGTCTTTGTGCTGTCCAAGAAGCATTGATGGCTTGCAGCAGAGCCTCATGTCCGGCTGTACCGGCATGAAAGAGCATCGAGTAGGTTATCCTGTCTGCCCCTGGAGCTGTGTCCTTGCTTCGTTTTAGCGACTTTTGGAGTTCTTGCTGGTTGAAAGGTCTGTCGGTGTCATCTTCACTGTTGCAGGCCTCTTCGATCGTCTGGAGTCTGACCTGTCGCAGACGCCGTTGTGTCTCCTCCGCCTGTCTCGGGAGGTTTTTTGTTGCTGCTCGGTCAGCGAACAGTTTTGCAAGTCTCTCGGGTTCCTCTTCTGGGTTGGGATGGGTTGGTGGTTGTGGTGTTGCCTTCCCAGATGCCCTTCGGATCTGGGCCCACATCTTGCCAAGGGAGGTGTGCTCGTTGAGTTCGGAGCACCACTTGAGCCAGCTTGCGTGTTTTATTTCTTCCTTCTCTTCCCTGGTGTCCTTGACTATGACTTGCAGGAGATGTCTGTTTGTTGCCGTGGGGTGTCTCCTGTGGTTTCTTCGGGCCATGTTCACTCTGTGGTTGAGTTCTTTCACCCTGGGACAGTAGTACCAGTAGTCATTGTACTGTCTTGATGTTGGTTTTGTTTTTGGGATAGCCTCTTCTGCCGCTTGGTGAAACGCCTCGACCAATTGGTGGTGGAGGGTTGTCTCATCCACGGGTGCTGGGCCGGCCGGCTGTGATTTTTCGCGCCAGTTAGCTAGGTGTTTCTTGAAGAGTCCCCAATCTGCCTTTTGGGTATTGTATCTCCATCTCGGGGGGGGGGTGGAGTGGGGAGTTTATTCACCTTCAGTGTTGTCAGGGTGGCGAAGTGGTCGCTGGTCAGCGTGGGGTGTATCTGCCAGGAGGCCGAAGGCTGTAGTGCACTGGAGACGAAGGTTAGATCTAGCCTTCCTCCCCTAGTGTGGGTGGGCTCACCGGTGTTCAGGAGGCAGATCTCGGGTGTATCTTGAAAGGTGGTGTATAGGTGTAGGCCGTCTTTATTTGTGGGGCTTGCCGAGCTTAGGAAGGGATGATGTGCATTGAAATCCCCTCCTATGAGTGTGGCGTGGTCAGCGGCCGAAGCAAATAATTGAGTAACCTCCAGTGAGCCCCTTGGGTTCTTGTAGATGTTGTGAACCGTTAGTTCTCGTTCTTGTAGGGTTACTTTGACGGCCTGTGTCTCGATGTTTTCGCCGCATGGAAATTGCTGCGTGACATCGGCGGAGGGTATGCTTGACTTGACCAAGATCATGCATCCTCTTGTTGACGCCTGCGTGAAATGCCTCCTGTATGTCTTGTAACCGCTGAATTTGAAACAGTGGTGTTCTTGTAATAGTGTTTCTTGTAGAAGTATGATGTCAAGCTTGTCCTTGGCTGCTGCTTCTTGTAGGAGGTGTTTCTTGTTTTTAATGCCCTGAGCATTCCATGTTAGGATGTTCAGGGTGCTGGTGGTATCCACCACTGTTTCATCGGGGATTTCTGGTGGTCCTCGATGGAGATGTCCAAGTCCGGTTCCAGCTGGATCAGGTCCATATCTTCGTGTTCTGTGGTTCTTGTCTTCTGAGCCGTGGTTCGGTTCAGGGGAGTTGAGACGTCGAGTTTCTTTCTGGGAGCTGTCGGTATCTTGGGTTCTCTGGTGGCCTTCTTCGGTGTGGAGTGTACCTCGGCTGTCACTCGTGTGGGGACCGGCGTGGGTTCCTCCACTGAGGTGGCTGGAGCTGTGGCGACTTGCCCGAGGACGCTCCCCATGAATGTTTGGAGCTGTGTTGCTTGGATCTTGTGGCCCAGTAGTCCGGCTAGGCCCTCCGCGAAGGTTGTCAGTACCTTGGCTAGGTCTGATACGTGTATCATTCCTTCTGGTGCCTTGGTGTGTGCTTCTTTTGTTTGTCTCGTGGTTGTCTGCTGCTTGGGTGGCTGAGGTGTGGCCGTGGTGAGGCCAGGAAACTGGGCTGCACTTTGGGTGTTGACTGGCTGAGGAGGTTGTCTTGGTTGTTTTGGCCTCTGGGTTCCCCACACGAAGGTACTTGGTGGGGCTGGTGTGTAGGCGGTGGGTGCCGGTCTTGCTGCTGGTCGGTTTGCCTGGACCCTCTTTGTTCTCTCGGAGCATCCAGGATTCCAGGCGTGGTGTTTGCCCCCGCAGTTGGCACACTTGGGGGCAATTTTTTCTCCATTTTTCAGCTTGGTGAGGCAGGAGTGTGTGCCGTGCTTCTGTGCGCAGATTGCGCAGATCTCCTTGTACGTGCACCGTGTCTGATGGTGCCCGTATTTCTGGCATCTGAAGCACCGCAGGGGCTCTGGGACAAAGGGCCTCACTTCGTAGGTCCCCCAGGTTTTGAGGTCTATGGTGCTGGGGGGTGAGCCGTAGTGCGTTATGAGCACTTGATTCGTGGTGGCCGTCTTGTCGGACATGGGAGAGCATCTCTCGGCTTTTAAAATCTTCGGGTAGTTCTCCAGGGGTTCGAGAGGTAGATCCTTTGGGTATCGGAGGACTACCGACTTCATCAGTTTCTGGGCGGGGTCTAGCTTGGTTGAAGTGACGGTGGTGGTGTTCTGCAGGTAAGTGTCGAGGGTGGTGGCGGAGTCCTTGTCTTTGGGGTGAACGATCATCTCCCCCTTTAGGTTGGGCCGCACTGAGAACTTGGCCAGTGGATTCTGCTTTTCCATCTCTGTGACGGCGGCATACGTTGTTTTTGCGTCCGTTTTCGTGATCCTGAATTTTGGCAGTGTCGTTGAGGGTGAGCTGGTGGTGGTGATGGGTGCCTTGGGGGCTGCTTGACGGCAATCGTTTCCCGAAAAAGCACGTCGGCGTTTCTTGTTTTCTACCTTCGTCCAGTTGTCCTCAGTGGCGGTAGCAGTGGTGGTGGAGTTGTTGGAGGTGGTGGTGTTGTTGGAGGTGGTGGTGTTGTTCTTACTTTTCAGGGCTTCATTGAAGGCACGTAACTGGTCTGCTTTCTCAGTGCGGAGCCTGTCGTAGTTCGGGTCGTCAGGATGGCGGTTCAGGCGGGGATCGCGGTTAGGAGGGCGTACGCGCTCCATAACCGTGGTTTATTTTTTTTTATTTTTTTTTTTTTTTTTTTAGATCCTACCTATTCCGTTTGAGTAAATAGCAAAGGAATTACAGCACTCCCCACTGGCTGGTGGTCGTAGAGTGGTTCCTGAGCTTCTCTCCCGGAGCCCCGATGGGGAAGCCTACTTCCTAGTGTATGTGACTGCTCACTTATAGACGTGAGCTAAGTGTGCCTATTTGGGAAGGATAAGGATAGCAACCCTCTTTCCAGGTGGACCCGCACGATCACGGTTTTCCTGGAAAGACTCGGCTGGGGAGGGTTTTGCTCCGACCCCCTTTCGTGTTCACAATCTCCTGGGAGGGAGGTAAACAGTTACAGGGGGGACCGCGGGACGAATACACTTTTTGAGGGTGCAGGTCCCTAGGCCAGAGCGAAAAAGGAAAAAGTTTTAGTAGAAGGAAAAGAGCTCAAACCACGCCGGGAATATCGCGCTATAACTGCTCTCCAGCTGGAGTGTGGGTCACTCACACCACCAGTGGGGAGGGCAAGCTAATGCTAGATAAACCGAGAACGCTCGTGAGTAGTTGTGGACGATGACAGTCCTGGGTGGTCCGGTCCGGGAAGATGGCCAACAATGGCGCAGGGGAGACGGCGGTCTTCAGAGTTCCGGGTCCAGCAGGAGGTCTTGTTGGGAGGTCTTCTTGGTCCAGGAGCGATGCGAGAAGTGGCGGTCTGTAGCTTGTTACGATCTCACACCCTGTTCTAGGACTCACTAGGCGATGTATAGTCAGCCCATAGGCCCATTATATCAGAGGAGACTCTGAAATAACAACTTCTGTTAACAGAGGTTAAATGTTAAACACAGACCCTTACCTTATGTCTGGCTAACAATCCTCTGGCAGCAAACAGGTGTTCATTTTAATACCAATGTTCCCATTAAAACTGGTTTAATCAAAACACAGCTTTGAATATACAACAAAATATATTTAACAACAAAATAAAAGGAATATGTGCTCTCCATCCAAACACCCAAATCCGGTCTGGCTGCCCCAGGAGCTCCAACCGGAACAACCAAACGGGCCGCCTATAGGCAAAGGCCCGTGTCGGACTACGGTGGTAGAGACACGCTGACCAGACACCGGAGGGGACGGACCAGCTGACGGGGACGACGGAGAAGGAACAGACACAGCTGATAAGCTAGACCTTGGACCTCTCCCACAGTCCCACTTACCCTGAAAACACACATCTGACACTTCATTTCTCTACATCTGACAAATCTGTTGATTCAATCGACACATTGGGCCTCTCCTACAGTATCGGACCTCCCTTAGGAACCCCGTATGCTGCTGAGGGGCTTGGTGTGAAGAGAGAATCATCAGTGAGTTTTCAGACCTTTTTCTACCACTCAAATTCTTCTCTTCCGTGCCGTGAAAGGACCTATTCCCCTCTCAGTTGACGTACAGGGGAGTATTCGTCTGGAAACGCCCTCTGTCCCCACACCTCGCCAGAGCGTGTTAGTGTGAAGGGTAGAGGGTCAGCACAGCCTGCCGATTCACCTGGGGACCTCTGTGATAGTGCAGAGTTCCCCTAAGTGAGGGGCGCAGGAAATTAGGGACATTGTCAGGGGAGATCTGCATAAATCTCCACCAAAGTAGTAAACATGCCCTCAATAAAAATTAGAGTAGACCGCACCCTCCAACTATGCTCAGACCTGGCCTCACTCATCTTCCAGCTGACCTTGATTTTCCAAATCCGTTCCTTCATCAATGACGACATAGTCAAAATATTTGTACAGACTGACGAAGACGCCGACCAGTTCCACTCCCCAGCAGTGAGTAAAAAACTAAAAGACAATGGCTTCACGGTCCTCAGCTCAACTAAGTACCGTGCAAAATGCACCCTTATATGCAAAAAAGTCATCCCTCCTATCCTGGACAACCCTAATCTACTGAATGAACTCAACTCCCACAACACCAACAAAATGACATCAGCAACACGGATGGGAACCCTTCCCATGCTAAAAATCACCACAGCAACACAAACAGATGCCATTAAATTAAAATCAAATGGCATAAAAATCGGCAACAACATCATCCCCTCACGTGGCATTGAATTTCAACACTACATCAAAGTTCACCAATGTTACAAATGTTACCAATTCGGACACAACACTAACCAGTGCAATAACACACAAACTTGCTCAAAGTGTGCCAACAAAGGCCACTCCCACCGAAACTGAACGGCCACTGAAACAAAATGCTGCAACTGTAAAGGCCCACACTCTGCCATCAGCAACAAATGTCAAATCACACTCGACAATAGCACAACACCACTCCCTCCCCGCCGACCCTCACCTCCCACAGCACCACCTCCACCTCCCCACCACTCATTCCCTACACCCACGACCCACCCCACCCGCACTTGCTGGACCAACAACCTGACCGCTCCCCCACCCTCCCCGACACTGACGCAAAAATCACTAACATCATACTTTTGGCACACACCCTAAGCAACGGAACAGGTCACTTTTTCTAAAAAAACAAAAAAAACAATTGAAGGTTTGAAGGCCAACGGCCTCCCTACCATACACATTCCTGATTCCTTCAGAACCGGTCCCGACCTCATCTTCCCCACTGCCCCCATCTCCGACCGGACCTTCACCACCCCCAACCCCCAGACCAACATGTCCCCCCCCCCCCACCCCCCAGAGAAACCACTACAATCCCCCTCCGCCCCTCCACTTCTGCCATGCCCACACCTGACTTATCTCACCAATCTACCATTACCTCACCCTCCATCATGCCCCTCCCACCCTCCAGAGTAATCAGTCCAAACCCTCCCGGCCCCTCCACCTCGACCTTGCCTAAACCTGACTTCTCTCACACGACTACCATGAACTCCCGGACCACAAACACCCAAACCAAACTCAATCCTCCCCTAACACTTCAGACTCCCAAAAATAAAATGGCAACCCATCCCCCCACAGAACTAGTAGTAAAGACACCTAGACCAAAGAGGAAGAACACCTCTCCCCTTTCCCCCTAACACCTGACAGCAAACGAATAATACAATACACACACCCAACAAAATCACTAATCAAAATAGATCTATTCGGCACTTCCTCAAAGGAAACAGGAAACAACCCCAACACTAACCTAGCACATTCCCCTCTCCCCCCCAACTCCCCCACACACAGTCATGTCATCGCCCTTCCCCCACCTACATATACCACACACAGACCACGTTCACAGTCAATCGACAACTTAGATATCATCGCTGCACCTCCAAATTTTAATCTCATATAAGTAACCAAGAACAAACCAAACACATCCACACTAACATGATCACCATTATGCAATTCAATTGTAGAGCAAATCATTCAGACAGACACGTAACTTCCCCGTAACCATAGCCAACAACTTCCCCCGAAATTAAACCAAACACCTCTCCTAACCCACGCCCAACCACTCCCCCCTAACCTAACCTAGCCTTACCTGACTTTTGTAACCTGACCCTGCCCCAGCTATACAGATCAACCACCTCCCTCCTCACCCCCTCAATCAAAACCCCACGCCCCCAAACTCAGACCGAAACACCACTCCCGAGTCAAACGCTACTGAACAATGTAAAAAAAAAAAAAAAAACTTACTTACTCAACCTGCACTAACCCCCCCCCCCCCCAATAAGGAAAAGAAAAAAACCCTAACAATCCCCCCAAAATAAAAACCTAACACACCCAGCCGTTACTAGCAATCCCACCCAAAATAAAAAATAACCATTCAACCATTCACTAACCACACCCTATCACTCCTCCCAAAACAAATACCTAACTTACCCATCCCATACTAACACAGATGACGTGTACGCCTCCCTTAGCCAATAAGGTCGGGGAGGGGGTGCAAGTACCTGTACACAAACCCTCTCCCTCAAGAATGGGACCAGGAACGCACAATACTTGCAAAAGCCCTCCACGCAAATTGCAGAAGACCCTTACAAGCCAAAAGGAAAAAGAAAGAAAGTAATAATAACCCAACTCTGCCAACCACTAATAAAACCTACATTCCTCCCAAAAGAAAAACTTAACCTACCCAATCTTACTCACAATCCCTCAAAAAAAAAAAAAAAAAAAAAATTAGCTCAACTTATCCAACCACTAATCAACTCCAACAATCCTCCCAAAATAAAAACTTAATATACCCGACCTTATAACAACCCCCTTCGACCCCCCCTTTAAAAAAAAAAAAAAAAATGTACAGATAACTCTATACAACTATTCATTAGCCACACAAATCATATCACCCCTAAGAAATCCTACCATACTATAAATTAACCTAACAACCTCCAAAGCTCCCCCCTCCTCCCAACAACTCACCATACCTGACCTTACTAACAATTATCCTCCCCTTCCCCCTCACCCCTTACTATATTGACACACACACACACTCACACTCACTCACACAACAACCCCCCTTAAGCAATCCTAATTCAGCACAAATCAACATACCACCGCCACCCCCAACCAATCCCCAAATACAAACTCCCCCCCCCCCCCCCCCCACAACCAATCTCCAAACACAACCCCCCCCCCCCAGACAAAGCCTTACATAATACTACAACTCTCCAGAACCAAATCAAACATACCCAACCTGTATGACAGCCACTCTCAACAAAATCGACCTAACTCAAGACTGAAACCAGTCAACCTACATCTCATTCTCATCTCCGTTCACAATTTGACAAAAAGCTCAAATCTGTCTCCTGCTATTACTAAAAACTCTCCTACGATACGCTCATCCTTCTTTACTACGAATACTTTGACATTTCAAGCTCAAAGATTCAAAACTCTTCCTCCAACTCGCTCCGTTCCTCTTTGACATAGCTCAAAGACTTTACCTTCATCTTTCTCCAAACAACCCTACGACTACCTAAATTTCCATTTTTTCACCTTCTCTGTTACTTTGATCGTGGGTGCCTGTGCGTCCGTCCACCTGCGCTTCTCGGCTTGCGCCGCCGCTGTGGCGGGGCGATTCTTCCTCTGCTTTGCCAACATTGCCTAAACTAAGACGACAACCAGAGCACCCGCGTTGGCCCTTTGCCTGCCCGGTCCTGCTTCCGCCCTCCCTCTGCCTCGTCCTGATTGTGATTGTTACACCAACCGGGCACATTGCCTACCCCCTCATGCAAGCGGTGTTTAGCCACTGCACCTATTCTCTCCTTCTAAAATTCACTTCTATCCTCCCTTTATCTTTCCCCTGAACCTCTTTCCCCCCGTCACTAGCTTTTATGTATGTATGTGTATGGACTACCGTCCGACATTCTCAACAACAACACCACCACCACTTAACAGTTCAGCGTGAGCCACCGCTGTGAGAAGAAGCACGTCGTCGCAGTTACTCCCGACTCACGTGCTTCCACTGCTCACGGCGGCTCCTACCCAGACTTACTGTCGCCACACACGCCACTCTCACTTTGACGTGGATATATTGTCTCTGTTGAATTGACTTGCTTGTTTCTTTGTGTTTTATGCTCACAATTCTTAGTGTCCTCACCGATTCTCCCAGTATTAACGAACCCTGCTGGAACTGTCGTTAGGACAGGCCACCAACCTACGACCCCCGTTGGGGTGGGGGAGGGGGGGTTGGCTTCGGCACTGGTCCTAGGGCAACAAGGAACTAGGTAGGTATAGTGAGCCTTCATTGTCAATTTATTGATTTAAGACGAGCGAGAGAGACGTAACCAATGGAAGGAAAATGCCACAAGAGGCTTAGGAAGGAAGACGACTTCTCCGACATGGCCAATATGTCCCCAGCAATCCGACCGGCGGCAGAACCACCCACCGTCGCGATTCCGACTGTGATAAAGTACAAGATTCCCAAGGAAACCGAGTTCGACCATGCATACGAGGTAGTAGTATCACTGGGACTAGAATACAAGAACATCAAGTTCAGTGTGAAGCCCAATCTAGTTGGAGACTTGATACTTTCCCCCCAAGACCACAACACAGCCAAGATCCTCAGCGAGGTCACCAATCTCAACGGGAAGACGGTCAAGATAATACCATTAGACCCCGAGGAGAAAACAACCAGATGGTCCTACTACGATATCATTTGGAACTACCTGTAGAAGTCATCATAAAACATCCAAAAGTGACCAAGGCAGAGCGCTGTGTTACGAGTCGGGACAGAGTACAGACAAGGCAAGTGCTAGTGGACATCAAGGGGACAGTCGCAGAGGAGGTAGACCTAGGCTACTGGGGGACTTATAAGTTGCGTCCTTTTGTCCCGGAACCACTACGATGCTACAAATGTCAGAAATTTGGACATCACCAATCCAGGTGCCACAAAACCGTGAGATGTGGCATTTGCAGCCAAAGCCACATGACAGAAATGTGTATTCAGAAACACAAGGATGGAACCATCACGACAGCTAAGTGCCCAAATTGTGGAAAGAAGCATCACGCTTAGAGCACATCATGCCCAGAGAGGAGAGAGCGGATGAATGTTGCAATGGCAAAAGTTCAACCACAAAACAGAACAGAAGCACCTCAGAGCACATTCGTGTGGGGTCAACAGCGACAGAATACAGTCAACCCAACACTCACTTCGCCCCAACTGTCAGAGGATTCCTTCCCTGCACTTCCTCCACCAGGCTACAGGGCAAAATTGAAGACACCCGGACAATATCAGTACATGCAGGAAACCATGACAAACCAGTGGACTCCTCAACCGCAGCTCCAGAGCTGTGTAGCAGTAAAAGGACAGAACACTCCAGTATTGGTGGAGAACACCATATTGCCTGGGACACTGTAACCCCTTCAGCCGGCCACCCAACTGAATACACCCCAGCCTGCCAATCTACAAGCGGCATTCACCGAAGAACAAATAAAACAGATGATCACTATTATGATAGTGACTTTCTCTACGATAATGCAGAAACAAGATACCAGCACCGAAAATATAATAAATGCAGTTATGACACAGCTCACAGAAAAGATGCAGGAAGACCAGACCCCCAAAACTTCACAACTACGAGTGGAACAGACGACGCCCTTGAGACAGATATCAGACTAGAGGAAGAACTTGCCATCCAAGAGATCACTCAAAACCGTGAAACCTCAAGCCCCTTGCAACAGATCACGAGGAATAGAACAACAAACACAGACCGTCAGCAAACACACGATCACAGACAAGAGCGACAGCACCCTGAAGAAAAAACTCCTGAGATTCCACCTCCTGCTCCTCCCTCAGAGCAGGTGCCCAAGAAAAAGCCACCACTCCTAACTGACGAGGAGGAGAGTGACTCGGCCATGAACGCCGAAAGCAACTACAGCACCAGCGACGAGGCGATAATGATAGAATAGCCCCACCTCCTTGTAATCTCAAGATAACACAGTGGAATGTACAAGGCCTGTCCAACAAACGGCATACTGTAAAAGCAGCAGCCTTAGCTAAAAATATTGATGTCTTTATTCTACAAGAAACCCTGATGTCCAAAGATCAACAATTCCGCTTGCCTGGATACCAACAATACTCTGTACCAAAGGGGCCCAACTCCCATGGCAGCATGATTCTCGTCAGGGCGACCATCCCCAGTTCAGAAGTAGAACCAGTTCACTGTGGAGATGGAGTAGAGGCAGAAGCTGTTCGGATACACCTGGCAAACGACAGTCTTGTAGTATACAATATCTATAAACCGCCTACCAAACGACTAGAAGCCGGTGAACTACTGACACAAGCAACACAGGAACTTGTGCTCATTGCTGGGGACTTCAATGCCCACCATTCAACGATCAATTCGACCACAAGAATGAACCTGGATGGTCATTGTTAGGTTCTGAATAATAAGTTCTATATACAGGAGAGAACACAAACACCTGTATAGTTTTGTAGGTTCGGTTTACTGGATAAGAGTATGTACACAAAGGAGAGCAGCGGTCTCCCTGGCTAGGCTCCTTGTCAACTGCTATAGGCGACGTATGGCAAGTGATACATTAGCAGCTTCCATACGTCGCCAGGCACATTAATTAGGCATGTGGGATATGGTAATAACATTGCCACACGCTGCTAGCTACATAAATGGAGCACATACATAATATACATACATGACATATAATCCAGCATACATAATATACATACAGTCATCACCTAGTGGAACTGCTGACAGATGTTCCAGAAATAACGCTCATTAATACTGGGGAACCAACGCACATACTGGGAGGAACATTGGACCTCACATTCATCTCTACTGAGCTCGTGGAGATAGATGCTGAACTGACCAGTGACCACTTTGCAGCGACAACTACTTTGACAATGGAACTACTCCCTCCTCCCCCACGTCCGCCACCCAGATGGAATACCAAGAAAGCAAATTGGAAATTATATCAAGATGAACTCCAAAAATGGTTTTCGAACTATGAACCAGCAGAAGATATTGACCAACTAAACCAGGACCTTACTGGTGCCATACAACATGCAGCAGAGAAAGCAATACCAAAAACAAACCCTACAAATAGACACCACAAGGACTACTAGTTCTCCAATGACGAAGTCAGAGAACAGAATCACAGAATGAACATCTCCGACAATACCCTTCCCCTGAGGGAGTGAAACTCTTGAGAGCTGCTGTTCAACATGCTCGTCAAATTACTCAGAAAATTAGGGAAGAGAAATGGCTCGAGTGGTGCGCAACCTTTAATGCACACACCAGCCTGAGTGAACTCTGGAGAAATCTCAGGATAGCAACAGGAAAATTGCCCAGATCTCCAGCCCACCTCCAGTAGGGTGACAATAGTGCATAGGGGTGAATTTCTAAAATTGATTAAATGGAATGGCCATTGGTCCAATACTGTGTACCCATGAAAAAAGAACACAGGCGAAATCCTGGGTCATTTGAACAATATTTAGAGGTAGCTCAAGTCAATTGAAGTTTTATCCTTATAGGCAAAAAATACGAATATTCATAATATGCCGGTTTATTTTAAAATTTACATATTGAGCAAGTTTATGTGTACACTGTACATATAAATGATTAATTCCTTTTTAAAATGAAACTGCAGTGAACACGCTTACATCAATGGGTGGGAGAGGTGTGGACAACCCATTCATTGTTTTCGCTTTTTGCTTGTAAGGTCCTGTTTTGATGTCCCTGGTTGTGACCGCCTCTGCTCTTAAACAACCTGCAGCAGATGTTGACGCTGGTCTTCACTCTTCGTGATCTTGCTGTTGAATTCCTGTATCAAGGCAATCCCTCTCTCTGCAGCGTCGTTGATGACTCTGAGACCACCCACAACTGCGACGCCAGTTTTGAAGTCTTCATCATCAGACCATGTGTCAGGTTCCTTGGACAAAAAAGAAGTCTTCATTTTGAGACTTTCAAATAGAAAGTTTGATCCTCTAGAAGCAAAGTCTGAGAGCTGCTTTGTGGGAAGGGAAGATGTGGCAGGAAGAGCAGCACGTTTTGGTGAATCCTCGGTCGCCTTCCTCTCAACGATTGCCCGAACTATGTTTGTCTTCATTGTTGCATTAACTTGTGGATCGAAGAGTGCAAGACCCACCAAGCCTTCACTGAGGTACCACAGGTGACGACCGAAGACTGTGAGACATGTTCTTGATATTTTGACGTCGTGGTACTCTGACAGGTCTTGGAGGAGCCGCAAATCATTAGCAGGAGCGGAGGATGGAACGGAGGCCGTGAACCATGCACTGACATACACCTCTAGCACAAAGAATGTGAATCGTTTCAAGCCTAATGTCTCACGAGCAGTTAGTTTAAACTGATTAGCAAAAATCAGGATCTTCATGACATAAATGAGCTTAGCCATCCACCGTGCTCGGTGAAGTGCTCCGGGCCGTCGGAGATTAAACTTGGGTAGAGCTCCATCGAGACACCTGATTGCTAGCTCCAGTACCTCACGGTAATCATCACGTGGCTGCTGCTTCTTGCCCAGATGATGTTTCCAGCAACAGATGAGGTCATCTCGTTTCTCGTACAAACTTGGAGGGAGGTCTGAGAGAGGGCTGTAGTCATCTTGACTGATGTCCTTCCACTTATGCTTGAAGCGAGAGAAGAGAGTAATATCTGGTCCAGAGGAAGGCCCCATGCATTCCACATACGCTTTCTCGGCAACAAGCTCAAGGATGTGGTGACGACACGCGAGATGCAGAAGACGGCGGCCGAGTTTCTGCTCCAGAATGACACATGCCCCCGACAAGTGCCCAGTGTTTGAAGCTGTTGTGTCAAAACTGAGTGCTGAAACATTCTCTGATATTTTCCACTCTTCCAGCGCTGCACTGACTTGACAATTCAGGGGTGATAACTTTGAGAGTAGCACGTTTACGATTGGAAGAAGATACCACTGGTGATATCGCTAGGGAACTTGTAGATGATGACGAGCTTGATTGTGATTCTGTTTCAGACGAAGAACCCAATTCATCATATTCAAGAGCAGAACTGGCTTGATTCTGTTGTAGAGATTGCTTACTCTTGCTTTCTTCCCGACGCTTGATGGAACAAGCAATCTTTATGTCTACTCCTGCCATTACACCTCTTCTCCCTTTTTCTCGTTGCGCTGCCAGGAATGCTCGGTCTTCTTTGATGGTCAAGAGCTACATTGCCTTGGGGTGGGCAACATCGAAGAGGTCCTCTAACTCATCACAAAAAGTTTCCTCTTTCTTACGTTGTGTGTCTGTAGTGCGAGTGCAGTTTTTCTTAAGTCCCTTCCACATTAAAAAAAGATCCACTACCTTTCGTCCAATACTCTTCTCAGTTATGGTAGGAATCCGTGCTTTATTCCAGAAACTAATAACCGATGCTGCAACTTCACTCGCAGAATCATTCACTCTTTTCTTATGTTCATTGTGACCGTGGAAAAACAGACGTAGAACATCTCCTCTTGAAGGAAGTTGTGCACCCGTGATTTCGGTTATGTGTTGACCAATGAGCCAAACTTCAGTTTTTGAACGTGTACTCGCCATTGAACCTGAAACAAACAAAAACATTTATGTAACTTATGTTGTTACTGTTATGCAAACAACAGCACCCATAAAGCATACGGCATGCAAGATCACTTGTATAAAGTTTTTAAAGTGTTATATACCTAAATTGATGCATTGATTTTTGACAAAGACAATGGTACTAACCGTAATACTGCAACAAGAGCGACGCACACACACACCCACCGTCACGTCTCACACACAACTGATGCTACTGTACCAGTCAGACACTGGCACACAACCTCTTCCCCCTACCCAGACTGACACCCGCCTCTCCCTCCCCTCTGCATTGCCAATAGCTGCACCAGCCAAAATACTCATTACTCATTTTTAGAAAAAATGTTAGGAACAACTTTAGTTTGAATTTGCATTCTACATATACCTGCAAAGTTTCATAGTAATCGGTTCATAAATAAAGAAATTAGAAAAAATCAATAATAATTTCAGTAGTGTTAACTTCAAATGGCTTGAGCCACCTCTAAATATTGTCCAAATGACCCAGGATTTCGCCTGTTTTCTTTTTTCATGGGTACGCAGTATTGGACAAATGGCCATCTAAAAATAAAAACTTTCACTTTTTATTGTCACCCTAACCTCCAGCCACTACAGGAAGCAAATCGCTTGGCAGAGCACTTTGCAGAACGCTCGTCATCAGCTCAACTACCTCCTGAAATAAGACTTCATCTACAGCAAGTACAACTGGAGAGAGAAGTAGTAGTCAGACACCCAATTGAACAAGCTGACACTACAGACTGTCTGTTTACTATAGACGAAATCAGAAGGGCCAGGAAAACAAGCAAAGACACTGCTCCTGGCAGTGATGGTATAACCTATTCATTGCTCAGCAATGCAGGACTTGCTGGTGAACTTGCTCTCATAACGGTTATAAACTCATCATGGTCAGCAGGCAAACTCCCGTCAGCTTGGAAAGGAGCAAACATTGTTCCTATTCCCAAACCCAATGATCCCCCGAATTTCAGACCAATATCACTAACAGCATGCATCGGCAAAACCGCCGGAAGGATGGTCCTTACATGACTCCTCTGGAAAATTGGACCACTTCACCACAATATCTTTGGATTCACCAAAGGTCTCAGCACTGCACACAGTTTGGCCACTCTCCTGGGATCGATTGGTCAAAATAAGGCAATCGTAGTATTCCTTGATCTAGAGAAAGCATTTGAGCTGGCAAATGCACAGGCCATTATAACCACTCTGGCCCGGAAAAGCGTCAAAGGATACCTACTGGCTTGGGTTGCTGACTATCTCCAAAACAGAACAGCAAGAGTTACTTGTCAAGGACAAGACTCAGGTCAGCAAAGACTGGAAAATTGCACACCACAAGGAGGAGTTCTTAGTCCAACTCTCTTCAACATCCTCATGGAAAACTTGTGTCGGCTCCCCTTTCTAGAGGATACCATACTGCTGTGCTATGCTGACGACTTAGCACTGATAGTAAAAGTCAGAAACCAAATCAGCAAAGTCCAAAGAGCACTAGACCTCATCAGTGAAGAATGTATGAGGCTCGGACTCAAGATATCAATCCCCAAATCGAAAGCCATGAGGTTTGGACACAATGAGCCGGTGACACAACTTCAAATACAAGGTATTGCCCTACAATGGGTCAATGTATACAAATACCTGGGCTTCTGGATTGACAAATGCCTCTAATTTGACACTGAGATAAACTATCTAAGAGACCGAATAGGCAAGAGAGTCAACATGATGAGAGCCATGACAGGACCCAAGGTGGGTGCCGGACATGGAGTCCTAAGAACGCTATATATACACGCCATTCGATCATTAACAGACTATGGGACACCGGCTCTTAACACACTGTCTGAGGGGCAGTGGGCGAAATTGGAAGTTGCCCAGAATAACGCTATGAGAGCCATTGTCAAGGCACCTATGTGGACAAAAATTAAAAACTTACACAGGTCTCACATCTCTCCAAACCAGAGCAGAACGATTAACAGTGTGCTTTGCAGCAAAACTGATTACCAGGGCTCGGGAGGGTGACATCAAGAATGGACTCTTACGAGCACTGAACCTTAACAGAGATGTCTTTAACAAGAAAACATGGCTATTGTGCACAGCTGACGCTGTAAATCGACTAAAATTGAAAGACAATCCTCAGCAAAGGACCTGATACTATGAGTCCAGACTATACCACCCCAGCACCGTGGGAGTCCCCGCCAGCAGTCTTCAACATTCTACAAACTAGGACAAGAAAGGCTGACTGTAACCCACATGAGCAGCGACAGATAGCAGAGAGAAACATGAAGGCTCTGACACCTCACAAAAGTACAGTGTATTACACAGACGGTTCTGTAGAGACCACCAGTACGAAGGCAGGAGCAGCCTTCACTATAGAAGGAGGTAACACGTCCCTTTGGAGAACCTCAGATGGATGCTCTACTTTGCAAGTTGAGCTAGCTGCCATACCTGGAGCCCTAAGACACGCTTCCATAAACAGTCAACAAGGCATTGTAATACACACTGACTCACGATGTGCTATTGAAGCACTACAATGCAGAGAGCCTAAAGACAACATTCATCTCATAACATCCGTTGTTGGCCTACTGCAAGGTTTAAAACTACAAGATCGGCAAGTTATCATTAACTGGGTGCCCAGTCATATCGAAATCCCAGGGAATGAACGATCTGATGCTGCTGCGATGGCTGCGTTAGAACAGCGAAACATTGAGATGAACATCCCGCCCAGTCAGGAGCAGATAAAGAGGACCACAATAACACGAACTGCCCAGTGGAAAATAGAGACACTTAGAAGATTAACACCAGTATCACGATCGGTCAGGTGGTACTATCTAGTCACGAATTATGAGAGACCACCATTCATGAAGGATATAGCAAGAAGGGAAGAAGTCAACTTCCACCGACTGAGACTGGGATACCCATGCATTTGGGGAATAATTGTATCGGCACAAGCAGAGCAGCGCAGGTGCAAGACCTGCGACAGCGGAGCAGAAAACACACTGCAGCACTACCTCATAGAGTGCCCTGGAACACAATTAGCTAGGAGAAACATACAACCACCTATCACAGCAGAGAAGGTTGCCAGAAAGCTAACCACCAACCACTCTCAAGAAACCCTACAGTTTCTTACCGAGCATTCCCCCCCCCCCCCCCACACTAGTGGTGGAGATGTGCATTTAACCAAAAAGACGCTGGTGTTTTATCCCAGCAGTGGGTGGACCAGCATTTTAGCTTAAGGTCCGCGAAGGTAATATTCCTACAAATCAATTAAAAAAAAAAAAACACCACCACTTAACCACCGGTTATGGAGTGCGTACGCCCTTCTAACCGCGACCCCCGCCTGAACCGCCAACTGACGACCCGAACCACGACAGGCTCCGCACAGAGAAAGCTGACCAGCTACGGGCCTTCCACGAAGCCCTGAAAAGCAAGAACACTGCCATCGCCTCCACTTCTCACATTGCTCCTGAACTAAGAAGACCTCTCAACAAGACCTCCTGCTGGACCCGGAACTGTGAAGACCGCCCTCTCCTCTGTGTCATTGTTGGCCATCTTCCCGGACCGGACCACCCACGACTGTCATCGTCCACAACAACTCACGAGCGTTCTCGGTTTATCGAGCATTAGCTTGCCCTCCCCACTGGTGGTGTGAGTGACCCACACTCCAGCTGGAGAGCAGTTATAGCTCGATATTCCCGGCGTGGTTTGAGCTCTTTTCCTTCTACTACTATTTTTCCTTTTTCGTTCTGGCCTAGGGACCTGCACCCTCAAAAGTGTATTCGTCCTGCGGTCCCCCCTGTAACTGTTCACCTCCCTCCCAGGAGATTGTGAACACGAAAGGGGGTTGGAGCAAAACCCATCCCAGCCGAGTGTTTCTAGGAAAACCGTGATGTTGCGGGTCCACCTGGAAAGAGGGTAGCAATCCTTATCCTTCCCAAATAGGCACACTTAGCTCACGTCTATAAGTGAGCAGTCTCATACACTAGGAAGTAGGCTTCCCCAACGGGGCTCCGGGAGAGAAGCTCAGGAACCACTCTACGACCACCAGCCAGTGGGGAGTGCTGAAATTCCTCTGCTATTTACTCAACCGGAATAGGTAGGATCTAAAAAAAAAAAAAAAAAAAAAAAAAATCAGTTATGGAGCGCGTACGCCCTCCTAACCGCGATCCCCGCCTGAACCGCCAACCTGACGACCCGAACTACGACAGGCTCCGCACAGAGAAAGCGGACCAGTTACGCGCCTTCAATGAAGCCCTGAAAAGTAGGAACACTACCACCACCTCCAACAACTCCACCACCACTGCTACCGCCACTGAGGACAACTGGACGAAGGTAGAAAACAAGAAACGCCGACGTGCTTTTTCGGGAAACGAATGCCGTCAAGCAGCCCCCAAGGCACCCATCACCACAACCAGCTCACCCCCAACGACACTGCCAAAATTCCGGATCACGAAAACGGACGCAAAAACAACATATGCCGCCGTCACAGAGATGGAAAAGCTAAATCCACTGGCCAAGTTCTCAGTGCGGCCCAACCTAAAGGGGGAGATGATCGTTCACCACCCTCAACACCTACCTGCAAAACACCACCACCGTTACAGCAACCAAGCTAGACCCCCTGGAGAACCACCCGAAGATCTTAAAAGCCGAGAGATGCTCTCCCCTGTCCGACAAGACGGCCACCACGAAACAAGTGCTCATAACGCACTACGGCTCACCCCCCAGCACCATAGACCTCAAAACCTGGGGGATCTACGAAGTGAGGCCCTTCGTCCCAGAGCCCCTGCGGTGCTTCAGATGCCAGAAATACGGGCACCATCAAACAAGGTGCACGTACAAGGAAATCTGCGCAGTCTGCGCACAGAAGCACGGCACACACTCCTGCCTCACCAAGTTGAAAAATGGGGAAAAAATTGCCCCCAAGTGTGCCAACTGCGGGGGCAAACACCACGCCTGGAATCCTGGATGCTCCGAGAGAACAAAGAGGGTCCAGGCAAACCGACCAGCAGCAAGACCGGCCCCCACCGCCTACACACCAGCCCCACCAAGTACCTTCGTGTGGGGAACCCAAAGGCCAAAACAACAAAGACAACCTCCTCAGCCAGTCAACACCCAAAGTGCAGCCCAGTTTCCTGGCCTCACTACGGCCACACCTCAGCCAACCAAGCAGCAGACAACCACGAGAAAGACAAAAGAAGCACACACCATGGCACCAGAAGGAATGATACGCGTATCAAACCTAGCCAAGGTACTGACAACCATCGCGGAGGGCCTAGCCGGACTACTGGGCCACAAGATCCAACCCACACAGCTCCAAATACTCATGGGGAGCGTCCTCGGGCAAGTCGCCACAGCTCCAGCCACCTCAGTGGAGGAAGCCACGCCGGTCCTCACACGAGTGACAGCCGAGGTACACTCTACACCGAAGAAGGCCACCAGAGAACCCAAGATACCGACAGCTCCCAGAAAGAAACTGGGCGTTTCAACTCCCCTGAACCGAACCACGGCCCAGAAGGCAAAAACCACAGAACACGAAGATATGAACCTGATCCAGTTGGAATCGAACTTGGACATCTCCATCGAGGATCACCAGAAGTCCCCGATGAAACAGTGGTGGAAAACATCAGCACCCTGAACATCCTAACATGGAATGCTCAGGGCATCAAAAACAAGAAACACCTCCTACGAGAAGCAGCAGCCAAGGACAAGCTTGACATCATACTGCTACAAGAAACACTTCTACAAGAACACCACTGTTTCAAATTCAGCGGTTACAAGACATACAGGAGGCATTTCACGCAGGCGTCAACAAGAGGATGTATGATCTTGGTCACGTCAAGCATACCCTCCGCCGATGTCACGCAGCAATTTCCATGTGGGGAAAACATCGAGACACAGGCCGTCAAAGTAACCCTCCAAGAACGGGAATTAACTGTTCACAACATCTACAAGAACCCAAGGGACTCACTGGAGGTTACTCAATTATTTGCTTCGGCCGCTGACCACGCCACACTCATAGGAGGGGATTTCAACGCACATCATCCCTTCCTAAGCTCGGCAAGCCCCACAAATGAAGACGGCCTACACCTATACACCACCTTTCAAGATACACCCGAGATCTGCCTCCTGAACACCGGAGAGCCCACCCACACTAGGGGAGGAAGGCTAGATCTAACCTTCGTCTCCAGTGCACTACAGCCTTCGGCCTCCTGGCAGATACACCCCACGCTGACCAGCGACCACTTCGCCACCCTAACAACGCTGAAGGTGAACAAACTCCCCACTCCACCCCTCCCCAAGATGGAGATACAATACCCAAAAGGCAGACTGGGGACTCTTTAAGAAACACCTGGCTAAGTGGTGCGAAAAATCACAGCCAGCCGGCGCAGCACCCGTGGATGAGACAACCCTCCACCACCAATTGGTCGAGGCGTTTCACCAAGCGGCAGAAGAGGCTATCCCAAAAACAAAACCCACATCAAGACAGTACAATGATTACTGGTACTACTGTCCCAGGGTGAAAGAACTCAACCACAGAGTGAACATGGCCCGAACAAACAGACATCTCCTGCAAGTCATAGTTAAGGATACCAGGGAAGAGAAGGAAGAAATAAAAAACGTAAGCTGGCTCAAGTGGTGCTCCGAACTGAGCGAGCACACCTCCCTTGGCAAGATGTGGGCCCAGATTCGAAGGGCATCTGGGAAGGCAACACCACCACCACCAACCCATCCCAACCCAGAAGAGGAAGCCGAGAGACTTGCAAAACTGTTCTCTGACCGAGCAGCAACGAAAAACCTCCCGAGACAGGCGGAGGAGACACAACGGCGTCTGCGACAGGTCAGACTCCAGATGATCGAAGAGGCCTGCAACAGTGAAGATGACACTGACAGACCATTCAACCAGCAAGAACTCCAGAAGTCGCTAAAACGAAGCAAGGACACAGCACCAGGGGCCGACAGGATAACCTACTCCATGCTTTCTCATGCCGGTACAGCCGGACACGAGGCTCTGCTGCAAGCCATCAATGCTTCGTGGACAGCACAAAGACTCCCGCCGGAATGGAAGAAGGCAGATATACAGCCCATTCCGAAGCCCAGAGAACCAGACAAACCGAGGTCCATCTCCCTTCTCAGCTGCATAGCGAAGACGGGAGAAAGAATGGCTCTCAACCGACTCAAGTGGAAAGTAGGCAGCCCACACCCTCACATCTTTGCTTGCACCGAGAACACCGGCACAGGCAACAACATCGCCGAGATACTCAGCACAGTGGACAACAAACCAGCTCTGGTGGTCTTCCTCGACCTGGAGAAAGCCTTCGAACTAGCAAATCCATTGGCCATTACAACTACGCTCGCTAAAAATGGCGTCAAAGGAAGGTTGCTGGGGTGGATCCAGAACTATCTCACACAGAGAGAAGCACGAGTTTTCTTTCAGGGAGCAACCTCAAGCTACAGGGTCCATGAAAACGGAACCCCACAAGGAGGCATCCTCAGTCCAATCCTGTTCAATGTCCTGATGGAAAATCTAGTCAAATTTCCTTTCAGACAAACAGCCAAGCTCCTATGCTATGCAGACGACTTACAGCTTATAGTAAGAGGATCGAACAGACTAGCCAACACGCAACACGCACTCCAACTTATAGAAGAGGAGTGCAACAGACTTGGACTCAAGATAAATCCAGCCAAGTCGAAAGCGATGGCCATCTGCACAGACACACCAGACAAGATGCTCTCCATACAAAACACGCCGGTAGTCTGGACCAACGCCCACCAGTGTCTTGGAATCTGGTTTGACCAGAAACTCACTTTCAAGCCGCAACTCGAGTATCTCAGGCACAGGACGAAGAGCAGACACAATATAATGAGGTAGCTCACCAGCAAATCCGCAGGAGCAAACCTTCATGTGCTCAAAGCCTACTACACAGCCGCCATCAGATCGCTGGTAGATTACAGTGCTCCAGCACTCATTGGACTGAGAGAAGACCAAATGGCTAAGCTAGAAGTCATCCAAAACAATGCTCTCAGGACCATGCTCGGAGCACCCATGTGGACCAGAATTTGCAATCTGCAAATGGAAACCGAACTACCACCCCTGGCAGTACGAGTCAAGCAGGTGACAGCCGGTCTCCTCGCCAAAATCTGTAGAGCAGAGAAGCCCACAGTTGCCAAGATTCGAATCAGTGCCTCCCTCCACCTCGACCACAGAGTGCGAGGGGCCACCTGGTCGCACGAGGCAATCGAGGTCATCCGACACCTGCAAGCAGAAACACTCGTCAAGAACAACCAAGACACACGAGACAATGGTTACGCTGTTCCTCCACCATAGAGCCCTCCACCAGCCACACTCAAGTTACCGACCTAGGCGATAGTAAAGCCAACCTCCAGAAGGAGGACATCAAAAAAATAACTCTCAAAGCCATAGCCACCGAGACACCGGCTGATGCAGCATCATACTTCACAGACGGCTCGGTGGACCCAAAACATCATACATCCGGAGCGGCCTTCTACACCCAAGGTCAGACCCTCCAATGGAGACTTTCCAATGACTGCTCCACCCTACAAACAGAACTGGTAGCAATCTCAAAGGCCCTACAACACGCTGCAACACAACACAACAAATCCATCATAATTCACACGGACTCGAAATCGGCCATGCAGGCGCTGCAACACAGTCAACCAAGAGACAACGTCCACATCATCACCTCGATCCTCGTACAGCTACAGGAATTCCAAAGCCAAAACCGACCAGTCGTCTTACACTGGATTCCCAGTCATGTAGGGATCGGAGGAAACGACGTGGCAGACGAAGCAGCCAAGGCAGCTACACGTTCTAGTAGCGTACACATCCAAGTTCCAGCAAGTGTGCAACAGATCAAGAATCACCTCAGAAAGACTAGCAAGCTCCACATCAAAAAGAGCTTCCTTCGTGCACTCAACGCTGGTTCCCAATCAGCCAAATGGTACCTGGCGTCCACAAAAGGGGAACCACCTTTCGCTGACAAGAAAACTCCAAGACAAACCCAAGTCAGCCTTCATCGACTACGACTAGGGTACAAGTGCTCCTGGCAGATGATCGGAAATGACGTCACGGATTGCACCTACTGTCAGGAGCCAGCAGCCAACCCACTTGAACACTATCTCCTCGACTGCGAGGTCACACAAAGCCTCCGAAACAGAACTCAAATCTCCCAAGAAACACACACAACACCAGCGGCCACTCTAACCCGAAAGGCCCATACAGACCACATTCACCACCTACTCCGGGTCATCACACGATACCCACCACCCAGATAGCTTAGAAAGCATCCTCTCCCAGCAAGTGCGGACTCCAGTTCGGGGAGCGCGCCACTCCGAAACTGACCACGTCCAAGAGTGGGGGTTGGTGGTAAGCGTCCACTGATCGGGGGTCCGCTCACACTTGCAACCTGCAGTATCCTTCCAATCTGCAGGTGGGACCACCTCTAATCCCAATCCGGTCTGGCTGCTCCTGGAGCTCCAGCCGGAGCCACCAAACGGGCCGCCTATAGGCAAAGGCCCGTGTCGGACTACGGTCCGACAATCTCAACAACAACAACAACACCGCCTCCAACAACTCCACCACCACTGTTACCTCCACTGAGGACGACAACTGGACGAAGGTTGAAAACAAAAAACGCCGACGTGCTTTTTGAGGAAACGAATGTCATCAAGCAGCCCAAAAGGCACCCATCACCAACACCAGCACACCCCCAACGACACTGCCAAAATTCCGGATCTCGAAAACGGACACGAAAACGACATATGCCGTCATCACAGAGATGGAAAAACTAAATCCACTGGCCAAGTTCTCAGTGCGGCCCAACCTAAAGGGGGAGATGATTATTCACCCCAAAGACAAGGATTCCGCCACCACCCTCGACACTTACTTGAAACACACCACCACCGTTGCATCAACCAAGCTGGACCCCGACCAGAAACTGATGAAGTCGGTAGTCCTCCGGTACCCAAAGGAGCTACCCCTCGAACACCTGGAGAACCACCCGAAGACCCTAGAAGCCGAGAGATGCTCTCCCCCGTCCGACAAGACGGCCACCACAAAACAAGTGCTCATAACGCACTACGGCTCACCCCCCAGCACCATTGATCTCAAAACCTGGGGGATCTACGAAGTGAGGCCCTTCGTCCCGTAGCCCCTGCGGTGCTTCAAATGCCAGAAATATGGGCACCATCAGATGAGGTGCACGTACAAGGAAATCTGCGCAGTCTGCGCGCAGAAGCACGGCACACACTCTTGCCTCACCAAGACGAAAAATGGGGAAAAAATTGCCCCCAAGTGTGCCAACTGCGGGGGCAAACACCACGCCTGGAACCCTGGATGCTCCGAGAGGACAAAGAGGGTCCAAGCATACCGACCAGCAGCAAGACCGACCCCCACCGCCTGCACAAAGGCAAAAATAATAAAGCCAACCTCTTGAGCCCAGTTTCCTGGCCTCACTACGGCCACACCTCAGCCACCCAAGCAGCAGACAACGACAACCGCGAAAAAGACAAAACAAGCACACACCAAGGCATCAGAAGGAATGATACACATATCAGACCTAGCCAACGTACTGACAACCTTCGTGGAGTGCCTAGCCGGGCTACTGGGCCACAAGATCCAACCCACACAGCTCCAAATACTCATGGGGAGCGTCCTCGGGCAAGTCGCCACAGCTCCAGCCACCTCAGTGGAGGACGCCACGCCGGTCCCCACACGAGTGACAGCCGAGGTACACTCTACACCGAAAAAGGCCACCAGAGAACCAAAGATACCGACAGCTCCCAGAAAGAAATTGGACGTTTCAACTACCCTGAACCGAACCACGGCCCAGAAATCAAAAACCACCACAGAACAAGAAGATATGAACCTGATCCAGTCGGAATCGGACCTGAACATTTCCATCAAGGACCACCAGAAGTCCCCGATGAAACAGTGGTGGAAAACATCAGCACCCTGAACATCCTTACGTGGAATGCTCAGGGCATCAAAACAAGAAACACCTCCTGCAAGAAGCAGCAACCAAGGACAAGCTTGACATTATACTGCTACAAGAAACACTTCTACAAGAACACCACTGTTTCAAATTCAGTGGTTACAAGACATACAGGAGGCATTTCACGCAGGCGTCAACAAGAGGATGTATGATCGTGGTCAAGTCAAGCATACCCTCCTCCGATGTCATGCAGCAATTTCCATGTGGGGAAAACATTGAGACACAGGCTGTCAAAGTAACCCTCCAAGAACGAGAATTAACTGTTCACAACATCTACAAGAACCCAAGGAGCTCACTGGAGGTGACTCAATTATTCGCTTCAGCCGCTGACCACGCCACACTCATAGGAGGGGATTTCAACGCACATCATCCCTTCCTAAGCTCGGTAATCCCCACAAATGAAGACGGCCTACACCTATACACCACCTTTCAAGACACACCCGAGATCTGCCTCCTGAACACCGGAGAGCCCACCCACATTAGGGGAGGAAGGATTGATCTAACCTTCGTCTCCAGTGCACAATAGCCTTCGGCCTCCTGGCAGCTAAACCCCATGCTGACCAGCGACCACTTCGCCACCCTAACAACACTGAAGATGAACAAACTCCCCACTCCACCCCCGCCGAGATGGAGATACAATACTCAAAAGGCAGACTGGGGACTCTTTAAGAAACACCTGGCTAAGTGGTGCGAAAAATCACAGCCAGCCGGCGCAGCACCCGTGGACGAGACACCCCTCCACCAACAATTGGTCGAGGCGTTTCACCAAGCGGCAGAAGAGGCTATCCCAAAAACAAATCCCACATCAAGACAGTACAAGGATTACTGGTACGTCTGTCCCAGGGTGAAAGAACTCAACAACAGAGTGAACATGGCCCGAAGAAACTACAGGAGACATCCCGCGGAAACAAACAGACATCTCCTGCAAGTCATAGTTAAGGATACCAGGGAAGAGAAGGAAGAAATACAAAGCGTAAGCTGGCTCAAGTGGTGATTACAACTGAACGAGCACACCTCCCTTGGCAAAATGTGGGCCCAGATCCGAAGGGCATCTGGGAAGGCAACACCACCACCACCAACCCATCCCAACCCAGAAGAGGAAGCTGTTCTCTGACCGAGCAGCAACGAAAAACCTCCCGAGACAGGCGGAGGAGACACAACGGCGTCTGCGACAGGTCAGACTCCAGATGATCGAAGAGGCCTGCAACAGTGAAGATGACACCGATAGACCTTTCAACCAGTAAGAACTCCAGAAGTCGATAAAACGAAGCAAGGACACAGCACCAGGGGCCGACAGGATAACCTACTCCATGCTTTCCCATGCCGGAAAAGCCGTACACGAGGCTTTGCTACAAGTCATCAATGCTTAGTGGACAGCACAAAGACTTCCACCGGAATGGAAGAAGGCAGATATACAGCCCATTCCGAAGCCCAGAGAACCAGACAAACCGAGGCCCATCTCCCTTCTCAGCTGCATAGCGAAGACGGGAGAAAGAATGGCTCTCAACCGACTCAAGTGGAAAGTAGGCAGCCCACACCCTCACATCTTTGCTTACACCGAGAACACCGGTACAGGCAACAACATCGCCGAGATACTCAGCACAGTGGACAATAAACCAGCTTTGGTGGTCTTCCTCGACCTGGAGAAGGCCTTCGAACTATCAAATCCACTGGCCATTATAACGACGCTCGCTGAAAAAGGCGTCAAAGGAAGGTTGCTGGGGTGGATCCAGAACTACCTCTCACACAGAGAAGCGAGAGTAGGCTTTCAGGGAGCAACCTCAAGCTACAGGGTCCATGAAAACGGAACCCCACAAGGAGGCATCCTCAGTCCAACGCTGTTCAATGTCCTGATGGAAAATCTTGTCAATCTTCCTTTCAGACAAACAGAGTGTGAGGGGCCACCTGGTCATCCGACACCTGCAAGCAGAAACACTCGTCAAGAACAACCAAGACATACGAGACAATGGTTACGTAGTTCTTCCACCATGGAGCCCTCCACCAGCCACATTCAAAATTACCGAACTAGGTCATAGCAAAGCCAACCTACAGAAGGAGGACCTCAAAAGAATAAGTTTGGAAGCCATAGCCACCGAGAAACCGGCTGATGCAGCATCATTCTTCACAGACGGCTCGGTGGATCCAAAACATCATACTTCCGGAGCGGCCTTCTACACCCAAGGTCAGACCCTCTATGGAGACTTTCTAATGACTGCTCCACCCTACAAACAGAGTTGGTAGCAATCTCAAAGGCCCTACAGCACGCTGCAACACAACACAACAAGTCCATCATAATTCACACGGACTCGAAATCGGCCTTGCAGGCGCTGCAACACAGTCAACCAAGAGACAACGTCCACATCATCACCTCGATCCTCGCACAGCTACAGGAATTCCAAAGACAAAACCGCCCAGTATTCTTACACTGGATTCCCAGTCATGTAGGGATCGGGGGAAACGACGTGACAGACGAAGCAGCCAAGGCAGCCACACGTTCTAGAAGCGTACACAATCAAGCTCCAGCAAGCGTGCAACAGATCAAGAACTACCTCAGAAAGACCATCAAGCTCCACATCCAAAAGAGCTTCCTTCACGCATTCAACGCTGGTTCCCAATCAGCCAAATGGTACCTGGAGGCTACAAAAGGGGAACCACCTTTCGCGGACAAGAAAACACCAAGACAAACCCAAGTTAGCCTTCATCGACTACGACTAGGGTACACGTGCTCCAAGCAGACGATCGGAAATGACATCATGGAAATGCACCTACTGTCAGGAGCCAGCGGCCAACCCACTTGAAACTATCTTCTCGACTGCGAAGTCACACAAAGTCTCCGAAACAGAATTCAGAACTTCCAAGAAGCACACACAACACCAGCGGCTACTCTAACCCGAAAGGCCCAAACAAACCACATTCACCACCTTCTCTGGGTCATCACACGATACCCACCATCCAGATAGCTTAGAAAGTATTCACTCCCAGCAAGTGCGGACCCCAGTTCGGGAGGCGCGCCACTCCGAAAGTGACCACTTCCAAGAGTGGGTGTTGGTGGTAAGCGTCGACTGATCGGGGTCCGCTCACACTTGCAACCTGCAGTATCCTTTCATATCTGCAGGTAGGACAACCTCCAATCCCAAATCCGGTCTGGCTATTCCAGGAGCTCCAGCCGGAGCCACCAAACAGGCCGCCTATAGGCAAAGGCCCGTGTCGGACTACGGTTCGACAATCTCAACAACAACAACAACACCAGGCGAAACAGCCCGGCATACTTCCTAGGCGACCTGAACTCTCGACACCCAACCTTTGGACATCACAACAGAAACCCCGCTTGAGTAGTACTGCACAACCTAATTGAGCAAGGCAGCATTACACACCTAGGCCCAGACTTTCAAACATTCGTAACACCGGGAAACTCTGGAAATCCCTACATAATTCTGACAAACAGACACCATCATTTTCACACACACATAAAACCTGGACCCGCCAGCACCAGTGACCACATACCCATAATAGCAACTATTTCCACATCTCCAATACAAATTCCCTCGACACCAAGATATTCATTTAATAGAGCTAACTAGGAAAGTTTCAAAACAGCTCTCAACACCGACGAAACAATAACTCTCCACAACAAAAACACCAACGAGATCGATATTGCCTTAGAAACCTGGTATTCGAAAATCACAATAGCCATGAAAAATAACATCCCAAAAACAACATATCGCACACTACCACATGCACAACTAACACACGAAGATAAAATCATCCAAACCAGGTTCACCAACCTGCATGAATTCATAAAAACATATGGCTGGAGCCTACACATCACTGCATTATATAGAAATCTTAAAGAAGAACTACTAGAGAGATGCGAAGTAAAACACGACGAGAAATGGAACCAGCTAATAGCCAACACACAAGCAGACTACAGAAACCCCAAAGCCTTTTTGATAAAAAATAAAAAATCTCATGGGAACCAACTCAGAGGAGAGCAGCTACCTTATAGACAACAATGACAAGAAGATTACAGAACCTAAACTCAAGGAACCAATATTCAGAACATTCTGGAGCAGCATCTACCAAATCACGGACGAGGACAACCGAAATTTCTGAAGAGTAACAGAACACGTGGTTGAAACACACTTGAACCAAAACACAGACAAATGGCAACAATCCAGGAAAATCAACCTCAACACGTTAGATAATAACGATCCACTAATTGCTCCAATAACTACACATGACATCACAAAAACCATTGCCACCTTCAAGAATAAATCGCCAGGAATAAGTCAAATAAACAAAACTGTGTTGCAAAATATAACACCACCAATGATCAAACAGCTTGCAGACATCTTCAATGCATCAATAGCAAGCGGATTCTTCCCATCCAAATTTAAAAAGGCAAAAATAAGACTCATTCCAAAGCAAGGAAAGAACCCAACACAGGCAGAAAACTACAGACCCATTTCACTCCTCGAAACACCTGGCAAAATACTTGAAAAAATAATAAACCAGAGACTAAGAAACCACCTAGAGTATGAAGATAAATACAATCATAGACAACACGGCTTCAGGAAAAGCAGAGGCACCTAAACTGCAATAGCCTTAATATACGAAGCCATCGCAAATGCAGCCAGCAACAGAAACCAATGTAACATAGTACTCAGAGATGTCAGCAAAGCCTTCGATAAAGTATGGCATGAAGGGCTCAAATACAAGATCATTCAACTCAACATGCCACCCAACATCACGGATCTCCTCTGCATAAAACCTTGACAACAGACAATGCAAACTCACCATCAACAACTACACAGGTCGAAACTTCACCCTCTACAGTGGACTACCCCAAGGCAGGAACATATCACCAACACTATACACCATATATACAGCGGACATGCCCAAACCAAGAAACTCAGAGTACATTGCATACGCAGTAGGGTGTGTCAATTTAGGGGGTGAACTGGCTAAATTGAAAATCGAGTAATTTGGTAGCAATTTATTGTAGTCTTCAAGCATGCAAAACAATATTCTGGCATAAATTTTTTTTTATAATAAGTCCTACCTACATCAAATGGATTTTTAAATGTACATATTTGTGAATTTATAACAAATTCTGGGACTCACAATAACAAGAACAGGCATAGCAAAACACATAACACAACGCAAAACACTTCCCCAATCACAACTCACAAAACTATCAAGATTTAGCAAAATGGACACCAAAATTCAACTACACTTATTCAAAGCATTTGTCCGCCCCCACCTGGAGCACACACCAATACCACTCAACACGATCAGCAAAACCAGCCAACTTAAACTTCAAGCAGTACAAAACAAAGCTATCAGTAGAGCATCAAAGCAACTCCCGCCATACACCACCAAAATACAAGAACTTCACGAATTATACAATATCGAACCACTGAACACACGTACACACAGCCAAGCACAGAGAATCTGGAGCAAACTTGAAGAGTTGGAGGACCCAATATTCTCCCAGTTAAAAGAAGATGTAACTACTAAAACACACAGCCGGTGGCCCAAGAGCCTCCGTGCTAACATATAGAAGAAAAAGACCCACTTTACACATATATGTGAACAAATAAAACCACCATTTGACAAACATAAATTAACACCCATTACACTAATGAATGCCTAGCTAGTTTGCCCCCCCCCCCCCCCCACCTCCCACTTCCTCTCCGCCTGCCTCCCGTGAGCAGGCGGGCCTCTGCTGTACCACCCCAACCAATCAACTCGTCTCAGCTAGGTGGACAGCCCACCTGCTATCACCCCCTACTATTTTACTTTCTGTTTTATGCTTTCCATTACGGCCGAAATAGCCCAAAGGCGAAGTGGCCAGTACTCCCCAAACAAGTCCAATGCTTTCCTTCTCTCTTTCCTCTCCTCTCCCTGGGCCAAGTCATTTGCCACTTTACTTCATTGTCATCATCATCATCATTTGGTTATCACTCTGCTTAAGAAGGAAACAGTGTCCGGTTCTCTTAGGTGGTATTTACTCAAGTTAAAAGAGTGATTTATCTTATTTCTTTTTTACCTAAAAATAATTTCACATAATCACAACTGATGTCTGTTAATATTTCTCGTGATCACTACTGGTGTTTGTTATAATTTCTCGTGACTACTACTGACATAGTGCATTTTTGGTGATGGCTTAGAATCTTTTTCATTAATTGTAAAGTGTTTTCGTTAAAAAACTTTTCATTGATTTACATAAATAATTACTTTTCTTACTTTATTGTACAAGCTCTCGTTGATTAAGTGTTAATGTACGATTGCTCACCGGTTAATGTGTGCGTTTTGTAAACAATTTGGTTTAATTCTGTTTTTGGATTTTAATAATAAGTGTGAAAATTTTTGTCTCCTAAAAATTGATGTCCTAATTTTAAAGACCTTGAGAGTCAAATACTAGGTGCCACATATACGAAAACCGAAGTAAACAAAGTGACAAGGGAATTACTTCTACATCAGACTAAACACAGTAATCTAATCCCAGCTAGTCTTTTGGTATGTGATAAGTGGGGGCTTGTCCGGAGGCTGTCGCACTTGGTTGTAAACTCTTTCACTTATTTTGATGCCAGGTGATTAATTTTAATATAGATTTATGACGGATAGCAGTGACTTTAATGCTCAGGAAATTAGTGAATTTCCTAGCGTAACTAAGCTTTAAATTTTAATTTAAAATAGTTTTGGAAATACTTGGGAATTCATTAAGAGATTGACCTTGTGGTAACTGACTCGAAACACTATATTAAAGACTCAGTTGTATGACACTTAGTGAAATTAGAGTTGCTACCACCAGGAGTTTTAGATGAAACAGAATTGAGAGGTGAAAGGTCTTTATCCCGCACTTCTAGTAAATCATCATTCAAATCAGACAGAGAAGCTCAGTTAAGGATAGTGGCTAAACAAAGGAAGATTGAGCTAGAAGTTAAGTTAGCAGAGTTGAATTTTGCCCATCTTAATATAAGTCTTATTAGTCCTCCATCTTTGCAAACAATGTCCTGTAGTTTCCCTAATCCCTTTTTGCATATTTATAAGAGTACAGCCCTTATAACTTCTTTTGATAAAAAAGAAGTAGAAGTGTTCTTCTCACAATTTGAAATGGTTGGTACAAACTTAGCATGGGAACAGCAATATTGGGCAATAATAGAACAGTCTAAGTTCATAGGAAAGATTAAGATAGTGTATGCTAGTTGAGGTGAGAAATTACGAGACTGTAAACTGAACATAGTGGAGCGGCTGTCAATGGTTGAGGGAATCTTGCAAATGTTGATACATGTATGAAAATTGGCATGAAGATTCAAATCTATCTGATTGGACATTCAAAATTCCAAGGTGGCAGCCATTTCCCAAGATGGCCGCCAAATGTGGTTGTCTGATTTTCTTTTTTGGGCATAAAAATTGTGTTCAACAATTCAAGTGATTTCAGTGTTGATTTCCATGTTTTTGAGTATGTAGAATCTGAATTTTATGTTGAATACTTTGAAATGGATAGTATTCAAAGGAAACATGCTTATCAAGAGTGAATGTCACTGTACTACCAAGGCACACTGGTGACAACACTGCTGTGAAACTCAGCATGAGGTTCAGTGTCAGCTAAGTAAGAAACTCATGGTAAAGATTAATATATATACAAGTACCTAGTGTCCCAAATGCTACCTAAGCAGCTCCAAATAAGGTCAGGTAACCACACCTGAATTGACAGGATGTGCCAGTGCAGGACAGCCGAGCCAAGGCTAGTTGTAGGACAAACAATTGCTTGAACCCATACGGGAAAATACATATGATACAAAGTAGTAAAAGGATAAACCCTCGGCACTGTACCACAATTGCGATTAATATTGGTCCTAGCAGCAAATCTTGAAAGGAAAACAAACCGTGCCAAGTGCTATTTATGTCAATATGACAAGAAAGAAGAGTTAAATCTCCAAAAACTAACCCTACTAGAAGAGAGGAAGATGGCTACGGCAAATTAGCCAGGAGTGTTCCTTTTTTTCAACTCAATTAATTCCCTTGCAATATGGTTTGCTATGGAAAGACTAGATGCTGGAGATGGTATTGCAGAGACACTGAGGAAAACATAATGCAAAATATCATGAGAGCTGTAGACTTAGGTTTAACAACACAATGTTACAGAGAGCCCAAAAAAGAGCAACTATTTTTGTAGTTGGCAGTGATGAAAGTTGTAGAAGTACCACGTAAGCAAAGATACACAAACACCACGACAGAATGCTTTTTGTGTGACAAGCCAGATCCAGAGAGTGCTCTTAGACAATCAATGACAATGAAACTCAATGATAGAATCAATGAATGTGCAGGACATGCAGTGGCACAAGAAATGAAATATCACCCTACCTGCTTTGCTGTACTGTACAATAGAGAAAGAGCTTATATTAGTGCAAAGGAATAAGAGAAAAGCACATAGAACCTTGACCCCCAGAAATGCATACACACTGGTTTTCTCTGATTGGTGACATACATCAATGAGACAAAAACTGCATGTTGAAGGTTCTAATCGAACAATTTTTAGTCGAGCAGACTTTGTCTCACTGCACAACCAAAAACTCAATCAACCTGTAGTCCATTCTACTAGACTTAAGGACCAATTGGTTTCACATATTCCTCAACTGAAAGCTCACAATCAAGGATGAAATGTTTTGCTGGCTGAGGTTGGCAAATACAGGGAACCTGCTCATTTGGCTAAGGCTGCAACAATAATACGGCAGGATACGCTCAAACACAGGTAAAAATTCCTAACCATACTTGATAATAAACGTATTAAGAGGCAATTCCTTCATCACATCTCGAATTTATATTTATGATTGAACATGGCACAGACTTTAAAACAAATTCAGCATAGAGAACAATAATTGGTGCATCTAAGCCAGATCTTGCTATGTCACAGCTGTTGCAGTACAACAGTTTTGCTAATTACAAGGAAGGAGCACAGTCTCACAGACACTCTAAGGATCACGAAACCCCATTTGCTGTGTAGAAGCCATGCCTGTGTTTGCAAAACTAGGAAAAGATTGCTTATTGATTTGCTTCATGAGCATGGTATTTGCATTTCCTATAAATGGGCTCTAGATATATCTGCCCAACTTGGTGAGGCTGTTTTTCCCAGTATTTAGAAGATAGAGTCGTGTGCCCACCTGTTTTGAGAAAGCATCATTTTACAATCTCTACAGCAAACAACATTGGTCTTGAAGAAATGCGGATTTCTTATGGTCAAGTTGTAGCCATAGGGCCTGAAAAAGCCACTGGAATTATATTTCTCCATGCATTGTGTTTGTGATATTGTGTCAGCTTTCCGGGTAAAGGTAAAATGACTGCTTGGCAAACATGGAATGTGCTTAACTAGGTCCCCAGTACCTTCACCACAGTCAGTTAGTGTTCAACATCAGTTATTGAAGAAGACCTCTGTATCTTAAGAACATAAGAACATAAGAATGGAGGAAACTGCAGCGGGCCTATTGGCCCATACTGGGCAGTCCCGTTTACACCCAACCCCTATTGCTCATATGAGCATCCAACCTATGTTTGAAGCAATTCAGCGTATTCGAGTTAATGATGATATTTGGTAACTTGTTCCATTCATCCACTACTCTGTTTCCAAACCAGTGTTTACCTATTTCACGCCTAAATCTAAATTTGTCCAATTTAAAACCATTGTTACGAGTTCGCTCCTGGTTGGATAATTTGAGTACCTTTGTAATGTCCCCTTTGTTTAGCCCTGCCTTCCATTTATACACCTCTATCAGGTCGCCCCTCGCTCTACGTCTCTCAAGGGAGTGCAAATTAAGATGCTTTAACCTGTCTCTATACTCAAGGTTCCTGATACCCGGGATTAGTCTTGTCATTCTCCTCTGGATTCTTTCCAAGGATTCTATATCCATTCTGTAATACGGTGACCAGAACTGGACTGCGTAATCCAGGTGTGGTCTCACAAGAGCAAGATACAGTTTTAGGATGACCTCGCTAGTCTTGTAACTAACACTCCTTTGTATGAACCCAAGTACTTTATTAGCCTTGTTACGAGCAAAAACACATTGTTTACTTGGCTTAAGGTTCCTACTTATCATTACTCCTAAATCTCTCTCGCAGTCGGATTTCTCTATGGCATCGTTGTTCATCTGGTATCTGGTTTCCCTGTTTACATTCCCTATACTGAGTACTTTACATTTGTCAATGTTGAATTTCATCTGCCATTTTTCAGACCATTCGAAAAATTTGTTTAGATCCTCCTGTAGTTTTGCCGAGTCCTCGTCAGATTTGATAACACGTCCTATTTTAGTATCATCAGCAAATTTACTTATGTTGCTGTCTATGCCGATATCTATGTCGTTTATGTATATAATAAACAATAATGGTCCAAGTACTGAGCCTTGGGGAACTCCACTTGTGACGTTGCTCCAATGGGACTTAGTGCCGTTAATGCTCACTCTCTGTTTCCTGTCCTGTAACCACGCCCTAATCCATTTAAGGATGTCACCTTTGATGCCATGAGCTTCTACCTTTCTAATTAGTCTTTCGTGGGGTACTCTGTCGAAGGCTTTGCTAAAGTCGAGATATACCACATCATAATTGTGCCCCTCGTCCACTGATTCGAAAACTGATGAAAAGAATGTTAATAGATTAGTTAGGCAAGAACGTCCGCTTGTGAAGCCATGCTGGGAATCATTGATCAATCTGTGCTTCTCCAGGTGATTTCGAATAGAGTTTGAAATGATTGCTTCCAGTAATTTGCCTACTATTGATGTTAGACTGATTGGGCGGTAGTTAGAGGATAGTGATCTATCCCCCTTCTTGAAGATCGGTATTACATTCGCTATCCTCCAGGATTCTGGTACTACACCTGTTTTTAAGGACATGTTAAACAACTTTGCTAAGGGCATACTAAGCTCTTCCTTACATTCCTTTAATACTCTGGCAAATATCTCATCGGGACCAGGTGACTTATTAGGCTTTAGTTTGTCTATTTGCTTACTAACATCGTTACTAGTCACTACTATCTCACTTAATTTGTTTTCTTCACTATCTCTGAATAGAGTCGGTGCCTCGGGTATCATGTTTAAATTTTCGCTGGTGAAAACTGTTGAAAAATATTTATTCAAATTATTGCTCATTTCTCCGTCGTTATCAGTGAGCTCGCCGGAGTCTGACCGTATTGGTCCAATCTTTTCTCGTGTTTTAGTTTGGTACATTTGGTAGAATCCTTTGGGGTTTGTCTTTGCCTCCCTTGCTATCCTTACCTCATTATTCCTCTTTGCTTTCCTTATCTCGGTTTTAACCCTACTCGCCAATACCCTATAATAGTCCCGGAGGTGAATTTCGCCACGATTTATCCTTCTACCTATAGCCTTCCTTTGGCCAATGATGTTCTTTAAATAATTATTTATCCATTTAGGGTCATTGTTGTTTGATCTGAGTTTTTTGTATGGTATGTTCTGCCTTTGTGCATTAAGTAACTCACTATTTAAATTGTCGTGGAACTCGGCAATCTCAGATCTCGTTATCAGGTCCGTGTCATCTGTCAGGTTCACGGCCAAGCGCGACACCCCCTCTCTTAGCTGCCTCTTTAAACTGTCAAAGTTTGCCCTTCTGAAATCTGGTACTTTAGTGGAATTTTCCTTACGTCTGCCCTGAAAATCTAACTGGAATCGAATTTCTTTGTGATCGCTGTTTGCAAGTTCGTTCCCTACCTCGACATTGCTAATGAGGTTTTCTCTGTTTGACAAAACTAAATCCAATATATTATTACCCCGTGTGGGTTCGGTTATATGTTGACTTAGGAAACAGTCCTGGATCGTCTCGAGAAAATCCTCTGATTCTGAGTTTCCCGTAAGGTCGGTCCAATCTATTTGGCCAAGGTTAAAGTCGCCTACTATACAGACTTTGTTGTGTATGGAAGCCCTGCGCATTTCATCCCAGATAAGTCGCTCATTGACTCTGTCAAGATTGGGGGGTCTATATATTACTCCTGTGATTAATTTTTCCCGACCGTCGCTTAATTCTATCCAAATTGTTTCTGTATTCCTCTCAGTTTTTATTTCCTTATTTATTTCACACTTCAGATTATCCCTAACATAGATTGCTACTCCGCCTCCTTTCCTGGTCTGCCTATCGGTATGGAACAGTTTGTAACCCGCAATTTGGTATTCGACTGGTAATTCACGTGTGTCTAGGTTGATCCATGTTTCAGTGAATGCAATTATATCGATTTCTTCTGTACATACCAAGGCCCTAATATCATCCATTTTGTTTCTCATACTTCTACTGTTCGCGTAATATACATTTAAGTTAGTCGTGTTCTGAGTCCTTCCCTTACCGCGTTTAGTTTTAAACTCCCTGTCTAATTTAGTTATGTCATCATTCCTAACACTATTTCCCTGTAATCTTTCGCCTTGTTTACCCGCTCCCACTGCAGTCTCCTCCACCCCCGTGCCCCTATGTTCTCTTAGCAGTTTAAAGACTTCGATATCTTTTGAACTGCCCCCTCTAGAGCCCCAGCCAGGGTTGCTACTCCATCCCTGACAGGTGCACCCCATCCCTAGCATAAAGGTCCCTTCTGCCATAGAAGTTGTCCCAGTTGTCAATGAATGGGACTGATATTGACTTGCAATATCTGTCAAGACGGTCGTTAACACCAACTGCCCTTGACAACCATTCACTGCCAACTCTCCTTCTAGGCAGGACACCGCATATGATAGGGATCCCTCCCTTAGTCCTAATACGATCTATGGCTGCCTTGAACTTATCAAGAAGTTCCTCGCTCCTACACCGGCCAATATCATTGCCTCCTGCACTGAGGCAGATAATGGGTTTGTTCCCATTACCAGACAAGATATTGTCCATCCTGTCAATTATATCCCCCACCCCAGCTCCTGGCAAACACACCCTCATCCTATTTTTGTTTTTACCACAAAAGGCCCTGTCCATGTACCTTACCTGTGAGTCACCAACAATTAAAGTTTTTATACCTTCCTTGTCATCCCTGTCCCTGACTGTACTAACGTCCAATTCGTCTATCAAGGGACTGAACGGGTTGGTACACTTAGCTGTTGTTGTCGTTGTTGTCGTATCCTTGGTGTGCTTCTTCACCAAAAGCTTTGTCTTCCCACTACTCACAATTTTCCACTCGCTTGATTTTTCGTCAGCCACTGGCTTTACTCGTCCAGCCTCTCCTTTTAACATCGCCAGCTCTTCCCTTAATTTCAAGTTCTCCAACTTGACCTTCGCCAATTCTTCAGTGGACCACTCCAGTTTGGTCACCAAACTCTCATACCCAAGACCGCACCTTGCTCTGGCCATATCTGATAATTATCCCTCCGGAGCTAACCCTGCCGTGACCTTTCCCCTAGTGAGGTCAGAAGGGAGGGTTTGTGGGGGTGATGCATGACAGGTCTACTCCAGCTTTATGTGTCAATGGTTCAAAACTTTATTTATTTGTTCGCAAACAGAGATCATATATTGTAATTCACCAACACGGTTTGCCCTAAAGGGAAATGTAAAACGTGCAGCCTATAATGGTGGAATGATTTGGGGTCAGGCAACAGTAACCCAACCAGACATTCCTAGTCCTACTAACTGGGGCTGGAAAAAGTAAGGAGATATGTGGCAAATACACTGGACAGTCCTTCCACCAATAGCAGCAAACTGCCAAAAACTGACCAAGTGTTCTTGCAAGAAAGACTGTGGACAGCAATGTAAATGTATCCGCTCTTTTCTCACTTGCACAGCTCTGTGTGGATGCACATGCCAGCAGCTGTAAATATGAAAGAATTCTTATAACAATATCTCCCAAGGATATGAGCAAGATAACAACATGTTACTCATTGTTTAAATAAGAATCGCTTACACTTATTTTTTTTTAAGAAAAGAGGTAAAAGTATGTGGAGAACCATTGCTTTATGTATAAAAGACATGTCTGAGGGTTCCAAAACAATCATAATCTGTTCCAGCATACTTTAAAATATAGAAATAGACACCTTATGTGCACAGATTGCCCAGTAATAAGACATTATATGTAAAAACAATATATAAAATATAATTTGATTACGCAAATATGACGGCCATCAAGGAAAATTTTGCAATTTTGAATGTCCAATCGGATAGATTTGAATGTTCTTACCAAATTTATGCTTATATCATCATTTGCATGAATGCACCTATTACCCACTCCACTAGCAGGGCTGACTGTATATGATGAGACAGCTCAGACATACTGCCTCAGGTTCAGGAATAAAAAGGACTTCACAAGAGACAAATGGAATTTGCTGTTTAGTTTAACAAACTATCTTAAGTATATGACTTTCCTTTTGTTTTACTTGAAACATAGAATATAATAATTTTGCAGGTTCCGGTTACCTGTGAAATCACTAATTAAAGGTGAACCGGAAGCAACATGCATAAATGTTTATGGAATAAGTTTTAAAACTCAAATTGTCTTTTCTCCATTTATTAAAAAAATAAACTATTACACAATTACTAGGATGTCACCATAATTAATGCTCCGAACTGTGAGCGTGAATAATGGACGAAGAGTATGTGTAATTAGCTTCATAAGCACTCATTTAGTGGGCGTGAGAGACAGGAACAGACTGGCGAAGGGCCGGCTACTTTATTCATGACTCTGCAGTCAAGAGACAAGAGTTCAGTAGAAATATACTGTCACATGTCCAATGGATGACTACTCATGGCTCATTGGAAAGTTACTGTGGGTGATGTAAACATATAAACCTAATGTATATAACCCACATTTATATAAGGATTACTGTTTATTAGACAGGGGGCTAATACATTCCTCGGCCACCACCCTCCGAGATGCACGAGGAGTTAACTAACCTAGCAGAAAGCCCTATAGTTATATCTACCCATGTTACATGCAAGTGTGTTGAGGCACTAAACTGAGAAAGTTGTGACCGTGGGTTGAGCAACTATTGTATTCCTAGTCTGAAGTGCTTTACGGGAGAGTATATTATGGTGAATTTAGATGATACTGACTTATAGTAGCAACACATAAATATCGCTGCCAATGTCAGCACAATAGTGAAAACAATAAGCTGGGAATAGCAAATCCCGATGAAAAATCGAATGACAAGTCATTATCCAAAGAAGCGAAATGAGTTTCATTCAGATAAGAAACAAACTTCAATTTATCTGAAACTATACTAAGTTCACTGAAAGTCATATTGAGAGTAGGAAACAAAGGAATCAAATCCGAATTTAGATTTAAATTCAATGCAAAATGTTGATGGGAAGGCAAGGTTTTCATCGAACTACAGGTGAGTTCGCAATAGTGCTTACCACCATCCTGGCACTGTAAAATGACACTGGTTTCTGCAGGGAAAATACAAATATTGCACATAATGAAGATGTGCATGAAACGCAGTTTTCTTGGAAATAGGGGTTTAAGTAGGTAGAAAGGTAGTAGGCAGCTACCAAACCGGGAGGTACTACCGCCTGGTAAGTTTTTGGAGGTATAATGTGTTTTCTAATGTTAGACCCTGCTGCTATATGGCATCACAAAAATTGTGACCAATTCCCAGGCTGCTCATCTGTCTTTCTGCCTCATTTACACACAACTGCAGGTCTCAATTGTTTCTCTTACTTAACAACACAACATACATATAAAGTTTCTCACTATTGATTTTGTTTTTAATTTTTATATTTCTTTATAGTTCTTTATTATTATTTTTATTATTATTATAGTGTTATTATTATAATTGTTATAATTATTATTTTATTTTACTTTTTTTGTTATAAATTTTATTTACTATGAATAATTTAATTATTACATTTTTGCCCTCAGGCCCTGATGTGGGTCAGTGACCTGTGCCCAGGTGGGCTAATCCCCATAAAAAAAAAGAAGAAAAAAAGTACATTGTTTTAGTGCTGTGCTAGCGTTCGTTTGTATGATAGCCAGTCGGAATAAATACGAATGCGTAGGACGGGCACAAATATAAAAATTTAGGTATGACGTTACCCTAGAATTGCATTGTGGATTTAAAAAAATCACATTTAGAAAGTTTAACTTTAAGTCCCGCCATAGAAAGTTTATGGAGTTTGGCAAGATGATTGTCTACACCTTTACTGACTACGATGATATCATCTGAGCAGGCACATACTGTGGTGCATAATGAACCACCATCATAGTGTATTTCGAAGGCCGAAAGACATAAGTAAAAATTCAAAACGGCTCAGAGGAGTGCTACAAGCAGTAATCTCACGAGATTTCTCGTTATGAGAAATTTGCCAATATCTGCTAAAAAGATCAAGGTTACTAAAAGTAGCATTATACTTATATAAAGACTGAAATATATCGCTCAGGACAGGCATCGGGTACGTATCCGGGATAGTCTGTTCGTTGACGCGCAGAAAATCATTGACTGCGCAAAGCACCATCCTTCTTTAGGACTAAAAACAGTGGGCTACTGAAAAGAGATTTTGAATGTGTGATAACTTCTTGTTCCAGCATATCCCGAACCATGTGTTGTACTACAGCGTGTTGGCGATGAGGTAGTCTGTAAGCTGGTATGTAAATTGGGTTTGTGACCGGTTTTAAAGATATGTGATACGAAGTTAAACTATTCCGACCTAGCTATTCTCCTGGTAGTCGGCAAGCAACGCCAGGATCCTAGTCTTACCTTGAGGGTGATCAATTACTTTAACATGTGGCGCTATTTTATCTATCCTCTCCTGTCTAGTTTGTGTAAGTGCGTGTGTCACACTACCAACTGGGAATTGTGTAGGCCGTAAAGCAACACAAGTAACATCCCTCTTTCAATATTCTGGGAGAGCTTTTTCTGTTGAGAATGAAGACATCTGTTAGGCTAACCAAGACGAATCGTACTCAATGTAGATTCATATGAAAGACCTTTAACATTTCCTTATGACAGACTACATCAGTCCCAGTATAATCGTCAGGTAAGCGAACAGTGGCCCTGCTTACTTCCTCATTCTGAAAATGCAGAGCATATGTTAAGACTGCAGGTACTACCATCCAACTTTTGCTGCTGTAGTTACGCCGGGTAAATGAGTCTGTCGGGTCTGGGACTTACTGGGACTGGGGATCCAAGAACTTCCTCTTAGTAGGAGTGTCGGATAAAAAATTCACCCTAGTGGTAAGCAATGGAACAGACTTCTGCATGGCACGATAGGTAACGCCACTAAGAGTGATATTATGTTGACTTGGCTGGACATCTATCGTGTTGCATTTAAGCATTGGAAGACCAATTAATCGTAAGCTGGTAAGTTAAGTCTTTGACTATGTAAAACTCTGCCAGAAATGGTTTACCACGTCTAACGAAATGTAGAGGTAGTGTTGCCACCCCTGTATTATCCAGCTGGGCACCAGAAACTCCTGAGAAATCGGTGTCAGTTAGTCGAAGTTGAAATTCTTGGCGAGGAGATCGTCGCTGTAGTTCTTGATAGGACGCTAATTAAAGTACATTTGCGCATGCACCTGTATCTATATCTAGGGCAAGTGAGGTGGAAACCACCCTCACCGGAATAGACAACATTTCTGCTTTGTTCAGTGCCGCTATAACAAAGCTGCAACTGTGGGGTTGCTCTGCATTGGTACGGTTGTACCTATCCCATGTCTTTTAAGAAACGACGCTGATCTTCCCTCGACGTCTTATGATAGCGACGACGTTAGTGCCATTGCTGTGGTACATCATGCCTCATATCCCTATATCGTTGGAAAACTAGATACTCTTCGGAATTATGGAAGGCAGATTCATGATACATACACCACATATCACCTGTCGGTACCATAGCAGACTTAGTCTGAGCAATTTGTCGTGGTCGTGGATTTGTTGCAGGAGTTGTGTGCTGTTGGGGTTTGATACCAACTTGCTGGAGCTGCTAGCAATAGTCAATTGTATGACCTTTGTTGTTGCAGTATTTGCATACTACAGGTTGTTTTGGTTTCGTGCCGGTATCCTTGGAAGCCCTTTGATGAACCGGGGCCACAGGTAAGACCGTCCTGGCCAGGGAGGTACGGGGTACCGTAAGTGTGATCTTACGTGCAAAAGAAAGAATTGTATCAGTGTGGGCATAATCATTAGTCTTAGCTTGATTATACGCACACTCCCGTATGAACAATATAAATGTCGCAAATTCAAATATGTGTGAAAATTGCTCTAATGTCATTTATTCGTCAGCATCCAGCCAAGTCGAACCACTGAAATTAGCCATGATATATTGACAGCCGTCATCCGTTATGGAGACACTTTTCATAATATCCTGTACCCGAACCAGACAAGGAAGACAAGGCGATCAAAAAATTCAATTTAGGTAACCATCCAGTGCTCCCAAATAAAAAATATCAATTCAAGCACTTCAAAACACACGATATGAAGGATGAACAAGGCCACTAGCATCCAAGAGTTCACTCGCGAGACTACCTTCCTTTATTGTGACTGCGGACGAAAGCCTGGTGATTCTCATCTCCGTTTATTGCAATGTTCTGCAGTACATCCTCACATGACCGTAAAAACGTAACTAGGTGATAATCATCCTCTGCCTTGAACTCAAGAATGCGGCCATTTTGTGGTAATAACTTTAGATGTCAGAATTATTAGTTGACGTGCCTGAGCCAGCTGCAGCCATGGTTAGTTGGTTGTTTAGACAACTTAGATGTCACTGGAGGATTAGTTAATGCCGGAGATAAAGGAAGATTGTCTGACACACTGAGTTTCGGTGTGGGATGAGAGGGAACAGGCCCATAATGAGGTGTTGTGTCGTACATTCGACCTGACCTAAGTTGGGTACGGTGTAAATCGCCAAATGATTGATCGATTAATTGTTCACTACTTTAAATGGAACTGTGTCGCTATAAATGAGTTTGTGTTACTTGGAAATCTTCTGGAAGGCCAGTGTCAATGCCAGCTCTGGTAAGAGGCACCGTGTCAGACGGTACTGCATGTTCTGAATGTTCAATCACTGTTGTAACATTCCACTAATTGCGTAATGTCTGAACCCTGTAAATGAAATTAATTATCCATAAATGATAAATCAATAATACATTATTATACTAAACAATAACCTTGGGCACCCATTCACAGTAAATGAATTAAATTATAAGTAAATGATAAGTGAAAATACTAATTTTATATGTCAATAATATATAAGGTAAGGCACTTATTAATTAAAAGCTAGCCTATCACAACATCTGACGTGTGGTTGGTATGCTGTAGAATATGTGTACAGTGTGCAAAAATCTACTGCATGTCTGAGAAAATACCTATTACGAAGGCTATATTGAAGTACAAGGACTTGATCTAAGTACGAAAACTTGATTGAAGTTCTGGCCTTGAAGTACGTAGAGTTCTGCGGAGGAATCGTGTCTCAGCTGATGAGAAGTATGTTACGGAGTGAAATCCAAGATGGCGTCCTGCAATGGCGTTAGAGTGATGTTTCCAATATGGTGTCTATGATGTAGTAGTTGGCAGGAGCTGGAAGATATGATCACCTAAGCGATGTCGATCACAAATGTCCGATGGAACCCCGGTGCACTGGGTCGCATGGCGGGTAACACGGTGGGTCATTAGGAGCAGCCACTGACAGTGTTGACCAAAAGTCGAGATAGTACTGAGCCAGATGTTGACCAATCAAAACAACATTGAGCTGAAGACTGGGGTATGCTCACCCTTGGGGGGGGGGGGGGCCTGAGGCTGGGGTGCTGCCTGGTGGTGGGGTGCTTCTTGATGCTGGGGTGCTTCTGCTCACTGACTTGTTGTGCTTAGTAGTTGAAAACAGTTATGAGAACATCTTGAAGACAGAGATGCAAAAACCTTCAGTGTGTGGTAATGCTGGGGTGTAATGCTGCAGTGTTGCCACATTAAAGTTATAAAATGTATTAAAACACTTACAATAATTATTATGAAGCTTCACATAGAATATGCTTGAGAACCCGACTGGAACTTGACCATAGACCTGTGTTTGACTACTGCACGACCACTGCTCCACCCCCATTACTCGATCTCCCGACTCGATGTTCCGGACCTCGAGTCATGGATCAGGGATACATTGGATGGCCCATAGCTCGGGCTCATGGTTAGGCTCTCCGGAGCTCCGTCTCTGTGTTGTTCAGATCTCGAACGTAGTTGTAATGTAGAGGTGCACCAGGGAGGAGGGCAGAGCATTCCAGGACGGACGAGTGTGTGGAGCTGGTGTGGAGCTGGTCGGCGGAGCAGGTTGTGGTTGATAGCAAATTGTGTTACTCTGTCTTAGAATGTAATGCAAGTTTGTAATGTTTATGTATATTTCTATGTGGTAGGAATAGGATGATTGTTAGTGGAGATGTTCGGGGTACTTGGTTCTAACTACAAGGGCGAACATAAACACCTGTAGAGTTCTGTAGGTTCTATTCAACGGAAATATACAAGGGTGCTTACAAGCGCCGGTATTCTCTACACTCCTATATGGGTCAACTGACCTCTCTCTGACCTCTCAGGCGACATGTGATAAGTGGTACATTAGCAGCTTCCAGATGTTGCCAGGCACATTTATCTAAGCGTGTGGTGACATGAAACAGGGGCATTGCCACACGCTACTGACTAGAGAAGTAATGTATATATATAGGGTACATACATGGTATACATACAACGTACATAATATACATACAGTTAGAGTATTGTTTTATTTTATGTAACTGTTGTATGAGTGTGGCAATTGTTAAGGTTTGTTTATTGCTGGTTGTTGGTGTTTCTTATCAATATATTGCGCATTGCTACATTGCATTTGCTACTCCTCTCCTATAGTGATGTAGAATACCTGAGTAATACTGAATACTACAAGAGCAATAGGCTAAACATGAGGTGAAATGTAAGTAAACAAAACCTTAGAGTATGTGGGGGTCGGTTACCGCCCGGTTCCTGGTATGGTGTCCAGCTCAGGAACATATGTACGCAACAAAATTAGGGACCTATTCGGGAGGAGATGTTCCATATGTATGGTCGTGTAGATTTTGCTTTGTTTTGTTATAATACTAATTTCATAAGTATAGGTACCGATTAAGTGTTTGTAAATTTCCATGTAAACTATTCAGTCCTCGGTATTTATATTCTACTCTACTATTTTATCTAAGTTGTATGAAGGAGGTAGTAAAGTTATTCGAGATGACTTGTGATGTAAATGAATTTCTCCAGTCATCCACAGCGGACGCATTGAATGACTTACGTAAATGTGATTTACTGAAAGTTGCTGAACACTTTGAACTGAAGGTTAAGGAGGGTATGAGAAAGCATGAAATTAAGAATGAACTGATTAAGTATTTGGTAGATGAAGAGCTACTTGATGATAGGGCTTTAGACCAAGCTGAAAGTGGAGAGAGAGAGTGTGTTGAACATGAATATCAAATTAAACTCAGGGAACTTGAACTCCAAAGAGAAAGAGAGGAAGGGGAGAGAAAGACAGTAATGAGAGAATTAGAAATTAAGAGAAAACTTAGTCTGAAGGAGTTAGAGTTAAGAGGCCCACTTCCTGCAGTCACCACTGTTCCCTTCAGTGTTTCTTATAATATTAAGTTAGTTCCTCCATTCCAAGAAAAGGCTGTAGATAAATATTTTAGATATTTTGAGAAGGTAGCCATGAGTTTGGGATGGAACAGTGGACAGTACTCCTCCAGTCTGTGTTCGTAGGAAAAGCTCAGGAAATCTATTTGTCTATGTCACTAGATGACTGTAGTGACTATGAGAAGGCGATGTGTGCTGTGCTGAAAGCGTATAAGTTAGTGCCTGAATCTTATTGGCTTGAATTTCGTAATTCACGCAAGCAGGATAGTCAGAGTTACTTAGAATTTGCAAGGGAGAAGGCTGATATGTTTTTTCGTTGGTGTGAAAGCGAGAAGGTATGTAATGATTATGAGAAACTGTGTCAACTGTTACTGGTAGAAGAGTTTAAGAGGTGTATACCTGATAGAGTTAAAGAGCTTCTTCCGGAAAACAGAGTGGATACACTAGAAGAAGCAGCCCATATGGCAGAGGATTATTCTCTCATACACAAACTACCTAGTAACTTCGTAAAAACTAACGCCTCGCCTCAATTGTCTCAGCCGATAGGTAAGCGAAGTTATTTTAAGGAAGACACTACAAGCTCTCGCCTGAGTTTTGATTTTGATAACAGAAAGCCCATATGATGTTTTAACTGCAAATTGTTGGGTCATACAATAAGTAATTGTTGATTTCTTAAAGACAGAGTCCAATAATGCTCCAACAGCTCTTGCCAGTATAAAGAATTCATACAATGTAAAGTTCCCTAGAAAAGATTCACAATGTATCCTTCCAAATCTGCAGGTAGGACCACCTCCAATCCCAATCCGGTCTGGCTGCTCCAGGAGCTCCAGCCGGAACCACCGAACGGGCCGCCTATAGGCAAAGGCCCGTGTCGGACTACTGTCCGACAATCTCAACAACAACAACAACAGGGAGCAGAGTTGTCTGGTCACTGTGTAGTGATGCAGTATACCAGGAAGGGGTGGCTGCCCAGAGGTAACATAGACGACTGCTGTAAACACTGCTGTATACATGACGACCCTCACTTCTTCACCTTCGACGGTCACCAGTACGCCTGGCACGGTTACTGTAACTACTCCATGGCTCAGACTGACATGACTTATGACCCCGAGGCTGGTGTCTTCAGTGACTTTGAGAAGTGTTTTGGGGGTCCTTCCTGCCTCGGAAACACCACTTTCAAGGACGATAAGCACACCGTGATATCATTGGGCTCCAGCGTGTTCAACCTACTGGTGAATGGCGACACCCTACACGGTGCCTGTTATTGGGCCGGAACAAGTGCGGTGTTCATCCAAAGTTCATTCTGTTCTGGGAGGTGCAAAGGCCAGTGTACTATGTTACTAGGCTCCTCAAAGCTTATGGTGCAGCGCTGCCGCCATCGTCTGGACGTGTGGGCTCACCCCACACACTCAGACAACCTGGATGGTCTGTGTGGACACTTCAACTTCGACAATACTGATGACTTCACTAGCAGGCAGGGCGAAGTGCACCCGCTCGAGTATTTCCCGTCCACTTTCTCTCATTCCTGGTGTACTGCCAGACTGGAGGTCACTATTACTAAGGGTAAATACTTAACTCGAATCTTAATTTCTAAGGGTCGCTGCCACCAGACCCCCTCTGGACAGCATGTAGCTCGTTAGGTAGCATGCAGAGTGGACTAGGCATTGGGTTAGGTTTTCCATTGACCAGATCGATAAGGGGAAAGAAGGGTGAAACCATAACATGTCTTAATTAATTTATTCCTTATAAAGCATACTGGTAAAAAACATACAAATGAATTGGTCTTTCTCAGAAGAACAACGAAAATGATGGTTACCCAGATGGGCACCAGACGTCTTACATTAATGGCGTGTCATCCACATACTTATTGCATAACAATCTGTGACCACCTTACCTCGGTCATTCCTTCTTACACTATCCCTTAACACATCAGATTGCTCCACCTGTATGGAATATAGCACCGTCGGTTATCATACATAGTAGCACCATCTCAACACACATGTTACACTCCATACCTGCAAGTATGGGATTCCTTGTAGCTTTTAGGTATACACAACAGGCACCTCGTTCGCACACCGCCCTAGGTGGGTAAAGACGAGGGCTTCACCAAGAGACATACCAGTACTATTTCTACGCCTGGTATTATAGGTCGCTCCAAGTGACGACAGCAGAGTTTCTCACGGTCTTCTTATTTGTTATTACTCATTTGGAGTGGTGTGCTGGAAATCCACAGGTTCACAGTGGATTGGCATAGCTGGGAGTAGTCACCACCTGTTGGGACGCTCATAGGGATAATAGATGCCGGGCAGCAAGGCACTCCGACCGCATGGAACCTGAGGTGACGGTAGAACGGAGGGTACTGAGAAATAATGCCTGACGGGCGGTTATCACACCCCCTAACACATTACTATTACACTTATATATCAGGCAAAGCTTTAAACTGTAATAACTTCTATATAAGCCTTACTTATAGGGCGGGATATAGCCGGATAGGACACTGACCTGAGGTGACGGTAGAACGGAGGGTACTGAGGGCAGTGCCCTGCCTCTCGTCACCGCGTAGGCCTACAGTTTCCAATCTTTAATTTTTACTTTTATTTCTTACGGTTCTCACCTGAACACTTTTCGGTATATTGTCACTCACGCCGTATAAACATATATTTTAATCCTAAATTACACACTAAGGTAAGGTCTTGGTTTGTTAGTTCGTGGGTAAATTCATTGAGTTATAATATCAACGCGGCACACCCGAGGCGGATACATGAAGCGCCTTAAAACAAAGGCTGAATGTTCATGGCGGGGGTGTATCAACTTCACTTAAAACTGTAATGAGGGATCCTCCTCTCACACATTGTACTATTTGAACACAGACATAAGATTCTCTGATCACTGTACCTGTCGTGGGTATATGTCACGTGAGGATACGAGGTGTATTAAGTTCATACCGACGCATACAAGATATTTCCTTTCAAGTATAGTTTCTGGGTCACTTCCAACACCTCACATAGTTCTGATACATTTATCCTTTTTCCAGATCATTGTTCTCATGTATTTTCATATGATATCTGTGGAAGTTATGTTCGCTACACGCTCACAGATGTAAATAGTATGACCTTCAAACCCTGATTCACACTTAGTCCTATAGTACACTAGTCCGGCTCAACTGGACTTTAACATTCATCTTATGGATACCCTGAGTTCTCCTTAATGCTATGAATACATACAATTAATATGATATAACTGTACCTGGGTACAATACAACACATGGTCTAGTAACATTGAGTAGGTGAGTTATCCTTTATCAATGTTTCCCGTTTTCTGAGGTTCTCCAAGCGCGGTGGATTTGAATGTTATATAGCGTAATATGAATTAAATGGGTTTTTTAGGAATGACAATAATGTGTGCAGTACACTGGAGGACGCAGGACCAAAACGACTACAGATGTCGGCAATGCAAGGGCTATCACCTCCCAGAGTCGATCGTCTGTGCTGAGCTGATGAGCGGCAGCTGGACAGGTGCAGGAGTATGTGTGAAAAGTACTTGAGGTCCATCATTGACCAGACGACTAGGGCTCATCATGGCACTAAGGCACTTTGACATTTATATATCCTGCTAAACACCCTGTAAAGATGTTCACTGATCATAATCCACTGACTTTTCTTGAGAGATTAAGTAATAAGAATCAAAGAATTGCACTCCACCTTTAGAGGTGATGATGATGATGATAATGAAGATAAAATGGCAATGGTTTGCCATGGGAAAGGAGAGAAGAGGTAAGGTAGAAGGAAAGTTATGAAATGGGAAGTAAAGTAATAAAAAATAAGAGCAGGTGGGCTATCCACCTAGCAGAGACGATTTGATTGGCTGTGGTGAAGGCCGCACGAAGAGGTCGCCCAAGTTCAAAGGGGACGAGGGGGGGGGGGGGAGGGAGGGAGGCTAAGCTAGCAAGCAAGGAGTTGTTTGTTATTGTGTTAGTTGAAGAGGTCTACTAGGTCCTTGTGTAACTAGTAGAATACCCTCATCTATATTTTTAATATTATGGTCGAAAATAAGGTGTAACTGGCGTCAAGAAGATATTTATGCTGTGGTGTATAATGGGTCTGGCTCTTGGGTGCTTGTTAGTGTTGGTCAAAAGGAGGTGTAGATAAGGAGGTGTTATTTGTTTACTGTTTAGTGTACAGCAGTTCTGGCTCTTGAGCGTTATAGAGAAGGCTTTTAGGCCACCAGTTGCGTGATCTTGTGGTGTCCTCTGTTTTTAGTTGAGTATCTATTTCGTCTTCCATGACTTCTAGTTTGTACCATACTCCCTGTGCTTGTCTGTATGTTTTTATGTTTGATGGCAAAATGTTGTATTTTTCGTGAAGTTCTTTAATTTTGGTTGTGTATGGGGGACGTTGTTTGGAGGCTCTGCTGATGGCTTTGTTTTGTGCTGCCTGGAGTTTTAATTGGTTGGTTGAGGTGGAATCTGGAGTTGCAAAGATATAACCACATCAAAGGTAAAGAAAATGTATTGGCGGACACTTTGTCCAGAGGCTGAGATTGATTGTTTCGACAGTTATTTATTTTTTGTTGGCAATTTTAGTGTATGTTATAATATCCCGATTTCACAATGTGTTTTAGAAGTCTATTAATATAATCTTAATCACACAGAGTGTTGAAGGGTTTTTGGCAGCTATGTTTTATGGTGATTTATCATAACAGTTATAATGTTTGTATAACCTAGTGATATGTACAGATTCTATATTGAACCCATCTATTGTTAAAAAAAAAATGTCTAACACCTCTTTTTTTTCCCTTTAAAGGGGGAGGTATTTCGAAACATCATATAGAATATGCTTGAGAACCCGACTGGTACTTGACCATAGACCCGTGTTTGGCTGCTGCACGACCAGTGCTGCACCCCTGTTACTCGATCTCCCGACTCGATGTTCCGGACCTCGAGTCATGGATCAGGGATATATTGGATGGCCCATAGCTCGGGCTCATGGTTAGGCTCTTCGGAGCTCCGTCTCTGTGTTGTTCAGATCTCAAACGTAGTTGTAATGAAGAGGTGCACCAGGAAGGAGGGAAGAGCATTCCAGGACGGACGAGGGTGTGGAGCTGGTCGGTGGACGGCGGAACCGGTTGTGGTTGATAGCAAATTTTGTTACTCTGGCTTAGAATGTAATGTAAGTTTGTATTGTTTATGTATATTTCTATGTGGTAGTAATAGGGTGATTGTTAGAGTATTGTTTTATATTCATGTAACTGTTGTATGAGTGTGACGATTGTTAATGTTTGTTTATTGCTGGTTGTTGGTGTTTCTTGTCAATATATTGTGCATTGCAACATTGCGTTTGCTACTCCTCTCCTATAGTGATGTAGAATACCTGAGTAATACTGAATAGTGCATGAGCAATAGGCTAAACATGAGCTGGAATGTAAGTAAATAAAACGTTTGAGTCTGTGGGGGTCGGTTACCGCCCGGTTCCTGGTAAGGACGTCAAACAACTGTTCAATTTAATGTGTATTGTCATAGAGCCGCTGCCACCTTATGTTGCAGTTTCCGGTTACCTGTGGAATCACTAATTAGAGGTGAATTGGAAGCACTATTCATAAATGTTTATGGGTTAAGTTTAAACCCAAATGGTCTTTTCTCCATTTTTAAGAAAATTTACTATTTTGCACAAGTGCTAGGATATCACCATAATTAATGCTACAAGCTGTGAGCGTGAATAACTGATGAAGAGTATGTGTAATTAGCTTCGTAGGCACACGTCTAGTGGCCATGAAACACAAGAACACACTGGCCGGGAGCCGGCTACTTTATTCATGACACTGCAGTTCAAAGACGAGAGTTCCGTGGAAATATGTTGTCACATGTCCAATGGATGACTACTCACGGCTCATAGGAAAGTTACCATGGGTGATGTAATTATATAAACCTGATGTATATAGCCCACATTAATATAAGTATTATTGCCTGTTCGCCTGGACTAATACACTAATTATAACATATAACAGTACTGACCATAGTTAAAGTACATGGAGGACAAATATCATCTAAGAAGCAAATTCACCCATTATCGTCACGTTTTTTATCAAGGTGGGTTGTAAAACTCCTAAGATAAACACTTCCTTTGGTTACAGTGGTTAGGCTGCCCTCTGTACGAAAAGGGTGCGAATATACGTCACCATAGTCTGATCTGCCATTTATAACTAAAAGGAACTTTTACGAAATGACGACCTGAGGAAGAAGTGTACTAGAAGTACCGTTGAAGAAAAAAGAGAAAGAATGTACGGATAGACCATCGTAGAGAGCCATCATTAGGATGGAAAGGTGACAGGTACTTATGCCAAATCGGTGGATAGTGAGGCATGTGAGGCACTTGCATGCTGGAAGGATATGAAAAAGTAAAATTTGGAGGATATGGGATGACAGAGGGTGAATGTGTTGAAAGGTGGAGGGTGGAGGGTGTTACGAGTGTCGGAAATAAGAACCAATGAATAGATTACACTGGTCAACAAAGTTTTTGGTGCATTGCTATAAACACTTGATTCTACCTAATTTGGGTGTGCTGATCTCATATCTGAAGTTAGTTTCTTTCTGTAAGCTCTAGTTTTTTTGCAATCAAGGTATTTTGAAATTTCAAAATTTCGTCTTCGTCTTATTGACCTCGTCGTCTATCTTGAAAAATATGTCATTAAACTGTCATTAAATTAGCTGGGTAATAAACAATAAAATATTACATATTCTAAATTTATTCAACAACACAATTTGAAACATGTTCCATCTAAAACAAAGGTTGAAATTTGTATAAAACTCATTGTTAGGTAAGAAATTTGTTACTATGAGGAGACAAAGCCCAATCACATTTTAGCCAGGTAGGAATTTGCGCTTGAAGCTCTTGCGTTTGTGAAATGTCTCAGGGCACTCTCGTTTAATGCTCCAGCAGTAGTCTGCCATCATATGTTTGTCCCATCTCCCTTGGTAGCGGTCTTCCATGGTCTTGAGATCCTGATGAAACCGCTCGCCTTGCTCGTCACTTACTGCCCCTAGGTTCTCAGGGAATCTATCAAGATGACTATATAGGAAATGGAGTTTGACACTCATATTGCATCCAAGGTCATGAAAGGCTGACAACATGGTTGCTACAAGGGTTTCATAGTTGTCAGCCTTTTTATTACCAAGAAAGTTTTCCATTACCGCCACAAATGAAAGCCATGCACCCCTTTCCTTGTCGTCCATCTTTCTGACAAAGTCTTGATCACGTACAAGTGCACGAATTTGTGGTCCATCAAACACACCTGCCTTTATCTTCTCAAATGACAAAGCAGGGTGAGCAGAGACTATGTGTTGGAAGCATTCACCATCAGTATTTAATGCTCTGACAAACTGTTTCATCAGGCCCAGCTTGATATGGAGAGGAGGAAATATGATCTTTTCTCGACTGACGATTGGATCATTGACAATGTTTGGCATACCAGCTTCCAGAGTCTCACGTAAGGGCCACTCCTTCAGGTTCCAATGCCTGTCTCTAGCTCGGCTGTCCCACATGCAAAGAAAGCAGGGATACTTTGTAAATCCTCTTTGTTGGCCAAGAAGGAAGTTCACCATTTTGAGGTCAACACAAATTGTCCAGTTGTGCTCATGGTATTTTAGCAGGTGAATCACAGTTTTAATGTCATTATACTCCTCTCGTAAGCACACAGAATGACCCACTGGAACAGCTGCATAGACATTACCATTATGTAGTAGCACACACTTCAGGCTACGCTTACAACTATCTAGAAATAATCGCCAGTCATTTGGACTATACAATGGAATCCCTAATTCCTGGAGAAGACCCGGGATATTATGACAGTAAACAAACTTATTCTCCTCTGTAAAGAATGGCACAAAATCCTGTTCCCGCTTTCTGAAGTCTGAAACTTTTGTGGTCTGGTTCAGTAGAGCCTTTTCTTGCAACCTAGAAGCTAGAACTTCTGCTGCATTTTTGGAGAGACCCAAATCACGCACAAGGTCATTCAGCTCTGGCTGACTAAACTTCTGAGGGGTTGATGACTCTGGTGTACCATCAGAAGAATCGTCGGAATCTGCAAGTATTTCTTGAGTTTCATGTTCACTCTCTTGGTCTTTGTCGCTTCCCTCCTCTTCAGCTGGAGACAACCCATTAAAAACTGGAACTGGTAGCTCATCAGAGTGCAAAGTAGGTCGAATTGCTGAAGGGATACTAGGATACGATATTTTATGTCTGTTTTTCTTGCCAACACCCTTCGTATTGATCAGACAAAAATAGCAGTCAGTTGTGTGGTCCTTCGGTTCTCGCCAGGTCATGGGAATTCCGAACGGTAAGCCCTTACGTTTTCCTTTTGTCCAGTCACGCAGCATTTCTTCGCAGTTATGACACACAGCATGTGGAGCCCATTCTTTGTCTTGGTCGCCAAGAGTAAGTCCGAAGTACGCTTTATAGCCGCGCCTCACAAACGATGTTATATTGCGCCTCTGACGAATAAGCGTGAAGTATCCACAAATATAACAGAAGGCATCAGGTTTGTTCACACATTGATTTCTCTTTGTAGCCATGACCAAATCTGAAAGAAAAAACAGACAAAATTATATCTCCCTATTGATACCATAATCGTGTAATTAATTAATTTGACCGCAAACGGCTAGAATGTAAAACCTCAAAATGCATGAAAACTGGAGCATGCAGAACAAAACTGGTTTCAAATATGAAATCAGCAGATCAAAAATGGTAAGAAACAGTAAAGAAATCTCATGCAACTGGGAATTATAAAAAATTTGTTGTCCTGTGTTATTGGTCGGCATATGAACTTCGAAGGATTCGTTGTGTAGACACCAAAGCAGTTAAAATTTTGATATTATATGTTATGCTTGAAATGTAGTAACATTGGATTCGATGTGTTAGGTAAAACAAAGTTTTGTTTATTATATTATCCCGAATGGTTGTATGTGGATTCACAACGTGAACCGCTTTTGTTTGTGACGTCATTTCCGCCCGCCTCTGCTCGTTTGGTTTTGCCTCTCAGACCCGGGTACAGGAGTATTGAGCTAGCAGTCACAAGATAAGCATCTACTCTCCTAGTGTATATTTCTAGTGGCATAACGTGTAAACCTTGCTCGACTTTTAAGAACACCAAGTATTAAAAAGTGATTTATATGTGAGATTTATGTGACTGGTTGGGTGACTATTGGTGTTCAAGATTCTCTTCCTGTGACAGGGGTTACGTTTTTACTGGGTAATGATATTGCAGGAGCCAGCGTGTGCCAGATCCTGTGGTATCTTCGACTCCTACAGTAGAGAATAATACTGGTTTAATTGAAGAAGAATACCCAGATTTATTTCTTTTATGTACAGTCACAAGTAGCCAGACTTCGGAAAAAGGTACAGACCGTTCCTTCAGCTCTGTATTGCTGATAGTAGTGCACCTGGCAATGATGAAAATGATTTAGGTATTGAGAATCTGTTTGTCAGTCAGGATGATTCATTTGATAGTGACATTGGTGGGGGAGATGTGAGTGAAGCTAAAGATTCAGTTAACATTCATTCCCCCAAATCTGAAGCTGATCTCTCTTCTGGTGACAACATTACCATTCAGAAAGTACCTGGCACTAGGGAAAAACTGATAGATGATCAGCAGAGTGACTCCGAATTAGCTGAACTATGTAGGAAGGCTGTGGATATGGAAGAAGCGGCTAACTTGCCTGTTTGTTACTACATGGATTCAGGGTTACTTTTGAGGAAGTTCAGGTCTGTATCTTGAAGTTAGCACACGACTTTTTGGGAGGACATTTATGAATTAGGAAAACAAACAAGAAAATTTTGTCGCATTTTTACTGGCCTGGAATGTTGCCAGATACTATAGAACTTGCCATGAATGTCAGATGGCTGGGAAATCGAATCAGGTCATAAAACCTGCTCCCCTAAAACCCACTCCTGTGGTAGATAAACCATTCAGCAGGGTTTTAATTGTGTAGGTCCTCTCCCAAGAAGTCGACATGGCCACCAATATTTGTTAACAAACATGTGTACTACCACCAGGTACCCAGAGGCTATACCATTGCGAAACATCAAAGCAATGAGTGTGGTAAAGGTTCTGACTAACTTCTTTACATAATATGACATTCCTAGAGTTGTACAGTCGGATCAGGGTACGAACTTCACTTCTTTCCTTTTCCAGAAGGTGATGAATGAATTAGTTATTAAGCAATACTTAGCTTTTGCGTATCACCCTCAAACCCAAGGTGCCCTTGAGGGGTTCCACCAGACTTTTAAATTTATGTTTCGGAATTAATGTCTGGAGTCTGATAACGAGTGTGATGGAGTGCCACTTATGATGTTTGTCATAAGAGAGAGTCCCTAAGACTCTCTAGGATTCATTCCCTTTGAAATGATTTTTGGTCATGCTGTAAAAGGTCCTATGGCCATGTTGAAGGAAAATTGGACAAGTAATTAGATAAAAGTCCCTTTGTTAGTTTATGTAGAGAAGTTTAAAGAGAAACTGAAGAGAGTAGGTGAGATTGCTTGTGAATATCTGTCAGAAGTTCAGGGGAAAATGAAAAAAAAGCAATATGATGAGCATTGTCAAGCTGGAGAATTTAAGCCTGTAGATAAGGTTTTAGCACTCATACCTCTATAAAGAAATCACTTTCACGCTAAATATGATGTTCCATTCACTGTAGTTAAAAAAGTAAATGACCTCAACTATGTCATAGCGACTCCAGGCAAGAGAAAATTAGAGAGACTGACTCATATCAACAGATTGAAACCGTATTTTGGTAGGAGTGAGGTGGTTTGTTCGGTTACAGGAGGAGATGAGGTGGTCCCAGACACTGATTTCCAAGTGGATGTCCCCATAAAAATCTGTATGACCCTACCCATAAATTATTCCATCTTTCACAAAAACAGTCTCAAGATGTGGTGGAGCTGCTGCAGGAGTTCAAACTACTCTTCGGCGATATGCCACGCCAGTGTTCTCTGCTGATGCACGACCTGGACTGCTGCCTGGCACATCTCCCATCAAGCAAGCACCCTACAGAATGAGCTGAAGCAGGAGGTGGAGTATCTGCTGGAACATGACCTAGTTGAGAGGAGCAGTAGTGCATGGGCTGTTTCCTAAACCCGACGGAAGTGTCTGCATGTGTACTGACTACAGGAAAGTCGACCTGGTGACACGTGCTGACGCATATCCATTGCCGCGTATCGACGACATCATCGATAGTGTGCGTCAAGCATTATTTGTCACCAAGCTGGATCTTCTCAAAGGCTACTACCAAGTCAAACTCTCGGAAGAAGCAAAGCAGCTTTCAACTTTCCTCACTGCGGAGGGGCTGTGGCAATACAAATTTATGCCCCTCGGCCTCAATGGAGCATCAGCAACATTTCAGCAAGCGATGCATATAGTGACATCAGGCCTGCCGGGAGTGTACCCCTATCGAGATGATCTGGTCGTCATGAGTGACACATTGGCCGACTCCGTGCACTCTTCAATTGTCTAGTTTCTAGTAGAGTTCAACTTCACCGTAAACCTACCCAAGAGTGAATTCGGACATGCCACCTTAATCTTCCTCGGTCATGTCGTTGGACAAGGGAAATTGCTTCTCAGTCTCCCCACACCTCACAATCGAAAGGCACTCAGAAGATTTCTCTGGATGGCTGGATTCTACAAACGGTTTTGTCAAGACTTTGCCAGGGTGGTCACTCCCCTAACAGATCTGGTCAGCCCCAAAAGAAAGTTTGTGTGGACTAATGACTGCCAGGCAGCATTCGAAAAGGTCCGTGGGTTGTTGGCGATGGCTCCTATACTCAACTCCCAAACTTTAAGAAACAGTTTGTGATACAATCGGATGCGTGTGACACAGCAGTTGGTACTGTGTTAATGCAAAAAGGAAAAGATGGATTATTGCACCTGAACTGTTATTTCTCGGCCAAACTGAAAAAGCATCAACGTGGATATGCCACCATAGAAAAGAAGTATTGGCCCTTTTGTTAGTTCTGGCAAAGTTTGAGGTGAATGTAAGTGAATCACCTTATTCAGTGATAGTTTACACAGATCATAATCAACTTCAGTTTGTTCATAAAATGAGAAATAAGAATCAAAGACTGTTACGGTGGTAATTATCTCTTCAACCGGATAATATAGAAATCAAACACATAAAGGGCTGTGATAATATTGTTGCCGACACTCTAACTCGTGTTGAGTAAAAGTTTATTCAGAGCTTCTTAATCTTTTAAATTAAGGGGAGTGATGTTACGAGTGTCGGAAATAAGAACCAATGAATAGATTACTGGTCCGTATGTGAACTTCGAAGGATTCGTTGTGTAATCACCAAGGCAGTTAAAATTTATATATTATATATTGTTATATTTGAAATGTAGTAACATTGGTTTCGATGTGTTAGGTAAAAGAAAGTAATGTTTATTATATTATTCCGAATACTAATGAACGTGTAAGCATTCAATGGTTGTTTGCCGATTCACAACGTGAACATCTTTTGTTTGTGACGTCATTTCCGCCCACCTCTGCAAGCTTGGTTTTGCCTCTCAGAGCCGGGTGGCGGGAGTATTGGCTGGCAGTCATAAGATAAGTATCTCCTCTCCTATTGTATATTTCTAGTGGTATAACGTGTAAACCTTGCTCGACTTTTAAGAACACCAAGTATTATATAGTGATTTATATGTGAGATTGTGGGTAGTCATATTTTAGAATTCCACGCTAAATAGCTTACTTATTCATGAGTTACCTGTATTGGATAACCACGTTGTCTACGGTAGTTTAATCAAAATAAGTGTTTAGTCTTTATTTTTATGTTACTTGATTGAGTCACTTGTTTGATCAGATTTAGTTTGTCTTTATTTTATCTTTGTACATAACTGATATATTTATTGTTTGTTTGTTAATATATGTAATTAAATGTACTTCATGATTTTCAATATACCCCATAGTTATGGGGTGATGATTTTGGTGGGATCTATTGCTTGGACCTTCGATACAAAGATAGCCGTAATGATAGAGTTAACTCAACTTCAAAAATAAGACAAAGAGAAGTTGAATTTGAATTGCATTGTTACAACCTAAGAGGCCATGGTCGTAACAAGGGAATGAGATTGTGAAGGATGTTGGTTAGGGGAAGGTGTGAATGGACAATGTACAGCAGGATAACAGAAGGAAGGTATAGTCTATTGAAGGATGGGTATGTGGGATGGTGGGGAGTTGGGGTGTGAGTTTGTGGACAGTAGGATTGCGGAATAGTGAACGATGGTGGAGGCTAGGTGACTGATATGTTGGGCGGAGTGAGATAGTAGAGGATGTGATATGTGTGATGAATTGGGATGTTTAGGGTAGATAATAGATAGTGGAGGATGAAGGTGTAGGATTATGGAGGATAGAGGGAGGCAAGTTTGGGAGGGTGGAGGATGGAGGGAACCAGGAGTTAGAGGATGGAGGAAGGAAAGTATAGGTGGCAGGAAAGTATGGGTGGAAGGGGAATGGAGGGAAGGAGGATGGAGGGAAGCAGATATTAGAGGATGGAGGGTTGAGACAGGCAGGTGTGGGAGGGTAGAGAATGAAGGATGATAAGTGTGGGTGGGAGGAGGATGAAAAGAAGCAGGTATTAGAGGATGGAAGATGGAGGGAAGCTAGAGTTAGAGGGTGAAGGGTGGAGGATGAAGGGAGGCAAATGTAGGCGGGTGGAGGAAAGACAAAGGTAAGGGTTAGAGAGTGTAAAGTAAAGGATGGAAGGAGGCAAGGGTGGTAGGGTGCAGGATGGAAGGAAGGAAGAGTTGGAGGGTGGAAGATGGCGGGAGGCAAGGGTAAGATTAGTGGGTGGAGGAAGCGGGTGTTATGGGGTGGAGGGTGAAGGGTGAATGGAGGCAAGTGTGGAGCAATGGAAGATGGAGGGTGTGAGGTGTGGATGGTGGAGCATCAGAAGTGTGCGAAGTAGTAGGAGGAGGTTAACAGGAGTGGAGCACTGGAGGACGGTAATTGGAATGGTGGAGAATGTGCGATAGTGGAGAATGGGAGTGAAGAAAGATGGAGGGAACATTTTGTGGGATCACAATAGAAAAGTGAATGATGAAAGAGGAAGGAGACACAAAAGAGAGGGAGGAGACAGGTCGAGAGTAAGGATGAAGAAGACAAGAAGGAGGGAGGCGACGATGGAGATCATCCTCAGGGATTTAAAAACTCAGGTTTAAAGGCGCATGTGCTTCACAGTGGGGCGGCGGCCAGGCACAAAGGCCACCACGCTACAATCATTGACTTGCCCGAGTAAAGAAGCCTCAGAAGGGAAGGTCTCCATCCTGCTGAGTGGTGAGGAGGGTGAGCACCATCTCCTCCTCTACTGGCGGGGGCAGGGTGGGATGGGACTGAAAGGGGAGGGGGGACGGGAGGCCACTAATTTCCGCTTCTGGAGGCAGCAATAAGGGAAGGGGTGAGTCATCAACCCGGGTTCCTATTCCAGACCCTGGAGTTTCATTTCCTCTACACTTGTGACAAATTCACTAGATTTAACTTCAAGAGAACCTGCACGTTGTCAGTTCCTCCCGCTCCAACGAATCAGTGGTTTATTTCCTAATTCGCGAGTTTAAAAGGACCCGTCACACACACTCCCCTTCACAGCCTTTTTTCCCCACCAACCAACATTTTGTGGTCATTATTTGTCTCAGCCACCTGCCTCTTTCTCAACCCTCCTCGAGTACAACATCCGCCCGTCTGTTGCTGCCTCTCTCTCCCTCTCACCCTTAGACTCACTCCCTCCACCCTCACCACCACCACCACCACACACACTAACCCCCTCCCCTCACCAGTGCCACCACCACCCACGCACTGTCCCCACACACACTTACCACCACTACTACCACCCAGACACTACCCCTCACTGTCACCCTCCCTCACAGCCTCACCATCACCATCATCACCCTCTCTCACACCCTCATTACCACCATCACCCTCCATCATCCCCTCATCATCGCTGCCACCACCCTCCTTCACACCCTCACCCTCCTTCACACCCTCACCATCACCATCCTCAATCTCCCTCACACTTGCCATTACCACTATTCTCACTCTTCCTACATCTTCGCCATCACCTTAACATCCACTTTCCGTCGCATTCTCGTTCTCCCTTACACCCTCACTACCACACTATCACCTTTACATCTTCGCCATCCCCCACAGTTACTCTTCCCCCATACCTCACTATCTATATACATAAGCCAGTATTCGGGTGCAGTTACCAAATAACAAATCTCCATGGGCAGGTAGCGTGAGAGCATAGTAGTGTGTTGGACAAGGTTATCTGCACGAGCTGAAAAGGCTGTCGGTGCAGGCAACACCACCACAAACACACCACCAATACAAAGTCATAAGTGTCGGTGCCGGAGCTGTATATCGAGCGACCTACGACAAAACTAATAATAATAATAATAATAATAATAATAATAATAATAATAATAATAATAATATTTAAACAATTCCGATATAATATCCAAACTGTCGTGGGCAACTTTATACTACGGTGGCTGAAAAAAAAACAAACGCTTAGATACTGGGATCAGCAGTGGCATAGGCAAGTTTGCGGATGACACCAAGATAGGGCGGCAAATTAATTCAGGGCAGGATGCAAATGCATTACAGGAGGATCTAAATAAACTGCAGGGGTGGTCTGAAAAATGGCAAATGAGGTTCAACACCAGCAAGTGCAGCGTACTTAATATTGGAAGAACAAATACTTATAATGTGTACAGCCTGAACAACATCAACCTAGAGAAGTCGACTTGTGAAAGAGACCTAGGGGTACTTGTAAGCCCGGACCTACGGCCTAGAAAACAGTGCGTTAATGTTCGAAATAAGGCAAACAGAGTATTGGGTTTTATATCTAGAAGTGTAAGTAACAAGAGTGCAGAGGTCTTATTGCAACTATATCTTGCGCTAGTTAGGCCGCACCTTGATTATGCGGTTCAGTTCTGGTGCCCCTATTATAGAATGGATATAAATTCTCCAGAGTCGGTGCAGTGAAGAATGACAAAAATGATTCAGGGACTTAAAAACCTTCCATATCAGGATAGGTTAAAGAAACTTAACTTGCATTCCCTAGAAAGACGAAGAGTGCGGGGAGATATGATAGAAGTATTTAAGTGAGTGAAAGGAATCAATAAAGGGGATATAGATAAAGTTCTTATAATATCCGAGCAGGATAGGACTCGGAGCAACGGATTCAAGTTGGATAAGTTTAGGTTTAGGAGGGAGATAGGAAGAAACTGGTTCACAAATAGGGTGGTGGACGAGTGGAACAAGCTTAGCAACTTTGTAGCAAGTGCGGGAACTCTGGAAAGTTTCAAAAGGAGGCTAGATAGATTCATGGATGATAGAGAGTGGTAGTAACTCTCGACAGGAGCTGCCATGCACAGGCCAACCGGCCTATTGCAGACTCCTTATTTTCTTATGTTCTTCTTATGTTCTTAAAAAAAAAAAAATGGTGCTGGGGTAGATTTCCTTTTCAGGTACAAAAATTAAAAGTCACACTCTGATATCTTCCCAGTCGCTCCGGCAGGAAGCTTACACGCGTCAATAAACTCCTCTGATCTACGGGCGGGGGGGGGGGGGGGAGGGCTGGAGCGTGAGGGCTAGGGTGCCGGGTTGTGAGGGCCAAGATGTGTGGGCCGGGATGTGAGGGCCAGGGTGTGAGAGGCCAGACTATGGGGGCCAGGGTGTGGGGGCCGGAGAATAGGGGATACGATGTGAGGGCCGTGGTGTGAGGTTAACGGTGGGCCGTGTTGTGAAGTTCAAGGTGTGGCGACGGAGTTGTGAGGTTCAGGATGCAAGGGCCGTGTTGTGAGGTTCAGGGCGTAAGGGCCGTGTTGTGAGGTTCAGGATGTGAGGGCCGTGTTGTGAGGTTCAAGGCGTAAGGGCAGTGTTGTGAGGTTCAAGGTGGTAGGGTCGTGTTGTGAGGTTCAGGGTGTGAGGTCTGTGTTGTGAGGTGCAGGATGTGAAGGGCGTAGTGGGATTCAGGGTGTGAGGGCGGGTTGTGAGGGCCAGGTTGTTAGGGCCGGGATGTAAAGTTGATGGGATAAGGGCTATGAGGGATGAGGTATTGAGAATGGTTCTCAAAGACTGCCATCATATCGTTCAGATACACGAGATAATACATGCTTCCTCTTCTACACAATTATCGAGAAGACGTTGCAGGTACCATGGCAAGTGTATCACTATGGTGCAGCTGTGAGCATTTCTCTAATGGAGTGGTCGCTGGCTGGTGTGAGGGAGTCCTATGATGGCCAACGGCGAGACACAAGGTAATTGTTAACTTGAAGTCGTGTGGCTGAGAGTGTGTGATCCCTACAACCCCACGCACAAGTGGTGAAGGACTGCGGGAGAGATGTACAATTAAACCTCACATCCTGATACACACACTGGCGGGAGAACTGGTCTACACAGACAGCAGGAGGACTGTGTCGTGTAATGTATTGTTATTTCTAGATTACAGTAACTGAAACTACTCGAATTGTTAATAATAAGGCAACAGTGTTTTGGGGAGAAATCGTTCTGTGATTGTTTTGTAATCCTACCACCAAAGGTCGTAACCGAGGATTTTTGCTTAGCGGTGTTTGATAGGATACGGCAGTCTAATGTAATACAGAGAAGTATATTAGTGTTATATAAACATGATACGATATTTTGGGAGAAGTTTCAGAAAATAAGTTTGTTTTCACTGGGATACGATGAAAGAGGGAGATAGAGAACAGGATGGCTTGTGGTCAGTAAGTGGAATGCGGAACTTCGAGTACAAGTGAAGGTGGAGAATGGCTGGACGTAGAAACAGCGATCAAAAGTGTGTACAGTCTCACCCAAAAGTTCGTTAACTCTCCCAGCCAGCTATTGCTGCACTGCCTGCTTCAGATGTTTGAAACTGTCTTAGTACCAACCAGAACATGGAACCGATACGAATGAATCTAAAAGTTCGAAGTAACAGACTCAAGTCCATACATCTAAAGCAGGCAGTGAAGTAATAGCTGGCTGGGAGTTAACGAACTTTTGGGTATGACTATACCTCAGAGGGGTGATGGATGGTCCCAGGGGACGGCAGAAATTAATGTGGAAGATAAACTGAAGACGATTTATTATTTACATAGTTCTTAGAGAGTGTGATTTGGGGAGTTCTTTTGTGATACCTTGCTCCCCATTCATGATGAAATGGATAAATTACTACAACTGTTTAAAGAATGTACAACAAAAATGATATATACAAGGAATACAGGATATTTAAACACAAACTGCCAAATTTTACATGTAACTGTATAATTAACGATCAAATAGTCCCATTTAAGTGGCGAACGGGAAATTAAAAAAGTTCATTGTGGGACGTTAATAAAGGACCGACGGAAGAGAAGTGCACGTAGCTAATGAAATTCTGGCAGCGCTTACATATTAACTGTTATACCAAAATTAGCCAAAATAAAAAACAAAAAAAACATTTAGTTTTATCTGACCAAACTCCAATAAAATAAAATGAGAATTGGTTTACTTTACTTCGATGGCATTTCAATAAAGATCAGTTTCTAAAACTACAGCACTTAAAGTCACTCAACCAAAATGTAAGTGAACCTGAATTAGCTTTAATAGAATACGTGGATCAGTTTCATTTGTTTTGGAAGGATAGTTATGGGAGCAGTGTTAATGGCTTCTAAAATAGTATGTATTTTATGTTTTATTACTAGCGTTATGCACTGTACATACTCAGAAAACAGGCGCCGGCATCCCAGTAGTAAAACACACGCCTGCAGTACAATAAGCGTGGTATGATGATGATGATGATAATGAAGTAAAGTGGCAAATGACTTTGCACTGGGAAAGGAGAGGAGAGAGAGAGAGAAGTAAAGCATGGAAACGGGAAGAAAAGTGGGAGGGGTAGATAGCAGGTGGGCTGTCCACCTAGAGGAGACGAGTTGAAATGAGCGTGGTATAATTCGTTTGCTGGGCTTATATACATTTAGAAGAAAAGTGTCAAAGTCTTAGACCAGTGGTTCTCAACCTTGTTTGCCCCATGCACCCCTTTCACCATATGTCAGAATGTCATTCCCCCCTCCTTTCCAAGATTGTCTGCCTCAAAAAGTGCATTCCAAATAATATGCATATAATACTGAAAATCCTTTATTTTTTCCATATTAGTACATATACATTTACAATTTTACATGGATTATTTTTATAGTGGAGTTTTACAAATTAAATGCCAATTGAAAATGTTGATGGATTTATAAAACTTGAATAAAAGTAAAATAGTTTTTTTTTATTTATAATGAATTACTTAACAGACCAAACTGAAGCATAATTGCAATAAACAAAAAGTTCAATAGAATACCAGGATATTGTAAATTTGTAATTAATTTTGTTCAGATGAAGATTACAGTCAATGAGAAACCTGTGATTGTTTTTTCTTCGCCAATTCTGGGATACGCAGAGGAGTGCTTGAAAGGGCACAACGCAGGTCATTTTCTACCTCAAATCTACTACGTTGCTTCGTTTTAATTTGCAACAGAGTTGAAAAGCCTGACTCACAAAGATATGTCGACACAAACGGAAGCAATGCACGGATAGCTCTTTCTGCCACTTTTGGGTAGGAATCGCACATCAAGGGCCAAAATTCTGTGATTGATTTCTCATCGAACATATCTCTTGCTCCCGAATCAGTTTCCCCACCCCCCCCCCCTCCCCCGGTTGAGAACCCCTGTCTTAGACGGACGACGGCACACTGACACCTTCGAATGTTTTCGTAAGACAGTGAAACCTCCTGAAGTACCGGAAGAAGGTCCTCTCCGCTACTTGACTGTGATAGTTTGCTATACATAAGTCCTCTCCGGAAAATCCGATCGCTATATCATTATCATCCTTCCATTCTAATTCCTTGATCTATCTTTGTCTTCTATATATCCAAGATTTTGTTCTGGTTTCCAAGCAAAAGTCTTACCGTTGCCAATATCTGCACACTGTCTCTGGGAGAGGGTGGAAATTATGTAGATCTTATTGTAGTCAGAAAGTCACTTCTCGCTGGACGACAACAGGGGTGATCCTGGAATGAGCTAAGGCGGTGGCTTGGCGTCGTTCCTCAGCGAGAGCTGTAAAGCTTCTACAATGTCATACGATGTAATCACAAACGCATCATCAACAATTGAATAAGATAATCAACCTGTACAATGACTCAAATCAGTGGATCCAGACAGAGCTGCCGAAGATCACTCAGGAGGGACAGACATGAGTCCGGGCCACGGATTGGATTATAATAAGCCGATGATCATTATATCTCCCTTTTGTCTGCGTTGACAATACGAGCAGAAATAGATATAAAGAAGTTAGCCTGCTTGCTTCCTTGCATGTCTTCTTGTTAACATTTTTAGTAACCGTTATTTACGGCAGGTGAGTAGAGTGATCGCATCCTAAGGTCGCTGGTTCAAGCCCGTATCACCTACAGTTCACTCAATTGTGAATGGGTACGTACACTCGGTGTGATCGACGACTTCCAAAACGATACGTATACACTGTGATTTGTCGGGAAGGTTGGTAAGTGTATCCTCAACACCCCCCCTCCCCCAATCCCCTCTTCCCACTAGGTGTTGCCATAAGGCTGACAATCAGTGTGTTTGTTTTCTCTTTTCGGATTGTTGCTTTGTGTCGACTGAATGATGAGCGAGGGTTCGGTCTCGGTGAACGTGGGTATAAAACAGAGGCAATAAGAAGCAGTAGAGATCTACACATGCCAGACGACATGGAAACCTCACAGGGAACACGGGGAGCTATTATTGCCCTTCATAACAAAGGGTTCGGCGTCACAGATTAGCCAGCGGGTTGGTGTACACAGGAACACCGCTGCACGGTGGATTCGGCGATACCTCGAACTGGTGCTACAGACGACAGGTCTCGGAGCGGCCGTCCACGCTGCACCACCCATCAGGACGACCAGGTTGAGTGGTTTATTTGGTAGCATAAATTAATGTGGCAATATTCACAAGTATCACAAATAATTTTGTTAACAGGGAGCTCCTCATATTTCATACTGTCTATTTATCACTTCCCGACCTTATTTATAACGGTTTGTTTCACTTGACCAGGGCTGCCAACATACGGCTGGAACAACTCGCCTTGCCCAATACCTATCGTCACTGGTCTCAAATTGTTCACACTACAGTATGCACCGATACTTTTTGTTGCGAGTGTATCCGTACAGTTGTGAACAGAAGGCTGTCGACTTAAGTGCCCAAAGGGTCGTCAGACCCGATGTAGTCCAGTGCAATTATGATTTGACCTAGACACTCAGAATAAGAAGCTGAAACGCTGAGGATAAGTAGAGGAAACCTTCCTAACGTATATGCTAAAAGTCCCTCCCCCAAAATCTGGTTGCTGTTTTTTTTTTTCGTTATCGAAAAAAAAATGGCAGCTATCATTGATTTTGTCATACAATGTTTTGATCGCTACTCGCAGGCGAACCAAAGGACTTATTGAGTTCATTTTTTTTTAAATCTTAGTCTTGGTATGTTCTTTAAATCCAATCTCCTTCGATTTACAAAAAAAATAAAAATCTGCAGTAATTATGCGTAAATTCTATTTTTTGCAGATGCAAAAATTACATTTTACTGTGACTGTATTGAAATAAAAGTTGTACAACACTTTAAAGCCAATACATACTCATACAATATAGTAACACCCTGCCTTCAGGTACGCCAAAGATGTTTCAAAATTCAGAAGTTTTTGTGTTATTTTCCTAAATACAAAAACCGACGTTGATTTTTGTTTTATTGGCTTAGAGACCTTCTGTAATATAACCAGAAAGTTGCAGCTTGTTATTCAAAATGCTTAGGCCATAATGCAACTGCAACATCCTCTGTTGATGAACTTCTAAAAAATGGCCTGAATGCATGCTAAGTGTCTCTGTGTAAGATTGCTGCGACATTGGATGATGTAGTACAATCTATCGCCTTGCAGGACGTTGTGAATCTCTTTGAAAGAAGATTAGAAGAGACAGGATCCTGAGGCAGAACTGAAAAGCTGTGGCTTCAGCAATTTAAGCTTGTTGGATGCTATCACGAAACCAGAAGAATATGACAAGTTTCCATGGCTAATTCACGGTGCGAAGAGCTCACAAGTAATGGTGATCAAGAATCTGGACTAACATGACGATAGAGCAGGTCTTTGTGCGCTCTCTGAAAACAACCGGAGATCTTTCTTCCCTTTCTCTTCGTCGCAATGTTGCTTCACTCTCTCTCTCTCTTTTACAGGTACTGTAACGGGTACTGTTCGGTGGATTTGTCATCCTGTGTACAGCCGACAAGGCCGTGGGCTCGTAACACACGTCTTGCCCGCGGTGCCCACCATTTCTCTGTGGATGTCGGTCACACTAGAATATCCCGTTATAGTACATCATTCTTTCCTCACAGCCAAGCTGTGGAATGCTCTGCCTTCTTCAGTGTTTCCATACTTATACAATCTGTCTCACTTTAAAAGACTGGTTTTCCGGCATCTTCGTGGTGTAGATTAACACAGCATATCCGTTTTCTTCTCTATTTTTTATTTTTTTCTGCTCTTATTTTTTTCGCCCCCCAGGCCCCGTTGTGGGTCGTTCCCGTAAAAAAGAAAAAAAAAGAAAAAAAGGGTTCATTCAATGTCTGCAGCATCCAAAGTAGTTGACACTATGGAACTCTTCAGTGGGGTGACTGGTGTCACTTCTGAGCCGCATATTAATCTGCATAAGTCTCAACAAAGCCGTCGCATGAAGATTTCCCTGGACTGGTTACACCCCCACAATCCTTTCAATCGAACCACACCTCTCTTAACCTCCTTGGCGGTTGGCGTCGTGGCCAATGAAGGTGTGAATTGTGATGATGTCCGGTCAGTTGTAGAAGTTTCTATGGAGACAATGGAGGCCAAAATCAATAAAAGTATGGGACAAAGAAGTTAACATCAATCCAAATCAGTTGTTTTTCTGGATGGTATGCGATGTCAGAAACGTAGACGAGCTTCCAGCGTATTTAATGTATGATCTAGCTTCTCGCTCCCCTGCCCTCTTGGATGACTGCTCCTTGATGATTGCTCTTTGTGGAAAGGAAATAAAGCATCCCTTCTTCCAGTGCTAGAAGCCTTGGCGCCCTGTGAAATTGCTCTTCCCCCTGGAGTAGTGTACAACATTGATGATGGCTACCTTCTTCATCGTGTTATGTGGCAACATCTAACAACATATAATGAGATGTGCACCCAATTGTACAACCCCCTTAAAAGTATCATTGGCCATGGGGTCGATGTGATTCGAGGCATTCCGAGGAATGTCACTCGACCTGTTTCTGAACGGTTAGTAATTTTACATCCGCAACCTTTGAAATTGAAAGTGCATTTACGTTTTATAACGATGTAAATCGTCCGAGGCTTCAGATCACATATTATAAGATTTTGAGCGGTTGTCGTAAATGGACATCAACGCCATGCCAGTCATCAACGGGATCTTACATCGAATGGAGCGAGGAATTATCGGGGAGGCATCGAAAGATGTGAGAGGTGCTATCATTGCCATTCACAACGAGGGTATACGTAACTCTGAGACAGCATGGCGAACTAGGGTGAGCGAACCCATAGTATCACGATGGGTTAGGTGCCATGAAAACACACTGAAACATACAACCACGAATGTTTTGATTTGAAACTTTATTTCGGTGTTAAACTAAAGCAAGTTATATATCAGTAACATGGCAGATCCCATGTAGACCGATACATTTTATATTGCTGTAGCTGTTCATTTTAATATGAAGCACTATTTGCCGAGTCACTCTTCATAAAACAGACATCATGAGCAACACGAATAGGTATATTGTGAAACTCAATTTGAATGAACTCCGTCAGTGCAACGACGTAATGGTGAAATATCAGTTTTGAGGTTTATCACAGTCTCAGTCAAGGTCTATAAAGGATCCTATATAGCCCTTGGTCTCATTCATGACGATCCGAAACACTGCCATTAAATGGATATTTTAGTGTTATTGTAGTCATCAGTCAGTGGCTTGTTTCTACCCAACAAGATGCATACATTAATATAGCGTAATGGATTTATTGATAGACTGAAGTATTTAGTATGCCCAACAAGGACGACTCCCTCCCCAATCTTACCCCTATCTCTAGCTGTTGCTGGTAAGGCGAGCAGGAGTACTAACTTATAATGATATACAGGGGATCACACCAAAGCATTTCGCCTAGCGTTTCAAAATGTAGTAACAGAAAATCTAACAATACTTTTTTATGGGTCTGTACATCAAAGAAATGTTTGGAAATGCTCACCTTGTTTTGGTGGTTACGAAATTCCTAGCAAATTGCTTCCTTGTGTGGTTAGGGTTTGTACTCACTGTATCCGTATTGCCCACAAAAGACCATCAGGCCTATGGGATTCATTTTTATAATGTTGTTTATTGCTGTGTCTACCAGCTTCTTATATATGAGTTACCCTCACTGTTTATCTCCTTGCCTCGCCGCTTATTTGTTATCACCTTGCTGAATTGATTAACTATTTGTTTTTCACTGTTTACATCTCCGCGTTGTTTGTCAAGCTATTGACAAATATAGCAGTCTACCTTTCTGCCTCATGTGTACATGCTTTCGCATTCTCCTGCTGGTTAGTTATATGGCTACCGTTTCCTTGTCTCCCTAGGTGTTTACCCGTGCCAGACATGTACAGGACATACCGTTGCCTGTTTTTTCCATTTGTTTCTCGTTTGTCTGTTATCCGTCTTCCGCCCGACTACCATTCACAGATATTTGTTTCCTGATTTGAATGTCCGCAATATGGATCCAAACTCTGTCGTCGTTTGATCTGCATTTCAAATTACTCATGTCAGTTTACAGTGGTATTGATCGTGTTAATCCTGACGGCAGGGAACACACCGATATTAATTGCACGGACCCATGATAAGCGAATATCATACCTTAAATTCTAATGTGGTGCAATACGTTCATGCCAGAATAATTTTATTTCTCTTTGATACAAGAATATTGGCCCAGTTTTATGGATTTAACGCTCGATTTAACACACCACGTTTACCTGAATAGAAAAAGTAGAGAAAACTTTAGAATTAAAAATTTCTGATATTTTCAAAGGACCTAAAAATGATTAAATATTGGTAATTCCACCAGATGACGAATACAACAGACCTGGTCTTCTGCTGTATATACTTACATTTCTGATGCTCTGACATGAGTCAGGGTGCCATGAAAACTATTTTATTAACACTGTCGTTCTGTCATGAGACACGGTGTCCTGAATTTTCTGTTGGTAGCACTGGCCCTCTGTCATGAGTTACGATGTCATGAAAATTATGTTGGTAGCTCTGGCCCTCTGTATTGAGATGCGGAGTCATAGCGATTATGTTGGTAGCCCACCCGAGCATAGGTCACTGACCCACATCAGGATCTGGGGGGAGAAAATATAATAATAATAATAATAATAATAATAATAATAATAATAATAATAATAATTAATAAAAATAGATAAAAATTATTGCCAAAAACAAATAATAATAATAATCATAAATACATACACAACGAAAAAATATATCAAATATGAGAAACGATATACAGCATGTATGTTGTGTTGTCAATAGTAAGAGAAAATATTGAATCCCTGCAATTGTGTGTAGATGAGGCAGAAAGTCAAATCAGCAACCTGGGACTTGGTCACAATTTTTGTGATGCCATATGTGATGCCATGTCTACCATAGACAACACATTATGCTTCCAACATCTTCCCAGGCGGTAGTACCTCCCTGTTTGATAGCTGCCTACTACCTACTTCTGGTTGGGGGATGGGAATGAACGGTGTGTCTGGGGGCTAATGTTAACAACTCGGCCTTGCTGCTGCTCTGTGTATGTCGCTGGGATCAAATTGCGACATGGATCAGTGACAGTTGTGTGTGTTTCATTGGGGTAATGTTAACACCTGGACCTGTGACAGTTGTGTGTATCACTGGGGCAATATTGATACCAGGACCTGTGACAGTTGTGTGTGTCACTGGGGTAATATTGATACCAGGACCTGTGACAGTTGTGTGTGTCACTGGGGTAATATTGATACCAGGACCTGTGACAGTTGTGTGTGTCACTGGGGTAATATTGATACCTGGACCTGTGACAGTTGTGTGTCACTTGGGTAATATTGATACCTGGACCTGTGACAGTTGTATGTGCCACTTGGGTAATATTGATACCAGGACCTGTGACAGTTGTGTGTGTCACTGGGGTAATATTGATACCAGGACCTGTGACAGTTGTGTGTGTCACTGGGGTAATATTGATACCTGGACCTGTGGCAGTTGTGTGTCACTTGGGTCAATATTGATACCAGGACCTGTGACAGTTGTGTGTGTCACTTGGGTAATATTGATACCAGGACCTGTGACAGTTGTGTGTGTCACTGGGGTAATATTGATACTTGGACCTGTGACAGTTGTGTGTGTCACTGGGGTAATATTGATACCAGGACCTGTGACAGTTGTGTGTGTCACTGGGGTAATATTGATACCTGGACCTGTGACAGTTGTGTGTGTCACTGGGGTAATATTGATAGCAGACCTGTGTCAGTTGTGTGTGTCACTGGGGTAATATTGATAGCAGACCTGTGACAGTTGTGTGTGTCACTGGGGTAATATTGATACCAGGACCTGTATCAACTGGACCTGTGACAGTTGTGTGTGTCACTGGGGTAATATTGATAGCAGACCTGTGACAGTTGTGTGTGTCACTGGGGTAATATTGATACCAGGACCTGTATCAACTGGACCTGTGACAGTTGTGTGTGTCACTGGGGTAATATTGTTAGCAGATCTGTGACAGTTGTGTGTGTAACTGGGGTATTATTGATACCTAGACCTGTGACAGTTGTGTGTGTCACTTGGGCAATATTGATACCTGGACTAGTGATTGTGACAGTTGGGTATGGTAACAATTCCCGGGAGGAGAGTCGCCTCTCACTCTTGGATATTTTTACTGTTAGCAAAGCTTGGAGTACAGTTTGCTTATTCTGAGTAATTCAGTCAGGTCTTGACACTGAGGGTGCTATCACTATTCACTGCCACACAGGACAATGGTTCATATACAGTAGAAGTCATATTCTATTTGAGGACTAATCAGTGTGAGCTAGCAAATTTTGGATAAACAGCAAGAATGTCCTCAAGCACTCCTGATTCATAATAGTAATTATCATAGTTTACGATACAATAAGCCAGGTGACCTAAAGTCTCTGACAGTGTCATATTCAATAATACAGTGTTCAATTGTTTGCTTGGAAGGTTTGTCACAAAGTTTACATGCTGAGTGTCCCTGTTTGGGTACAGCCTTACTAACTTGCCAGATGTGTCTGTATCCTAGCCTAATTCTAGCCACGACTACATCATATTGTCTGCTTCTGTCCTTATGCTGGCCGGTACCTCATGTCACAAAATTTGTCATATTCACTAATGCTACAACTACCAGATCTCTCTGCAGCTCTCGTTCTTATAGATGAGAGTTCATGATTTTGACGTGAATGTTTTTAAGTACAGCATTGGGCAGGCCAAGGATAGAAGCTATGAATATCGAAACTAAGATGAAATGACAGTGACAAGCAAGAGCTAGAAAAAAATGAACCCTACATCAATTGAATGTAATTCATAACAGTATGACAAAGCACAGGAGAGTAAGTGATGAATACCAATACCATATATACCAAATACCAAATATATTTTAAGTGCACCGTCCACTACTGATCACACTGTGTTCACTATTACATATTTCAATATCTCTTATGCTGCTGTACGCTTTTGAAGATTGTAAGAAGTGTTGCCGATGTCAATCAGAATAAAAAAGGAAGTCAGGGAGCACTTGCGACAGAGAAAATATTAGTAGCTAAATAGTCAGTATTTTTGGTGCCTTTTAAACCCTATTTAAAATAAAGCATCAGGTAAGTCCTTTAGTTTTGATCTTTGGATCCATGCAAAGAATTTATAAACATTTTCATAATATATATATTAATGGGACTAACCCACATCCTTGATGCATAATTTATTGTACAATCAAAGACAAAAGTCGTGTCGTGGTTTTGTCCGAAGATTAAATATAACTCGTGAAACATTAGGAGAGCCCCCTACCACAAGGCAGAGCGCACCAAAGATTTAGCCCTTCGGCATTTGTTTCAATCAAATTTCACGACACGACTTTTGTCTTTCAATGTACATATATGGAGCTTCTTCTTCTTCATCAATATTATTATTATTATTATTATTATTATTATTATTATTATTATTATTATTAATTATTATTATTATTATTATTATTATTATTATTATTATTATTATTAATTATTATTATTATTATTATTATTATTATTATTACTATTAATTATTATTACTATTAATTATTATTATTATTATTATTATTATTATTATTATTATTATTATTTTTATTATTATTAATTTATTATTATTTTAATTAATATTATTATTTGTAATAGTAGTACTACTAGTAGTTGTAGTATTATTTGTTGTTGTTGTTGTTGTTGTAGAGATAAATAAACTTGGGGTTAGAATATATTGTTTTTTTAACTGCATAGTAACCAACAAAACTGATAACCATTGCCCTTGATTGTGTGTGAGCCATTATTAATGTCCCGGTAAATTATCTGAACGACATATCATCCAGAATCTAGGATATGAAATGAATTTATCATATAGGTAATGTATATTACCTATAACTGGCCTATACGGTTGCTACATATCATGTTAAATTACTTTAAAAAAAAAACTTACTTTAAACCCTAGTGGTTACTTTTAGTAATCAATTTTTCTTTTAATATAAAGTCCTGAGAGGGGAGTCCAAAGCAGCATTAGATCAAATGAGGAAATTTATGACGTCGATTTATGAAGCTCTATAATATTAGACCAGAAGTTCGATCTAATCAAGGCTCTTAGCTCTGAAAATCATCCTATTTCTTCAACAATTATGGAAGTTTAACTGAAGTTGGTTAGAACCCTAACTCAAGTGCCTAGAAATGTTGTGGTTTATCATCATCCAACTAGGTCCCTGTGTGTGTGTGTGTGTGTGTGCGTGTGTGTGTGTGTGCGCGTGTGTTTGTGTGTGTGGCGTCATAATGCAGCCCAGCAACACAAATGCAATAAACTGCTTCGGACTGTCGTTTTGTCCATCCAATCTTAGCGCCGCCGTAGTCACAGACTCCCATAACCACCTCTTCCACGTCCACAGTTCTCCCCCTCCCTCGTCGGATTAGTATTGAAGGTACTTCAACAACGAAAGTCTTTAAGCGCGTAAGAATGTTAGTAATACATTAGTCCAACAACATTAAAAAAATATGAGACAGAAAATTCGAAGATTCCTAAACAACTCCACCAAGCTGCCACTGTGTACCCGAAATTCTTCCATGCATATATTGCTGAGTTTAAAATTATGCTGGTATGAGGTACTATAGAAAGCCCAGAGTTCGAATCAAATTCAAAAGAAATAAAACAAAATTAATAACAAAAGATATCTAAGGTAAATAACAGGCTATGTAGACAATTTGAAGAACCAGTAAAACCTTAATAATCTTAGGTTTGTTATGATGCCTGAAGGCGCTTGAGGGAGCTGGAAACTGTGCCCCCCCCCCCCCAAAAAAAAAGCTCTAGCCGTCTGCATGAGGGCTAACGTTCTCAACTCAAACTTAAACAAGTGCACGTATCTGTAAGGTAGTCTGCCAACGTCCTCATCTACGAGGTTCTATACACAGGTAGAGTTGAAGATCACCGGCATATGTGGAACTAGTGTATCACGAAGCCAGAAGACAAGAGAAGTTCGCCTTTATTTATTATAAGACCCCAATCGTTAAGGAATCTCGAGCATGTAGTGATAAGGAAGGTGAGAGGATCCATAGGTTGAGTTGGGTCACCTGCTCCTTTGCACAACCCCCGCCAACCTCCGTCTCTATAGCGTAGGTCGGGCCATGTGTTTCTTTGTATTTAAAAATTTGAGTCACAGTAAGAGAGGGTTAACCTGATCATACTAAAACATTTACTTCCGCCTCAGTAATGAGGAGGCCTCTTCCGCAGGTAACTAATAACCAGAAATCCTAAGATGTGGCAGATTGTTTCTATTTACTCAAGAACAAATCCAGCATTGCCAGACATCCTAGGTGAGGTTATTGTTTTGCTATTGCAACGACAGCATCCACCTCTGGACTGTTGTTATTATATTACAAATTATATGGATGCAGGATATCACATGATATGTATAATAAAATTTTGCAGTACCCATCTCATTGTGTGTGTTTACATCGAAAAAAATAGATAGTCGTCTCTAATATACATATGTGTGGATGTGGTTTGTGTGTATTTTGTCTGTGTAGGAGGGGGATATGCATGCAATCATTTCAGAATTAAATGTTGCCGTCTAAGTGATATGTTTATGTGTGCATGTATCAGAAAGACTCATATGTTAGTGCATATTTCTTGTCATTATATTTGTATTCCGTGAAATAAATTCGTGCGGAATTTGGGCCAAACATTTATGTGAACCATTACGAGGGCCTGTGTTGCCGCATTTGAATATTTTCACCATTACAAACATCCAGGGGATGAGCTGACCTCCTCCCTGTAATGTACTGAAATATCCTGGGCCTTTGTTATTGAAATCTCAGAGAGAGGAAATCCTCAGGATAAGTTTATGAGCATGTAGTTAAAATGTTTGGTTGTCAGTATTTCCTCTCTGGCTGATGTAAATACTTGTTATCTATTAGATTGAATACCTGCTATTGTAGTTTTGCAGTAAGTGGTAATAAAACGTAGTAAGTCTGTTGGTCGCTTATTGATTAAAATTAATTTACAGGCAGTTAAATATTTGTTAAGGAACATTTTTTGATTCATAAAACGAAAAAACATAGAATATAAACCTTACCCACTCAAGACACATTGACAAAAAACTCATGAAAAACACTTAGGTAAAACAATTAAAGAACCCTACAGGCTCTTACATCAGAATCTCTAGACTCACATTATACACCCAAGGATATCTCACATAACACCCTCTCAAAAACACAACTAACTAAATACACTTAAAATACACTCCTCTGCAAAAAAAAAAAAAAAAAAAAATCAAGAAATACCAGTAGTAGGTAGTAGGCAGCTACCAAACAGGGAGGCACTACAGCCTGGGAAGATATTGGAAGCATAATGTTACGACCCTTGGGCCTCTTAAGGGTGTAACAATAAAACAAATTCACAAATTACACTTTGTACTATAGGTCCAGGAATAGATCCCACCAAATTATCACCTCATTACTACGGGGTATATTGAATATACTGTACATGCACTAGTTTAATAACAGAATATATTAACAAATAAACAAACAATAAGTATACAGTAACCGTATGTACAAAAATAAATAAATACAAATTAAATCTGATCAAATAAATGACTCAACCGAGTGACAAAATAATGAACACAAAGGTAAAGACTTATTTAGTCTAGAAACTACGATGAACAACGTGGTCTATCCACAACACGAAACCTCATAAATAAGTAAGTTATTTTCCGTGGAACTCCAAAATATGATTAACACTAATCTTTCACAAATAATACTTTACTTGGTGTTATAAAAGTCGAGCAAGGTTTACACGTTATACCACTAGAAACATACTGTACAATAAGAAAGGAGATACTCTGTACTTAACTAAACACTGCCGGGCCCATAGTAAAGTAAACAAAGCGAGCGGCCGCGGCAGAAATGACGTCACAAACAAAAGACGTTCACGTTGCGAATCCACAACCAACGATGAAACGCTCACTCGTAACAATAATGTATTGTCTAATGGTAGACCCTGCTGCCATATGGGATCACAAAAATTGTGACCAAGCTCCAGGTTGCTCATCTGTCTTTCTGCCTCATTTACACGCAATTGTAGGGTCTCAATTGTTTCTCTTACTATTGACAACATAACACACACACACACACACATATATATATATATATATATATATATATATATGCAAGTAAATCACTGTAGGTGCGCGTGATCTAGGTATATGCTGATAACCACCAGGAAAGAAGAAAACACGAAGTTCCCAAGCGCTTTCGTGTAATTCACATCTTCAGGGGTGAGTACAGACTAGATAGAGTAATGCAAAACAAGATGAATATATACAGAGGAGGGTGAGACCAGGTCCACAATGGTCAGGTAATGACCCTACTAATCTTTAAATGGCACACAACGGTTGGTGGTTGGGTCAGATGGGACAGTGACCCGCCCTCTCACCTGATCACAAATCTTCTTAATTACAAAGTTGTCCAGCTTGTACATGCCGTTACTCAAATTCATGTTGAATGCTTCGGTATGTTTAATAAGACTAGATTCTATGATGTTCCTACTATCAATTGAATTACAAGGTAATATTGAGGAGGCATTATCCCAGTCAATGCAATGCTTGTTATCCCTCAAATGAACAAACAGAGCATTGGATTCCTGGCCTGTCCTAACACTGTATTTGTGTTGTTTAATTCTAGTTACAAGATCTTTACCTTGTAACTAGAATTAAACAACACACATATATATATATATATATATATATATATATATATATATATATATATATATATTATATATGATATATATATATATATTATATATATATATATATACAACCATTCTCACTCTTCCTCTATCCTATTCTTTTTAGTCTTTTATTCTCCAATGATATCAGTTGACAGAAATGTTTAAGCGGGGCCTTCTCGGATGGGTCCCACTGGTCTGGAAGATTGTGGACCCAAGGACCGACCTGATCATCATCAAACTAGTGGGGCCTTAACTGGCGTCACCGCAGTTGCTGGAAGATCGACTTTTTTCACACTTAATTTTTCCAAAATTGGCGGCATAAGATCCAATTTTCCTCCTGTAGAGCACCATCTATTAATTTTCTTCCACCGACCACTTACTGAACTTCAACTGACCAAAGCAGCTTCACCGAAACCTTTTCAAGTCTCCAACTACAACCTTTATACCTATTTCCGTTCTAAGGGAGGTTTATGCATCTCCTGCAACACACGTACACCTTTTGTTCGACCAACTATCACTATTTTTCTTTGTTTCCTATACTGTTCTCCAAACTCTTCCAACTGTTTGGAACTCTTTGACTATCTCACTTCTTGCCATGAGTCACTGCTATCCACACACCCCAACACCGAGATCCTCTACCTAGGGGATTTCAATGTACATATTCCTGATCGACACGATCAACTTACTAACATTCTTCATCTTTGTTGTACCTCTAACCCCTCACACAATTCATACTCAATTTCTGTCTTCTGATCACAATCTTATTTCTATTAAATCAAACAGGGCACGACCACCTCTCCCAACCCCCTCTAAACGCCAACTATGCACTATCCGAGGGCAAACTGGCAATCCTTGCGAGAAATCTTCTCCAACTTTCCTTGGGATGAATGTTGCTTGCCCACTCGGGACGCCTCGGTGTGTGCTTACAGCATTGCTGGGGTTATACAAGAGGTACGAGTGCATTTATCCCATCTTCTACCAAAATTTTAATTTACAAAATGATTTGATCACCCCCTCTTCTCTTGCATATAGGGGGAGAGATAGAAAGTTTGAAGTTATGAAGCTCCTTCTCCTATTACCCACTCCTCTTTCATTACTTCTAGGAATCGTTGTAAGTCTATTCTTCGTAGGGCCAAGCGGAAATTTATAAAAAGAAAGACCGCTGTCCTGACTAACGCTTCTTATATTAAATCCTTCTGTTCCTTAGCCAAAAACATCTGTAATAACTTCTGCACTCCTTCTTTTCCTCCTCTCTTCCGACCTGATAACTCTATAGCCAACTCTCCCCTCTTGATAAAGCCAATCTCTTTGGCATCTTATTCTCCTCTAACTCCACCTTAGACGATTCCAACTCTATCCCTCCTACTCCTGCTCCTCGTACTGAACCTATGCACTTTCCCATAATCTCCACTCTTAGGGTTGCTGGTGTGTTATCCAGGTTGGATGTGAGTAAAGCGCATGGACCGGATGGAATACCCCCTCGTATTCTGAGGGAGTGTGGTGAAATTCTAGCCCCTGTGCTTGCTCGCCTCTTTAGTCCTTGCCTGAAAACCCAAACTTTTATTTCTTCTTGGAAGCATGCTTCGGTTCAGCCCATCGCGAAGAAGGGTGACTAATCCAATCCCTTTAACTATCGCCCCATTGCCCTAACTTCATCCCTATCTAAGATTTTCGAAACTATCTTAAACTCTCATTTAGTCCGTTACCTTGAACGCCTTTCTCTTTTGTCGGATCACCAGAATTGGTTTCGCCAGGCGAGATCTACTGGTGATCTGCTATCCTACTGCACCCATCTTTGGTCATCCTCTCTTAGCGATTATGGGGAAACTTTCGTTGTGCCCCTCGACATCTCCAAAGCATTTAACAGTGTATGGCATAAGTCTTTGCCTTCTAAACTTTTCTCTTGTGGTTTCTCTTCACCAACTTTGTTCTCTAATTTTTAGCTTCCTTGAGAACCGATCCATGGCAGTTGCTGTTGAGGTGATCAATCTTTCGCTCTTTCTCTACCAATAGTGATGTCCGGTAGGGTTTTATTTTTTCTCCTACTCTCTTCCTTCTTTTTATCAATGATTTACTTAACACTACGACTAATTCTATCCATTCTAACGTTGATGATTCTACTCCTTACTCTTCTCCACATTTTTCTCTTTCCCCTAATTCTCAAACTAAACTTGTTTCTAGAGCTGATATCATTTCATCTATCAATGCGGATCTGTGCACCATCTCCGAATGGGGAGGTAGAAACATGGTATAATTCAAAAGGAATAAAACCCAGTATTTATCGATTACACTTTCCAAATTTGATGATAACCCACCAATCACATTTCAGGACGCAATCATTCTGCCAAATTCTAAAATTGATATATGCTTGGCCTCACCATTTCCTCTAATATGTCGTGGAATCCACACATCCACAACATTTGCTTAAGCTGCCTCCCGAAAGCTGGAAATGCTGTACAGATGCCGTAGCTACTTCACACCTGAGTAGTTACTTCAAGTTTATAAGGGATTCAATCGGCCTAACTTGAGTACTGCTCTCATATCTGGGGTGGCTATTCTTCTACCCAGCTGTTAGATAGGGTGGAATTAAAGGCATTTAATCATATTGACTCTCCTCTTTTAGTTGATAATCTTTCTTCCCTTTGTCTTCGCCGCAATGTTGCTTCACTATCTCTATTTTACAGGTACTTTAACGGCAATGTTCGGTGTATTTGGCATCCTGTGTACCGCTCGTAACACTCGTCTTGCCCGCGGTGCCCCAATTTTTCCTGTGAATGTCGGTCACACCTAGAATAACCCGTTATAGTAGATCCTTCTTTCATCACAAAGCCAAACTGTGGAATGCTTTGCCTTAAGAACATAAGAATGGACGAAACTGCAGCGGGCCTATTGGCCCATACTGGGCAGTCCCGTTTACACCCAACCCCAATTGCTCATATAAGCATCCAACCTACGTTTGAAGATATTCAGCTATTCAGCTTCCATTCATCCACTACTCTGTTTCCAAACCAGTGTTTACCTATTTCGCGCCTAAATCGAAATTTATCTAACTTAAAACCATTGTTACGAGTTCGCTCCTGGTTTGATAGTTTGAGTACCTTTGTAATGTCCCCTTTGTTTAGCCCTGACTTCCATTTATACACCTCTATCAGATCGCCACTCGCTCTACGTCTCTCAAGGGAGTGCAAATTAATATGCTTTAACCTGTCTCTATACTCAAGGTTCCTAATGCCCGGGATTAGCCTTGTCATTCTCCTCTGAATTCTTTCCAAGGATTCTATATCCATTCTGTAATACGGTGACCAGAACTGAACTGCGTAATCCAGGTGTGGTCTCACAAGCGCAAGATACAGTTTTAGGATGACCTTGCTAGTTTTGTAACTAACACTATTTTGTATGAACCCAAGTACTTTATTAGCCTTGTTACCAGCAAAAACACATTGTCTACTTGGCTTAAGGTTCCTACTTATCATTACTCCTAAATCTCTCTCGCAGTCGGATTTCTCTATGGCATCGTTGTTCATCTGGTATCTGGTTTCCCTGTTTACATCTCCTATACTGAGTACTTTACATTTGTCCACGTTGAATTTCATCTGCCATTTTTCAGACCATTCGAAAAATATGTTTAGATCTTCCTGTAGTTTTGCAGAGTCCTTGTCAGATTTAATAACACGTCCTATATTGGTGTCATCAGCAAATTTACTTATGTTGCTCTCTATGCCGATATCTATATCGTTTATGTATATAATAAATAATAATGGTCCAAGTACTGAGCCTTGGGGAACTCCACTAGTGACGTTGCTCCAATGGGACTTAGTGCCGTTAATGTTCACGGGCTGTTTCCTGTCCTGTAACCACACCCAAATCCATTTAAGGATATTACCTTTGATGCCATGTGCTTCTACCTTTCTAATTAGTCTTTCGTGGGGGACTCTGTCGAAGGCGTTGCTAAAGTCGAGATATACCACATGATAATTGTGCCCCTCGTCAACCAATTCGAAAACTGATGAAAAGAATGTTAATAGATTAGTTAGACATGAACGCCGGCTTGTGAAGCCATGTTGGCAATGATTGATCAACTTGTGCTTCTCCAGGTGGTTTCGAATAGAGTTTGAAATGATTGATTGTTGTAGTTTGCCTACTATTGATGTTAGGCTGATTGGGCGGTAGTTAGAGGATAGTGATCTATCCCCCTTCTTGAAAATCGGTATTACAATCGCTATCCTCCAGGATTCTGGTACTACACCTGTTTTTAAGGACACATTAAACAATTAGCTAAGGGCATACTAAGCTCATCCTTACATTACTTTAATACTCTGACAAATATCTCATCGGAACCAGGACTTATTAGGCTTTAGTTTGTCTATTTGCTTACTAACATCGTTACTAGTCACTACTATCTCGTGTTTTAGTTTGATACATTTGGTAGAATCCTTTGGGGTTTGTCTTCGCCTCCCTAGCTATCCTTACCTCATTATTCCTCTTGGCTTTCCCTATCTCGGTTTTAACCCTATTCGCCAATACCTTATAATAATCCTGGAGGTAAATTTCGCCACGATTTATCCTTCTACCTATGGCCTTCCTTTGGCCAATGATATTCTTTAAATAATTATTTATCCATTTAGGGTCATTGTTGTCTGATCTGAGTTTTTTGTATGGTATGTTCTGCCTTTACGCATTAAGTAACTCATTATTTAAATTGTCGTGGAACTCAGCAATTGTCAGGTCTGTGTCATCTGTCAGGTTCACGCCCAAGCGCGACACCCCTTCTCTCAGCTGCCTCTTTAAACTGTCAAAGTTTGCCGTTCTGAAATATGGTACTTTAGTGGAATTTTCCTTACGTGTGCCCTGAAAATCTAACTGGAATCTATTTTCTTTGTGATCACTGTTTGCAAGTTCGTTCCCTACCTCGACATTGCTAATGAGGTTTTCTCTGTTCGACAGAACTAAATTGAGTATATTATTACCCCGGGAGGGTTCGGTTATATGTTGACTTAGGAAACAGTCCTGGATCGTTTCGAGAAAATCCTCTGATTCTGAGTTACCCGTAAGGTCAGTCCAATCTATTTGGCCAAGGTTAAAGTCGCCTACTATACAGATTTTGTTGTGTATGGAAGCCCTGCGCATTTCATCCCAGATAAGTCTCTCATTGACTCTATCAAGATTGGGAGGTCTACATATAACTCCTGTGATTAATTTTTCCCTACCTTCGATTAATTCTATCCAAATTGTTTCTGTATTCCGCTCAGTTTTTATTTCCTTATTTATTTCACACTTCAGATTATCCCTGACATAGATTGCTACTCCACCTCCTTTCTTGGTCTGCCTATAAGTAAGGAGCAATTTGTAACCCGCAATTTGGTATTCGACAGGTAACTCACATGAGTCTAGGTTGATCCATGTTTCAGTGAATGCTATTATGTCGATTTTTTCGGTACATACCAAGGCCCTAATGTCATCTATTTTGTTTCTCATACTTCTACTGTTTGCGTAGTAGATATTTAAGTTAGTCGTGTTCTGAGTCCTCCCTTTACCGCGTTTAGGTTTAAACGCCCTGTCTAATTTAGTTTTGTCATCATTCCTAACACTATTTCCCTGTAATCTTTCACTTTGTTTACCCGCTCCCACTGCAGTCTCCTCCACCCCCGTGCCCATATGGCCCCTAGCAGTTTAAAGACCTCGATATCTTTTGAACTGCCCCCTCTGGAGACCCAGCCAGGGTTGCCACCCCCTCCCGAGACAGGTGTACCCAGATCCCTAGCATAAATGTCCCTTCTGCCGTAGAAGTTGTCCCAGTTGTCAATGAATGGGACTGATATTGACTTGCAGTATCCGTCAAGACGGCCGTTGACACCAACTGCCCTTGACAACCATTCATTGCTAACTCTCCTTGTAGGCAGGACACCACATATGTTAGGGATCCCTCCCTTAGTCCTAATGCGATCTATAGCTGACTTGAACTTATCAAGAAGCTCTTCACTCCTACACCGGCCAATATCGTTGCCTCCTGCACTGAGGCAGATAATGGGTTTGTTCCCATTACCAGATAAGATATTGGCCATCCTGTCAACTATATCCCCCACCCCAGCCCCTGGCAAATACACCCTCATCCTATTTTTATTTTTACCACAAAAAGCCCTGTCCAAGTACCTTACCTGTGAGTCACCAACAATTAAAGTTTTTATACCTTCCTTGTCAGCCCTGTCCCTGACTGTACTAACGTCCATTTCGTCTATCAAGGGACTGAACGAGTTGGTACACTTAGCTGTTGTTGTCGTTGTTGTATCCTTGATGTGTTTCTTGACCACCAGTTTCGTAGTCCCTCACTTCACAACCTTCCATTCGTCATTCACCGGCTTTCCCTGTCTCGTTTCTTCTTTCATCTTTGCTATCTCTTCCTTTAATTTCAAGATTTCTTGCTCTAATTTCAGGTTTTTCTCCTTGGTAGTCTCAAATTCGGCCCACAGAAGGGCATAACCCCGTTTACAAGTAGCACTAGCCATATCTGGTAATTATCCTCGGGAGCGGAGCTAAGCTGCAGTGACCTTTCCCCTAGTGAGGTCAGAACACAACAGAGTGAGGTCAGAACACAACTGAGTGAGGTCAGAACCTATCTCACTTCAAAAAGCTTGTTTTACTGCATCTTCGTGGTGTAGACTAATATTTTTTCTTTTTCCTTTTATATTTCTTTTTCCATTATTTTTTCGCCCCCTAGGCCCCGTTGTTGGTCAATGACCTGTGCCCGGGTGGGCTATTCCTCGTAAACAAAAAAAAAAGAAAAAGAAAAAAAAAACACTCAAGACACACACTCATAATAAACACAGTCAAGAAACGCTCACATGGCACACTGAAAGCCCATATAATTCACTTATAACACATTTATATAACACAATTAAAGACAAGCTTGTATATCACACTCAAAATACACTCACAAAATAGACTGAAGACATACTCAAAATACACTCACATAACACTCTGAAAAAATAACTCCAAAGCAAAAAAAAAAAAAGTAACATTCACATGACAAACTGAAGACTTGTCCCGAAATTACACAGTCCCAAATGTTGGTAATCCCTAAAACGCCTTGTTCCGATAATAACTTGTCTCGAAATGACAATCTCGTTATAATTGTTTACTTTTCCTTCTAATATATTTTTTTCTATATTGTTGTAGCGTAGTAAAAAAAAAAAAAAAAAATAAAATATATATATATATATATATATATATATAAATATACATTTATATATATATATATATATATATATATATATATATATATATATACATATATATACATATATATATATATATATATATATATATATATATATACATTTATATATATATATATATATATATATATATATATAAATATATATATATATATATATATATATATATATATATATATATATATATATATATATACATTTTTATTCTTCACAAACATAAAACTCGTTATCACTGGACACACCGGTATTATCGCCGTAAGAGGCGTTGATCGCTCTCAGATATGGTCACACACGTCCCGGGATCTTGTCTATAAACATCAGGTTTTTGTTGGAATCAGGACGAGATTCCTGTATTCAGAAATTGTATTAAGAGGAATTGGTAACGGTTACAAGAGGAGACATTGATGCATGTGCAGTTAACAGTATAGGTGAAGGTGGTGGTTACGTAAATGTGGCAGGGTCACAATGCCAAATTCATAAATGAATGGTTAGTAGTCTTGTAACGGTGGAGATGATTGATGGACGAGTTCGGGTGCTGGACGTCAGGAGATGGGGTTGGTGTGTGTGTGGGGGGGGGGGGGGAGATCCCTTCCGCAGAGGTAAGTACTGTATTATTGTAAGGGCAACCCATCCGCTGCCAAGACCACAGCACCTGACTTACACCACACACCAAACTCCACTATACAGACCTAGTTTAGTATTTATAATATTATATAACACCTCTTACGGTCTATATATTATGTTTATCGGTTTTCCACGATTGAAATAAAACTCTTAGATTAAAATGTGTAACTATCAATTTATAGTAATTTTTCAAGGTGATGTCGCTGTGGTAATGATGGTCGCGGATAATAAAGGGCGGCAGTGCATCCATTCTTACGGTTGATCATATTACAAAATTCAAGAGTTACTAGGTGAAGGGATGTATTTTAGTTCTAATATAATTTTATGTCTTCCTATGTTTCAATAAGAACTGACATTTCACACTTAGTAAGAACTCTCTAGTGATAGGCATTAGATTCACTTCCAATGTAGGGCAATAGGACACATTTACTACAACTTATGGTACATTAATACTGCCAACATGAGTCTGTTTTATTTACTGGGACGTCTATGCATGCTGTTGTTTCCAGATCATTTACACACTGATAAAGTAGGCTTTTATTAAAGTTTATCTATTTGTCATTTATCTTCATTAATATGAGATTGTAAAATAGAAAAATATGAGCACGTAAGGTGCTTAAATTTACTGTATAGGATCAATCGATATCGATGGTGTTACGAGCTTATGTTGCTAAGTTGGACACATTACCAGGAACCGGGCGGTAACCGACCCCCACAGACTCGAACGTTTTGTTTACTTACATTGCACTTCATCTAATATACTATAAGACTAGTCGTGTGTCTGTCTGTCTGTCTGTTCTGGGCAGCCGAAGCGGCACAATCGTTTTTCATCAAACTTGGTGGAAAAATCGCAAAAAATTCGTAGAGTGGAACAAAGCTGGTCCTATGTCGATGGTTTCTTTAGGAAGCCATTAATTTACCATTTTAATTAAGCTGGCCAAAGATGTCACTGTACGCTGTCAGCCGAACGATTGCAGTTATCGTACGGCTCCCTCCTCCTCCCCCCACTTTTTCTCTTAGCCTACTTTTTTCATGTTGTTTGGAATAGTAAAGGAAGGAAGATGAGTAAATAGAAGAATAAAGAAGGGGAAACAGAAAATAGTTAGTATCCTTAAGAGGCGAGAGAGGAAAGGATATGGGAGAGAGGGATAATGAGAGGTGGAGATATGAATGGAGGGATGTGTTTTTTAAACTTCCCAGAATACCATATTAAAATCACCTATTTAATAAGGAAGAAAAAGTGCTAAATATGATGAGTAGTGTAATGGAGATACATAGAGATATATAAATAAAGATATAGATAGTACGGATAAAAATGGAGAGAGAGAGAGAAGCAGACAAACAAAAGACATAGACATAATACAGACAGATTCAAGGACACACAGAAAGACAGACAGACAGACAGACTTATGAAAGACAAAGACAACATATAAGACAGACACATACTGTACATACAGACAGACAGACATGACTACAATAGACACAGGGTGAATATAGCAGTGAAACAGACGGGAGGCTGACAAAAAATAGACACATTCATCATGCAAAATTGACAATATGGCATCTAACATGACAGACAGACAGGTTGATAGCTGACTGACTGGTTCACATTAGACAAACAAGCAGACAAACTCCAACAACGGATAAAACAGACAAATTTGACGACACAAAGAGTACAGAAGGGCTTACAGTCAAACACCATGCAGACGAACAGACAGTTGGGATGGCAATAGACAGGACGGATAGAATTGAGACAGATTAGAAGGCATTTATAAACAAGAATAATACCAAATTGACCATAGCTGCGTAAATAATAAGACGCATTGAAAACTAACACCCTCGCGCGGAAAGAACATCGATGGTCGGTCAGTCATGTGAGATGGGCCTAAAACTGACTAACGTAGATGATGACTATGATGACTTATCACAGGTGATGACTTAAGCGGATGGTGACTAATCTAACCAGAATCAAGGTCACTTCTCTTCATAATATAATTTATCTCGGAATGATCATCGGTGATTCATAATAATTTTCGTTTTTTATTTTAACCTCTCCTTATGGCGAATATTTCTTTAACTAATTATTCTAACCTTTATTCTATTCCTTCCTATAGTCTAATAGATACTTAAAGTATCCGTAAGACATTAGCTATTGGAAATGTGATTAAATATTTTGTTATTAATCCAGTGTGAAATGTATCGGTATTGGTGGTACAATCCTAATGGTCTCTAATCCTGTTGATTAGGTGAGGTTAATCTGGGTTTATTGAGATTAAAGATAAGGTGTGGGGTATATTCTACCTATGTTAGTCTCAGGTACGACCCTTATTGTAACAATCACGATCATGATTATAACAACCAGGACCATGATTATAACAACCACGACCATGATTAAAACAACCACGACCATGATTATAACAACCACGACCATGATTATAACAGCCACGACCATGATTATAACAACCACGACCATGATTATAACAACCACGACCATAATTATAACAACCACGACCATGATTATAACAACAACGACCATGATTATAACAACCACGACCATGATTATAACAACCACGACCATGATTATAACAACCACGACCATAATTATAACAACCACGACCATGATTATAACAACCACGACCATGATTATATTAACCACGTCCATGATTATAACAACCATGACCATGATTATAACAACCACGACCTTGATTATAACAAACAAGACCATGAATATAACAACCACGACCATGATTATAACAACCACGACCATGATTATAACAATCACGACCACGATTATAACAACCACGACCATTATTATAGCAACCACGACCATGATTATAACAACCACGACCATGATTACAACAAAAAAGACCATGATTATAACAACCACAACCATGATTATAACAACCACGACCATGATTATAACAACCACGACTCTGATTATATTACCCACGACCATGATTCTAACAACCATGACTATGATTATAACAACCACAACCGTTATTATAGCAACCACGACCATGATTATAACAACCAAGACTATGATTATAACAACTGCGACCATGATTATAACAACTACGACCATGATTATTTCAACCACGCCCATGATTATAACAACCACGACTATGATTATAACACTTACGACTATGATCATAACAACCACGAGAATGATTATAACAACCACGAGAATGATTATAACAACCACGACTATGATTATAACACCTACGACTATGATCATAACAACCACGACCATGATTATAACAACCACGACCATCATTATATCAACTACGACCATGAATATAACACCTACGACTATGATCATAACAACCACGACCATGATTATAACATCCACGACTATGATTATAACAACCATGCCTATGATTATAACAACCACGACTATGATCATAACAACCACGAGCATGATTATAACAACCACGACCGTGATTATAACAACCACGATCATAATTATAACAACTACGACCATGATTATAACAACCACACCATGATTATAACAACCACGACCATGATTATAACAACCACGACTATGATTATAACACCTACGACTATGATCATAACAACCACGGCTTTGTTTATAACAAGCACGACCATGATTATAACAACCACGACCATGATTATAATAACTATGCCTATGATTATAGCACCTACGACTATGATCATAAAAACCACGACCATCATTATAACAATTACGATAATGATTATAACAACCACGACTATGATTATAATAACCAAGACCATGATTATAACAACCACGACTATGATTATAACACCTACGACTATGATCATAACAACCACGGCTTTGTTTATAACAACCACGACCATGATTATAACAACCACGACCATGATTATAATAACTATGCCTATGATTATAGCACCTACGACTATGATCATAGCAACCACGACCATCATTATAGCAACCACGATAATGATTATAACAACCACGACTATGATTATAATAACCAAGACCATGATTATAACAACCACGACCATCTATCTACAGTAATATACTATAGGAATAGCCGTGTGTCTGCGTGTTTGTGTTTGTTCTGGGCAGCCGAAACGGCACAATCGTTTTTCATCAAACTTGGTGGAAAAATCTCAAAAACAAAAAAAATCGTAGAGTGTAGCAAACCTGGTCCCATGTTGATGGTTTCCTTAGGAAGGCATTAATTAACTATTTTATTTACGCTGGAAAACGATGTCGCTGTGCCCTGTCAGTGGGTCGACGGTTGCATGATAGCCAAGCACGAGCGTTCGAACTTTCAAGCCTTGGTAAACTGTACCACTGGACTCGCCACCGGGCACGAAGGGCCCACGATCACTTGTCTCATAAACTATAGGAATAGCGGTGTGTCTGTGTATGTGTCTGTTCTGGGTAGCTGAAACGGCACAATCGTTTTTCATCAAACTTGGTGGAAAAATAGAAAAAAATTCGTAGAGTGGAACAAACCTGGTCCCATGTCGATGGTTTCTTTAGGTAGGCATTAATTAACCATTTTATTTATGCTGGAAAACGATGTAAGTCTACGGACTTGGCGCACCCTCATTCGCTGTATGCTGTCAGTCCATAATTGCAGTTATAGTATGGCTCCCTCCTTCTGCCCCCACTTTTTTCTAAGCCTACTTTTGTTTAATGTTGTTTGGATTAGTAAAGGAAGGAAGATGAGTAAATAGAAGAATAAAGAAGGGGAAACAGAAAAAAGTTAGCGATAACAGGTGGGGGAGAGCTGTGTTTCATCATGCGTCTGGATGCGCAGTTTCAAAGTTACCAGACCATTTTTGAACCTTACAGCTACAGTGTGTACAGTATACATATTCCTGTGGCTGACTGTACATGGAAAAGGAGAAGAGAGAAAAAGATAATAACAGGAATGCATGGAGAAGATAGAAAGGGAGAAAAGAAGGAGAAGACGAGAGACTGAAGCATTATTATCCTTAAGAGGCGAGGAAAGGAGATGGGAGAGTGGGATAGTGAGAGGTGGAGGTATGAATGGAGGGATGGAAGGACAGAATAAGAATGGTATAGAAGGAGACTAGAGAAGGAGACAAAGGAAGGACAGTGATAAGTAAAACAAAATCACAACAAGTATTTGGATGATAACATATAGAAATTATTAGGTTAAATGTAGGTAAGAAGAGTAAGAATAATGAGATGAAACATAAAGAAGAGAGAGACACTTATTATAACAATCACGACCATGATTATAACAACCACGACCATGATGATAACAACCACGACTATGATTTTAAGAACCAAGACCACCAACGACCATTATTATAACAACTTAACTATGATTATAACAACCACAAACATGATTACAACAACCAGGACAATGGTTATAACAACCACGACTATGAATATAACAACCACGGCCAACCACGACCATGATTATAACAACCACGAGTATGATTATAACAACCACGACCATGATTATAACAACCACGACCATGATTATAACAACCACGACCATGATTATAACAACCACGACTATGATCATAACCACGACAATGATTATAACAACCACGACCATGATTATAACAACCACGACTATGATTGTAACAACCACGAATATGATTATAACAACCGCGACCATGATTATAGCAACCACGACCATGATTATAACAACCACAACTATGATTATAACACCCACGACCATGATTATAACAACCACGACTGTGAATGTAACAACCACAACCATGATTATAACAACCACGACCATGATTATAACAACAACGACCATGATTATAACAACCACGACTATGATTGTAACAACCACGACTATGATTGTAACAACCACGACTATGATTATAACAACAGCGACCATGATTATAACACCCACGACCATGACTATAACAACCACGACTATGATTATAACAACCACAACTATGATTATAATACCCACGACCATGACTATAACAACCACGACCATGATTATCTCATATACTATAGGAATAGCCGTGTGTCTGTGTCTGTGTCTGTTCTGGGCAGCCGAAACGGCACAATCGCTTTTCATCAAACTTGATGGAAAAATCGGAAAAAAAATCGGAGAGTGGAACAAACCTGGTCCCATGTAGATGGTTTCCTTATGAAGGCATTAATTAACCATTTAATTTAAGCTGGAAAAGTATGTCGCTGTACGCTGTCAGCCGGCGGGCCGTTGAGCACTAGCCAAACACGAGCATTCGAACTTTCACGCTTTGATAAACTTTACCACCGGACTCGCCACCGGGCACGAAGGGCCCACGATCACTTGTGATTAGCCTATTGCTCCTGTAATATTCAGTCTTACTCAGGTATTCTACATCACTATAGGAGAGGAGTAGCAAACACAATGTTGGAATGCACAATATACTGACAAGAAACACAAACAACCAGCAATAAGAACCTAAGAAGATAAGAATGGAGGAAACTGCAGCGGGCCTATTGGCCCATACTGGGCAGTCCCATTTACACCCAACCCCTATTGCTCATATAAGCATCCAACCTATGTTTGAAGCTATCCAGCGTATTCAAGTTAATGATGTTATTTGGTAACTTGTTCCACTCATCAACTACTCTATTTCTAAACGAATGCTTACCTATTTCGAGCCTAACTCTAAATTTGTCTAATCAAAAACAATTGTTACGAGTTCACTCTTGGTTGGATAGTAATGTCCCCTTTGTTTAGCCCTGACTTCCATTTATACACCCTTATTATGTCGCCCCTCGCTCTACGTCCCACGAGGGAGTGCAAATTAAGATGCTTTAACCTGTCTCTGTACTCAAGGTTCCTAATGCCCGGGATTAGTCTTGTCATGCTCCTCTGAAGTCTGTCCAAGGATTCTATATCCATTCTGTAATACGGTGACCAGAATTAAACTAAGTAATCCAAGTGAGGTCTCACAAGTCTAAGATATACTCCTAAGATGACCTCGCTAGTCTTGTAACTAACACTCCTTTGTATGAACCCAAGTACTTTATTAGCCTTGTTTCGAGCAAAAACACATTGTTTACTTGGCTTAAGATTCCTACTTATCATCACTCCTAAATCTCTCTTGCAGTCGGATTTCTCAATAACATCGTTGTTCATTTGGTATCTGGTTCCCTGTTTACATCTCCTATACTGGGTACTTTACATTTGTCCACATTGAATTTCATCTGCCAGGTTCTTATTTATTGTCATCAACAAACTTACTTATGTTGCTGTCTGTGCCGATATCTATGTCGTTTATGTATATAATAAATAATAATGGTCCAAGTACTGAGCCTTGGGGAACTCCACTAGTGACGTTGCTCCAATGGGATTTAGTGCCGTTAATGCTCACTAGCTGTTTTCTGTCCTGTAATCACGCCCTAATCCATTTTAGAATATCGCCATTTATGCCATGAGCCTCCACTTTCCTTATGAGTCTTTTGTGGGGGACTCTGTCGAAGGCTTTGCTAAAGTCAAGATATACCACATCATATTTTTGCCCCTCGTTCACTGATTCGAAAACAGATGAAAAGAATGTTAATAGATTATTTAGACATGAACGCCGCTTGTGAAGCCATGCTGGGAATCATTGATCAACTTGTGCTTCTCCAGGTGATTTCGAATAGAGTTTGAAATGATTGCTTCCAGTAATTTGCCTACAATTGTTGTTAGATTGATTGGACAGTAGTTAGAGGATAGTATCTATCCCTTCTTGAAAACCAGTATCACATTGGCTATCCTCTAGGATTCTATACTACACCTGTTCTTAAGGACAACTTTGCTAAGGGCATACTAAGCTCTTCCTTGCATTCCTTGAATACTCTGGCAAATATCTCAACGGGACCAGGTGACTTATTAGGCTTTAGTTTGTCTATTTGTTTACTAACATCGTTACTAGTCACTACTATCTCGCTTAATTTGTTTTCTTCACTATCTCTGTATAGAGTCAGTGCCTCGGGTATCATGCTTAAATTTTCGGTGGTGAAAACTGTGGAAAAATATGTATTCAGATTATTGCTCATTTCTCTGTCGTTATCAGTTAGCTCGCCGGTATCTGACTGTATTGGTCCAATCTTTTCTCGTGTTTTAGTTTGATATATTTAATAGAATCCCTTGGGGTTTGACTTCGCCTCCCTTGCTATCCTCAGCTCATTATTCCTCTTTGCTTTTTTTATCTCGGTCTTAGCGCTACTGGTCAATACCTTATAATAATCTCGGAGGTAAACTTCGCCACAATTTATCCTCCTACCTATAGCCTTCATTTGACCAATAACTGTCCTTTAAATAATTATTTATCCATTTAGGGTCATTGTTGTTTGATGTGAGTTTTTTGTATGGTATGTTCAGCCTTTGTGCATTAAGTAATTCATTATTTAAATTGTTGTGGAACTCGGCAACCTCAGATCTCGTTATCAGGTCAGTCTCAAGAGTAAGGTCTTTGGGTAGGGTGAGGTCTCCCGCTGTGGGTACATTGTAGGTCACATCATGTGAGGTCATTTAGTTCACCCCCAAGCATGATACCCCTTCTCTCAACTGCCTCTTCAAACTATCAAAGTTTGCCTTTCTGAAATCTGGGACTTTTGTGGAATTTTCCTTACGGCTGCCCTGAAAATCTAAGTGGAATCTAATTTCTTTGTGATCTCTGTTTACAAGTTCGTTCTCTACCTCGACATTACTAATGAGGTTTTTTCTGTTCGACAGAACTAAATCGAGTATATTATTTCTCTGGGTAGGTTCGGTTATATGTTGACTTAGGAAACAGTCCAGGATCGTTTCAAGAAAATCCTCTGATTCTGAGTTACCCGTAAGGTCAATCCAATCTATTTGGCTAAAGTTAAAATCGCCTACTATACAGACTTTGCTGTGTATGGAAGCCCTGCGCATTTCATCCCAAATAAGTCCCTCATTAACTCTATCACGATTGGGAGGTCTATATATTACTCCTGTGATTAATTTTTCCCTACGGTCGATTAATTCTATCCAAGTTGTTTCTGTATTCTGCTCAGTTTTTATTTCCTGCAATTTGGTTTTCGACAGGTAACTCACGTGAGTCTAGGTTTATCCATGTTTCAGTGAATGCTATTATATCGATTTTTTCGGTACATACCAAGGCCCTAATATCATCCTCCCAACAACTCACCATACCTGATCTTACTAACAATTATCCTCCCCTTCCCCCTCACCCCTTACTATATTGACACACACACACACACACTCACACAGCAATCCCCCCTTAAGCAATCCTAATTCAGCACAAATCAACATACCACCGCCACCCCCAACCAATCCCCAAATACAAACTCCCCCCCACAACCAATCTCCAAACACAACCCCCCCCCCCCCAGACAAAGCCTTACATAATACTACAACTCTCCAGAACCAAATCAAACATACCCAACCTCTATGACAGCCACTCTCAACAAAATCGACCTAACTCAAGACTGAAACCAATCAACCTACATCTCATTCTCATCTCCTTTCACAATTTGACAAAAATCTCAAATCTGTCTCCTGCTATTACTAAAAACTCTCCTACGATACGCTCATCCTTCTTTACTATGAATACTTCGACATTTCAAGCTCAAAGATTCAAAACCCTTCCTCCAACTCGCTCCGTTCCTCTTTGACATAGCTCAAAGACTTTACCTTCATCTTTCTCCAAACAACCCTACGACTAGCTACATTTCCATTTTTCACCTTCTCTGTTACTTTGATCGTGTGTGCCTGTGCGTCCGTCCACCTGCGCTTCTCGGCTTGCGCCGCCGCCGTGGCGGGGCGGTTCTTCCTCCGCTTTGCCAACACTGCCTAAGCTAAAACGACAACCAGAGCACCCGCGTTTGCCTGCCCGGTCCTGCTCCCGCCCTCCCTCTGCCTCGTCCTGATTGTGATTGTTACACCAACCGGGCACATTGCCTACCCCCTCATGCAAGCGGTGTTTAGCCACTGCACCTATTCTCTCCTTCTAAAATTCACTTCTATCCTCCCTTTATCCTTCCCCTGAACCTCTTTCCCCCCTGTCACTAGCTTTTATGTATGTAGGTCGAGTTAATGATGATATTTGGTAACTTGTTTCATTCATCCACTACTCTGTTTCCAAACCAGTGTTTACCTATTTCACGCCTAAATCTAAATTTGTCTAATTTAAAACCATTGTTACGAGTTCGCTCCTGTTTGGATAATTTAAGTACCTTTGTAATGTCCCCTTTGTTTAGCCCTGCCTTCCACTTATACACCTCTATCAGGTCGCCCCTCGCTCTACGTCTCTCGAGGGAGTGCAAATTAATATGCTTAACCTGTCTCTATACTCAAGGTTCCTAATGCCCGGGATTAGTCTTGTCATTCTCCTCTGAATTCTTTCCAAGGATTCTATATCCATTCTGTAATACGGTGACCAGAACTGAACTGCGTAGTCCAGGTGTGGTCTCACAAGAGCAAGATACAGTTTTAGGATGACCTCGCTAGTCTTGTAACTAACACTCCTTTGTATGAACCCAAGTACTTTATTAGCCTTGTTACGAGCAAAAACACATTGTTTACTTGGCTTAAAGTTCCTACTTATCATTACTCCTAAATCTCTCTCGCAGTCGGATTTCTCTATGGCATCGTTGTTCATCTGGTATCTGGTTTCCCTGTTTACATCTCCTATACTGAGTACTTTACATTTGTCGACATTGAATTTCATCTGCCATTTTTCAGACCATTGGAAAAATTTGTTTAGATCTTCCTGTAGTTTTGCCGAGTCCTCGTCAGATTTGATAACACGTCCTATTTTAGTGTCATCAGCAAATTTACTTATGTTGCTGTCTATGCCGATATCTATGTCGTTTATGTATATAATAAACAATAATGGTCCAAGTACTGAGCCTTGGGGAACTCCACTTGTGACGTTGCTCCAATGGGACTTAGTGCCGTTAATGCTCACTCGCTGTTTCCTGTCCTGTAACCACGCCCTAATCCATTTAAGGATGTCACCTTTGATGCCATGAGCTTCTACCTTTCTAATTAGTCTTTCGTGGGGAACTCTGTCGAAGGCTTTGCTAAAGTCGAGATACACCACATCATAATTGTGTCCCTCGTCCACTGATTCGTAAACTGATGGAAAGAATGTTAATAGATTAGTCAGGCAAGAACGTCCGCTTGTGAAGCCATGCTGGGAATCATTGATCAATCTGTGCTTCTCCAGGTGATTTCGAATAGAGTTTGAAATGATTGCTTCCAGTAATTTGCCTACTATTGATGTTAGACTGATTGGGCGGTAGTTAGAGGATTGTGATCTATCCCCCTTCTTGAAAATCGGTATTACATTCGCTATCCTCCAGGATTCTGGTACTACACCTGTTTTTAAGGACATGTTAAACAACTTTGCTAAGGGCATACTAAGCTCTTCCTTACATTCCTTTAATACTCTGGCAAATATCTCATCGGGACCAGGTGACTTATTAGGCTTTAGTTTGTCTATTTGCTTACTAACATCGTTACTAGTCACTACTATCTCACTTAATTTGTTTTCTTCACTATCTCTGAATAGAGTCGGTGCCTCGGGTATCATGTTTAAATTTTCGGTGGTGAAAACTGTTGAAAAATATTTATTCAAATTATTGCTCATTTCTCCGTCGTTATCAGTGAGCTCACCGGAGTCTGACCGTATTGGTCCAATCTTTTCTCGTGTTTTAGTTTGATACATTTGGTAGAATCCTTTGAGGTTTGCCTTCGCCTGCCTTGCTATCCTTACCTCATTATTCCTCTTTGCTTTCCTTATCTCGGTTTTAACCCTACTCGCCAATACCCTATAATAGTCCCGGAGGTGAATTTCGCCACGATTTATCCTTCTACCTATAGCCTTCTTTTGGCCAATGATGTTCTTTAAATAATTATTTATCCATTTAGGGTCATTGTTGTCTGATCTGAGTTTTTTGTATGGTATGTTCTTCTTTTGTGCATTAAGTAACTCACTATTTAAATTGTCGTGGAACTCGGCAATCTCAGATCTCGTTATCAGGTCGGTGTCATCTGTCAGGTTCACGGCGAAGCGCGACACCCCCTCTCTCAGCTGCCTCTTTAAACTGTCAAAGTTTGCCCTTCTGAAATCTGGTACTTTAGTGGAATTTTCCTTACGTCTGCCCTGAAAATCTAACTGGAATCGAATTTCTTTGTGATCGCTGTTTGCAAGTTCGTTCCCTACCTCGACATTGCTAATGAGGTTTTCTCTGTTGGACAGAACTAAATCCAGTATATTATTACCCCGTGTGGGTTCGGTTATATGTTGACTTAGGAAACAGTCCTAGATCGTCTCGAGAAAATCCTCTGATTCTGAGTTACCCGTAAGGACAGTCCAATCTATTTGGCCAAGGTTAAAGTCGCCTACTATACAGACTTTGTTGTGTATGGAAGCCCTGCGCATTTCATCCCAGATAAGTCGCTCATTGACGCTATCAAGATTGGGGGGTCTATATATTACTCCTGTGATTAATTTTTCCCGACCGTCGCTTAATTCTATCCAAATTGTTTCTGTATTCCTCTCAGTTTTTATTTCCTTATTTATTTCACACTTCAGATTATCCCTAACATAGATTGCTACTCCACCTCCTTTCCTGGTCTGCCTATCGGTATGGAACAGTTTGTAACCCGCAATTTGGTATTCGACTGGTAATTCACGTGTGTCTAGGTTGATCCATGTTTCAGTGAATGCAATTATATCGATTTCTTCGGTACATACCAAGGCCTTAATATCATCCATTTTGTTTCTCATACTTCTACTGTTCGCGTAGTATACATTTAAGTTAGTCGTGTTCTGAGTCCTTCCCTTAGCGCGTTTAGTTTTAAACTCCCTGTCTAATTTAGTTTTGTCATCATTCCTAACACTATTTCCTTGTAATCTTTCGCCTTGTTTACCCGCTCCCACTGCAGTCTCCTCCACCCCCGTGCCCCTATGTTCTCTTAGCAGTTTAAAGACTTCGATATCTTTTGAACTGCCCCCTCTAGAGCCCCAGCCAGGGTTGCTACTCCATCCCTAGCATAAAGGTCCCTTCTGCCATAGAAGTTGTCCCAGTTGTCAATGAATGGGACTGATATTGACTTGCAATATCTTTCAAGACGGTCGTTAACACCAACTGCCCTTGGCAACCATTCACTGCCAACTCTCCTTCTAGGCAGGACACGGCATATGATAGGGATCCCTCCCTTAGTCCTAATACGATCTATGGCAGCCTTGAACTTATCATAAGTTCCTCGCTCCTACACCGGCCAATATCATTGCCTCCTGCACTGAGGCAGATAATGGGTTTGTTCCCATTACCAGACAAGATATTGTCCATCCTGTCAACTATATCCCCCACCCCAGCTCCTGGCAAACACACCCTCATCCTATTTTTGTTTTTACCACAAAAGGCCCTGTCCATGTACCTTACCTGTGAGTCACCAACAATTAAAGTTTTTTATACCTTCCTTGTCATCCCTGCCCCTGACTGTACTAACGTCCAATTCGTCTATCAAGGGACTGTACGGGTTGGTACACTTAGCTGTTGTTGTCGTTGTTGTCGTATCCTTCGTGTACTTCTTCACCACCAGCTTGGTCCTACCACTACTCACGACTTTCCACTCGTTTGATTTTTCGTCAGACACTGGCTTTACTCTTCCAGCCTCTCCTTTTAACTTCGCCAGCTCTTTCCTTAATTTCAGGTTCTCCAACGTGGCCCTCTCAATTTCTAACTTGGCCCTCGCCAATTCTTCAGTGGACCACTCCAGTTTGGTCAACAAACTCTCATACCCAAGACCACACATATCACTGGCCATATCTGATAATTATCCCTCTGGAGCTAACCCTGCCGTGACCTTTCTCCTAGTGAGGTCAGAACACAACTGAGTGAGGTCAGAACACAACTTCCCGGATCCTTGTGCACATGCACTGATTCCCGGAGATACCAAACTTGAATTCTCAACCAAACCATTCCCTGAAACGCTGTTCAACAGCAAATATATATATATATATATATATATATATATATATATATATATATATATATATATATATATATATATATATATATATATATATATATATATATATATATATGCAAGTAAATCACTGTAGGTGCGCGTGATCTAGGTATATGCTGATAACCACAAGGAAAGAAGAAAACACGAAGTTCCCAAGCGCTTTCGTGTAATTCACATCTTCAGGGGTGAGTACAGACTAGAGAGAGTAATACAAATCAAGGTGTATATATACAGAGGAGGGTGAGACCAGGTCCACAATGGTCAGGTATTAGGTAATGACCCTACTAATCTTTAAATAGTACACAACGGTTGGTGGTCAGGTCAGATGGTCAAGTGACCCGGCCTTCTCACCTGATCACAAATCTTCTTAATTACAAAATTGTCCAGCTTGTACATGCCGTTACTCAAATTCATGTTGAATGCTTCGGTATGTTTAATAAGACTAGATTCTATGATGTTCCAGAAAGATTCACCAAAGCAATCCAAGCCCTTAAGAAAAATAAGGATCTACATGTCACTAAAGCAGATAAAGCCAACACAGTAGTGATTTTAAACAAAGATGACTATATCTCTAAAATGAATGACCTTTTATATGATACTACAACATATTCTAAACTCATAAATAATCCTCTCAACACTGTCAACACCCAGTTCAATAAAAAACTGAAGTCCCTATTGAGAGGCAAAGCTACTCTCATTAAACATCTTACTTCAACGTCCCCTCCACTGCCATACATGTACGGTGTAATCAAGACCCACAAGCCCAATAACCCAGCAAGACCCATCATTAGCTCAGTTGGGTCAATCTCTTATAAACTATCTAAATGGTTAGTTTCTTTACTAAATCCCCTAGTTGGCAACATTTCTAACTCCAATATCAAGAATAATATGGATCTGGTTGATAAACTCAATAACTTACACATTAATCATGATTTTAAACTGGTCAGCTTTGATTTAACGTCACTCTTTACAAAGGTCCCAGTTGATGATTTACTAGAGTTCCTCATAGATTCCCTGGATAACATTTCACTGCCCGTCTCGAAAGACGACTTCATCGAACTCATCAAACTATGTATTAAGGATTGCAAATTCGAATTCAATGGGGAATATTATGCTCAAAAATTTGGTATGGCAATGGGTAATCCACTCTCACCTGTATTAAGCAACCGATATATGGAATTCTTTGAAAAGAAACTATTAAGTAATATTTTACCACCCTCAGCAGTCTGGTTTAGATATGTTGATGATGTATTATGTCTCTGGCCATGTATTGAGGACCTAAAAGCTTTCCTGCCACAACTTAACAACTTAGCCCCCTCGATCAAATTCACTGTGGAATTAGAGCAAGACTGTAAATTGCCATTCCTAGACTGTCTGATACACAGAATAGGTAACACTTTTAAGTTCAGTATTTATAGAAAACCAACTAATGTGTGTTCATACATTCATTATTATTCTGCCCACCATAATAAAGTCAAACAGTCAGTATTTTCAACAATGTTTTTACGTGCCTTGAGAATTTGCAGTCCGGAATTCATCGATGAGGAATACAAATATATATATAATATTGGCTCAAACCTTAAATACCCTAGATCTTTCAGAGACAAATGCTTAAACATTACTAAGAAAACTTTTTATAGAACTGATCCCAAGCCCACCCATGACCATAAGAATATCTTAATATTACTATTTCACAAAAATTTCTCACACATTCCTGCACAGCTAAAAACCTGGAACGTCAATGTGGCATTTAAAAACTCATGCACTGTTAAACAAATGTTAATCAAGAACTCCCCCAACAACACAATTGGTTGCATTTATAAAGTTCCTTGCAAGGAATGTAATATGTTTTACTTAGGCCAGACAGGTAAAGATCTTGCAACTAGAATTAAACAACACAAATACAGTGTTAGGACAGGCCAGGAATCCAATGCTCTGTTTGTTCATTTGAGGGATAACAAGCATTGCATTGACTGGGATAATGCCTCCTCAATATTACCATGTAATTCAATTGATAGTAGGAACATCATAGAATCTAGTCTTATTAAACATACCGAAGCATTCAACATGAATTTGAGTAACGGCATGTACAAGCTGGACAATTTTGTAATTAAGAAGATTTGTGATCAGGTGAGAAGGCCGGGTCACTTGACCATCTGACCTGACCACCAACCGTTGTGTGCTATTTAAAGATTAGTAGGGTCATTACCTAATACCTGACCATTGTGGACCTGGTCTCACCCTCCTCTGTATATATACACCTTGATTTGTATTACTCTCTCTAGTCTGTACTCACCCCTGAAGATGTGAATTACACGAAAGCGCTTGGGAACTTCGTGTTTTCTTCTTTCCTTGTGGTTATCAGCATATATATATATATATATATATATATATATATATATATATATATATATATATATATATATATATAAATATATATATATATATTTATATATAATCAACGACCTCACCAGCAAGGAATCGAACCCTCGACCTACTGGGTGTGACTAGGGAACGCTTACCGGCTAGGCCACAAGGACACTAAAAGCAGTTCTAGACTCTGCTTTTAGTGTCCTTGTGGCCTAGCCGGTAAGCGTTCCCTAGTCCCACCCAGTAGGTCGAGGGTTCGATTCCTTGCTGGTGAGGTCGTTGATTATATGTTCAAAGTCCGCGTGTTATATGGACTAAAAATGAAGTGTATATATATATATATATATATGTATATATATATATATATATATAAATGTGACACAGCTCACTTTCTATATATTTTTGACACCTCACGAACGTACAGGACTGACGACGTTAGCGTTCCCTCCCCACAGACCGTGTGAGTGACCCACAAAACTGCGGAGGAAGTGCTAACTGTTGTCCTTTCTGACGTGGTAGGAGGGCTTTCTCTTTTCACATTATTTTTTCCATTACTTACCTTGGCCGAGGCACCTGCTGATTTTTAATACTTCAGTATTCGTGCTATAGCCCCCCCCAGTGGTGCACACCTCACAGAGTGGGATTGTGTGTATCCAGTGGGGGTCGGGGAAAACCTGGGCCAATCCAACAGTGACGTCCGTGATTAGTGCAGACACACCACTGTGCGGGGGTCGCCCTTAGGAAAGAGTTTTTTTTTCTGCACTAAAGGCCTTAAATAACCTTAGTACACCATATAATATACAGTACATGTAAAAAGCAAATCAAATCTGTACCTAAGGGGTGGTTCCCAGGCACCCCAACCATGTCCTTTGGGAGTGGCCACAACAAGCCCCCCTCTACTCGTTCAGGCAGGGACAAGCAGAGGGGGGAGATGAAACAAAATAACCTAAGACTGCCAAGTCCACCGACAGACAAAGACCATGAATCGACCGCGGACAAAAGCAATCCACAAAGACGTACTATTGAAATTACACCAGAGAATGCCAGAGTAATCCACTTTCGGACTGTTGACACGTCCACCTCTTTTGACAAAATTAATGGGTTCATTATCCAGAAGGCCATTAAAGATCAAATTGGGGACGTGGAGAAATTCCGAAAGACAAGAAATGGCCAACTACAAGTTACTGTTAAAGATGAAAAGCAAATGAGGGACGCCTTGAATCTGAAAACCTTCCATTCAACCAAAGTGGAAACGTATATCCCAGCATTTCTCAATACCTGTAAGGCTGTAGTTAACAGCTACGAATTCCAGGAAATGAGTAATGACGATATCGTGTACCACATGAAAGATCAAGGAGTCGTCGATGCCTTCGTCTTTAATAGGAGGACCGTTGAGGGAGAAAGGAAACGTTCAACCACAGCTGTACTGACTTTTGCTGGACTTGTTAGGCCTACCCATGTCTTGGTAGGATACCAGAGAATACAAACAAAAACATATATTCCATTTCCCATGCGATGCTTCAACTGCCAAAGGTTTGGACACACTGGTAAGGCCTGCCATAACACCCAGGTATGCTGTAAATGTGCTCAAAGCGGACACAGAGAAGATGAATGCACAGAAACGGAGGAAAAATGCTACCACTGGTCGGGTCATCATGCTGCCTCAGACAGGAAGTGCCCTTCCTACCTGAGGGAGTATGAGATCAGCAAGGTGAGAGCAGAGACTAATTTGGCTAAAGGGAGGCTAGGAAGCAGGTCGAGATGTCCTTGCAGACACCAACACCTGGAATGTCCTTCGCATCCGCTGTATCCAAAAACACCTCACCCCCCAAAATGTGCACCACTGGAACTCAGACAGAGAATAGGACAATTGCAACACAAACAGACTCTACACCCGCCGGCTATCCAACCATAGACGCCAACAACGAAAACTCAAAGACAACTATGACTAGTAACGAGACTAAACTTAAAAACAAGTCAAACGAGACCACAAAAGTTAAACAGACTGTCGACCTTGTCTACCCCCAGGTAAGGAGAAGGTCGCAATCTGTCGACAACTTGAAAAGAGACTCCTCATCACAACCATTGTTTCTCATTGTGAAATCACACCGGGGGCTGGGAGCCCCTGCCGAGCAGAGAGCTGGCTTTACAGAGCCATGGGACTGCTCAAGAAATAGTAGGGAACATTCCCCGGCACACAATTACCCCCCTTCCCCCCGAGACAAGAACAAAGAAAAAGAAAACCCAAAACGCTGACCATATCAACTCTCAGACTTAAAATTCAATATCATCCAGTGGAATTGCAGAGGTGCTAGGAATAAAAATGCTCAATTTCAATTACTAAAGTCATTATTTTGGCCAGACGTTTTTTGCCTACAAGAGGCGCTACTTGTGGGTCAGGATGACCCACCTTTATTTGACAACTACACGTCGTACAGAGGAGACAACCTAAGGTGGGTAGCCTTATATATTAGGAGTGAATTCGCTCAACAGAGTCAACCTGAGCGTGAACCTGCAGGCTGTGGCGTGCAGAGTCAAGTTTCGGTCTGACTATGTGGCCGTCTGCTCACTATACTATCCGCCGGGCGGGCTCATTGCCGCGGGTGAGCTTGAGGAGCTATTTAACCAACTACCAGGAAAATAAATGATCCTCGGAGATCTCAATGCTCACCATTTGCGGTGGGGCAGTGTCCGGAATGACGGGAGAACAGGTGGCTGCAACTATATTCAACTCTAACGTGTCTCTTCTGAATGACGGTAGTGCGACTCGAGTGGACGAACGAATTGGCTCAGTGACAGCTATAGATCTCTCTATAGTTGATGCTTCCTTGCTATTAGACTGTAAATTTTCTACATACGACGACTCTCTGGGTAGCGACCATTTTCCGATCTGCATTTCTTATGAGTGTGGCGCCCCAACGGCTACTCCCGAGGTGCGCTACAACCTTAGGAAAGCAGACTGGGGGGCCTACTCAAGAGCCGTTCGTATAGACACCATTGGAGAAGATATCAACACCAAAATGTCACACAGAGAACAAGCCATAATACAAGCAGCAGATTTAACAATTCCTAAGACTTCTGCAACTACCCACAGGCCTGGAGTTCCATGGTGGACACCAGACTGCCGACGAGTGGTTTGTGAGCGCAATAGGCGATGCCGTTTATTCAATAGAGCTCCATCTATTGAAAACCTCATAGAATATAAAAAAGCTAGAGCTAAGGCTTGGAAGGTTATCAGGGAGTGCAAGAGAGTCTTGGCGGGCATTCATCTCCACTATTAACATGGATACTCCTTCCTCTGAGGTATGGTCGGTTATAAACCGGGTCAGATTAAACAGAGGAAGGACTTTTATTCCACAGGTGAGTAGTGGAGGGCGGCTTCTCGACGAAACCCAGGCCTTTGCCAACGCCCTAGGCCAGAAGTTCGCAGATGCCAGTAGCTCCACCAATCATGATCCACGCTTCGTCGTGTTCCGTGATCGTGCCGAGCTCGTGCATCTCAACTTCGAGAACGGGGACGAACAAGACTACAACCGAGCATTTTCCCCAGAGGAACTTTCTTTTGCTTTAAAAAAAGGCAAGGGCTCTACTCCTGGACCTGATGGTATACGATACGAGATGATTAAGCACCTTGACCAGGGAAACCTGGACAAATTGCTAGAAGTGTACAGTCTCATACAGGACGTCATACAACAAATGAATAAGGAGACCACCAGGAAGCTAGAAGAGGTTGACCGGCGTCTCACTGACCAGCTAAGTGAGATTAAAAGAAGCTTGGAATTCTCACAAAATGAAATAAGTGACTTAAAAGCAAAGTTGAACGTTGAAGCTAAAGAGAACCGAACACTCAAGACCCAAGTTCAACAGCTGAGTGAGGAAAATTCCAAGCTCCAAGCGGAACTAACGACAACAGCAGACCGGGTGGATTATGTGGATGACATGGGGCGGCGAAACAACCTCAGGATTGCCGGTATCTCTGAAGACATCCACGAGAACTGGGAGTCATTCCAACGCAAAATTTCACGCTTGCTGGATGACTATTTTAAACTTCCTGAAGTAAAGTTTGACCGTGTTCAACGCGTCGGGAAACCCAACCCCTCCCGCCCCCACGATATCATAACAAAATTCTCGTCCCCCTCTAACCGGGACAAAGTGTTTTCTCAACGCAATAAACTGAAAGGCAACAAGGAGTCTCTGCCCAGGTACGACTAAAGCCCGTCTACAGAAAATGGACCAGTTTAAAGAAGCCAAGAAACAAGGGAAACACGTGACGTTCAATCATAAAACTCTTGTTGTGAGGGATTGGGCAAGTGGACACCCGCCCACTCACCCACCTGCTGTACCAACCCCCCCAAGCCCCTTGAGAACCCCCTCCCGACCGAGGGGGAACCAGCCACCGTCGCTATCACTTGCGGAGTTTCCCCCCCTGTACTACACGTCTACCCTCTGTGGTGAAAACCAGCAACCCTCAAACCCGAGTGACAAGAGCACCTCCCACTCCATCAGGGAATCACCCTCAACAGTCATCCTAATTCTGTTGGTTGTTGCACTTGTGAGTACGTTACCCCCCCCCCCCCCCACTATTATAATGCTCCTAGATCTTCCTTTTTCACACCTCAGTGACCCTGAGTTTTTACTGTTCCTCAATCAGTATCAATGTCCCCACAATAATGATGCGAGTGTCATTCCCTTAGATGTGCTAGATCGTATGTGTTACACCCCATTTACCCATGGTGTCGACACAATACTCCCTCATATCGATCCTGATGTCTTTCTACAAAACTCACTGGGTTACACCAACCCAAACTGTAACTATTACTTTCCTGACTCCCACCTAGTTTAGTTCTAGTCTCCTACTACCTCATTCCTTCTCCTTGATTAGCCATAACATCAGCAGTATTCCCCTTCATCTAGATACCTTTTTTGATCAGTCTTTATCTTCTATTGCCCACAAATTTGATGTACTTGGATTCTATGAGACCAAACTCACTAACGATATTGACCATTTGTATAACATTCCTAATTATAATAGACACTGCGTCAACACGTCACGACACAGTGGTGGTGTCGCCCTATATGTTGATATCAAGTATAACACTTCTGTAAGAGATGATTTAAAGGTTCAGGAAGAGTACATGGAGAGTGTTTTCACTGAATTACGTAACGACACACGAAATATCCTAGTACGGATACTCTACAAAAGACCCCACACTAATGTAAGGAATTTTCTTGATAAATTTTCGGAGCTTATCTCTATCATAATTTCAGAGAGGAAAGACTGCTACATTACAGGAGATTTCAACCTTGATCTATTAAAATCAGAAACCGACACCTCAGTATTAGACCTTCTTGCTAATTGTCATTCTAAACTCTTCTTCAACACTATAACCAAACCCACTAGAGTAACTGCCACCTCTGCCACTGTGATAGATCATATCTGGACTAACATCACTCCTAACAATCTTGCAAGTGGAATTATTTATAACAATATCTCAGATCACTTCCCAGTTTTTGCCATGTATAAAACAGCCACAAGACCTGAAAGGTCTAGTAGAGTCTCAATTCAATACAGAGACTACTGCGCCGACAACATGCTCCTTTTTGAAACAACCTAATGAATGCTAACTGGAATCTTGTCTGTGCTTCCAACAACCCTAACGTGAACAGCTGTAACTTCTCTAGCATCTTCAATGCTTGCATTGATAAATGCTTCCCGCTCATGACTAAGTCAGTGAAAACTTTATCCATTTCCAAACCCTATATCACAAGCGAGATTAAGATAATGATAAAGGAAAAACACAAACTCCAAAGGAAATTTGCAAAAAGACCCATAACTTTCGGTGATGCTTACCGAAGTATCAGAAATAGAGCAACTCAAGCAGTTAGAAATGCCAGACGTAACTATTATACAATAAGCTCCAGTCAGCATCAGGCGATAGAAAGAAAACGTGGAATGTCATAAATTCTATTCAGAACAGGAACACTCAGCCTTCGGCCCCCCACTCAGCTTTTATGATAAACGATTCAGTTATAACGGAACCCTCCCTCATTGCCAACCACTTCAATGAATATTGTATTAATGTTGGGAAAAATCTTGCAGAGAGCATCCCTGATCACCATGAGGAATTTAGAGCCTACCTGCAAAACAGACAGCAAAATGAACTATTCCTATCCCCTGTCACAGCAGATGAATTACTGGCCATCATAAAAATGTCCAAAGATGCAGCAGCAGGCGAAGACAATATACCAATGACCATCATTAAAAATGTTGCCCACTTATTACTACCTGTTCTCCTACACATTTGTAACTCCTCCTTCACTAGTGGTGTCTTTCCTGATAAACTGAAAATTGCTAAAGTCCACCCGGCATATAAAAAATCTGGGGACAAAGGTCTCTTCAAGAACTACCGCCCCATATCAGTCCTCCCAGCCTTGAGTAAGATACTGGAAAAGCTAGCATGTAATGGACTAAATTCCTTCTGCAATGCCAATGACATCTTTACAGACTCCCAGTTTGGATTTAGAGCCAGAAGGTCGACTGAGAGTGCTCTGCTATCCTTTACTAATGACATCTTAAATTCCTTTGATGACAGTCAGTTCACAGTCGGTATATTTTTGGACCTCTCTAAAGCCTTCGATACTGTCGACCATACCATCCTCCTTTCAAAGCTTGAACATTACGGCGTTAGGGGCTTGTCCCACAATTGGTTTACCATATTTGTCGAACAGTATGCAGTATGTCTGTTATAAAAACCACCAATCTGACTCCTCGCCTATCTTGTATGGAGTCCCCCAAGGTTCAATTCTCGGTCCAGTACTGTTTTTGTTGTACATAAACGACATAGTCCACGCCAGCCCACTCATAAAATACAACTTATTTGCAGACGATAGTAATCTCTATGCCAGCAACTCAGACCTCCATTCCTTGATGAGAACTATGAACACTGAATTAACTAAAGTCGGGACCTGGGTAATACGAAATAAACTGACCCTAAATCTTGAGAAAACCCACTACACGATCATTCACAGAAGAAAAAACTTACCTCCAGATTTGAACCCCCTGTTCCTTGGTAATATAGTCATCAAACGAAAACAGAATACTAAATTCCTCGGAATTATTGTTGATGAGAAACTTAACTGGAGAAACCAAATACAAGCCATACACAGTAAAATCAATAAACAGTGCGGTATCATGTATCACACTCGACAGTCACTCACTCTCACAGCAATGAAAGAAATCTATCATGATCTTGTTTACCAACACCTGTTACACTGTCACACACTATGGGGGGCCTCTGGCTCTTCAAAAACACAATCTCTGGTTACTGCACAAAAGAGAGTTGTACGGACAATGACCTACTTGAAAAAAACAGATCACACAAACGAAAAATTTGCTATATTGAAATTTTTAAAATTCGAAGGTATTAACACTTACTGCTGTGTCCTCTTTGTTTATGAATCTATCAATCACTTGTTTGACAATAAATACTTCCAGTTCCGGAAAAATCAGAGATACAACTTAAGGCACTCAGAGCTACTAAGACTACCCCCCATGAGCTCCTCTCAGTCCCAGACCTCCATAAAATCTCATGGTGTGAAGGTATGGAACAACTTACCCCCACCAATCCGAGCAAAGACTACGCTCCCTTCTTTTAAATCATCTATAAAAAAATATCTATTGTCGAAGTATTAATATTTCTTGTAACACTTACTATATTTACAGTACCTGCTTTTATTGTACCACCAAATTCGTTTTATCGGAAATTATCATGTAAATAAATAAGTAATTACCATTGCAATACACATAATTGCCAACTAGACATAATCCTGAAAGCTCTGTCCTCTTGTTCAACCTTATTACTACACAACCCAGGTTGTGCTGCTCCCCCACTATACTTATGTTTTTAAATTCCACTCAAATTTATATGTATCTGTGTATGTGTATGTATGTATATATATATATATATATATATATATATATATATATATATATATATATATATATATATATATATATGTGTATATATGTATAGGTATGTGTATATGTATGTATAAATAAAAAAAATAAATAAAAAAATAAAAATAACAAATAATAAAATAAATAAATATTGAAGTGATAACCGTGTTAACATTATGAGATGTACTTATTACTACCATGCTATTGTACTATTCCAGATGATACTAAATGTTACATAATACTTCCTTGAGATAAATGTATAGTATATATCAGGTGCCTCAAAGAGAGCTCAGGTTCTCAACTGGCACAGCCATGTTAACATTGTTATTATTATCCACTCTGTATCCGTATTTTTCTGGCTAAATAAACTATTACAATTCAATTCAATGAGATCTGGACGTCCAGAACGTTTCCAAACTCATGGCACTTTGCCAATGTCGTACCGTTCCCAAAGAGGGATAAATGCCCTACTAACACCAACTCATTCCGTCCGATTTCGCTCACAAACTGTCAGTGTAAGGTCATGCAACGTATGATAAAACGTAGGGTAATGTATTTTTTGGAAAGTAACAACTTATTGAGTGATCGACAGTGTGGTTTCCGCCAAGGTAGAAGCACACTAGATCATATAATAAGTCTTGAAACTGACATCTCAAAGGCTCTTTGCAGTAAAGAAACACTAAGTGCAGTATTCCTAGACATAGAAAAAGCTTTCGACATGACATGGCGGACTGGCCTCATGATGAAGCTCCAGGCCTTGGGTCTGAGAGGTAATTTCCCAATTTTCATTAGAAATTTTTTGCAAGACAGAACTTTTTCCGTCAAATTAAAAGATAACGTAAGGTCAGACACATTTGTCCTAGAAAACGGAGTTCCACAAGGCAGCGTTTTGGGCCCAATATTATTTTTCATAATGATTAATGATTTCCTATCACCAGTACCCAGCTTAAGTGACCTCAAATTCTCCTTGTTTGCTGACAATTGCGCAATCTGGCGCTCCTCTCGGGTCGAGATCCGCACAAAGGGTGCAAGCCGGCCTAAAAGCCGCTGAAGAGTGGGCAATACAATGGGTATTTAGGTTTTCAGTTGAGAAGACAGTAGGAGTAGTCTTCACTAAGAAACGTAACATAAATAATCCAGTATTAAAATTAAATGATACTCCTATTAAATTTCAGACTTCAGTAAAATTTCTCGGTGTTCATTTTGACCGGAAATTAACGTGGAAAAACCACATTAACGAGCTTGAAAGTAGATGTCTTAAAGTCACAAACATCCTGAAAGTTTTATTAGGTACTACATGGGGAGCCGATAGGAAATCTTTATTAATGGTGTATAAGACCCTGATCAGATCGAAACTTGACTATGGATGCCAGTTGTATGCTTCTGCATGCGACACCACACTCGCAAAGCTGACCAGAATACAGAACCGATGCCTTCGTTTATGTCTGGGTGCCTACAGGTGTACACGTGTAGAAAGACTAGAGGTGGAGGCCCATGTCCCTCCACTCCACATCAGGAGGGACATGTTAACGCTAAGGTACGGGTTGAGTGCGGCTAGGAGGCGCGGCACAGGCCACCGAGGTTGGTGTGCTATTGCTAAATCCCGTTTCCTGCAGCTGCGTAGGTCCCCGTCCTCGGTTGTCTAAGTAACACCTTGTTTGGTACGGCAACCGCCGAAGATGTGGCCAAACTAGGGAATAAAATGATTGCAGTTTCAGATGCGGTTAGGAAACAAAATAGGGCCATTGCACAGTCCATCAACTAATTGCCGCGTTGCATATATCTGAAACTAATTATCATCTAACTCCTATCTTTCAGGAGCATGAAGTAGAATATTACTATCCCTTATTAGAAGCAACATTAACACACAGGGAAATACTAATACACATTCCACTAAAATCACAAAAAATTTAATGCATGGCATTTGGAACCATTTCCACTAAAAGCGAATGAAGGAATATTAATTCTGAACAAACAAACTGAACTAATAGTAGTATCAGAGGAGTTTTTCATTAGTTTCTGTGACTAAGCATGAAGTCCTAAATCATTGTAAATCAACATATTTGTATTTGCACGTTTGTCCGACATATGCTTTCGCATTCACTCGGGCCGCGGAGACTGCATGTGAATTAGCTCTGTTACAAAATAATGCCTCTACAGCTCTACAACAATGTGTATACACTCCAATACCACATAGGTTAGTGTTTCACGCACATGTTAATAATGTGCAATATTTATTTTTCCCGAATCAAACCAGTGTGATACTTATATGTCAGGATGTAGGCAAACATTTAATGGTAGAAGGTTATCATATTGCACCAGACTATTGTGAAATTAACAGTAATGCGATCACAACCTTACCTACTCGTCATCATCTTGCATTTGTCACAAATATTACTTCTGAGCTGATTCCCATACCATTTCCCTTAAATATATGTTTCAGAAATCTTCATATTGTTTCTGATAAGCTTAACCTCCTATCTTATGTTAATGAGACACAGTTTCCTGAGTTACAGGATTCTCTTCCTTTATACTTATCTTCCGGTATAATCCTACCTAGTTTTATTATACCTACCATCATATGTATCAGTTCCATGATTGTTATGATAATTTGTTACAGGAAGATATCTTCTAGGTACACAATAGTTTCTAAGAAAACTTTTCGGAAGGAATTGCAAAAACATATAAACGACGAAAAAGTTCAGCTAAGCACACCTTTTTGTAAAAAGGTTAAGTACACCTAGGTTTTAATCCGTGAGGACATCGGTTGGAGGTGACCGAGCGGTGTAACAGCACAATTTGTATTATATAAATATATACCTAAATGTTTATTACCCATGTATTCACCAAGTCATTCATCCATGAGTATGAATCAATTGGTGAATTGACATTTCCTCCATGGAGCGAGCGAAGTCAAGCTGGGTCAACACTTTTCAACAACAACATCTTGTGAGGAGCGCTTGACAACTCCCTCTCCCTGTTGAGAGAGAGAGACTATCATATCACCTGTTATCCCAGAGAACACCTCACTTAAGTGCTCTCCCATAAAAGTGTACTAAGACATTTCCCTTAGCAGAGAGGGTACAATATATTCTCAACTGAACTCAGTACCTGTGAAACTATATTTTTCTACAATAAAACAAAACCAACAAAGTGTTTACTTCAGCCCTGCCACTTATCAAATCAAGAACTAATATATATATATATATATATATATATATATATATATATATATATATATATATATATATATATATATATATATATATATATATATATACAGTATATATTGTGTGACCAACACAAGTGAAGTGATCTCTGTAGCCTGACAACAAGGGGATCGAAAAGGCAAGCATTACCCAACATCAGTGGAAGCGGACACCAGCCGAGTAGCTCTGCTAACCATGGTTGAGCCGGCCAGGAGGGAACAAGGAGGAGGACCTTCCCCTTGAAGCTGCGAACCTTGTGGCAGACCCGTAGTAGGACCCTGGAGCAGGGGGTCGGGATCAAGTAGATGGAGGTCCACCTGTTCCAGTCCTCCATGAAGGCGTCTGGACCCCCGTGTGGTGTCTGCGTCAACTGACTCAAGTACCTTGGGAGCTGGGCGGATGTTGAAGAGGCAAAGAGGTCCACCCCAAGCCGACATCACCGCTCTTTCAGTAACTGAAACACACTCTAGCTTGGGTCGACTCTACTGACGTCCCCTTGAAGAGCGAGAGAGGGTCGGCCCAGCCGTTCTCGGTCTTTGGGACATGGCGAGCAGACAGGTGGCGTGGCTCCTTGAAGATCTGCTCCGAGAGTGACAGCAATTGAGCTGAGAGGGACTTGCCCTGCTTGTTGAGGCAGAAAACGGCTGATGTGTTGTCCATTTCGAAGCAGATGGCCTCGTCCTCTGTCGTCTGGTTGTCCTCCAGGAATCTCCACACCATGTACAGCTCTCGTACGTTGATGTGAGCCGATCTCCACTCGTCTGACCAGCTCCCGAACTGCTGGTGACCCTTGGAAGACTGGTACCCCAGCCTATGTAGGAGGCATCCTACGCTACAAAGAGGGTGGGCGCTGGTGATACCCAAAGCGTTCACCGGCGCAGGGCTTCGGGTAACAGCAAGGGGCGTAGAAGGGCGGACAAGTGAGGGGGCATGGGATGTCCAAGATCCCTGGGTTCGACCGGGATGGCCCCGTTGACCTCCCTGGTCAGGCGGCGGAGGAGCAGATGAGTCAGAGGCACCACCTCTGCCGCGTAGTTGAGAGAGCCTTGGAGGGCCTCCCATTGGTGGTGAGTGAAGCTGGCCGATATTCAGGCAACAAAGATCGCCGGAGTATTCATCATGCGTTGTCTGTAGAGTGGCAGAGGGAAGCCGTGGAGGTGTCCCACTTCATTAACAGCTATACCAATTGTTGTTATGGTGAGAGGGACGACTTCGCGTGGTTGATTCTGAAGCCTATGCCCTCCACCGTGGTTAATGTTACCCTGGTACTTGATTCGCCTTCTTCCTTGGACGAGGCCGAGATCAGCCAGTCGTCCAGGTACATGAGGATGTCTACCTTGCGGTGGGCGAACTCACTGGCCAAGACCCTCATGATTCTGGTGAAGACTTTCGGAGCTAGGAGAGACGGAATGGGAGCCGGGTAAATTGAAACATGTCCCCCTCCACCTGGAAGGCCAGAAAATTCCTTAACCTCCTGTGGATTGGGATGTGCCAGTAGCCATCTTCCAGGTCGATGGAAGATAGCCAGGCCCCATGTTTGAGATGGAGGTGGACCTGACCTACTGGCACCATTCGAAAATGGTGCGACTTTATAAAGCGGTTCATGTGGCTGGGGTCCACCACCAATCTCTCCCTGTCCAAGTCCCTCTTGGGGACAGTGAATAACCAGTGACAGAAATACACGTCCTTCTGTCTCATCCACTACCCCCTTTTGCAGCATGGACTGGACGTGCTCCTTTATGTGGCTGTTTGCTTTGGTCCTCCTCCAGAAAGGAATAACCCCTGAAACATAGTCAGGTACGCCGTAGCATGGCGCAGGCAGTAAGGAACCCTTCTGCTCAGGTACCCATTCTCTCAAGTTTCCCATTTTATTTAACTGCTAGTTGCGACCTAGTTTCGTCTAGATGTGTTAAAATTTGGCCCTGTTACCGCATAGTACCTAGAGCAGGGATGGTCAACCTCCGGCGCATGAGCCAAACGTGGCGCATTGGATGATTAGAAGTGGCGCATTGCATCCCTGTGATAATAATAAAGTAAGGCAGTAAGCCTACTCATAATTTTTAGCGATTTTATTATTTCGTGCACAGCATCAGACTGAAATAGAAGGAAAACTGAAGCTCGTGCTTGGGTCTGAGTTATGGAAAGAATATGTGACTAAGAAAAAGGAAGAATTCAGAAGAAGACAAAATGTATTTGTTAAAAAAAGTTGTGAAAGTCTGTCGATGACAGAAGCGTCCTATGAAATTGCTATAAAGTTGGCGAAAAAAAGGAAGTCTTTCTCTGACGGAGAAGAAATTGTTAAGCCTTGTCTCCAAATATTTGCAAGACGTCTTGGTGATAAAAGTATTGAAATGAAAGCAGACGAAATTGCTCTATCAAAGCAGACAGTTACGAGACGTACCGAGAAACTCTCTCATGATGTATCTCAGCAACTGAAAGACCTTGTCCATTCTTGTATTTTCTTTTCTTTAGCTTTGGACGAATCAACTGACATATGTGATGTAGCCCAGTTAAGCATTTTTATAATGAGGAATTGATGAACATTTTAGTGTCTCTGAAGAACTTGTCAGTCTTGAGTCGCTTCATGGAAAAACAAGATGATCAGACATATTTGACAAAGTAAAATCATGCCTAGAAAATCTACAATTAGATTCTAGTAAACTCATCACTGTGTGTACTGACGGAGCCCTGTCAATGATAGGTAAAGTCGCCGGGACTACAACTTTGCTTGAAAACTTTTTAAATCGTCCTCTACTAAAATATCACTGCATTATACACCAAGAGTCACTGTGTGGAAAAACTTTAAATTTGCAGCATGTTATGTTACCGGTTGTGAAATGTGTGAATAAAATTAGAGCAAGAGCATTAAACAGACGAGAATTCAGAAAATATTGTGAAATGTTAGATTTGGAATATGGCGACCTTGTCCTTCGTTGTGAGGTGCGCTGGCTTTCTAGAGGACAGGTTTTGAGTAGGTTTTGGAAACTGAAAAATACTGTTCATAATTTTCTAGAAGAGAAAAATGAGCTACCTGAGGAAAGAGCCCTTTTATGTGATAAAAACTGGCTATTTGATTTGGCATTTTTAGTTGATGTTACCAGACATCTCAATGATCTAAATTTGAAACTGCAGGGCAAGAACAAATTGTTTCCTAGCTTAGTAAATGACATCAATGCATTCAAGATGATGTTAAAACTGTTCATCTCTCAGTTAGAAAATGAGGATTTGAGCCAGTTTCCGCACTTAAAAGAGCAGAGTGAATGTGCTGCTAATAATGGCAATTTGACAAAATATACTGAAAAAATCAAGTTATTGCAAGAATCATTTGAAAGTCGTTTTCGTGATTTTGCCTAAGAAGAAGACTGCATACTCGCATTTATAAACCCATTTTCACTTAGTGGACAAAAAATAATGAAGATGCCTGTGACATACAAATGAAACTTATTGACTTGAAAACAAATTCATTATTGAAAATGAAATTTGATGAACTTTCCTCAGTCCCAAATGCTTCTGACATGATTAATTTCTGGCGATCATTACCCTGTGAAAATTTCCCAGAACTAAGAAAATTTGCCCAGAGTTATATATGTCGTTTCGGAACGACATATAGATGTGAACAAGCATTTTCATCCATGAAATTGATTAAAAGCAAAACGAGGTCGCGACTGACTGATTCAAATTTGAAGAATTCTCTGCTGCTCTCAGTAACAAATTTAACTCCAAACATTGAAAGACTGGCGAAATCAAAACAGACTCAAGAGTCTCATTAAAGGTAAGTAATGCTTATCTGCTTTATCAGATATTGTTTTTATATTCAATAATTTTATCATGTAAAAATGCTAATTATGTCTATAAACATATTTTTACAAGAAGTAGACGGGGGTACAAGAGTTGCATGGCGCATTTGAACTCGTGTGTGAACAAATTGACGCATGGTATGTAAAAGGTTGGCCACCCCTGACCTAGAGTGATATCATATGAGGTCTAATAGCAAGTCACTAGCAAGCTCATCTCATTAAACTTTCTAGATATTTGGCAACAGTGAACCCCCATTCAATCCGGGTGACGTCACCCATGGGAGACCCACCCCTCACACTCACTGTGACGTGTCCACTCCTAGCCTCCGTGCAGATGCTCCTATGGTCGTATCTGCACTGGAAGAGAAAATTAATTCATCATTATTTAATTTTCTTTTTCCGGGATTATCCCACCAGGGTACAGGTCAATGACTCACATCTGAGCCTGGGGACGAAAATATAATAATAATAATAATAATAATACTAATAATAATAATAATAATAATAATGATGATGATGATGATGATGATGATGATGATGATGATGATGATAAAAAGAATTTTTTTGTTGAAAATTATTAAAAATAACTATAATATAATATTAAAAATAATAATAATAATAATAATAATAATAATAATAATAATATTATTATTATTATTATTATTATTATTATTATTATTATTATTATTATTAATAAAGGACTATAAATAAAAAAAAAATATAAAAGATCAGTAGTTACAAACGATATACAGTATGTATGTTGTGTTGTCAAAGTAAGAGAAACAATTGTAACCCTGCAATTGTGGGTAACTGAGGCAGGTTCTTTGGCAGCTCCGGTATTAGCCGCCATTTTTCATGGTATGGATAATTATTCACAGTTTGTTGGTATTCTCTTGGGGCACTGATAGCCTTAGCAAACAATGGTGGGAAGATATTGGAAGCATAACGTGTTGTCTAATGGTAGACCCTGCTGCCATATGGCATCACGAAAATTGTGCCCAAGTCCCAGGTTGCTGTCCTGACATACTGCCTCATTTACACACAATTGCAGGGTCTCAATTGTTTCTCTTACTTTGACAACACAACATACATACCGAGTACCATTTCTCACTATTTATTTAATTATTTACTTTTTTATATAATTATTTAATTATTTATTTAATTATTATTATTATTATTATTATTATTATTATTATTATTATTATTATTATTGTTATTACATTTTCGTCTCCCATGCCCAGATGTGGGTCAGTGACCCAAAACGGGTCTTACCAATGAAGTATATACTGTAATCTCAGTTTGGTATGGACTGTTAGCCTAGGTGACTTCCACACTTGGCCTCTTCTTATTCGTCCTGAAACTCATCTTCAAATTGATCCATCGCTTCTGACGAGTGTCCCCAAATACTTGAAATCAGGAAGTTCTTCCATAATTTGGTCCTCCACTTGAATGTTCCCTTCAATTTCTTGGTCTATTTTTATAATCTCTGTTTTTCTAACATTAATCGTTAATCCAGCCCCTTTTTCTTTTCCTCCAGTCTGCTATCCATAGTTTCGAATTGATCTGCTTATCAGTACATCATCTGCATAATCCAAGTCTGCGAGGTATTTATTGTCGACCCATTCGACCCCTTCTCTTTTATCGCCCACTGTCTCTCTCATTACGATATCAATAAGTACGGCGAACAGCACCCCACTCTCTACATTGAATTATGGGAAAAGTTGGCCATCAACGTTCACACGAAATCTGCTACCCTTATGATTTTTTTCTATCAAACAAACGCATTTTCCTGGCATTCCATAGTTCCGAAAGATTTTCCACATAGTTGGTTGGTCTATGAACACTATCGAAGGCTTTCTCATAATCTAGCAGTTTCTTGGTATCATAGCGAGTCAGTTCCTCGTTTCTCTCTCTCGTTTCTAATTTCAACTGTACGGTTGCCACAATCATTTGGTGGTCACTTCCGACATCCGCATCTCTATATGTCTCTATACGTTTGCACATCTCGAAGCGAGTTGCACCTTTGCTGGAGAGTATAGGTTGTTCGTGTTGCACTGTATTAATTTGGAGGAGAATATCGTCAGCGTAGCTTATGATGTGACCGTCTAGGGAGCGCTCAGCAAAGATGTCGTTGAGGCGGCAGATGGAGTTCATGAGAACATTAAAGAGTGTAGGGCTGAGTACACCTCCCTGAGGCGTGCCAAGATCAAGGTCCCTGAGCATAGAGCAGTGGCCCTGAAAACGGACACGGGCCTGTCGATGGGATAAGTGTAGCGCAGTTCCTATCTAACTTTGGCTGGTCCGAAATCACTGCCGGGAATACAGTCTGTCGTACCCCGCCAGGAATTTCACCAGTAAACCCACTGCCAGTGAATTCAAGTAGTTCACAGAATATCATCTCCTACCCATATATCGTTTGGCCGACTTGTCGAAGTCGTTACCAGGTGGTACTACAAGAAGGTAGAGATATGAGCTGAATCATATGGGTGAGCCAAACTCCGCTAACCACCTTATTAGTTTAAGGAGCGACTGCTAGTGGGAGAGAGGCACTATCACTCCATATAACCCCATACCTTTCCTCTTAGATTGTAAAAAAGCACTTCAAATTCAACTTTTCTTTGTGTTATTCTTAAATTTGAGTTAACTCTATCATTATGGTTATCTTTGTATCGAAGGTCCAAGCAATAGACCCCACTAAAATCATCACCTCATAACTATGGGGTATATTGAAAATCATGAAGTACATTTAATCATATATATTAACAAACAAAAAATATATATATCAGTTATGTACAAAACTAAAACAAAGACAAGCTAAATCTGATTAAACAAGTGACTAAACAGAGTGACAAAATACTAATCATAAAATTAAGGATTAAACACTTATTTAAATTAACTAACTACAGTGGGCAAAGTAGTTATCCAACACACGTAACTCATAAACACGTAAGTTATTTTACCGTGGAATTCTGAAATATGACTACCCACAATCTCACATATAAATAACTATATAATACTTGGTGTTCTTAAAAGTCGAGCAAGGTTTACACGTTATACCACTAGAAATATACAATAGGAGAAAAGATACCTATCTTATGACTGCCAACACAATGTGGTTTAGTTAAGTAATATATAGTCAGCGCTGCTCTACTATTATGTATTGTGTATATAGTGCATTCAATTCTTGTGTTATAATATGGTTTATGGTACTGTGTACATATAATTTGTTTGTTAAGGATGGAAAACCAAGTGCAGTTGAACTTGATAAGGAGTTATTACCTACGATGGTTTGTCCTATGCTAAATATTTCCAAAGTCAAATAATCATGTATATTATTTATTCTCTTGAATTAATTTATCCATCCATTATTTAACATGCACATTTATTATTGCAAACTTTTGTTATTAAATTTTATTTAAATATTTAGTGTCGTGTATAATTCCAAACTTTCACTCCTGAACTGTTGTGATAAAGAGGGCTGTGATTGAACCCATGACGCACAATTTCGTCCTTATTTGTGATTATAACTTTTGCATTTTACCATTGTTTGTCGTGTATTGAAATAACATTCATTTAAAGTGATAAATATTAAGGATTAAGTTGTGCTGAGTTGCCAATTTGGATTTTGCTGTACCATATATGCCATCATTATTATATTCAACTTTACCTTAAACTAAGTTGCTAAGTTATGCCATAAGAATATTAACTAAACCTTACTAATCATTTTTTTATGGGCAATTAGCCCACCCAGGCACAGACGATTCCGAACTTTCGATAACAAGGCATTGAGAAGAATCTTGAACATAAGATGGTATGATCGTGTTAGAAATGAGACGATAAGAGAAGTCACAAATGTTGCCTATATCGATGAATGCCTGATGAAGAATAGAAGGAGGTGGCTGGGGCACGTTCTGCGTGTGCGTCCGGATAGAATATTGAGAGAGGCGATCGAGTGGAGAGTGGACCCGAACTATAAGAGGGAGACAGAGGACGAATTGAATACAACCATGGAAAGGGCTCAAGAACGAAATGGCTGGCGCGAAAATGTGGGGGCCCCTTGCGTAGCACGGCGTTGGAGGCGGTAACGGTAACGGTAAACCATATTAGAGAAGCTGTCCACCACTTACTGACCCAGACGTCCTGTCAGCACCAATGCCCAGCAGTGACTACCCGAAACACACCTGTGCACCGCGCGGTGAACTCCAAGCCTAAACAGCACTAACATAAAACAATTCTTACAGTAAGCTGTGAAAAGAGTTAAGTATACATACATTTAAGATATAATTTTAGGTATTAAGTATTAGCTTTGCTCACAAATAAATATATCAAATTTTTGACATCGATTTACCATGGCACTAGTCATCCCGACATCAACGTCACCACCACACGGAAGGGGAGGGTAACGATCATTTTCCAAACTTGCATAGGGAAATGCTTGTTAAACACATAAGTCAAATATTTCGCTATGCATAACGCAATGCATTACTGTTATTATTATAATATTAATACATTGAATCGATTCAAAATCAAATTGAATGTTGTTTACACTAGACCAGCGGTTCTTAACCTTTTTACTACCACGCCCCCTCTAGGAATTGGTCTTTCCCTCCACGCCCCCCTTATATCTATGAATAAAGTTCCCTCCCAGATTTTAAAGAAAAATTAAAACTATTGTGTTTTTAGTCTTTTTATTGAGTATAAATTAGTGAGATACTTGACACTGCTTCTTAGCTACTAGATCTTGAATGCGTGGTTGAATGCCAGTGAGTGGACAACGTAAATCCCCTTCAACGTTCAGCCTGTTTCTGTACTTGGTCTTGACAGCAACGAGAGTGGAAACTGCAGCTTCACAAAGATACGTGGATGCGAACATAGTTAGAATCCGAAAAGCCTGATGTGAGATCAGAGAGTAAAGAGGAAGGTAATTGACCCAGAACGTCTCAAGATCCAGTTCTTTGAAGTCTTCCTTAGCTGTGGAGTTGAACTTCAACTAAAGAAACTCCTCTTGCACTTCATCTGAAACATCAGCTACTTCACATTGAAATGGGTTCCTGATGAATTTCCAGGCTTCACGCTTCTCATCTATCTCTGGCAAGTATCTGATGAATTATGTTTTCAAGTCAGTTAGATGAGTGATTTTTTTGTTTCTTTAACTCAGAATCAAGGTTACCGTGAATGAGAGCAGAATCCAAGTTCCTAAAACTGGCTGTATTTCCCTGCTGAATTCGACACTTCCAGAGGTCGAGTTTGGCCATGAAGGTTCGAATGGTGTCGTGGTGCATGATGATGTTGATGTTTTTCCCTTGTAGTTTAAGGTTGAGAGCATTCAACGCTTCGAAGATGTCCACCAGGTAAGCTAGAGATAGCTGGAACTTGTCAGGGAGATCTGCTTTCTGCTTTGAATCAAGAAATATTGCTACTTCTTCTCGTAGTTCATAAAGCCGTCCAAGCATGTTCCCCTTTGATAGCCATCGTACGTTCGTGTAAAAAAGCAAGGTTTCATGTTCAGATTCCATATCTTTACACAGCAGTTTGAAGAGACGACTGTTTAAGGCTCCAGCTTTGATAAAGTTGACTACCTTGATAGCCACGTTCAGAACATCCCTCATTTCAGCAGGTAAAGTTCTGGATACTAAGGATTCACGTTGAAGTATGCAGTGTGTACCTACAACAGACGGATTTCTTTCTTTCACCATTGTAATGAATCTAACTGCAGACCAAGCATGGCTGGAGCTCCATCAGTGCACACCCCTACCAGCGAGTCCCACGAAAGTTGGTTTTCCTGAAAGAAGTTTGATACACCATGAAAAATAGCTGCTGCTGTTGTTCAACTTTCCATGGGGTGACAGAACAGCATTTCCTCTTTTACACTGTTGCCTGACACGAAACGAGCATACATCAGTAGCTGAGAACACTGAGCGATGTCAGTCGTTTCGTCACACTGGATGGCAAAAACAGGAGAATCTCTTATCTTGGTCGAGAATTTGATCTTTGATGTCTTGAGACAATTCATCGATCCTTCCCTTGACTGTATCGTTTGATATTGAAATTTGGGAAAGCTTGTTTGCACTATCTTTCCCCAGAACGAGTTGAGCTGCACAGAGTATGCTTGGTTTTATGAGAAACTCTCCGATGTTATGGCTCTTCTTGCTCTTTGCAATCAACATGGCGATCTCATAGGAAGCCTCAACAACCTTTGAAGTTTGTTGCCGAAATGCCCCACTGTCGTCCAACTTAACTTGCTTCAAGGAGTGTCTTTTTGTTTCAAAGAATGCCATGGGCTTGTCAGCTAGAGCAGGATGTGTTGTCCTCAAGTGGCGTTCCAAGCGTGAGGGCTGCATTCCATCATTGCTCAGAATCTTGTAACATATCACACACTGGGGGACCTCTGTGTCACCCTTTTGGAGAGACACGAATCCAAATTGAATATATTCGTCAAGATACTTCCGCTTCTTTGCACTCAGTGCGAATTATTTGATGTGCAGTGGACAACACAAATCTGTGAACAAAACGTGTAAGGTAAGATATACATCACCACGTGCTAATGAACACCACAACATCATGATAATCACAACCACATGATCAATAACAAACATATGATCGTAAAGTTCGTAAACACAACAAGTGACCACAATCATACATGATCATAAACACCACCATATCATTAACAAACATCACATGATCATAAACACCACATGATTATTAACAAACATCGATGATCACAACATGATCATAAGCACCACTACATGATCATAAACACCACCACATAATTATTAAGTAAATATTAACAAACACCACAACATTATAGTAAACACATCATGATCATAAACACATGATTATTAAGAAACAAATCAATATCATCATGAATACAACTTTACCATAACCACCTGTTACCACCACATGATTTTATGCACCACCAACTTCTGATAAAATACAAACGGAATTAAAAACCTGCGAATAACAAACTGAGCGACACATGCGTGTTCACAATTCACCAATAAACTTATGGCTGCTTACTATTTTTAGGTAAATATAACAACTGGGATAAAACATACCTCAACAGCCTTAACTGAATAAATGTGAGAGAAGAGGAATTATTGCCACGGACGTGTGCAGAAGACTGGGAGAGAAGGGTGCTCACCAGTCACCAACGAGCAGTATACAGGTCCAGGACGAGTTAAACCGCCCCCCCCCCCCCCCCATGGGTTTCGAGGGATAGGGCGGGGGGTCAATAAGTACAGAAAATGGTAAGCCCTAAGTCAAAAAAGTAGCCTATAGAAAACTGAAGTTATAAGGCGATACTTTTGAATTTTTTCATAAACTTCTCAATATTAGCCCACGCTCTTGTTATGAGAATAAAAACTATAATTATAATTAGAGAAATTCCTACTTTTTCCCTAGGGCTTGCGTCCTCCCTGGAAATTACTGACGCCCCCCTAGGGGGGCTCGGTCCCCAGGTTAAGAACCACTGCACTAGACAGTGCAGCCTCTATACGTATCCATTTGTTGACATAATTAGTTTAGGTAACATTAATACGTCTGCTTAACACCTGAATGCTGTAAATAGGTAAAGCGATAAACAAAGCCTATTGAAGGTGTTATGACTTAAAATCACGATAACCTAACCAGTTTAGCTGATAACGAGTGAGAATTGAGGCACAGGAATGTCATCAACGATAATTATTAGTCTCTTTGGTTGCTATACCATTACTGCGACATTTATAAAGTATTTAAGAATCTATCATATTCTGTATATATGACTGTTAATGTTCAGATGACGGTTTTGCTTACATTGTGTTATTCGGTCTCCAGTTATGTATTCTGCCGTGATTAGTGCTGGTAAACGTCTTCTCATCAAAGAACACGACCCTCGACCAGAATGCCAAATACTCGTCCTTATGTTGGTGAGTAGAGGCGAGCCTGCCGGCCCAGAGTTGTTCTGTCAGAAATCCGATGATGGAGGCGGGCCTCCTCACGCTAACGTCTCCTCATTGACTGCTTTGACACATTCAGCTGCAAGCTTTCTCGAACAGCGACGGCGAATATTCTCGTCGTCCTGGCGGGTCGTTAACTGTGACCTGGGTGTTCTTTCTAAAATGATATACAACAATTTCTTAAACTTTTGGGATATTTAACAGTACCCCGAAAGCGGTCCTCCCCACACAGCTCTCCCCACTGGTAGTTCACATTAAATGGCCGTAATATGAGTTATCAACGAGGAGGGGGGGTGTGGGCAGGCCTGTTTTCGAGGCACCGTTAGGTTATCCTGATATTTAACCCCTAAAGGACTCTTGGGTAGAATTGGTCCCGGCTTAAAAATTTTATTCTGGTCAACGCCAGACGATTTATTCAGCCGAGGCAACCTTTACAGCACCAAACGGGTTAAGGAATAGTTAATAAGAATACGTTTTATAAGAGGCCGACAATAATTCTTGCATAGTTAGGGTATTTTTCAAGGATATTGGAGATGTTCAGGGTACTTGGTTCTAACTACAGGAGCGAACATAAACACCTGTAGAGTTCTGTAGGTTCTTATTAACGGAAATATACAAGGGTGCGCTTACAAGCACAGGTAGTCCCTACACTCCGGTATGGGTCAACTGACCTCACTCTGACCTCTCAGGTGACATGTGGTAAGTGGTATACTAGCAGCATCCAGATGTCGCGAGGCACATTTATCTAAGCGTGTGGTGACATGAAACAGGGGCATTGCCACACGCTAGTGACTAGAGAAATAATGTGCATATATAGAGTTCATACATGGTATACATACAACATACATAATATACATACACCTCCTCCCCCCCCCCCCTATACGCTCATAGCAAAGTCTTGAGCGGACCTTTTCCTGTGGATCCGTTCTGAGCGTCGTGGGGCTTAATCACTGGGGGGGGGGGGGGAGGGGATATGGGACTCAGCACTGGTGACGGGGTCAGCGGGATGCGTTACGGGGCGGAGGAAACGGTGGTTCCTCCACCACACCCGACCGCTGGGTAACCGCACCTGGCAGTCCCGTGACCTGCCGAGACCCATGACTACGCCCACTTTGTCCCAACGTAGGGAGGTCGGGTCCTGAACACGGACTTGGGTGCCGACACTCAACCTGGGGAGAGGACGGGCGTGGTCGTTGGGGAGGGCGACGACGTCTTGAATACGTTCGGCGGCTCGGCGATCACAATCCTCTGTCTTGGCCTGCCACTCCTTGGAGAAGGATTGAGGGTGAGCAGGGACACAAGAACGGAAGGGGCATCCATACAAGACCTGGGCAGGGGAGCGTCCGGTGTAATTGGGTGTGGTGCGGAGCTCAAGGAGACCCTGGTCGAAGGCCTCGCAGTCAATATTCCCAGAAGGGGCCACTTTGAGGATGAGGTGCTTCAGGGATTTGACAGCAGCCTCAGCGTGGCCGTTGGATTGCGGGTAAAGAGGCGGTGACAACACATGCCGGACCCCCCCATCGGTCGAGGAACACAGCAAAGTCCCGGCTTGTGAACTGGGGCCCTCCGTTGGTTCGCAGGCGTACAGGAACGCCCACGTAACGGAAGTAGTGGCGGAACTTGCTGATGGTGGCGGCAGATGTCGTATCATTACCGCACTTGTTGACAACCGGCCAACCCGAGAGACGGTCGACGATAACCAGGAAGGACTCTCCTGACACACAGAAAAAGTCGGCCGACACAGACTCATAGGGGCGGGTGGGGTTGTCGTCGCTCATGAAGGGTTCCTGCTGCTGGCTGGGTTGTAGTACTTGGCGGGGCTTACACGCCTGAACAGCATTGGAGATGTCGAGGTCGATGCCAGGCCGGAACACAGTCTGTCTTGCACTCCGTTTGGTGGCCTCGGCTCAACGGTGACTGTAGTGGAGGCGAGCCAAGGCGTGGGGACGTGAAGCAGCAGGGACAACTACCGAAGGAGAGGTGTCACTGGCCAGAGGTAGGGGTAGGGCGGCAGCAGGGAAGTTGCTGCTCCCTTCGTGCACCCTGTTGGCGTATTTTACCTCGAGAATCGGTGATGGGAAGTCCTGGGAGATGATGGCCAACTCTTGGCAATGTCTGTGGGACAGCAAAGGAGTCGGGACGCCATTATGCACGTCAATCCAGGCTTGACATGACCTGTTGCCAAAGGTGATCTATGCTTGGAGTGAACCTAGGGCTGGGGCCATCTTTGAACCATCTGCCGTGACGCGGAGGTCCATGGGAGGCGGTCCTAGATCGCTTGGAGAGAGCCCCAAGCATTGCAAATGCTGGGGACCGATGACCGTAGCCTCAGCGCCGGTGTCGGGCAGCATCTCGAGACAGGATGACAAGCTGCCGTAGGTCACGATGACGCTGACGTGCTGGCGGACATTAGTCCTGGGACGCGAGGAGTACACCCTCCTAATATGGGTCGGGCTTTGTCTAGGGTCGTCGAGCCTCTGATTTGGCGACTGTGGGCGGCTCTCACTGGTGGAAGGGCGCTGCTGCTTCCGCCGACGCTGTCTCTTAGGTTTGTTGGTCGGACAACACTTGTCGTAGTGGCCCAGACGACCACACACATTGCACTGGACGCGTTTGGCTGGGCACCATACTGTAAGTGACCAGTGGCCCTTGCTGTCACAACTGTCGCAGGTAGACTCAGCGGCTGGACATACCTGTGTTCCGTGCTGCCTACCACAGCTGTTGCAAAGGGAGCCGGGCGTGGTGGGCGTAGGCGTTGGGGCAGACTTCTTGTCTTTCTTGTATTGGGACATAGCCCATACGGCTGTAGGGGGAGCTCGGATGGCAGAGGTGGCACACCTGGCAGTCTCCTAGGAGCGACATACTGTCAATACATCCTTAAGAGAGGAGGGAGAGTCAAGGGAGATAAGGCGTTGGACAAGCTCCTCGTCCTTAACACCCATCAGGATCACCTGCTTCAACTTGGTCTCTTCCCACTGCTGGTGATTACCGGGACTTATGTCTATCTCTTCCGAGGCTCTCTTGAGTCGTACGTAGAAATCATCAAAGTTTCGCCCTCCATCTGTCTACAGCTAAATACATCCCTCCTGCGGAGAGCTTCATTCCGCTGACCTTCGATGTGCCGTTCTAGAACATCAAGTACCTCCTCTACAGACAACGATGACGTCGGGGGCGCTTGCAACGTATGTTCCAACACATGTTGCGTTCCCAAAGACAGGCACCTACGTAGATGAATGAGTTGTTTAGGCTGTAGCAAGCTCTGGAGATCCACCATTGTAGCATAATCAGTCCACCGTCGCCGCCACTCACGAAAAGTCTGGAAAATCTGATCAGGCTTCAAGTTGGGTGGGGGTTGGACAACCACTTTGGTAGAGGGCGTTGACGAGGTATCTGAGCCAGTCGGTACCTGAGTAGTGGAAGTCGCCAAGGGCTTGATTAGCAGTGAGGCTAGATATCAAAGCAGCAAACCGTTCTTTATCTTCCAATCTCCTTTGGTGGTCCTCAGCATGTCTTTTCGCTTCGTCCTGACGCCTCTTCTCCCTCATAAGCTTCATCAGAGCAATTATCTCTGAGGATGAGGCTGAGGGTCGAGGGGTGTGGCTGGGAGAGGGTGGGGCGTCGCGCACTGACTGGTCATCCATCTCTGTAGAGCTGTCACCCGTCTGATTCATCCGGGCGCTAGGGACACCTCTGCGTGAGGCCCGGGGCATAATTATTTTATCTGTATATTGTATCTCAATTGAGTGTTGACCGGTCAGCCCGTCGTATCAACCAGATCTGAGACAATAATATTAATTGAATACACAGATAAGTAACTTATATATATATATATATATATATATATATATATATATATATATATATATATATATATATATATATAAAATATATATGAAGAAATGACAGCGGTCAGTGTGTTCGTGCGTGGATTGGTGTGTGTAGGCGCGGTGGAGTGAGGAGGGAGGCGAGGCGGTGGGGGGTGAGCAGTAGGGGGTGAGTTACCCTTGAGGCAGCCTGGGACGGTTGCGCTGACGCACCACTCCAAACAGATGCCCTATATCAGCCTTCCACCTGAGGGAATCCTTTAAAACAAGGACCCACACTTTAACACTACACACACTCGAGGGGCACTTAAAGACACTTCACAGGAAATTGCGGTCACTGCACACTGCTCAAAACTCGTTGGTCATTCAAACGAATTTTTGGGGGAGACAATGGCGACGGACGACGGAGTTGACGGAGGAGGTTTACCGGCCTTGATTTTACACGAACGCACTTATTTCCACTTAATCGATCACTTGATACTCACTGCACCATGGAGATGTTCGGGGTACTTGGTTCTAACTACAGGAGCGAACATAAACACCTGTAGAGTTCTGTAGGTTCTTATTAACGGAAATATACAAGGGTGCGCTTACAAGCACAGGTAGTCCCTACACTCCTATATGGGTCAACTGACCTCACTCTGACCTCTCAGGCGACATGTAGTAAGTGGAATACTAGCAGCTTCCAGATGTCGCCAGGCACATTTATCTAAGAGTGTGGTGACATGAAATAGGGGCATTGCCACACGCTACTGACTAGAGAAATAATGTGTATATATAGAGTACATACATGGTATACATACAACATACATAATATACATACAGATATAAGTATCAGTACTGTCATACATCTACTCTAATTGTATTTATGCTTACCCAGGTCAGTCGAAACCCCTGTTTCCTAGTGTCTCCTTATCCACTTGACAACCATTGTGCGGGAGACGGCAAGCCACTTCGCTATCACAAGTGTCGGGAGACCACTGTCGCGATGGGCAACGATCTGCACTCACTCAGCTAATTCTTTCTATAGCCTGTTCATTGTAGTCGATAGGTGGATTGCCTAATCTAACATCAGTGTGGATACAGCGTCTCTGTCTACCCATGATTGGCTGACTAGAAACTGTTTACTAATGTGTGATTGGCTGTCGATACACTCACTTCATCATTATTCAGTATGGGTGTATATCATATTATTATTATCATCGACCATGTCCAGACTACTATTTGATATAGGATATAGACTTACATTTGCTCATTCACATCGCATTAGCAGACTACTAAACGACTCACAATACTTGAACGTTGTAAACTACTGATAACAGCATTTGCTACCTGCTGGAACTAGTTTCAATCTACTTCCACAGTGTGTCCTGCGATATAAGAACATAAGAACATAAGAATGGAGGAAACTGCAGAGGGTCTATTGACCCATACTGGGCAGTCCCGTTTCATGCCCAATCCCTTTTGCTCATATAAACATCCAACCTATGTTTGAAGCTATCCAGCATATTCGAGTTAATGATGATATTTGGTAACTTGTTCCATTCATCCACTACTCTGTTTCCAAACCAGTGTTTACCTATTTCACGCCGAAATCTAAATTTGTCTAATTTAAAATCATTGTTACGAGTTCGCTCCTGGTTGGACAGTTTGAGTACCTTTGTAATGTCCCCTTTGTTTAACCCTGACTTCCATTTATACACCTCCATCATGTCGCCCCTCACTCTACGTCTCTTGAGGGAGTGCAAATAAGATGCTTTAACCTGTCTCCGTATTCAAGGTTCCTAATGCCCGGGATTAGTCTTGTCATTCTCCTCTGGATTCTTTCCAATGATTCTATATCCATTCTGCAATATGGTGACCAGAATTTAATTGAGTAATCCAAGTCAGGTCTCACAAGCGCAAGATATAATTTTATGATGACCTTGCTACTCTTATAACTAACACTCCTTTGTATAAACCCAAGTACTTTATTAGCCTTGTTTCGAGCACATACACATTGTATTCTTGGCCTAAGATTCCTACTTATCATTACTCCTAAATCCTTCTCGCAGTCGCATTTCTCAATAACATCTTTGTTCATCTGGTATCTGGTTTCCCTTTTTACATCTCACATACTGAGTACTTTACATTTGTTCACATTGAATTTCATCTACCTTTTTTCAGACCATTTGAAAAATTTGTTTAGATCTTCTTGTAGTTTTGCAGAGTCCTCGTCAGATTTAATTACACGCATTAGTTTAGTGTCATCAGCAAATTTAATTAAGTTGCTGTCTATCCCGATATCTATCTTGTTTATGTATATAATAAATAATAATGGTCCAAGTACTGAGCCTTGGGGAACTCGACTAGTGACGTTGCTCCAATCGGGAGTAAAATTGATTATTACGGACAAGGGGTAAAACAGAAGGAGCGTTAGAAATAAAATAGACTTGCTGAGAGCGGTTGTTTGTACCGAGAATGTAGGGGTCATAGCAATCACCGAAACTTGGATGAATCTGGCGAGCAAGAACTATTTATCAGAGTACCACATAGAAAGGTACAACCTTTTCACAAGGACTGGGAAGGTAGGAAGGGGGGAGGGGTCGCACTCTTCGTCAGGGATACATTAAAATGTTGTATTCATAATTCAATGAATTATGATCATTGGTCGTTGACATAGAACGAGTCACAGCACACAAAGGGAAAACACCGGGCATATCATCTTCAAGTTGTTGCAGCTCTGCGGTAGACTCTGGTCTTCCCCGCAGCACAGGAGGTGGGGTTACGTTCCCCATTTGACCTCCCGCCAAATCGTTACCGAGTATGAGGTCCACTCCAGCAACAGGCAGCTCGTGCATGCAGGCTACGTTAGCTATCCCTGAAAAACAAGAAGACTTGACACGTACTAAGACCAAAGGAGCTACACCTTGACCCCAAAGGGAGCCCAAAACGGCGTATTTGTCAGTCTTCCTCGCCGCAACAACACCCTCTTTGATGAGAGTTTGGAGACAACCCGAGGCTTTCAAAATAGTGACTGGTGTTTCCACACCATCATCTTCTACCGTGCCTTGTGACAAAAAGGGACGAAAGGTTACCAACGTCTGGGACCTTCGCAAAACTCTCCTGCAAAAGATCAAAGTCTCGTGAGGCGAGAACCGAAACTGCACTCTCTCGTGCTTCACCATTTGTGGAAACCAACGCTATTGGCATGCTGTCAGCCTTGCTCAAACCAGCCATCACTCCGACTGGTGACGTATTAGCCTCCTCAGTAACAATCATAGCTGGTTTGCCCGTATTTAGCTGCAGCCTTGTCCAACAAAACTCTGCCTTATGACCTGGCTTTCCACAGAAACTACAAGTGTATGTAGAAAATTTGGACGCCCCATTAGGTGGTGAACGCGTCCAGCTCCTCCTGTCATGCACAAAATTACCATTGTTAGTATTCCCTTGTCTCTCTCTGTGGAGAGAGGGATTAAAAGTCCTTTGAACCTGTGGGGGCATAACATCATTGTTAGTCCTTCCATGCCTCAAAACAAATCCATCAGCATGCTTAGCAGCCTCTTCAATAGTACTAAATTCCCTATCTAACAAGTATACTGCAACCTCTTCGTTGATGGTTCTCAAAAATTCCTCTGTGAGCATTAACTCAATCAGGGAGTCAAACTCACTCACTTCCTTGGAGTGTAACCACTTTGAGAATACCTCTCTTTTACTCCTATCAAATTCAAGGTGGGTCTGCTCTGCCTTCTTACGGAGGCCACGAAAGCGTTGTCTGTACGCTTCAGGAACAAGGGCATAAGCCTTCAAAACTTCCTCCTTAACACATAAATAATCATTAGCGTCACTGTCTGTAAGAGACGAAAAAACACACAGAGCCTTACCTGCAAACGCTTGTTGAAGCAAAATGGGCCAAAACTTTATAGGCCACTCTAAAGTGGTAGCAAGTCTCTCGAAAGCAATGAAAAACTCATCAACTGTTTCCTCTGAAAACGTGGGCATTAGCCTAGCAGCACGTGCTGGAACAAAATGAGAAAAACTAGATCTGGGGGTGAGGCCATCGGTGTTAGAAGGGTTACTCTGACCGAGCTGTATACGCAGACGCAAGTTTTCTGAATCAGCTTCTTTCGCTTTAGCTTCAGCTTCCGCCTGACGTATTCCAATTTCTTTCGCTATAGCTTCAGCTTCTTTCAATTTTATTTGTGCCTCGAGAAGGCGTAATTCATCATTCACTGAACGTGACTCAGCTACGTTAACTTGACTAGCTTCACCGTGGTCTTCTCTTAAGCCAACATCAACACTATCGCCAAACATGATGGCTAGTTAAGAAATAATAAAAAAAAACACAAAAAGAATATCACAAGTGTCAATAGGTCGTTAGTGAATCCTGGGAAGGTCGCCAAAACTGTTACGCAGTCTCTTAATTTACTTTAATATCCAGGTTCTAGGCGTAACCAAACAAAAAAAAAGTGAAGTAAATCAAAAGGGAATAAAAATAAATAAAGTAAACCTTTAAGAATTTAATTAAATTAAATATTAACACAATAAAGAGCCTCGTAGACTGTCACAACAAATTGATTCACTATCGAAACCTTTAAGACATAAATGATACTAAAACATTGAAACATCAAAAGAATAAAAATAAAGCATTGGATTACGTTAACACTGCATAAACATAAAATAACTAACACTGAAATTAACTATCGTGAAACAACACTGAATTACTTAAATGTAACTAAGCAAGCATGGATGGACACATAAGAGACATGAATAGGTACTCACATAGATATACCACATTGGTTGGGCTAGGAACAACACAGAAATAAAATAAGTATAAGTAACAGGTGACGGGTGTCACTCAAAAGAACGTGAACTGAATGACAAGAGTACTGGACTGACCTCCGTCTGCTGGTGGGGTACTATATATAGGGTCGGCTCCCTCCAGTGAGACACTGGTGAAACATGGGTCGTTTAACGATGCAGATGGTCGTTATAGAAACAAAGAATGCTTGTTACTATACTAAATGAAGAAATAAGATGGGCTTGAACAAATAATAACAGTTAAAACCTTAACAGCACAGGGTAAGGTGACTAGAATATATAAAAGTAAATATAAATATAACACATGGAAGCATGTTATAAAAAATAATAGAAAAATACGACACGGTCGTAACAGTTCCTATGGTGGTTTCCTCTTCCACCTGTTGGAGCTCTGTAAGCATGTCTGCCTGACAAGGGCCTCCACAGCAGATTTTTCGTTCGGGGTTTATTCCGGTAGCCATATACCTACCAAGGTTAATCCGCTAGGCAGCTGGGCAATGGTTGGTAGGCGCCAGGACGTGTCCACATGCCAGTGGGCCTATGAGCCATCCCTCTGGGGCCCACTGCTACTTCGAGATCCCCTGCTGATTCAGCCTGGGCCCACGAGGCACGGAGTTACTGTGCGTTGCCATGAGGAGGCACAGCAGGAGTCCTGATGGTGAAGAGGCTGTGTACTGGCAGGGGAAGATTTATGCAAGTTGCTTCCCTATTCGCCACAGATCGAAACAAAAACAAACTTTAAACCTCTTTTGGTCTCTCTATGGAATTTCAGGACCCTTCTGGATATGGGCACAAATAAGCGTCTTGAAAGAAGAACCGCCCTTGCATCCATTAATGAGTCCTGGCTCCCAGACGAGGTTCAACTCACAAAACGGGGGATTGGCTATACCGTCATCTGGAAGGGTAAGCCTGTTGTGGAGAGAAACCACATTTATGAAATTGGCTTTACCATCCGCCAATGCATCCTACATAAGCTAACTGAATGCCTATTGGGATCAACGAGGGCCTTATGACGCTCCGAGTCCCATTGAATCACTAACGTTGTAGAGGATGACATCAAGGAGGCCTTGTACGCCGACCTCGACAGAGCGCTAACCTCTATCCCCAGAGAAGATAAGGTTGTTCTCCTTGGTGACCTCAATGCCAGAGTTGGCTGAGATGCTGACATTTGGCAGGGAACCATAGGGAGAAATAGACTAGGTAAGTGTAATCCCAATGGCTTAATCCTCCACAGCAAGTGTGCTGCACACAACCTCACTATCATCAATACTTTGTTTAGGTCTACATGTTCAAGGGTTCGTGGCAACACCCACGATCCAAACACTGGCATATCATTGACTATGTCTTTGTGAGAGAAAGAGATCGCTGAGATGTTCTCATCGCCCGCGCCATGCGTGGCTCAGACCACTGTGACACTGAGCCGAACTCTCACTTCACATCGCCCCTAAACAGCGAAGGCAGCAAGCCTTTTGAAGAGGTTTTAACACTAAGTGACTGGCGGATCCAGCGGTAGTACATGCTTTCAGAGAGCAGCTCGATCATGGACTGATAAACAACCCGACAACAAACAACCTAAATCCCAGTGCCGAGTGGGATATTTTCGACACTGTCATGACAAAAGACTGCAGAGAGACTCGGCCAGATCGAAAGAATACACCAAGATTGGTTTGAAGAAAATGACCCGGCAATCAATGTACTCATAAATGATAAAGGTGCTGCTTTAACTGACTGGCAGAACAACCCTTTGTCTCGGACCAAAGAATATGCCTTCTGCAAGAAGAAAGCGGTGACCCAGCGGTAACTTCGCAGTCTAAGGACCAACTGGCTTAAAAATAAAGAATTTAAAACACAAAAAAATGCAGATCAGCAGAAGATACGCGATTTTTTTTTTTATTCCGCTAAAACACTTTAGGGGCCAATCACTTCTCGGAGGCTCATCTGACGGTAATTCCATAATTAAAGATGATGAAGGCCTCTTCAGCGCTGGAAAAAGTTTCTACCATTCATTGCTCAACCGAAACACCGATGTGGATGTCCTTACTACCCAGCACGTCCCTCAGAATCCAGAGCTTACCACCTCAGCTATCCTCCATCCCTGGATGAGGTAGCTTCCTCCATCAAACAGATGAAAATTAACAAAGCCTCAGGCTCTGATGGCATCCCAGCCGAGGTGTATGAAGCAGGAGGGCCTTTGCTTACCGGCCGTCTCCACTCTCTCCTGGAGAATATGCAGGAAAAGGAGGAAATTCCCAAAGCTCTTAAAGAAGCCTCCATCATCAAAATTTATAAGAACAAGGGAGACTGGTCAGACTGTGTCAATCTACTGCAGGATTATAGCCCGAGTCATCCTAAACAGACTGCTTCCTGAGGTGGAAAACTTCCTCCCTGAATCTTAATGTGGCTTTAGACCATCACGTGGCACCATTAACATCATCTTTGCTGCCTGTCAGATACAGGAAAAGTGCAGAGAACAGCGTCATTACCTGTACATGGCTTTCATCGACCTAACCAAGGCCTTCGACTCGATCAAAAGGGAAGCTCTCTGGTGGAGTCTCTGCCAATTTGGCTGCCCACCAAAATTCATCGACTATTGAGAAGTAACTCCATAATGGCATGAATGGCAGTGTCTTGCACAATGGCACCTAGTATGATTTCTTCCCCATCCAAACGGGGGTTAAACAAGGGTGTGTATTTGCACTAACTCTCTTTTCCATTTTATTGGCTGCCTTCCTTACTCTGTCCAGCGCCAATTTAACTGGCGTGGTGGACATCGAGTACCGGATGATGGTTCATCTCAACATAAGATGACTCCAGGCAGGAATAAAGGTGTTGGAAGCTTCCATTACGGAGCTTCAGTACGCAGACGGCCTCACCCTTTTTTGCTCACACTGAACGCGACCTACAGGAGATCCTGAACACCTACACAAATTCTTATGCACACTTCGGTCTTGAGGTGAATGTACGTAAGACTCAGATTCTCTATCAGCCTGCCCCTGGTTGAGCCAGACCAGCACCGTCCATCCCTTTTGACGGAACTACCCCCTCTAATATAACCCACTTTCGGTATCTCGGCTCCCACCGGTCCACCACCGCGCACATCGATGAAAAGATCCAGCATCGGATCAGATGTGCACCTCAAGCCTTTGACAAACTCTGAAACCATGTCTTCAACTGTAGGGACCTGAGATTATCTTCAAAATTACACTTATAGCGCGCAGTGGTCCTCCCCACCCTGCTATATGGCAGCGAGACATGGTCACATACAGGAGGTACCTCAAGGAACTTGAAAACTTTCACCAACGTAGTCTACGTTCCATCCTCCGATTTCGCTGAGAAGACAAGAGAACCAAGGCCAGTATTCTTGCTGAGACCAACTGTAGAAGCATCGCGTCTACCATTATCCATGAACAACTACGCTGGACTGGCCATGTTACTCCAATGGACGACAGTAGACTGCCAAAGCAGCTACTTTATACTCACCTTACGAATAGTAAACGTAAAGCTGGCGGGCAACTGAAAAGGTATAAAGATAGTCTTAAGACAATCCTGAAAACGTGCCAAATCGACCCCCCCACCTAGGAGACGAATACTCCACACAGTAACGCTTGGAGGAACACCACACAAGTTAGCCCGACTGCATAACGAAACAGACAAGCGCAAACGCTGGAAAGGTGCTGCTGCCGTCCCTCCGGCACTAGATGTAGCCCCCAACATGTGCAACATCTGTGATCGGCCCTGCCGGTCCCGATTGGCCTCTTTAGTCACCTCAGAACTCACCAACCTTGGTGACATCCTTAATAACTCATATCATTATAGCATAGCTGGATGATCGTCATACTCGACTCCAAGTGTCAGCAAAATAGTAGTAGTAGTACTTGTGTGGTCGATAAGGAACATAAACTGTCGTAAGGTAGTCATTGATTATTTTCTTATATAGTTCTTTGTGCATTATATTGAAAATTCGTTATATATGCCATTCGTCACCACGATTTAATGATTATATCAAAATGCTAGATCAGAAGAAAACCTCCCTTTGTCGCCCGTGACGAATGAATATGAATTTTGCATTGACATCTCTACTGTAGTGTTGACAACATGTTCCTATTTTTAGTAAAAGCGGTGGACAGAAGTCTGAAGTCTCCTTAACCTCAAAAAATTTATTTAGAAACATATTCAACACATATTGTTACCTTCATAATGGTTTAAAAAATTTAATTAAAATGTCTGAAATGACAACTGACTGAAGATTTTTTGAATGGCACAAGTGTCAGACACTGATTCCGGTATGTTATCAATGAACAGTCAATTCACACCCCTCGCTTGGTCCTGATTACTTTACAGATACAGAAATAGATATAGCTTATAAAAAGGGAATTTGTTGTGCTTAGAAAAAAGTCATATTTTCATTTACTGTTTACCATTCTTACACAACCATGCGTGACATGCACCACAGATACTGAGACAGATTGCAAGCACTCTTATTATTATTACATTATTATTTAATCTATTAGATTGTTCAAGCAGAATACCAGATTGTTCTAGCACGCAACAAACACATGTTAATAAAGAATCACTGCAGTTAACATCTTGTTCACACTATGGTCAAAGTTTAATATTAACAATGTGAACATAAGCCTCAATTGAGTGTTAATAGTTTATCATTCACGGATACCATTACTGTACGGAGAAGGTCACCTGCCCCCACTTCCCTCTCTGGTGCCCCCCCACCCCCCCATCACACCCTACATTTTCGTTAGGTCACTGTCTTCACCTCGCTATACCACCGTCCACTAGGCAAAAGATACGATCTACTGTACATTCAGAAATAGAGACGTTTGTTTGTGAAGTGTATGGTAAGCCCATATTCTTCACACTTGGGGATGCACATTATGCCGTTTCTCAATAAGTATTCTTCAATAAAGCAGTCTGGCCCACTGCAAAATTGGAGGTTCAATCTCAAGCATATAACTACCATAAACGTTAGCTCATTTCTAAAAAAGTGAAACAAATGAAAAATATTACTATAATATGGAAGAGTTCTCATCCACAGGAGCCTCTTGCTCTCATTACTGATCCAATCGTAGTGGTCGGAGACTGACTGATGGCATAAATCAAATACAGTGTAGTGGGGTTTGAAGAGTAACAAATGCCAGAAGTTATTGCTCAAAGTATATCCGCAAATGATAATGAAAATATTGATGACGATGATAACATAAATTTAGCTGCTTGTGATTGAGACAGCTCAGAGTAAGAGATTGATAGTGAAGTGTTACAAAATGTTATTTACCAATGTGGGGCACAGTGTAGAAACCTGAACTACATTTGTGAAAAATGGAATACAATGTAAATATTTACAATTTAAAAAAAACAGTAAAATGTCAAGAAATTTTACTGGAGCTTAGTTTCTTATTTCTATAAAAAATATATCCCGTACTATGTCTAATGTCCCAAATATATAAAAATGCACTCTTAACATGGAATCCGACAAAATTTACCCATAGCGAGCTCTTCTGCAACTATGGCTGGAAAATTAGCATTCTGTAGATATTTGAATCACTTAATCAGTACCCCAAAGAAAATTGTTACAAAACAAAATAAAATGTGTTTCTTTTATATATAAAATATACGAAAAACACAGTTAAAAAAAAGAGACTAGCAATTTTCACCTAAAATCGACCATCTGCGGGAATATTTGGATTATGCAGACATTTTTATCCCAAAACATAACTCACTAAACAAAAGTACACAAACTATGCTCTTAGGAGCAGAATGATTATGAAGCTGGATGCGTCAATTGCGATATTCCAAAAGGTGAGATATAATAGTCGAAAATTCAATAAAGAGTTACGCATATAATAATTTTGTTAATGATCAATAGACTATAGATCATTTACTTGAAGAAACAATGTTCAAAGGTTAAAATCGAGATATTTACCGGGATTTTGTTTGGTAATGGTAATTCAGTAAAAGGTATGAAACTATTTTTATGTTGAAAAATTCTTTCCGTGAAAAATAGTTTTTTGGGTTCATTTCCCAATGCCACGCCTGAAAACTTTGATGAGATGACATGAATCACTGACTTAGTGAAACCTTTTACTCTGATGGTAGTACTACCATCGACAGTCCACCTGATGGATAAAAAGCATAATGCAGATGAATGCTCTGATGGTCATAACATAGCTCAGCCACAAAATATGGCACTGATATCACTGGTAGAATGAATGGCGCAGGAAGGCTCCGCATCACAACACGGCGCTGCCAGAGGATGTGGCGCCAGTATTGATTGGCAAAGTATCAAGTGGAACGACGGGGGTGTTACCCGAACACCAGCCTCTCTCTCTCTCCCGCTAACTTTCTCGACAACAGTTGGCCGCCTGTCATCCACACAACCACCAGAATTTACTCAACCAAAACAGAACTGACATATCTCATCACACAGGTGTTGGGAGAAGCCCCAGAGCTTATTGGTGTTATGGGGACGCTCTTCTTACTGATCTGTTTGTGTGTGATTAGCGTTGTTGTTGTTGTTGTTGTCGTAGCTCCATTCATTACTGCTTTTGCTATGTGCGTTAGTCATGGTAACTGGTAATATTTTTGTCTTAGTCCTCCATACTTAAGGTTTCTGTTATTATTGTGTTGGGTGTTGTTAGTGTTGTGTTGGGTGTTGTTATTATTGTGTTGGGTGTTGTTATTGTTGTGTTGGGTGTTGTTATTGTTGCGTTAGGTGTTGTTATTCGTTTATTTGTCGTTGTTAATGTTTTATAGCGTTGTTTTGTGTTGGTAGTTGTCATTTGTGGGTTTTTTTTTTATTATGTTGTCTTGGGTGTTGTTATCGTTGTGAAGGGATTGTTATTGTTGTGTTTGTGGTTGCTAACGTTATCTTGAGTGTTGTTATTTTTGTTTCAGGAGTTCTTATTCTTGTTTTTTGTTTCTCATTAATGTTTTATTGGGTGTTGTTATTGTTATGTTGTTAATAATATATTGGTTTCCGTTACTGTTATTGTTGTAATGGTTTCTGTTGCTGTTATTTTTGTATTGGCTGCTATTGCTATTATTGTTGTATTGGTTTCTGTTGCTGTTATTGTTGTATTGGTTTCTGTTGCTGTTATTGTTATATTGGTTTCTGTTGCTGTTATTGTTGTATTGGTTTCTGTTGCTGTTATTGTTGTATTGGTTTCTGCTGCTGTTATTGTTGAATTGGTTTCTGTTGCTGTTATTGTTGTATTGGTTTCTGTTGCTGTTATTGTTGTATTGGTTTCTGCTGCTGTTATTGTTGTATTGGTTTCTGTTACCGTTATTGTTGTATTGGCTGCTTTTTCTTTATACCGGGAATAGTCCACCCGGGCACATGGTCATCAACCCACAACGAGCCGGGGGAGGCAAAAAAATAAGATTAAAATAAAAGAAAAGAAAAAAGATTATGTTAATCTACACCACGAAGATGCCGGAAACCAACTTTTTGAGGTAAGACAGATTATAAGAGGATGGAAACACACTGTGGCACCACGGGCAAAACGAGTGTTATCAGACCACAGCCTTGCCAACGGTACAAAGGATGCCAAAGCCACCGAACATTGCCTGTTAAAATACGTGTAAAAGAGAGAGAGTGAAGCAACATTGCGGCGAAGAGAAAGAGAAGAGAAATTATTGATTGAAGGAAGAGTGTTAATCAGACAAAATGCTTTTGATTCCACCCTGTCAAACAGTTGGACAGAAGAAAACCACCCCAGATATGAGAGCAGAAATTCATGTTGGACGAATGAATCCTTTATAGTCCTGAAGCAACTCCTCAGGAGTGAAGTAGCTCAAGCAGTGTTGTGGATGTGTGGCTTCCATGACATATTAGAGGAAATGGTGAGGCCTAGCACATCTATTTTAGTATCTGGCAAATTGATTGCGTCCTGAAATGTGATTGGTGGGAGATCTATTTTAGAAAGTGTAATTGGTAATTACTGTGTTTTCTTACTATTGAATTTAACCAAATTTATACCTCCCCATTCGGAGATGCTGCACAGATCTGCATTGAGATATGAAACGGTAACAGCTCTAGAAACAGATCTAGTTAGGGGGGAAGGGAAAAAATAACAGGAGTGAAGACTAGAATAGATAGAATAGATAGAATTAGTAGAATTAGTAGTAGTGTGAAGTAAATCATTGATAAAAAGAAGGCAGAGAGTAGATGAAAGAACAGAACCGTGTGGAACGCCACTATTTGCTGATGTTACTGTTGTATTGGTTTCTGTTGCTCTTATTGTTGTATTGGTCCACAAGCATTATTGACGAAGATCGTACAGGAAGACCTGTCGAAGTTTCAGCATCCCAATTGCATCAGATCATTAAGAAAAACATTTTGGGAAAATCGACGCATTACAATTGAACAAATTGCGACAGATTAAAAATTTGAATGCCGGTGTTGGTATAGTACAAAACGTCGTTCATGATGTTCTGAAGTTTAAGAAACGTGTGAAGAGGTGAAGAAAGAAATCCGAAATTGGTTACGGAGACCAGCCAAGAGAATATTTGCGGCACAAGAATAAAAAAAATCGCCGAAAGATGAGACAAGCGCATAGCTGTAGAGGAAGACAAGTGATCGAGGGCCCTTCATGCCCGGTGGCGTATCCTGTGGTACAGTTTACTGAGGCGTGAAAGTTCGAACGTTCGTGCTTGGCTAGCGTGCAACCGCCGTCCGGCTGACAGCGTACAGTGACATCATTTTCCAGATGGTCATGGTTGTTATAATCATGGTCGTGGTTGTTATAATCATGGTCGTGGTTGTTATAATCATATTCGTGGTTGTTATAATCATGGTCGAGGTTGTAATAATCATGGTCGTGGTTGTTATAATCATGGTCGTGGTTGTTATAATCATGGTCGTGGTTGTTATAATCATGGTCGTGGTTGTCATAATTATGGTCGTGGGTGTTATAATCATGGTCGTGGTTGTTATAATTATGGTCGTGGGTGTTATAATCATGGTCGTGGTTGTTATATTCATGGTCGTGGGTGTTATAATCATGGTCGTGGGTGTTATAATTATTTGTCCTGGTTGTTATAATCATGGTCGTGGTTGTTATAAACATATTCGTGGTTGTTATAATCATGGTCGTGGTTGTTATAATCATGGTCGTGGGTGATATAATCATAGTCCTGGTTATTATAATCATGGTCGTGGTTGTTATAATCATGGTCGTGGTTGTTATAATCATGGTCGTGGTTTTTACAATCATGGTCGTGGTTGTTATAATCATGGTCGTGGTTGTTTTAATCATGGTCGTGGTTGTTATAATCATGGTCCTGGTTGTTATAATCATGATCGTGATTGTTACAATAAGGGTCGTACCTGAGACTAACATAGGTAGAATAAACCCCACACCTTATCTTTAATCTCAATAAACTCAGATTAACCTCACCTAATCAACAGTGTTAGAGACCATTAGGATTGTACCACCAATACCGATACATTTCACACTGGATTAATAACAAAACATTTAATCACATTTCCTATACAGTAGCTAATGTCTTTCGGATATCTTATTAAGTTGTGAGTCTTACATGTCTACATAATTATGTTTTATTCTTACAAATATTTATTGTTCGCTGTGTATTGTATTGCATGGTATGGTATTGTACGGTATTGTATGGTATTGTACTGTATTGTGTCCGGCTGACAGCGTACAGCGAATGAGTGTGCGGCAAGTCCGTATACTTGCATGGTTAATTAGGGTGTGCCAAGCCAGTAGACTTGCAACGTTTTCCATTGTAAATAAAATGGTTAATTAATGCCTTCCTAAAGAAACCATCGACATGGGAGCAGGTTTGTTCCACTCTACGAATTTTTTTGCGATTTTTTCACCAAGTTTGATGAAAAACGATTGTGCCGCTTCGGCTGCCCAGAACAGACAGACAGACGGACAGCTATTCCTATAGTATATTAGATTATGTGGAAAAATAGGTCTGTGATCATTAATAATAAATAATTACTTCCTCAGTTATATTCATTGGGTCTCATTACTTCTTGAATGACCCTTGTATAAAGAATAATGAAATAAAAGTAATGTGTATTAATATAAGAGAATGGCTCACACTAGTAAAAAAAAAGTAGGAGTTATGGGAGCAAGAAAAATGACCGTCCACTTTGAGAGCAAATGTGTACAGTAACTGGAAGACAAATTTCAGAGCTCCAGTCTAATTCCGAGTCAAGGCGAAGATCGTACAGGAATACAAACTGTGACCAGTCTTAGGATTGCAGTTTGATGGTCAAATGGTGATTTGGGGTGGAAAGAAAAGAATAACCGTGATTTTAACCTGCTAAAGGAGAGATGTCAAACAAATTATATACAGAAAACTGATGTACTGATTAGATCGTACATCACGCATTCATAAAGCGGAGGGAGGACTAAGATCAAGGGTCCCTTTGGGACACCTGAATATTTAAACGCAGCGACCAAAACGTCTTAAAATAAGGTTATAATTCAACTTGCATGCCAGCTATTGAATGAAGCTAGAATCATAGCTGGTCAGTAATTGTTAAATCACCTCAACAGTGGTACCATATTGAACGAGCTTAAAATTAAAATACAATGACCAGGACGTCTTAAAATGGTGGTTCTTAGATAAGCTCAGTGTCCGGTATTGCACGAAGCTGTTTTTTTGCTTGGCCATCAATTATTGTTACCGCTCCACCCAAACCCAGCATCGATGACTCATAAGACTAGCCATTCCTTCTTGTCTAAGGCCAGTCCCTTCAGTTCCAGAGCTCAACCCCTTTGGTCATTGATTGCTGATATCCCCCCCCCCTCCCCCTTCCTGGAAAACGGACTAATAGCACAAACAATTACACTGCATGGTCTTGTGACCCAAGTAATGTAATAGTTTATCTATCTTAATCCCATATTATGGCTCTTCCTCCATTCACAAAAGTATTACCCAACATGCCCTGATAACACTGATGGACAGATCAATGCCAAAACAAAGATGCATAATGTATGGAATAAGATTACAGTCACTTTCAAAAATGAAAACAAAGAAATCTTACATATTTTACAATTTGAATATTCATAACTCAAAACCTCTTTCTATAAACACATAATATTACAGTATATGATTACAAAATATTATAAATTATATTGAACCATCATATAAATTACAATCAATGAAAAAAGAAACTTATTGTAACAACGGATACAGATTTCATATTTGCTTCATAGAAAACCGCTCATACAATGGTGACAGATACAAAATGAAAATGCTATGAAATGTTAGTGTTGTTATAAATGCGTTAGTGTTGCTATGAACATGCTAGTGTTGCTTTGAATATGTTAGTGTTGCTATGAATATGTTAGTGTCATGGTGACCTGGGGTTAATGATCAGCATGCTCGCCTCGCAAGCGAATGGACCCGGGTTCGATCCCCGGGCAGGGTGAAACTATGGGCAAGTTTCTTAGCGCCATTTGCCTCTGTCTACCCAGCAGTAATTGGGCACCTGGATGTTAATCGATTTGCTAGTCGTTTTCCGGGGTAATGGTTAGCCAGTGCAATTGGCGAGTTGTCCGGTCTTCTCGGACTATTACTTGACACTGGTTCATGCAGCTCGTTGACTCAGGGTGTGGTTGATGTGCTATCTTCTACACCTTAAAGAAATTCACACCTAGGTGGCCCTTGGGCCGGCCATCCTCGTTACGCGAGGGGCAACCATTATTATGTTAGTGTTGCTATGAATCTGTTAGTGTTGCTATGAACATGTTAGTGTTGCTATAGATATGTTAGTGTTGCTATGAATATATTAGTGTTGCTATGGATATGTTAATGTTGCTATGGGTAAGTTAGCTTACTTTTACCCTAACTTTGTTTGTTGATGTAGTGAATGTGTTTGTAGCTTTGGTTATCGTGGTTTGTACTGTCTCATGTGTAAACGTTATTGTGGAAGTTGGTGTTGTTGTTCTTAGTGTAGAGTTATTTTTGTTAACAATTGTTTATCAATTGTTTGTTTTTACGTAGATCATTTACACTGTCAACTTGCACTTAATGTGACAAGCGTTGGCTAAAACATTCATATTTATTCTCTTTGAACAATGACCGGTTCATTAGTGGAACTGGTGCCTCCATTGTCTCTTATCTTCATACTCATTCATCCTATAATATTTACAGTTTGTAGTTTTTGTTCATGAATACATCGGGTAATATACTGTAGTCACTGATTCATTTCTGCTCCTGTATGTTCTCCTACGTTCATCAACATTGTCGTAGAGATCATGAGCCACTCTCCTTCCTGCTGATACAAATGTGTTTTTTTTTTCATTCAAAATAGCATTCTTCCTCGATCAGTCACCTCTTCATCGGTTATTGAAATGCTTGAATTACTGAGCTATCTTAAGTGTCATATGCAATGGTCTCTAAAGGATGTGTTATCTCACAGCATGCAGAGAGGACGTGGAGAGACGACATTGTAGTACATTTGCTGGCTGGAGCTCTCGTTAATTGAGGGGGATATCAAACGAGCCCTAGCAGGTGAAGGCAAGCTGTTGTTCAGTGATCAAATTGGTGATGAAACTGACGATGCTTTGAATATTCCATATTGGACATACTACGGATTCACCCTGTAAAAAAAAACAGATTCGGTTTTCTTTTCGATTTTCATATGAAACAAAATTCAACCTAAATTATATTAAATATTCAGTGCATATTTGAATATAAGACCATATTCAGGTTTGCTGGTCTGTGGAAGTTGGAGGTCGCTGGAACGCATAAGAAAATACATCTATTCATTTATCTATACCTTACTAGCCATAAAAAACACTTTTGTTATGGAAGCGTTTGACATTACGCAATACAAATGGCTGAGAAGTCATAAAAGACGCAATAAAAATATCATGTTTCCACACAACATGGGGATACAACAGTGATCTCAGTGATAAGATTACTGTACTTATCCGTCTGTCGTACAGATCACAGGTAACCACGCCGAGGCGTGTCCGCGTCACCCTGGCAGGTGGGTCTCGACTTAACCTACAGATTGAGTAAGGGACAGTTTTATACGGCCCAGGTTGGAGTCTCTTCCACAGACGACGGAGTAACCTGGGGAAAGGAAGACTGTTATCTGAGGAGGGGAAAGTCTTTATTAACTGGTGAAAGAGATGTTCGTGTTAACTGGTGAGAAAGAAATATATGTAAACTGGTGAAAGAGATGTATGTCTATGTTAACTGGCGAAAGAGAAGTCTATATTAACTGGTGCAAGAGATGTCTATGTTAACCAGTGAAAGAGATGTCTATGTTAACTGGCGAAAGGGAAGTCTATATCAACTGGTGCAAGAGATGTCTATGTTAACTAGTGAAGGAGATGTCTATAATTACTGGTGCAAGAGTAGTCTGTGGTGGTGTTTATTCATCCACGTCTTAGCGGATTCATTAGAAGCAGGTGGTAAGAGTAAAGAGACATACCTGAAGAGGAAGATGAGCCCCATTCTCCAGCACAATGGAGCAGCAGAAGACATCAAGAAGATGGAGAGGAAATACATGTCACAGAAAGAGCGACTAAGTATTCCAGCTACAGTACATACGACTGTTGCCACACTGACGTACCAGAGCATACGTCCAGATAATGAGGGCAGTGGGACGCACTGTGATAATGGCAGAGAGTTAACGATCCTACAGTATAATGTTTACCCCGAGATCACTTCTAGTTTATCTAGGATTTGGGGCTGGACGGAAGAAGAGGAATCGCCTTGCTTCATAATTATTAAGGTAGACTTATAGTGTAGAGCGACCCAGTGGTTCCCAACCTTTTTTGGCTGCGACCCTGATTTGGGTCGCGACCTGAAGTTGTGAACCGCTGGACTATAGACCAAAGTGCCCTGAGAAGAGTAGCAGCACAAGGCTTAACGTGATTCACTAGAGAGATGTACAAGAAACTGGTAAGACCTACAAGTATGTCGTCCGTAACATAGGTAGACACTAGGAGACTGAAACAGTAGACAACTTGGGTCAGGTAACACTTACCCCTTACCTTTACCTGTTAGCAACGCTAATGTTTGAACTAACACAGCAAAAATGGCTACAGGTAGTTCTACTAACCCACAGACCTCGTAGGTCTATCAGACTGTAAAAATACTTCCAAATATTATCAAGGTACAAGAGTTTACAGGTGAAGATGCCGATTTTAATACTTTAACATTTCTGCATGAGTGGGAAGATGTAATGCAAAACAATGATATTGCTAACATCAAAGCCGGTAGTCGGGCACATAGAATGAAATGCGCCACAGCCTTTGATGATAAAAATCTTGACTATAAAACGCTTAGGGACAATTTAATATTATTTTTGGGGTCAGGAACAAAAGGAGGTGTGTTCACTTAGATCTTCAAGATGGCAGGGCATACAAGTAAGTACCAGTGTATTTGCTCTCACGACGCACAAGAAGCGCAGGCTATAGCTGGACACACTATGATGAATCTCAAATCTTACATGACATCCTCAAGTTGCTTTGATGACCAAGGAAAAATTTCAACAAGATAATTAAGTTCCAACAGTTTATGAGTCCCCATACCATAACACAGAAGATTGCAAGAAAATACAACGGATGTAGCAAGAGTATGCAAACCGACGAAAGACATGTAGTCAGCCTTAGGGGGGAAATATGCGTGTCTAGTGAAACAATTTGAGATAGCGTTAACGGTGCAAGACAACAACGCTCATTAATTGTTACGTTAAACAAAGTGGAGGTGTTGACTATACCAGCGAGGATAGATAACAATCAGATGTCCCAAGCCATAGATATGGGAGCCCTTTTCCAGTGTTATCTTATTAGCGTTGTTCAATGAACTCAAGCGGCGATAACCTCGTAATAAGCGGCCAACAAGACCTACAGACATCTTCAACCAAAACTTTCACATTACAATCATGGTATGATCGCTCCTGCTCTCTTGCTTGTAGGGTGAGATATAGGGCATATCGAGCAATGAAACTATCTCCTTCTCCTATTACCCACTCCTCTTTCATTACTTCTAGGAATCGTTGTAAGGCGATTCTTTGTAGGGACAAGCGGAATTTTATAAAATGAAAGACCGCTGTCCTGACTAATTCTTCCACTAGTAAATCCTTGTGGTCCTTAACCAAAACCGTCTGTAACAACTTCTGCACTCCTTCTTTTCCTCCTCTCTTCCGACCTGATAACTCTAAACCTAACTCTCCCCCTGACAAAGCCAATCTTTTGGGCACATTATTCTCCTCTAATTCCACCTTAGACGATTCCCACTCTCTCCCTCCTACCCCTGCTCCGCCTACTGAACCTATGCACTTTCCTATAATCTCCACTTGTTGGGTTGCCGGTGTGTTGTCCAGGTTTGATGTGAAAAAGGCGTATGGACCGGACGGAATACCCCCTCGTGTTCTGAGGGAGTGTGCTGAAGCTCTGGCCCCTGTGCCTGCTCGCCTCTTTCGCCTCTGCTCAAAACCCAAACTTTTCCTTCTTCTTGGAAGCATGCCTTGGTTCATCCCATCCTGAGGAAGGGTGACCATTCTATTCCCTCTAACTATCACCCATTACCCTAACTTCATCCCTCTCTAAGATTTTCGAAACTATCTTGAACTCCCATTTTCTCCGTCACCTTGAACGCCATTCTCTTTTGTCGGATCACCAGTATGGCTTTCGCCAGGCGAGATCTACTGGTGATCTGCTCCCCTATTGCACCCATCTTCGGTCATCCTCTCTTAGGGATTTTGGGGAAACTTTCTTCGTGGCCCTCGACATCTCCAAAGCATGTGACAGGGAATGGCACAAGTCTTTGCTTTCTAAATTTCCCTCTTTTGGTTTCTCTCCCCAACTTTGTTTTCTAATCTCTAGCTTCCTTGAGAACCGATCCATGGCAGTTGTTGTCGAGGGATCGATCTCTCACTCTTGCTCTACCAATAGTGGTGTCCCACAGGGTTCTGTTCTTTCACCTACTATCTTCCTTCTTTTTATCAATGATTTACTTCATACTACAACTAATTTTATTCATTCTTATTCTGATGAGTCTACTCTTCATTCTTCTTCACATTTTCCCCTCCCTCCTAACTCTCAAACTAGCTCTGTTTCTAGAGCTGATATCATTACTTCTATCAATGCAGATCTGTGCAGCATATCTGAATGGGGAAGTACAAACTTGGTAAACTTCAATTGTAATAAAACTCAGTATTTACCAATTACACTTTATAAATTAGATCATCTCCCATCAATTACATTTCACGGTGCTATCATTCTGCCAAATTCTGAAATAAATATTCTAGGCCTCACCATATCCTCCAATATGTCCTGGAAATCACACATCCTTAATATAGCTAAAGCTGCCTCCCCAAAGTTGGGAATGTTGTACAGATGCCGCAGCTACTTCACTCTTGAGCAGTTGCTCCAAGTGTATATGGGATTCATTCGTCCTAACTTGGAGTACTGCTCTCATATCTGGGGTGGCTCCTCTTCTGTCCAAATGTTAAATAGGGTGGAATCAAAGGCATTTCGTCTTATTAACTCTCCTCCTTAAGTCGATAATCTCTCTTCCCTTTCTCTTCGCCGCAATGTTGCTTCACTCTCTCTCTTTTACAGGTACTTTAACGGCCAATGTTCAGTGGATTTGGCATCCTGTGCACCGTCGGCAAGGCCGTGGGCTTGTAACACACGTCTTGCCCGCGGTGCCCACCGTTTCTCTGTGGATGTCGGTCACACGAGAATAACCCGTTATAGTTCCTCCTTCTTTCCTCACACAGCCAAACTGTGGAATGCACTACCTTCTTCTGTGTTTCCATACTTATACAATCTGTCTCACTTTAACAAGCTGGTTTTCCGGCATCTTCGTGGTGTAGATTAACACAGTATAACCTTTTTATTCTCTATTTCCAATTTCTTTCTGTTCTTAGTTTTTCGCCCCCCAGGCCCCGTTGTGGGTCGTTTGACCTGTGCCCGGGTGGGCTAATTCCCATTAAAAAAAGGCTTCCCTGTCCAGTGGTAGTGCATAAACTGCCACTTCCTGGGCATGAGATTGAACCAGTTATTTTGTTAAATCAGCTGACCCTTGCTCAACCCTTGAGAGAGATGTAAGCCAAGTGATCTAGAGTCGTGAATAACATGGTGAATCACTTGGTGAATAACTTGGTGCATATTTATGTAAAGAAAAGGTGCTGTTACACCACTCGACCACCACTATCCGAGTTCTCGTGGTTTAAATCCGAGATATACTTATCCATATTACATTAAATTGTGCTTTAGCTAAGCTATTGCCTTTTGTTGTGCTTTATTGGAAACTATTGTGTACCAAGAGGACATTTTCCAGTTACAAAATATCATAACAGACAAGGAAATGATAAATATAATTGTAAGTATTATAAAACCAGGTAGGATTATTCTGGAATATAAATAAATATTACTGTCTGGTAGACAGGGGCTAATACATTGGACGGTCACCACCCTCCGAGGTTTAGTCTGCCGCATTTTCTAGTGAAATTTTTAAATTTACCTACAGTACTAGCCAAACAGCCGCTGTGGCGGTGCAATGTTCTGTTCAGTGTTTATCAACTTTTTTTTTCATATCTCTTATTTCATTTAAGTTGTCTTTTTGCAGATGAGTATGGTGCTATGTCTATATTGCCATTGCTACTGCCACCTTAACTGACTATGGCATTATCACAAAGGATGACAAGAGTCAGGTTATTGGACCACATAAGCTGTGGGATGCGAGACAAAAATACCGATTTAAGAGGCAAGAAATTGAGATGGCTAGTTTAGATAATTTGACGTCACTCTATTTTGATGGTAAGGAAACCGCCACTCGTGTGATGATAAAGAATGAGAAGACCGAGAAATGGAGTTCGAGGATGATGGTGAAAGATCATTATGTCATCATGGTTGAGCCTGGCAATGAATATCTCACACATGTGACTCCGAAGACTGGACACGGAAAGCAGATTGCCAAAACTATTCACGAGTTTCTGGTGGAGAAAAATCTAACCCAGCAGCCCATTGTGTGTGTTGGTTGTGATGGAACCAATGTAAATGTAGGATCAGAAAATGGAGTCATTCATCATCTTGAAATGTTACTTGGTCACCCGCTCCATTATTTCATATGTCAGCTTCACGGAAATGAGCTGCCTTTCCGCGCAGTTTTTTATCACTATGATGGTAAACCAAGTGGTCCTGAGCATTGGCGTGGTCCCATTGGAAAGCAGATCAAGGAGTCTTTGTCTGAGCTTCCAGTTGTCGCCTTCCAGCCAGTCAGTTTCCCTGATTTCCCTGTGTTTAATGATGAAGTGGAGAAAGATCTGTCCTGGGATCAGAAATACCTGTATAGGATTTGTAAAGGAGTTATCACAGGTGTTGTTGAAGATGACTTGGCTGCTATTGAGCCAGGTCCTCCCTGTGTGTCAAGGTGGAACACCTTATGGAGTAGAATCCTCAGGCTGTATGTAGCAACATCAAGACCCAGCCATGAGTTGAAAAGAATTGTCATTACAATAATAAAGTTCAGTGCTTCAATGTGGTTTTACATCAAGATACACCCTTACGTAACACACGGCTCAAGGAACGTATTCCAGTCCCTGCTATATATGAAACACCTGAATAGTGAGGAGGAGACGATAGTGAAGAAGGCTGTCCAGAGAAATGCATACTTCGCCCACACAGATCAACTTCTTCTTGGTATGTGTGCAGATGAGGACATGACTGTTAGAGAAAAAGCTGTCTCAATGATAAGAAAAATTAGAGAGGAGAATCAGCAAAAGGAAGAATGCACTGGCAGATCTGAAGAGGAGGAGGAAGATTCTGATGCTGCTGTTGACGAGAATTTGTTAAACTATACTGATGAGGAGGGTAAAGATGGAGATGGGAATGAGGATGTGCCTCCTGTAGTCAACATGAGAAAGGTGGTGACTCCGAAACTAAAGTGGCAAGCAAAAAACTATCATTCCATGATTAACTGGAGGAATGAACTCAAGACTGAGCCTCCTTACATTGCTTCTCTGTCAAATCTACAGGTTAATGACATTCTTGAGACACCATTAGTGGTGCCCAAGTGGCCAAACAGCACTCAGGCGGTCGAGAGAGGCATAAAAGTGATGACTGAAGCTGCACTGAAGTGACGGGATACGAATCGAGAGATGGATATATTAGGCAAAGATTATTGTCTAGGAAAATGATGCCAAGGTTCCACACAAAAAAGAATTTCAATATGAACTTGTAATGATTTTCTATATGGTGTACCTGTAAAATAACATGTGAATTAAATCGATGTCACCCACGTAAAATTTATCATTAACCTGGAAAACATTAAATGACATCTAATTTTTGGTATACAGTAAAAGTTGACAAAAAGTCGTTTGCGATGCGGCAGGGTAAGTATGCATGAAATGGCATGAAATTTTGCACAGGTGTTTGTTACAGCCATACAAACGATGCCTGAAAAGTGCAGCCTGCAGCTCAAATAAAAGTGTTTTTTCCCTGCCCCCTAATATATATATATATATATATATATATATATATATATATATATATATATATATATATATATATATATATATATATATATATATATATATATATATATATATATATATATATATATATACCTGCCCATATTACATGCATGTATGTGGAGGCACAAAACTAAGGAAGCTGCCACCATGGGTTGAGCAACTACTGTATTCCTAGTCAGAAGTGCTTTACGGGAGAGTATATTATGGGCAATGGTGAATTTAACTGATACCGATGTATAGTAGCAGCACAGAAATATCGCTGCCAATATCAGCACAATAGTGGAAACAGGCAAGCTAGAAATAGGAAATCATGGTGAAAAAGAGAATGGCAGGTCACCATCTAAAGAAGAAAAATAAGTTTCCTTCAGATAATAAATAACCTTCAATTTATCTGCATCTATATTAAGTTCACTGAAAGTCATATTAGGAACAGGAAACAAGTGAATCAAATCTGAATTTAGATTTAAATCCAATGCAAAATGTTGACGTGAAGGCAATGTTTTCAACACTCTACAGATGAGTTTACAATAATCCGGAGCCATATAATAACATTGAACGACTAAGTGTTTACCACCATCCTGACACCATAAATTGACACTGGTTTCCGCAGGGAAAACAAATATTGTACATTATGAAGATGTGCATGAAACACCATTTTTGTGGAAATAGGTGTATAAGTACATTCGCTTGTATTATCGCCAGTATGCATATTCCTTCTGTAGCAAGAATAAATGCGAATGCATAGGCCGGACATACATACAAATATAGGTATTATGATTTACACTGTGACAACACCCTAGGATCATCCAATGCTAACAATGAATTGTCATTATCTACTAATAAAAGTCCAGTTGGTTTATCTGGAGTAAACAGTGTACAGTATCACAAGAATACAGTGCATTACATTTGTGTGGAGCTAGCATGAGTATGTGGATAAGTATAGCAGTGTGTGAGAGTGTTGCCTCTCGCAAAAGATAATTGTTTTCCACCTCCTGATTTGTGAGAATAGGGGTAAAGTGGTATTTCGTCTTGGCTATTTGCGAAGCGTCAAGAAGTGTGTATAGGTACATGCTGAGCATCCACACGTCCTAATCCTGCATTAAATAAATTCGCAATTAGGTTGTTCTTGGTAGCAGATGAAGCTTGAGCAGAATTGTCCGCAGCATGCAGATACTCAGAAACAGGAATTAGCCATTCCATTGTAAGTACCAAATAATCAAATCACGCACAACACTAGATAATTAGTTGGATTTAGAAATGATACTGTTAACCTTTGACTCCAAAGAATGAATAGCATGAAAAGTCTGAGTCATAGCACGATTCTGTTTATGTGGTGCTTGAGTTACGATATTGATGTGGTCTCCTACTTTAGCTACGTCCTCTGCAGTTGCCGTGCTAAATAAAGTACTTTTGAATAAGACCAACAAAGTTAAATAATCCCTGCTTTCGTCGTGTTTGAGATCATGCCTTCTTAGTAATGTCATCCTGAGATGGTGGGATAGAGCGCTCAGCTGTGACGATATTCTTGTGAAGGGTCCTGAGGCGAACGAAGTAGCTGAAGATTTATTGTTAATGCTACTGACTGGAGGTGGGCATCATTAAACCTCATCTGGCCCGGAATACTTTGTAAACTGTGCAGCTCATATTTTATTATTAAGACTTCTTCAATGATGAGGACCCGTCCTAAGGGCACCCTGGTTCGTCGACACGATGACGCCACAAAGGAGTAGGAGTGCTACGATCCAGGCCATTCTGAAAAAGGTGAATTGGTCCTACGATTGTTTTGCAGAGCGTAGTTTTGAAAAATATTCATTAGATACGGCTGGTGTACGTGATGTATTGTGGTTTGAACAGATATGTCTGGAATATCGTTGACATCCCTGGGAAGTAACTCTGCGTGTACCCTTTTAAGTCTGTCCGCATGCACAATGTCTGAGGTTTCTGTGTTTGGTTTATTTTTTTTAATTTGCCGCATGTTTCCTTGGCAGTAATCAGGAAAGGACCTGAAAATTTGAGCGCAACTTTGGAGATCCGTTTAGGTCTTTTAACCATACCAGAATCGCCTATTTATAGAATTATAGGCTTAACCTCTTTGCGTTAATTATAAATCATTTCAGCACGTGATCCTGTTAACTGATTCCATACTTGACTTGTAAGTACGTCAAAGGGCAGACGTTTTTCTATGCCATAAACAATATAGTAGGGTGACTTGCCTGTAACCAATCCTCCCATGCATTGTGCATTGGATTCACAATATGACGAAGAATTTCCAGGAATATACGATTGGTTCTTTCAACGAGGCCATTTGCCTGTGGATGATAATCTGTGGTGAAGATTTGTTGGATGCCGTTTTGCAGACATATTTGTGATAAGAAGTTGATTCTTGAACTCTAATTCGTTGTTGGAAAAAAGAACCTTGGGAGTAGTAAAAGGACATATGAGATGCATAACTTGGGCGTCAGCCACAGATTCGGCTGATTTTTCCTGCAGTGGGACTAAAATCATAAATTTAGAAAAATGATCGAGACACACCAGCATGTACGAGGATCTTTGATGACTCCTCGGAAGTTGTAACACGTCAAGGGCGACTGTGTCAAAATGACGTTCCGGTGTAGGATATTTTAGCATTGACACAGTGTCTCTTTTCATTGTAATCCAATATTTTTTTTCTTTACCGGGATGGCTTGCTTAAGGTACATTGTGGTATAACGTAATTACCGTTGCACGAAGTGTATCAGTTACGACAATTTGCGTAGCAATACCCTGAGCTGTCTGTTTGGAGTGATGGAGTATGCTCTGTCGTAGTTCAAATTGAGTGAAAGGAAGAGGTAAATTTGGCAGATTAGCCTCCTCTCCCGACTCGTGAGAAAAAATGACTGTAGACCACATGGGATCAACTCATTGTACATCCCGTATTTGCGAGAGAGTGAAAGAAGAAACAGACATCACTGTTACTATGATCCTGCACAAAGCATCGGCTACCACATTCGATCGGTCTGGTAAGTACTTGAACACAGGGGTGAATTCTTGAATAGTCAGATACCAGCGAGCTAGTGTGCCTGAAAGCTTTTTTCCGTGGAACAGTTCTGTCACTGTCACATGATCTGAATGGACGGTTATGGGATAATAAAAAATTAAGTCCTTAAAATTCCTCAGTGTCCATACAAAAGCTAAGGTTTCCAGGCGTGTTACTGAATAGCGTGCTTCAGCATCACTAAGCTTACAGCTGGCGTAAGCAATTACTTGCATTTCCCAATTGGGAAGTGTGTGTATGATGTAAAGCAACACAAGTGTGAAAACCAGATAACCGCACAAGTAACATCCCTCTTTCAATATTCTTGGAGCACCTGTTCTGTTGAGAACGAGGACATCTGTCAGACAGCCAGGAAGAGTCATACTCAATGCACGTTTCCGTAAGACAGACTACGTTAGTCCCCTGGATATTTTCTCATTCTGAAAATTCAGAGCACCTGTTAAAACTGCAATAGTCACCCCGGGTAAATGAGTCTGTAGGGCCTGGGACACGCTGGGACTCGAGAACCAAGAATTTCCTCGTAGTAGGAGCGTCGGATAAAACATTCACAGTGGTGGTGGGCAATGGAGTAAAATAGTACATGGCACGAAGGTACCAGTGATATTATGTTGACTTGACTGATCATCTATCAAGTTGTGTTTAAGCACTGTGTTACGATCACTTCCCTCTTATATTCTTAAGGCGTTCAAAACACTGGGAAGTCACTTAACAATTATAAGTTTCACCCAACAAACGAGCAAAATTCCAGCACTGGGATATTGACCTAACAAAAATGCAATAAGCTCACCATGGAAACTCTGCACTAAACGACCATATATATTTTTAGACATAGGTCACTGAAAGTTATTAATATATGACAAAATAATTAATGAAAGATGGTTCAGTGTTATTGAAACAATGCTTAACAAAAAATAAACAGATTATTCCTTATCTTACATAAAGTATTTACATGTATTATACACAAGAACTCCAAAATGAAATGACACTGTGTAATACAAACACTCCTATCCAAGAATACTTAGGGCAGATTCATGTATGAACTGGGTAAATACCATTACAAGACAGGAGATAAAAATGAATTAACACTGAGTAACATAAACACTCCTACCTGAAAGCACTTAGGGCAAAATCCAATATTAACCTGGCAAATACAAGTCTTACCACATACACAGTAATAGCCAGAACCTCCACATACATTGGATCACCCGAAAAACCCCGGTGCACCTCATATAGAAATTGATGTAGTTTGTCAATCTAAATGATCTTAGTGTCAATATGTATGTTTTCAAGAATGCTCAGATGATTTTGGTCTATTTATAATACTCTCAGATATATTTTTGTCTTATTTATGACTGGTTTTATGTACTGGTTTTATGTTTTTTCCAACTAGGTGAGGGTAGCATGCAGAGGGTCTCTGCATTTGAGGGAGTGATTGTCGGGCACTACCAAGGCACACTGGTGACATCACTGCTGTGCAACCCAGCATGGGGTTCAGTGTCGGCTAAGAAAAAGCATGTCATACTACAACAGCTTAGTGTCCCGAATGCTGCTTAACCAACCCCAAATCAGGTAAGCAGCCGCACGTGAATTGACAGGATGTGAAAGCGCGGGAGAGCCGAGCCAAGGATAAAGGGGTTTTAGTTATCTGGATGGTGTACAGATGGCACGGGACTAATGACACTAGATGAACGATCGGACTAGGTGTAGGGCAAAAGGCATGAACCTAGTTGTATCCCATACAAGAAAGTGCTCATCAGGGTGGTAAAAGGATATACACTCGGCCTTGAAAATCAAAAATAGTTATGGACACAAAATCTACCAACAAATCATTCCTCACTGACTGGGCAAAGTGTTGTCTTTGTCGACAGTATAAGAAGGAAGATCTTAAGTCTCCACATGCAAATCCTGCCAAAAAAAGAAGATGACGGTTACAAGAGCTTGGCAAGGAATATTCCTCTCTTTCATTCAATCAATGCTCTGCCAATCAAGCTTAACCCTGCAAAACTTGTTGAAGATGATGGGATAGAGGAGACCTTGAGGAGAAACAACCTATGGTAATTTTTCTTCGTGTTCATATATAATGAAGACAATGCAGAGTATAAAATGCCATTTACAATATTTATACATAATATCATCTATACAGCCATACTATGACTGTGTGTGTTCGTGCGTGTGTTGCCTCATGATAGTTAGAGTGGGTCCCCGTCCAGAAAAAGGACGCTGTGCTAACCTCCAGCACCGACCCATGTGGGCTAGAGATTATGGTTTCCGAGTGCAAAAGCAAGCAAATACGGTGACGCGATCCATCTGGCCAAGGCTGCTGGGATGATAAGACGGGATATGCTTCAGCACAAGTCACACTTCATCAGTACATTTCATGAATGATGCATTGAACAGGCTGTTCCACCATCACTGCTTCAATTTTTATGCATGATCGAACATGGTGCAGATATCAAATCCCAACTCCAGCATGGCGCATCGAAGTCTGACCTTGCTATGTCACAGCTCTTACAGTACAACTGCTTTGCCAACTACAAGGTAGGAACACAAATCCACAGACACTCCAAGGACCATGAGATACCTTTTGCTATCTATGTCGGCATATCTGTGTATGCTAGAACAAGAAAGAGGCAGCTCATCGACATGCTACATGAAAATGGGGTCAGCATTTCATATGACAGAGTTCTACAATTAGCAGCCCTGCTAGGAGAAGCAGTTGTATGCCAGTACGTGGAAGATGGAGTGGTGTGTCCACCAATCTTGAGGAAGCGGTTGTTCACGACTTCAGCAGTGGACAACATTGACCATAACCCCACTGCTACTACGGGCAAAACGTCTTTCCATGGGACCAGTGTGTCCATCTTCCACCATCCAAGCCCTGAGCAGACTGGTGAGGAGCGTCAGCCACTCAGACGGAATGCAGATACGATGGTCAAGAAAGATCCTGAGCTTCCCAAGGCATTCACCAATGTCCGACCAGCTTATATTATGAAGAATCCCAATCCTCCCTTGGTAGCACCTCAGTCATTGCCAGCACCTGAGTCAATCCAGTCACACCTGCAGGAAGAGTATGCTTAGCTGGAAGAGGTCTTGCTCACTGAGGATGTGGCAGATGAAGTCTGCATCACGTGGGCAGCTCACCATGCTGCACAGAAGAGGAGTCAACCATTTGAAGTGAGCATTACGTCTCTGCCTCTCCTGCTTCGAGATCAGGCACACTCTGTGGCAACCATCAAGCATGTTATGGAAAAGGTTTGTGATACAGTGGCTTTTCTGAACCCAGGTCAGATTCCAGTCCTAGCTGCTGACCAGCCACTGTATGCCCTGGCAAAAAACAAATCCAATGGCATTGGCTTGAGTATGGAGAAGACAGGTATGTTACTATGTTCGGGGGACTTCACATAGAGATGGCTGCACTAAGATCACTAGGAACGCTACTGCAAGACAGTGGTTGGACCGGTTCCATTGTTGAAGCAGGAGTGGCTTCATCTGGTACAGCAGAGTCTTTTCTGTCTGTATCAAGTGTAACTAAGACAAGACTAGCACATCGAGTCACAGCATGCAGCTTGTACAAACTGATGAAGGAGACATACCAGGACTATTGCTCTGATGAGTCTGAAAGGTCAACTTTGAGCTTTGAAGACTGGTGTAAACAACGGAGGCTTGAGAGTTCACAGCTCCAAGTCTGGAACCTTATGCTGGACATGGAGCTCACCATCTTCATGCTGGGGCCAGGCAACAATCTCCAATCCAGAAACCAGCAGTCAAGTCAACTGGGGATGGACGCAAAAGGGAGAGGCATGGCAGATACGCTGGACGATTCTTCCCCAGATTGCGACATGGTGTCAGGAGCTGACCAAATGTTCCTGTCAGAAGGACTGCAACCAGATATGCAAATGCTTTCGCTCTGGACTTTCCTGCACAGCACTTTGCAGCTGCATATGTGAACAGCAGTAAATGCACAAAGATGTACTGTCAAGAGAAGTCACAGGAGCCAGTGCTAATAGTGAGTACGTTTTTTTTAGTAAGTTCTTTTTTGTTATTTTTTTTACTAAAAGTGTTATTTTATGTAAATAAAAATGTTACAATGGACTTAAAACTATAAAAAATCATCTGAGCATGCTTGAAAACATACACATCGACAGAAACATAACTCAGATTGACCAACTACATCAATTTCTATAAGAAAAATCAACCTTTGAAGGTCAATATGGCGGCAAACTTGAAAATGGCCGCCATCTTGGATTTTCAAATGGCCAATCAAGCAGATTTGACTAGTAATCATAAGAGAATTACCATGCCAAATTTGGTGCTTGTATCACCATTTGCATGATTCTCTTGAAAATTTGCATTTAGCTGCCCCACTACATGTAGTTCTTTGGACGAGGAGTGTCTCAACTTGTGAGAAGTTCGTCACAGTCACTCCCTATGTATAAGAGCGAAATCCAAGATGGCATCCTGCTATGACATTGGAGTGACGTGTCCAATATGGCGCCGATGACGTAATAGTAGCCGGAGCTTGAAGATATGATGACCACCTAAGCGATGTCGAAGACAGCTGTCCAATGGAACGCAGGTGCACTGGTGTCACACAGCAGGTCAGAGGGCTGGTCACGTGGCTGGGTCACACGGTGGGTCACTGGGAGCAGCCACCGAGAGCGTTGACCAAAAGTCGAGAGAGCGCTGAACCAGACGTTGACCAATCAATACAACAGATGAGCTGAAGACTGAGGTAAGCCCACCCTGGGGGGCCTGAGTCTGGGGTGCTGCCCGGTGCTAGGGTGCCTCTACTCATGGGATAGAATGCTTGCTGACTTGTTATGTTTAGTAGCTAAAAACAATCATGATAATGTCTTGAAAACAGGTTTGCAAAGATGTACAGTGTGTGGTAATGCTGTGTTTTAACGCTGCAGTGGTGCCACGTAGAAAATAATCAAACGTATTAAATCACTTATAATAATATAGATAAAAATTTGTATGTCGAACTGGGATGTCAAACAAGTGGTCCACTCAATGTGTATTGTCTCTCACTAGGACATATATCATCCAAGTGAAACAACAGAGAATGTCAAACTTTAACCACAATCGTAAATTTTTGTATAAATCACTGATTTTTTTTAGTAAGTCCATTAGCTACTGCCACCCTATCTATTAGCTTCTGGTTAGCTGTAGAATCTCTGTAGAGGTGAACTGGAAACAGCATTCATAAATGTTTATGGGTTAAGTTTGCAAACCTAATGGTACTTTTTCCATTTATTAAGAAAACAAACTATAGCACAATAAAAAAGATATTACCGTAACTAACACTATGAGCTGTGGGCGTCAATAAGGGACGAAGCATATGTGTAATTAGCTTCATAGGCACAAGTCGAATGGGCGCGAATGACAGGAAAAGACTGGCCGATGGCCGGTTACTTTACTCATGACTGTACAGTGAAGAGACGAGAGTTCAGTGGAAATATATTCTCACATGTCCAATGGATAACTACTCAGTGCTCATAGGAAAGTTACCGCAGGTTATGTAATTAAATAAACCTAGGGTATATAACCCACATTTATATAAGTTTTACTGTCTATTAGTACTGTCTGTTAGACAGGGGCTAATACAGACACACAAACAGACACACACACTCACAGACTGATACACTAACAGACAGACACGTCCTTTTATTATTGTAGATAACTAGCTAACTTCCATGGCTATATAATTTCATACGTTAGTTTTCCGTCTAAGCAATTTTGAAAGCTAAATAATTAGCCAACGATCCTCTCTCTTTTGTAACCTAACATGAGCAGACATAACACTAGACTTAACTAAACATATCATTTCCTAACCTACTTTAGGTATAACTTAGTTACTTAGCTTTCTTATGATGGTAAATGACATCTTAAGTTAAACAAAGCAAATTATGACATAGATAAGAATTAATTTTGATTAACTTACAGCAATAAAAAGAAACAAATATCCCTATTTGGCACAAATTTCAGTGGCTTTTTAAGACTTCGGCTGGATTAGGTACAGTCCCGCACGAAAAATTTTGATACTTTCAAGTTGGATGGTGTATAAAGTCAGCCCCCACCCTTATGCTCTGGTCAGATAATGAAGTGTTTGTGCACTTTTCTTTACAAGTATCATATTTGGCACAAACATACATATTAACAATACAGGTATTTTGCAATGTCGAAGCACTCTGCTGCTGCCCCCTGACGACAGGTGGCGCCACCTACAGGTTTGCTGCCATGACGACACATAAGGTTTTACTAAATTGACTGTAACTCAGCTTCTACCCAATAATTTTTTCACTCTGCTTCCAGACATAGACTCCAAAGGAGATGCTCTATATAACATTTTTAATGATGAAAAGATTTGAGCAATATTTTGTTTTAAATATTTACAAAAACAGGAAAATTGTTTGAAAAAAGAATCATAAATTGTGTACAGTATATATCCTTTCAACTGAGAAGCACTTTACCTATGTAAAATACATTTTATATTGCTTGCCTGTTGCAATACACTTGACTTGGTGGGATACCATATGTTAACTTATATTTTTTTCCCTGCAGGTCATAAAAAGATGATCTCTTTGATTGTATACAGTGTCTATTTCCAAGCTTGCCCAACAGTTTTTTGCAATCCATTAAAACCATTATGCAAGGTGGATCCCCATTTCTATTCGGGACCTGTCCTCTCTACAGGAAAATCATCCTGCTTTGGCTGCCGAGTTTCATAGTGGAAGATTACATTTTTGTCATCCACGAGACAAAAAAGTCTTATCTGGCATTGTTTTTGATCAAGGGGGGAGCAGAATATTAGACATCTAAAAGATTCAAACAGCATTCAGAAGATGGCAAGTGGCTGCCCTGAAGTAGTCCGCATCCTTGAGGAGTTTAAAGGCAATCTTCAAAGAGACCCAAATAAGGGAAAGCTCCATCATCATGAACAAATTCACTCTGTGCAGGAATTATTTCACACTCAATTGTCTTCATCTTGTTACCAAAAATAAAAGAAATGGGTAACCCATTTCAAGAGGACAGTCCTGATTTGTTAGTATTAGATGCAAGAGATATTGTCTACAGTCAATATACTGTCCTAGTAACATGCTTCACACATGGGTTCTAAATGCACCCGTACTTGTAAGGTACTAACAGCCTTTCACAAACTTTTGGAAAGGAACTCTTACGTCCCAAGTGTGCAATCAACCATGAGGAACGTTGATCTCACACCTGGTCTTGGCTATTCTGATCACAATTTTCCACCATCATCCGTAACATGCTTCACGCACATATGTTGATAATACACCCATACTTTAAGGTGTTACAGCCTTTCACCTAACTTTGAAGAGAAACCCCTACGTCCCACATGTGCAACCAACCATGAGGAGCATTGATTACACATCTGGACTTGGTAATTTCGATCACATACACCCAGTACTGGGGAGATGAATGTCTCTATGTGACCACTAGACTCATGGTCTCAGTGTGTGACCTTTCATTCACTCAGTCTGCACTCAGTTTTCTCCCAGTACTTCATGGACAGGAAGAGAGTGACTGTCAGCCCACCTAGTTAGGCCAATCCCGAGTACAACCAGGTGAACCCCGCCCAGCTGAGGGAAAGATTCTATTTTACCGGTAGTAAGATTTTTCACTGACTGACTGCAGAGATGTGGTGTTGTATGAAGCAATGTGGGGAGATTTGATGACCCAGAACGACCACCGACCAACAGTGCGAAAGATGGTCCCACGCAGTTAGTCGTCAGGGACACCCGTCACCTCGTGCGTTGCCAGCTAAACGAATACGACCACTAAACACCAACCGATCACCGGCCGACCGAGTGGGTTCGCAGAACCCTGCAAAAGAAAACTCTGTTAGCTACTGTTAAAGTTTTCTCCGCCCAATCTTAACACTGTCTGAGATCGAATAAAAACTTATTTGCATCACTGATGAAACGTGATGGGAAGGGACGAGGCCACGTGGTCGTTTTCCTTGGCAGACGAGTGGACTCCGTCCGCCTTAGCCAAACTCCTGAGCACTACTGAGACCCAGTCACTGTTGGCATACATCAAGGCATGCCTGCCTTACCCAATGACGTCATCTTTCTCGTATTACTATCAGTTTCTTTGGGACACACGCAACATATTTAGACTGAGAAACTATCCACAATAACTTTAAGTTTTATAATTCTCCTTTAACTTCATGAATCGTGTCTACATTAATTTGATAAAGTACCTTTAGGATTATATACTGTAGGCCTACTTCAAAATGCTTCCACCTTCCACTTGATGGCGTTGCCTGAGCCTAGTTTTACTCGCCTTGAGGTGTGGGTGTTTCAGCCTGACCTAATTATGCTTTCCTGTTTCAGCAGATCGGTTCTAATAATATTAAATATCACATTGAAATTTCTGAATATTACACACACACACATATATATATATATATATATATATATATATATATATATATATATATATATATATATATATATATATATATATATATATATATATATATATATATACACTAGCAGAATCGCAGCTGTACGACGCCACCCTCCGGGAGGCTCCACATTGTCTCACTGTTCAGTCCCCAAAACTTCTCCTTCCATCAATGGTTCATTAACGGTGTATGTAAATTCCACCGTGTTTTTCACTACAACGGTACAGCAAAGTATATTTTTTTAGCTTTAAACTGTTATTATTTTAGTGTCTAATCATCACTACATATAACACCACCCATCATCACTACATATAACAATATCCATCATCACTACATATAACATGAACCATCATCACTACATATAACACTATCTATCATCACTACATATAACACCATCCATCATCGCTACAGATCGGTAAAGTAGCTTACGAGACTCTCGTGCAGACACACACTGTAGGACGCCACCCTCCAGGAGGCTCCACATTGTCTCACTGTAGTGCATTCGGGTACACCACATTTTTGGTTTTGCCATTAGCAGCAAGTATGTACAGATTTTTGCCAGTTCCCACTCTGGAGCATCCAACAAATAACTGTCCATGAGAGAAGCAAGGAAACACTTGCTATCCATGCCAAGTTTGATCCGGGCAGCTAATTTGCTAGGCCACGGTAGGACGCCACCCTCCGGGAAGCTTCACATTGTCTCACTACTCACTCCCCAAAACTTCTTCTTTCATCAATATTTCTTTAACGGTGTATGTATGTTGCACTACAACGGTACAGCAAAGAATATTTTTTTAGCATTAAACTGTTATGTTATTGTCTAATTATCACTACATATAACACCATCCCTCATCACTACATATATCACCACCCATCATCACTACATATAACACCACCCATCATCACTACACATAACAACATCCATCATCACTACATATAACATCATCCATCATCACTACATATAACACCATCCATCATCACTACATATAACACCACCCAAAATCACTACATATAAGATCATCCACCATCACTACATATAACACAATAAATCACCACTATATATAGCACCATCCATCATCACTACATATAACACCACCCATCATCACTACATATAACACCACCCATCATCACTACAGATCGGTAAAGTAGTTTCCGAGATTCTCGTGCAAACAAGCAAACAAACAAACCCACCCACAAACAGTCGGGCGTCTCATTCGCTAGGCCAAGGTAGGACGCCACCCTCAGGGAAGCTCCACATTGTCTCACTGTTCAGTCCCCAAAACTTCTTCCTCCATCAATAGTTCATTGACGGTGTATGTAAGTTTCACCACATTTTTCACTACAATGGTATAGCAAAGTATATTTTTTTTTAAATTAAACTGTTATTATTTTATTTTCTAATCATCACTACCTACTGTTTAACACCACCCATCATCACTACATATAACACCACCCATCATCACTACATATAACAACATCCCTCATCACTACATATAACATCAACCATCATCACTACATATAACACCATCCATCATCACTACATACAACACCACCCAAAATCACTACATATAAGATCATCCACCATCACTACATATAACACAAAACATCATCACTATATATAACACCATCCATCATCACTACATATAACACCACCCATCATCACTACATATAACACCACCCATCATCAATACAGATCGGTAAAGTAGTTTCCGAGATTCTCCTGCAAACAGGCAAACAAACAAACCCACCCACAAACAGTCGGGCGGCTCATTCGCTAGGCCATGGTAGGAAGCCACCCTCAGGGAAGCTCCACATTGTCTCACTGTTCAGTCCCCAAAACTTCTTCTTCCGTCAATAGTTCATTAACGGTGGATGTAAGTTTCACCACGTTTTTCACTACAACGGTATAGCAAAGTATATTTTTTTTAGCATTAAACTGTTATTATTTTATTTTCTAATCATCACTACATACTGTATAACACCACCCATCATCACTACATATAACACCATGCATCATCACTACATATAACACCATCCATCATCACTCATATAACACCATCATCCATCATCACTACATATAACACCACCTAAATCACTACAGATCGGCAAAGTAGTTTCAGAGATTCTCGTGGAGACACACACACAAAAATAACAAAAGCACAGACAAGTATGTTTGCAGATACGTCAACAAACGCTCTGACCAAGCGATCTTTGCATTAGAAAAGGATGGAAATCATGATGAGATGTCACAGTTTCTGCAGGGCCGTTATATATGCAGCAATGAAGCCCTATGGATAATTTTTATTTTTCTCAAACACGAACGATGTCCAACAGTAGTTCATCTGGCTGTTCACCTGGAAAATGGACAAAGAGTATACTTCACAGAAGAGTCCCTACAAAATCAAATGACAAATCCTGCTCATACGACTCTCACCGCATTCTTTAAGCTTTCACAGGAAGATGAGTTTACTCAAATACTCCTCTTTGTTGATGTACCCAAGTTCTACATATGGCTGGCTTCAATGAAAAAGTTACAGAGAAGAGCTCAAGGATCCGATGTTGAAGGATATCAAGGGATAAAGCCAGGCAATGCTTTGTCACGTGTCTACACGGTTCACCCCAACAACTTTGAATGCTATTGTTTAAGACTACTTTTGCACCACATCCGTGGCCCAACATCATATGCAGCACTCAAGACAGTGAATGAACAAGTCTGCAGAACCTCTCAGGAAGCGTGCAATCTCCTTGGCCTACTGGAAGATGATGGTCACTGGAATGACACATTAGAAGAGGCAGCAGCTAATCAATCGCCAATGAGATTGAGGAACCTGTTTGCCGTCATGATTGCTACATATGGACTTTCCAACCCAAGCCAGCCCTGGAAAAACCTCCAAGGAAGTCTTTCAGAGGATCTGCTTCAGCAAGCAAGAAGAGAACATTCTGGTCAAGAGATTGAGTTCATGGATGATATGTTTAACAGGGCTCTGATCATGCTGGAAGACAAAGTGATGGAGCTATGCGGAAAAAAAAATGACTGATTTTGGATTGCCTTCCCCAAACCGAGAAGAACCAGTAGTTGCAAACAGGGAGTTGCTCAGAGAGACAGACTACTCAGTTGAAGTCCTGGTGAATTTTCTTGAAGAAAATGAGCCTCACCTGGTGCCTGATCAAGCAAATGCTTATGAACAGATCTTGCAAGCAATACAAGCGGAGCAGGGAGGCATGATCTTTCTCGATGCAGCTGGCGGGACAGGAAAAACATTCCTGATCAACCTTCTGTTGGCCAAAGTACGTCATCAGGGGAAAATTGCTCTTGCTGTGGCATCCTCAGGCATTGCTGCAACACTACTAGAAGGAGGACGTACTTCACACTCAACTTTTAAACTGCCTCTCAACCTCGCTCACAGTAAGAATCCAGTGTGCAACATCAAAAAAGGATCGGCAAAGGAAAAAACTCTTAGAAAAATGCAGCCTCATAGTCTGGGATGAATGCATTATGTCTCACAAGTTAGTGTTTGAAGCATTGGACAGGACCTTGCAAGACATACAAGAAAATGACCAGCTCATGGATGGCATTACAATGGTCATTGCTGGAGACTTTCGCCAGAACCCTACCTGAAATTCCTCGAAGCACTCCAGCTGATGAACTGAATGCTTGCCTCAAGGTATCATACCTTTGGAGAAGTGTTCAGACACTCACCCTATCCACAAACATGAGAGTACATCTACAAGGAGATCAGGATGTTGGACGGTTTGCAAACCTTCTATTACAGATTAGGAATAGAACTTTCCCTGTTGATTCAGAAGGACAAATAATCATTCATCAAGCATGTGGAAATGTTGTAAAGTTCTCAACTGAGCTCTCTAACATGAACTATCCAAACATTATCCACCACTACAAGGATCACAAGTGGCTGCCTGAACGCGCAATTCTGGCACCAAAGAATGAAACAGTGGCTGAAATCAACATGACTCTACTCAGACAGCTTCCAGGCAGTGAAACCTCATTCAAATCTGTTGATTCAGTAATCGAACAGGAATAAGCAGTCCAGTGCCCTGTAGAATTCCTTAATTCTTTGGAGCCTGCTGGAATGCCTCCTCACCACCTCATTCTGAAGATTGGAACTCCTATAATGCTCTTAAGAAATCTTCAACCACCAATCCTCTGCAATGGTACAAGACTGGTGGTGAAGAACATGATGCCACATGTCCTGGAAGCTACAATACTGACAGGAAAAGCTAAAGGAGAGGACGTTTTTATACCAAGGACACCTCTCATCACCACTGACCTGCCATTTGAGTTTAAGCGACTTCAGTTCCCGGTTAAAGTGAGCTTTGCCATGACCATCTACAAAAGTCAGGGACAGTCCCGAAAGTTGGTTGGCCTAAACCTGGTATTTCGTTGCTTCTCTCATGGACAGTTCTATGTTGGATGCTCCACAGAGGGAACTGGCAAATATCTGTACATACGTACTGCTAATGGCAAAACCAAAAATGTGGTCTACCTCAATGCACTAGAGTGAAACAAGGTGGGGCCTCCCAGAGGGTGGCGTCCAACCGTGACTTAGCGAAAGAGCCGCCTTGAGGGCGGCGATTCCGCGACTTATATATATATATATATATATATATATATATATATATATATTATATATATATATATATATATATAACAAAGAAGTATGTCTGTGTGTTTGTTTGTTTGTGTGTGTGTCAGCACGAGAAGCTCGAAAACTACTTTACCGATCTGTAGTGATGATGGATGTTGTTATATATAGTGATTTTGGTGGTGTTATATGTAGTGATGATGGATGGTGTTATATGTGTTGATGATGGATGATGGTGTTACATGTAGTGATGATGGATGATGTTAAATGTAGTGATGACGGATGTTGTTATAAGTATTGATGATGGATATGTTATATGTAGTGATGATGGGTGGTGTTATATGTAGTGATGATGAATGATGGTGTTATATGTATTGATGATGGATGATGTTATATGTAGTGATGATGGACGTTGTTATATTTATTGATGATGGATATGTTATATGTAGTGATGATGGATGGTGTCATATGTAGTGATGATGGATGGTGTTATATGTAGTGATGATGGATGATGTTATATGTAATGATGATGGACGATGTTATATGTAATGATAATGGGTGGTGTTATATGTAGTGATGATGGATGATGTTGTTATATGTAGTAATAATGGATGGTGTTATATGTAGTGATGGTGGGTTGTGTTATATGTAGTGATGATGGGTGGTGTTATATGTAGTGATGATGGATGGTGTCATATGTAGTGATGGTGGATGATGTTATATGTAGTGATTTTGGGTGGTGTTATATGTAGTGATGATGGATGATGTTATATGTTGTGATGATGGGTGTTGTTATATGTAGCGATGATGGATGGTGTTATATGTAGTCATGATGGATGATGTTTATGTAGTGATGATGGATGTTGTTATATGTATTGATGATGGAAATGTTATATGTAATGATAATGGGTGGTGTTATATGTAGTGATGATGGATGATGTTGTTATATGTAGCAATGATGGATGGTGTTATATGTAGTGATGATGGGTTGTGTTATATGTAGTGATGATGGGTGGTGTTATATGTAGTGATGATGGATGGTGCTATATGTAGTGATAATGGATAATGTTATATGTAGTGATGATTAGGGAATAAAATTATAACAGTTTAATGCAAAAAGAATATACTTTGCTGTACCGTTGTAGTGAAAAACATGGTGGAACATACATACTGAATCGGCTACTTGTGCAATTAACCAGGCCGTTCACATATATTTATTATTTGGGTTTAAGTAACGAAAACCAAACGGTAGTTCCTTGTTTTATTATAAAATGATTGTATATATAATTCCTGAGTGTAGATCGACCGTAAGTTCCACCGTATGGGAGTGAATGAGAAAGGGACGGCGTTTATGTATTATAAACGTTAGGTCACGTCCTTATGATATAGCTTTCTGTGAGCGACTCATGAGTAGTGATGATGGATGGTGTCATATGAAGTGATGGTGGATGATGTTATATGTAGTGATTTTGGGTGGTGTTATATGTAGTGATGATGGGTGGTGTTATATGTAGTGATGATGGATGATGTTATATGTCGTGATGATGGATGATGTTATTTGTAGTGATGATGGATGTTGTTATATGTAGTGATGATGGATGGTGTTATATGTGTGATGATGGATGATGTTATACAGTATGTAGTGATGATGGACGTTGTTATATGTAGTGATGATGGGTGGTGCTATATGTAGTGATGATGGATGGTGTTATATGTAGTGACAATTAGAATATAAAATAATAACTGTTTGATGCTAAAAAAATATTCTTTGCTGTACCGTTGCAGTAGAACTTACATGCACAGTTAATGAAATATTGATGGAAAAAGAAGTTTTGGGGAGTGAGCAGTGAGACAATGTGGAGCTTACCAGAGGGTGACGTCCTTCTGTGGCCTAGCGAATGAGCCGCCCAGATCAAACTTGGCATGGATAGCAAGTGTTTCCTTGCTTCTCTCATGGACAGTTCTATGTTGGATGCTCCAGAGTGGAAACTGGCAAAAATCTGTACATACCTTCTGCTAATGGCAAAACCAAAAATGTGGTCTACCCTAATGCACTAAAGTGAGACAATGTGGAGCCTCCCGGAGGGTGGCGTCCTACCGTGTGTGCCCGCAGGAGAATCTTTTAAACTATTTTACCGATGTGTAGTGATGATGGATGGTGTTATATGTAGTGATGATGGATGGTGTTATATGTAGTGATGATTAGACAATAAAATAATAACAGTTTAATGCTAAAAAAATATACTTTGCTGTACCGTTGTAGTGAAAAACATGGTGGAATTTACATACACGGTTAATGAACTATTGATAGAAGAGGAAGTTTTGGGGACTGAACAGTGAGACAATGTGGAGCATAAGTATTTCAGGCTGAAATACCCACGCCTAATGGTGAGTAAAATTAGGCTTAAGCAACGCCATCAAGCGGAAGGTGGAAGCATTTTGAAGTAGGCCTACAGTATATAAAGCTAAAGGTACTTTATCAAATTAATGTACACATGATTCACAAAGTTAAGGAGAATTATAAAACTAAAAGTTTTTGTGGATAGTTTCTCAGTCTAAGTAAGTTATGGGTGTACCAAAGAAACTAATAGTAATACACAAAAGATGACGTCATTGGGTGAGGCAGGCTCTCCTTGATGTATGCAGACACTGGCTGGGTCTCAGTAGTGCTCAGGAGTTTGGACAAGGCGGACGGAGTCCACTCGTCTGCCAAGGAAAACGACCACGTGGCCTCGTCCCTTCCAACGCACGTTTCATCAGTGTTGCAAGTAAGTTTTTATTCGATCTCAGACAGTGTTTAGATAGGGCGGAGAAAAATTTAGGAGTAGCTAACAGAGTGTTCTTTTGCATGGTTCTGCGAACCCACTCGGTCGGCCGATGATTGGTCGGTGTTTAGTGGTCGTATTCGTATAGCTGGCAACGCACGAGGTGACGGGTGTCCCTGACGACTAACTGCGTGGGACCATCGTCCGCACTGTTGGTCGGTGGTCGTTCTGCGTCATCAAATCTCCCCACCTTGGTTCATACAACACCACATCTCTGCAGTCAGTCAGTGAAAAATCTTACTACCGATAAAATAGAATCTTTCCCTCAGCTGGGCGGGGTTCACCTGGTTGTACTCGGGATTGGCCTAACTAGGTGGGCTGACAGTCACTCTCTTCCTGTCCATGAAGTACTGGGAGAAAACTGAGTGCAGACTGAGTGAATGAAAGGTCACACACTGAGACCATGAGTCTAGTGATCACATAGAGACATTCATCTCCCCAGTACTGGGTGTATGTAAGCGAAATTACCAAGTCCAGGTGTGTAATCAATGCTCCTCATGGTTGGTTGCACATGTGGGACGTAGGGGTTTCTCTTCAAAGTTGGTGAAAGGCTGTAACACCTTAAAGTGTTATCAGCATATGTGTAAAGCATATACGAGTGATGTGGAAAATTGTGATAAGAATCGCCAAGTCCAGGTGTGAGATCAACGTTCCTCATGGTTGATTGCACACGTGGGACGTAAGAGTTCCTTTCCAAAAGTTTGTGAAAGGCTGTTAGTACTTTACAAGTACGGGTGCATTCGGAACCCATGTGTGAAGCATGTTACGAGGACAGTATATTAACTGTCGACAATAACTCCTGCATCTAATACTAACAAATCAGGACTGTCCTCTTGAAATGGGTTACCCATTTCTTTTATTTTTGTCACAAGATGAAGACAACCGAGTGTGAAAAAATTCCTTCACAGAGTGAGTTTGTTCATGATGATGGAGCTTTCCCTTATTTGGGTCTCTTTGAAGATTGCCTTTAAACTCCTCAAGGATACAGACTACTTCAGGGCAGCCACTTGCCATCTTCTGAATGCTGTTTGATTCTTTTAGATGTCTTATATTCTGCACCCTCCTTGATCAAAAACAATGCCAGATGAGACATTTTTTGTCTTGTGGATGACAAAAATTTAATCTTCCACTATGAAACTCGGCAGCCAAGGCAGGATGATTTTCTAGAGGACAGGTCCCGAATAGAAATGGTGAGCCACCTTGCATAATGGTTTTAATGGATTGCAAAAAACTATAGGGCCAGCTTGGAAATGGACACTGTATACAATCCAAGAGATCATCTCTTTGTGATCTACAGGGAAAAAAATATGAGTTAATAGATAGTATTTTACCAACTCAAAGTGTCCGAATCTTGTGATGAAGGCTGTCTTTGAAAGGTCTTAAGGTTTTACTTCTATCTGGTGATATCCCGCCGCCAGATCAAAATTTGAGAAAAACTGGGCCCCCGTCAGAGATTCTAGAGTCTCATTTATTCTTTGCAGATGAAACGCATCGCGTACTGTGACCTTATTTATGTTACGATAGTCAATGCACAACCTCAGCGTCCCGTCCTTTTTCCTCACTACTACAATGGCGGCAGAGTACGGACTCTCACTATGCTGAATTACTCCCTCATCTAACAGCTGGCTAATGTGGTGCTTCACCTCTGGTACCTCGTTTGGAGGGATCCTCCGGTATGGCACCCTAACTGGCCTGTCTGTAGTCACTGGGATCTCATGCTGAACCCCAATAGCCTTTCCTATGGGCTGGCCCTCCCCTTCAAAAATATCACTAAACTCTTCTATTAAACCCCTAACTGCACGCTCTTGTTCCTCATTCATATTCCCCGTGTGCACTTTGACCTCCGTACGGACATCCGGTTGAACTGTCCTCACATACACCTCATCACTGGTGTCTGCCTCGACTTCCGTCCCAGAAGCCACTTTCCCAATCCCCCAATTGCCCCATAAGTTCCTACGGCGATCAGACAGATTTGCCACCAACACCTGGGTCATACCTCTCACCACTCTTACAGCTGTCGGCAACACTATCACACCCTCAGCTCTCACCACTCTTACAGCTGTCGGCAACACTATCACACCCTCAGGCATCCAGCCTTCATCCTCTATTATTAGAGGTTCAATCACTACTTCTTTGTTAGCTACCTGGCTTAATGAGGGGACACATTCTGACAGCAACCGAGTACTCCGGGGAGGGATGGATGGGCTTTTCTTCCTCTCCGTTGTACAATACCCCACGCTGATGGTCTCTTTTGCACATAACTGCCTAACCTCATGCAAGCAATTTTCCCACAGAGCGGTGCTTCTGGCTTCCCTGCACAAGTGATACATGTGCGGCCAGATCTCCGCAACCTCCCCCAGCACATTCATCCCCAACAACCCAACATGCAATTACCCCTTACACTGGGTCCCAATCCTAGGACAAACCAACAGCCCCACATCAGTGACTTCCACCCCACATACGACCATAGTGACACGGATACACCCCACACACGGCACTGGAAACTCTGACTCCCCTTTTACCTGTATTCGAGTGGGCTGCAACACCACTCCTGCAGGCTCCAGCTCCCGACGGTAGAAGTTTTCATCAATTAACGACACTTCTGCCCCAGTCTCTGCTAAACCCCACATTTCACGACCTGCTACCCGCACCGAAACCTTATGTTACGTGTTGGGGATTTAGAATATAGTTAAAAGTCTACCCAGATCCCAACAGGCAACAACAATTAAAAAACAAAGACAATCGGACTATAAAAGGGTAGACAAAGGATGCGAGTTTGTGTTGTGTATAATAAAGTACCATAAATTCCTTAACAAAATATCCAGCTTCTTATAAATTACCCTTAACCATACTTAACCTAAACATGCGCAACATTGGCTTAACAGTATATACATATTTATACAACATTCTAAAGCATGTGGAGGTGGGGAGGCAATATTTGATTACAAAATACTCAAATGCAGTGCTGAGATGGCTGATGAGTAAGGCTAAGTATTGAAGAAGATGGTAGGTAGTCACTGTGCCGTAGGTTTCCAGGATAGGTGATCCTAGTTTGGTCACTTCCCAGAGTGAACTGAACTTTCCTCGATCTGGAGCTGATGAGGAAGACTTGGAGGAGGTGACGCAACAACCAGGATATGGAGAAGGGAAACCCCGGAGTGGTAACTAAGACTAGTCATACTCGGGTTTCGTCCCAAGATGGCGTTGCTCGTGGTGCTGGGTAGGTAGATCAGGACAATAGATGGCGTGGTTCGTAGTGCTGGGTAGGTAGACCATGACAATTGATGGCGTGGTTCGTAACACTTAGGACACTCTGCTTTCAGCCTTAAGGTACCTTCTGTCGTGATTAAATTTGTCATGTGGACAACGCTTGACCACGGGTCCGCTCTCTCTTGGTTTGTAACATAGCCGGTGGAATCTATTCATGGGGCCAGGAGCGATTGGCGGGGACTGCTTGGCCCTGGCCGTTTCCCGACGCCAGTTCTGATTATTATTTCCAACTCGATACTGGCCATTGGCCACGTATCTCCTTGGGACACTCTCTCCTAGTCCGGACCTGTTCGTGCAATTGAAACTGAGGTGGCCCTCTTGTCCACACAAGTAGCACTTCGGGAAAATCGAGCCCCCAGCCTGCGGTCCGTTTTCTCTTCCCTTAGTCAGCGGTACCTCCCTCAAACCCTCTTGTTTTTGTTCCGCCTCTCTCAGCCCCGTGATCCACTCATCTAGACTACGGTGAGGATACTTTTGGATCTCCTCCAGTAAACACATACGGCTTTGTTCCTCCTTTAGCCCTCGAGTGATTGCATCTCCCAACAGGGCCTTATCATATTTATGTCCATCTTGGTTCAACTCATCGTTTAAATCGAGCATAGCATCATAATATTTAAAAAGCGTTTCGTTGATTGCATCTCCCAACAGGGCCTTATCATATTTATGTCCATCTTGGTTCAACTCATCGTTTAAATCGAGCATAGCATCATAATATTTAAAAAGCGTTTCGTTGTTCCGTTGTTTCCGATTCATCACCTTCCGAATGCCGTCGTATGTGGCCGTCTGCCAGCCGTATTGCCGCTTCAAATAACTAGTTAATTCGTCTACGGTTTCCCAATCTCGAAATGCATTGTATACACGATCTGCCACAGGCCCCGCAAGAAGCCTTATTATGAATTGGATTCGACCGACTTCGTCTCCGTCTAGCAGCTTGAGGGTTCGGTCAACCTCTCTTAACCACTTCCCTACATCTACTCCTGTCCAACCGTCGAACTTAGACATGGTCAACGCGGCCCCGAGACTAATTCCCACTCTATTGTGCTCCTAATCTCCCACATGGTCTCATCATGCTGTATTTGATACTGTGTCTCTACCCTATCTAGTGCCTTCCCCAACTGGGCTAGTTGCTGTTGATGTTCTTCCCCTAACTGTTGCAGTTGTGTGTGTTACTCCCCCCTTAACTGTTGTACATATACTCCATACTCCCCCCTGATTTGGTCCACCCATGCCTGACATTCCCCATTGATCTTTCCCTCTAACTGTTCCAATCGTTCCTGATATTTTCCCCAGACTTTCCCCTCTAGCTTTTCAAAACCTTCCACGAATTCTTCTCTCAACTGTACCAGACCCGGGCTGTCTCTTTCTTTCACCGAGTAACCCCGCACCGTCAACAACAACAAACCCATTCCCACGGCGAACATGAGAAGAACTAAGATCACACACTCTTCCTTTTCCATCCACTCCATGATTACGTCCATTACCCCAATCACAGAACTATCAGTCACGAAATAAAACAACTGGGCTCTGCTACCATTTGTAACGGGTCGGAATTACTGGACTATAATTTCTCACTTGACATAGGGTTTATTAAATATTATTAGATGGTAATTGCAGTGGAAGCGACACTTGGAGGAAAACCCGAACCAGCACAAAACACTTAAATTTACTAACAAAATTAATTCTCCATGACCCGTGGATGGATAGCATCTGTGATTGGGATTAATGAGACACACTGTAAAATTTAGACACTTATATTCCCTCCAACACTACAGACACAATCACATAATGGTACACCAACATATGCGCACCTCTTAACCTGAACTTAAAACACTACTCTGGGGAATAAAAGTTATACATGATATTGAAATTATTAGCAACTCAGACAATACCTCATTAGACAACAATAAATTCAAAGTATTAAGATGTGTTGCCTGCACACATGAAACAGGCCTTAAGGGCTTTCAACAAAATAATATCAACCACTGGGGTTATGGTATAAAAAAAGGAAATTATTAACTCTACAAGGAATAGGCCGTAAGGGCACTCAACAAAATTATATCAAGCACTGACACGATGGTATAAAAAAATAAGAACTTATTAACTCCACCCTGAATAGGCCTTCAGGGCACTCAACAAAATCATATTACCCCAACAGATACACACCTCCAAACCTAACTTAAACATTACTCTGGGGAACAAAGATTATACCTGAGATTGGAATTATAAAGAAATTTTAAATGCACCAAAGGAACTAAATCACAGTATCACTTACAACAGAAAGGAGGAACCTCATCTGAAAAACAGTTCCCTCATTCTCTGCCATCAATTAGTGACACAAACATTAAAAAACATTACTATCGAAATTATTTAAAAAATGTTAACTACAAACAGCAAGACAACATCAGTAAATGAAAAAATAATATTAACTACACACAAAAATATTATCACTATCATTAAGAAGTTACTGAGTCCACCAATACCCGTGAACCATGCTTCTTAACCTAACACATAGATTCCACATGCACCCGTAGTTTTTTAAGGCACGACCAACAGGCACCCGTAGTTTAAGGCCCAAGCCAGCCTTTCTCTACCTTGGAAAATGTACCTCTAAGTTCCAATAGACTCTTCGCCTCAGTGTGTGATCATTCATTCACTCAGCTGGCTTCACTTCACACTCAGTGCATCCATGAAACAGAAGGGAGCGAGCCAAACAGACCTTGTACAGTTGAGAGAAGCTTTAGCTTCCCGTTAGTAAGAGGTTTTTACTAAGCTGCTTGAAGATATGTGGTATTGTTAGCCGAGGCAGAGGAAAGCTGATGACCCCAAACGATCGTCAACGGGGACAGACGATGGTTCCACGTCGTTAGTTTTACACCCAGACAGCTGGTTTCACTCAATTTCTCACCATACTCAACAGCGTGGGCTCAAACTCAAGTGAGTGGGTGTTCGTACCGTCAGTGGACGTTCATACCGTAGACGTTTTCACACAGCGTGGGCTCTACAGAACCCCCTGCAAAAACCTGGGCTGTTAGCTATTGTCTCGCATCACCGTTGTTCCTACCACCCTATCTAGCTTTGTGTGAGATTGAATAAAACTTACTTGATAATACTGATGTTAATAAACGAAGGCACCAGTTCACGAGATCGTCTCTCCTGGGAACAGCCCAGGGGTGGTCTTCCTTAGCTTGACCTCCTCTCCGACACCCCAAACCACGCTTTCTCAGGCGTTCACGCTTTTCAGGAGTGACTTATTTACCAGTCGAGTAACAGCTTAATTAGGACGTACTCAACATTTTCAGACTGGGAAACGATCTATATTTATTTTAAATTTAATAACTGATATTTCATTTCATAATTCGCCTCCAGATAAAGTCGCCAGAGTATACTTAATATTATATGGGTGCAGTTCGCGACTGTCTCACTACTGTTGATAAGTGCTGTCCCCTCTCAGACGACCTTGAAACTCAGTATCGCCAATGGCGCGGCGTTTGAAATTACACTGAAATTTCTGAATATTATATATATATATATATATCCATATATATATATATATATATATATATATATATATATATATATATATATATATATATATACTATATATACACTAGCGGAATCACCGCCCTCCGGGCGGCTCTTTCGCTAGGCCAAGGTAGGACGCCACCCTCCGGGAGGTTCCACATTGTCTCACTGTAAGGAAAACCACATTTTTGGTTTTGCCATTATCAGCACGTATGTACAGATTTTTACCAGTTCCACTCTAGCGCATCGAACATAGAACTGTCCATGAGAGAAGCAAGGATACACCAAGTTTAGGCCAACCATCTTTTAGGGACTGTCCCTGGCTTTTGTAGATGGTCATGGCAAAGCTTACTTTAACAGGGAACTGAAATCGCTTGAACTCAAATGGCAGGTCAGTGGTGATGAGAGGTATCCTTGGTATAAAAAACATCCTCTCCTGTTGAACATCGTTCCTGTATGGGACAATTAAAAATTCTCCATAGTTCTTCATTGCTGCATATATAATGACGCTTGGTCAGAGCTTTTGTTGACGTATTTGCAGACATACTTGATGGACTTGACTGAATTGCAGAACTCCACATTGATGTGCGCATTGAATGCTTTACTCAAAAGAGGATTGTAGGGGACCACCCATTTGTTGTCTACTGTTATTTCACTGTCTGTTCCAGGTCGCAACACTGCTGTAAAACCTCCATCGCATGGCGCTCTTCTCCTGTACTGAGGATAGCCATCTTTTCCACTCTGAGTATCCTTTATCAGGAATTTTGGGAAGTTTTTGGTGCAAAGTCCATCTTTCATGCATGGAGTGTATCTATTGAATAGTCCACATGACCCATGAATCATTTGCTTCTTCATAATCTCATAGAGAACTGGATCTTCTTCTGGATCGGGAAACTCTGCTCGTATGCTTTTGTCAACCATGCTCGGTCGAAGTTTCTCTTTCAGCCAGATCAAGACATGGTCATGTGGTACACCTCGTTTCTGCCACTCAATGGAGTACATGTAGCACCGTGTAGGGCCAAAGATTGATGCTTTTGTAAGCAAGTCCATGAGTTTGATCACTTTCTGACGAAATACTCTCGTTATAATGTCTTGCCGATCTTTTCCTTTCTGGCCTTCCATTAAAGTTTCTGTTATGTCAGTCCATATAGGACTGCTTGTAAAAGTAATGAAGAGATCTGGTCGTCCATAGTTTCTGACGTAGGTCATGGCATTCTGAGTCTTTTCATGCATGTATCGCGGACCTCCAGTGAAAGAAGATGGGAGAATCACCAGCTGTCCAACATTGCCCACATGTCCATCCCTTGTTACTGCATCTCTCAGATGAATGTAGTCATCAACCCTGAGCTTCTTTTAGTTGAGTCGTATGAAGGTGAATCTTTCTGTTTCAATTTTGGCATACATGTCCACTACAAACTGGTGGAAGAGGTTCTTTGATCTTAGTATCTGGTTGAAACTGTCTTCTCTGATCATGAATCTGCATGAATAAACGTCCACATTGTCTCATTAACGGTATATGTTAGTTCCACCATTTTTCAGCAAAGTATATTTTTTTTAGCATTAAACTGTTATTATTTTATTTTCTAATCATCACTATGTATTGCATAGATATGTAAATACCAAGATATGCGAACACACCTGACGGCAAGACTCTGTTACCATTCATTGTACCATTTATTCACATGCCTGTATTACTACATATTATTATAGCATGTCTGATATCTATGCTTATGTCTAATGCCTATGTTCACTTACTATGTCCCGATGTACTATGTCTGTACCGCGCTACTCGAGTAACTAGAAGATCTCATTTATTGTCCTAGTAATGTCTAGCAACTCTCCCTGCCTAGCTAGCTAACTTTTCTCAGATCGGCCCAGGCCTGGTTACGACGAGGAGTTCCTTGTGCTGGCTCCTGTTTTGTATCGGTTGGTTATCCTGCCAAGTCTTGTACTACTTATGGAATATATCTACTGCTCGTGCTCTGGAGTTTGAAGAACCTTGTTTAGGATTGCATCCCACCACATGGCGCAGTTGAGTAGCTCCAACACGACAGTTTACAAGTCTCAAGAGCCGGCCTCGTCTGTTTCCCGTCCAGAAGATGTACTCTACAGTGCCCCTGGATTTAAAGTGCTTTGTGACCTTGCGAAGTGCAGTGCCTTTGATGTCTGTTTTGCTATGTTTCTGGGGCCCTACAGGTAGCAGAAACCCTTTCAGCCCAGTTTTCAAGAGAGCACCTCAAGCATACATCCTCCGTCTGCGCCGGCCCGCAAGCCACTGTCCCCCTCGACTGAGTCATCACCGACATCTCACCCGGGCGCGCGCGGAGGAATACAGAGACCAGTATCACCGCCGCCAGCCGCCTCCACTCAACTTCACAAATATTTCAGTCAAAACTCTTTTACTTGCCCGCCAGTTCCTCCACTTAGGCAAGTACATTGATGAAAACATAGCACTTCACCTTATTCTCCTTGTCTTTCCCATCGCAACCATACCAAACACGAGATGTCCGACTACGACGATTTGCTGGGGAATTCAAATGAGGATTATGAGGAAGACGAAGCCTCACAGACCCTCCCCCCCCCCCTCACGCCTCACACGCCGGGCGCGCCAAATTCAAAGGATGAGAGCCAGGATATACGTCAGTTAATTCACTTCCTACAAGTTTCCCAAGAGAAGGAAGCCCAAAGACGTCAATTAGAGGAGGAAAAACGACGTCAAGAGGAATTGTCAAGACAGTCAGAGGAATCAGCTTACCGTCTTCAACTCCAACAACAACACCAAGCTAATAACGGCAAATTCCTGGAACTATTGGAATTGCTGGCAACGAGGACGACTTCACCAGCTGCCACAACCAATTCGCCAGATTCAGCCTCTTCATCTACCCTTCAGACAACGCCTCCTCACACGTCACCTATCCCTCTTGGGTATGCCTCAGCGCCTTCTCAACCACCTGCTCCAGTCTCAACTCTCGTCGACCTCTCCGTGCCTCCTCCATTACCTGCCATCTCAAGTACACCCCTGCACAGCAAGTCTTCAGTTTCCAGCCCCCCACCTCTTCAACCTGATGCAACATATCAAGTATACCATCAATGGCGAAGACGTTTCGAAGACTTTGCTGTTATGTCTGACCTCAACCGAATGCCCCCTCATAAACAACTCATCCAATTAAGATCGTGCATTTCCCTCGATGTTCAACGCCTCCTAGAGCACACGCTAGCCATTCCCCCTGACTCCCCCATGTCAGTGACAGAGGTTTTAAACGCCTTGCAGAGTCATTTCCGTGGCCTCCGCAATGAAGCTTTGCGTCGTAGGAACTGCTATCCTGCAAACAAGCTTCTGAGGAATCATTCTCAGACTTCTATGCACGACTTAAGGACCTAGCAGCCGAGGTGGACTTATGTACAGGCGATCCTGTAACCTGTGCTGAGATCCAGCTCAAGATGATCTTGCTGATGGGTGTACGTGACGAGGACCTGTTTCAGAAACTCCTCACCCTCGACGCCGCCTCTTCCCTCACCGACTTCGTCACCTGTTGCAGGTCGTATGAGGCCACAAGAGAGGCTGCCTCAGCTATACACTCATCGCCGTCTCAAGTTCACGCCGTCTCCACCTACAAGAGGAATCAACGCCAGATGCAGACGGCGTCCTCTCCACAGCCCCCGTCACAGTCACCAGTTTCTTCTCCCGAATCCTGCAGAAACTGTCAGCGCCAGCACGGTCCAGGAAAGTGCCCTGCGGCTGATTGTAAATGTCGAAACTGCGGGTTTCAAGGCCATTGGCCCCGCACAACTCGATGTCCTGCCAACAAAGTCTCATGCAACGCTTGCAACAAGCAAGGACACTTCGCCAAGTGTTGCAGGTCCACCAAGAAGCCTCCATCTCCAGGTCAAAACGTCTCTTCACAGCCCGACAGAACGTCCACACCATCCTCTCCCAAGAACAACAAAGGATGCCGACGCGTGGATGATGCCTCGAGTGACAGGTCCCCCAAGCCCGTCAATGTTCGCCTGTCCTACGGTGCCAACTCTTCCAACCTCCTGATGATACCTGACACGGGCGCGGACATCACGGTGATTGGACCAACACACCTGGACGCCCTCAACATTCCCAGGAGTAGCCTGTCACCCACAGCCATGAAAGACGTGCTCACAGCGGACGGGTCCCCGATGTCTCCACCTTTGGGTTGCTTAAAGGCAACACTACAGCTCGGTCCCAAGTCTTGCCTTGCCACAGTCCACGTCCATGAGGGCATCCAAACCCCTCTCTTGTCATGTGGCCATTGTCAGGACTTGGCCATCGTCTCATCCGAGTTCCCAAAGCCCATCCTCGCCGTGACACACCTCAACAGGTGTGCAGAGATACCTGTTTCAGCCATGACCACACCTGCTGCCACCCAGGAGTTTTTTCTTCGTCAGTTCAGCGACGTCCTTGTCTCCAAGTCCGACCTCCAGAAGACGCCGCTCAAGAAGATGACAGGCCCTCCGATGAGAATCCGCCTCAAGCCTGGCGCGACGTCTTTCGCCATCCACACACCCAGGCCTATCCCCTTTGCCCTACGGGACAAGGTGAAGGCGGAGCTCGATTCTCTGGTGCAGCAGGGGATCATCAGACACGCCAGCGAGGAGCCCTCCGAGTGGTGCCACCCTATGGTCTTGGCACCCAAGCCTGTAGGTGTTCGCATCACAGTGGACCTCACCCATCTCAACTCGCAGGTCTCCCGTCCCGCCCATCCATGGCCTACGACCATTCAAGCAGTCCACAGCGTCACCCCGCCTGCAAAGTTGTTTACCACGGCGGATGCACTACATGAGTACTGGCAAGTCGACCTGGCCGAAGAAGATCGCCACCTCACTACATTCATCACGCCCTACGGCCGCTTCCAACACTGCCGCGGACCCATGGGCTTCGCAGCAACGGGGGATGCGTACTGCCTCCGTGGGGATATGGCTCTGCAGGGTGTCACCAACTGCGTGAAGGTCGTAGATGACATCCTGCTCTTCGACGATGATCTCCCGGCCCACTTGAACCGAGTTCATCTGATGCTCACAAGATGTCGTGCCCATCGTATCAACCTGAACAAAGATAAATTTGTGGTCGCCACCTCCCAAGTTAACTACTGCAGCTACAACATCTCGCCAGAGGGGATCTCAGCTAATGTGGAGAAGGTCAAGGCCATCAGGGACTTCCCTAATCCAGCGAACCTGACCGACCTTCGCTCGTTTATGGGCCTGGTAAATCAGCTGGCCGACTTCTCCCCTAAAATCGCCACATCAGCCCAACCTCTACGCCCCATCATGAGCCCCAAGCGCTCTTTCCTGTGGACTCCTGACCACGACCTAGCATTGAGGAATGTTAAGAAAGGGTTGCTGTCACCACCAGTCTTGGCACCCTTCGACCCGTCCTTACCAGTGGTCCTCCAGACCGACGCCTCCCGTCTATACGGCCTCGGATATGCCCTCCTTCAAGATCACGGCCAGGGTAGACTGCGCTTAGTTCAGTGTGGCTCCAGGTTTTTGACCGACACGGAGACCAGATACGCCACCATCGAACTAGAGATGCTGGCAGTCGCCTGGGCTATGGCCAAGTGCCGCCTTTACCTGTTCGGCCTTGGGCATTTCACCCTCATGACGGACCATCGCCCGCTCATACCCATCCTCAATCACTACACGTTGGACGCCATCGAAAATCCTCGCCTCCAACGTCTTAAAGAGAAGACCGCCCCCTACGTCTTTACGGCTGTGTGGCGCGCCGGTAAGCTTCTGTGCATACCAGACGCCCTCTCGAGAGCCCCTGTTAGTCGCCCCACACCTGAAGATGAAGTCGACTGTACCACTGCCGCGGCTCACGTTCGGTCTTTAGTGACACACACAGCCACTTCTCTTGCTGACAAGACGACGACGACGCCCTCCATCGAAGACGATAGGACTCTCTAGGAGCTTTGCATCGCCGCCGCTCAAGACCCGGCATACGTCCAACTCCTCGACTACGTCTCCGCTGGATTCCCCACCAACCGCTACGACATTCACGCCTCCGCCCTCCCCTTCTGGAAGCTAATGGATAGCCTCTATGTGGACGGAGAGCTGGTGTTGTACGGCCCCAGGATTGTCGTTCCCGCTGCTCTCCGCCGGCGCACCTTGTCCCGCCTCCATGACAGCCACCGCGGTATTGAAGCCACCAGGCGCAGAGTCCGTCAGACCGTCTTCTGGCCTGGTATTGACGCCGATATTAAGAGCACGATGGAGGCCTGTGAGCCTTGCCAGCAACTCCAGCCCAGCCAGCAACAAGAGCCATATCTGTGCAATGACCTCCCGAAGCGGCCCTTTGAGTCAGTGTCCGCCGACTTCTTTAATGTGGCCGGAAAGTCTTTCCTGGCGGTCGCCGACAGGCTCTCTGGATGGCCCGTGGTGGTTCCCTGTGGTCGGGACACCACCTCTTCCAGGGTCATCCGGATCTTCTGTCGCTTCTTCCGGGAAGTCGGAGTGCCTCTACGCCTCCGAACCGACGGTGGGCCCCCGTTCAATAGCCACGAGTTCAAGAGCTTCGCCGAACGCTGGGGCGTCCACCACATCGTCATGTCCCCTCATTACCCGCAGGCGAATGGCCACGCCGAGGCAGCGGTAAGGTCCGTAAAATACCTCATCCTCAAGATAGCACCGACGGGGAACCTGGACTGCGAGGAGTTCGACAGGGGCCTACTGGAACTCCGTAACACCCCTACCCCTACCGGAAGCTCTCCTGCCCAGGTGTTGTATGGCCGCCCCCTTCGTACTTGTGTGCCTGCCCACCCCCAGTCCTTCTTAGATGAATGGCAGATCAAGGCCGACGAGTGTGACCGCCGTGAGGCTGCCCGGATGGCCTAAGTGACAAGCCACTATGACGCCCACGCCCGCCCCCTTCCCAGGTTGACCGTAGGCCAGCAAGTACGAATCCAGAACCCGACGTCACACCGCTGGGACAAGGTCGGGGTCGTCATGGGCCGTGGCGAGTCCCGTTCGTACCAAGTCCCCCTCCCCAGTGGTCGTGTGTGGTGGCGAAACAGACGCCATCTCCGCCCAGTGCCATCCTCTAGTGACGAACCTTCCTCCCCGTCCCCTGTGCCCCCTTGCCCAGACCAGGAACGAAGGTCGTCAGTTGATCCTCCCATTGTCCCTCGCCGCTCCCCCCAACTCATGGAAAAAGAGTCCGTAGCCGCTCGAGATTGCACTACGAGCGTAAAGGGGGAGGGAGGTGTATAGATATGTAAATACCAAGATATGTGAACACGCCTGACGGCAAGACTCTGTTACCATTCATTGTACCATTTATTCACATGTCTGTATTACTACATATTATTATAGCATGTCTGATATCTATGCTTATGTCTAATGCCTATGTTCACTTACTATGTCCCGATGTACTATGTCTGTACCGCGCTACTCGAGTAACTAGAAGATCTCATTTATTGTCCTAGTAATGTCTAACAACTCTCCCTGCCAAGCTAGCTAACTTCTCTCAGATCGGCCCAGGCCTGGTTACGACGAGGAGTTCCTTGTGCTGGCTCCTGTTTTGTATCTGTTGGTTATCCTGCCAAGTCTTGTACTACTTATGGAATATATATACTGCTCGTGCTCTGGAGTTTGAAGAACCTTGTTTAGGATTGCATCCCACCACACATATAACACCACCCATCATCACTACATATAACACCATCCATCATCACTACATATAACACCACCCATCATCACTACATATAACAACATCCATCATCACTACATATAACATCATCCATCATCACTACATATAACACCACCCATCATCACTACATATAACAACATCCATCATCACTACATAAAACAACATCCATCATCACTACATATAACACCATCCATCATTACTGCAGATCGGAAAAGTAGTTTCCGAGATTCTTCTGTGGACACACAAACAAACAGACATACTTCTTTGTTATATATAGATAGATAGATCATCTCTACATATAAAACCACCCATTATCACTCCATATAACAACATCCATCATCACTACATATAACATCATCCATCATCACTACATATAACACCATCCATCATCACTATATGTAACAACATCCATCATCACTACAGATCGGTAAAGTAGTTTCCGAGATTCTCCTGAGGACACACAAACAAACAAACACACAGACATACTTCTTTGTTTTATATATATATATATATATATATATATATATATATATATATATATATATTATATATATATATATATATATATATATAAAACAAAGAAGTATGTCTGTGTGTTTGTTTGTTTGTGTGTCCTCAGGAGAATCTCGGAAACTACTTTACCGAGAAAGTATCCAGCCATTGGCACCTTAGTCCCCTTCAAAGTACTCTCCTTGGGACCTCACACACTTCTCCCAGCGTCCCTTCCACTTCTCAAAACAGTCTGCAAAGTCCTCTTTCGGGATCTTCATCAGCTGCCTCGTTGCATTCTCCTTAATCTCGTCCACGGTCTGAAATCACCTCCCTTTCAACGGCGATTTTAGCTTTGAGAAAAGCCAAAAGTCGCAGGGAGCCAAATCTGGGCTGTAGGGGGGCTGAGAGACCCAAGGTAGGTAGATACCAGGTAGCCTCACTCCCATAGGCTCTACGCCAGGGGTTCTCAACCGGGGGGGAATTTCCCCCCCCCCCCCTCAGGTTTTCAGGGGGGGGGGGAAAACTGATACTAATATGGAAAAAATAAAGGATTTTCAGTATTATATGCATAGTATTTGGAATGCACTTTTTGAGGCAGACAATCTTGGAAAGGAGGGGGAATGACATTCTGACATATGGTGAAAGGGGTTTATGGGGCAAACAAGGTTGAGAACCACTGCTCTACGCTAATGAAAATAAAATTGAAATTTTTATTTACATATTTTTGAAGGCTTATGATGGTATTAAAAGTTGTACAATAAATGTATGGAATGGAGATTTTTTGTTTTATTTTAATTGGAGCCACAGATTAAATATATAAAATAAATATAAATATCTTCCTTGTGACGCTTGCGACTTCTGGATTCAATCCAACGTTACGGATTGGCTAGAGATGACATCACTTATTAAGCACCGCCCACTTAGTTACCACAAACATTAGAGAAAGGATCTTTCCAGATAATAATACCACAATATTACAAACGCATGAAGTGGCAAAAGGGGCGTGGCTTAGCGATCTCGAGAGTAGAGTTGCCAATTAGTGATTTCCTATGGGCCTGCCTGAGGCTCCCTGGTATCTACCTACCTTGGAGAGACCTGGGTGATGCGATGTTTTGCCAAAAAACCCTGCCCGAGACTTGAAGAATGGGCAGGCAAGTTGTCATGATGAACCTGCTAGTCACCACTTGCCCACAGCTGCGGTCGTTTTCTTCTTACTGCATCCCTCAGCAGGCGAAGAACTTCGATGTAGTACTCCTTCGTTATTGTTTGGTCATTGTAAATGCGACGGTCACACAGTACCCACACTCACTCAACGGCGTCTGCCGGTCAACTGAGTTGTCCCACGGGAGTGTGGGTGTTCATGCATGAACAGTACGGTCCTCTCTGAGTGGCTCCCAAGTTACTTCAAGGCAGCACGACCAGTTCTCACCATATTCACAGTGGCTGGATACTATCCGGACAGACCTCGTATATAAAACAAAGAAGTATGTCTGTTTCTCTGTGTGTTTGTTTGTGTGTCTGCATGAGAATCATGGAAACTACTTTACCAATCTGTAGTGATGATGGATGGCGTTATATGTAGTGTTGATGGATGATGTTATATGTAATGATGATGGATATTGCTTTATGTAGTGATGATGGGTGATGTTATATGTAGTGATGATGGATGGTGTTATAGGTAGTGATGATGGATGATGTTATATGTAGTGATGATGGATATTGTTATATGTAGCGATGATGGGTGGTGTTATATGTAGTGATGATGGATGGTGTTATATGTAGTGATGATGGATGGTGTTATATGTAGTGATGGTGAATGGTGTTATATGTAGTGATGATGGATGATGTTATATGTAGTGATGATGGGTGGTGTTATATGTAGGGATGATGGGTGGTGTTATATGCAGTGATGATTAGACAATAAAATAATAACAGTTTAATGCTAAAAATATATACTTTGCTGTACCCTTGTAGTGAAAAACATGATGGAACTTACATACACCGTTAATGAACTATTGATGGAAGAAGGAGTTTTGGGGACTGAACACTGAGACAATGTGGAGGGTGGCGTCCTACCGTGGCCCAGCGAATACAATTCCGCTAGTTCATGTCCTACAATGACATTACTAATGATGTTTTCTCTGTTTGACAGACCTAAATCTAGTATATTATTTCCTTGGGTGGGTTCGGCTGTAAGTTGACTTAGGAGACAATCCTGAACCGTATCAAAAAATCCTCTGATTTTATGGTACCCATAAGGTCGGTCCATTCTATTTGACTAAAGTTGAACTCACCTTCTATACAGACTTCCCTACATCTGGATGCCCTGCATATTTGATCTCAAATAAGCTGTTCATCAACCCCATCGAGATTAGAAGGTCTATATATTACTCCTATTATTAATTTTTCCCTACCTTCAGTTAATTCTATACAAATTGTTTCTGCAATCAGTTCCATTTTTATTTCCTTCAATTTATCCCTGCCATAGATTGCTAGCCCACTTCCATTCTAATCTGCCTATGGGTATGAAAATTTTTTTAATCTTTAATTTAGTATTCAACAGGTAACTCACATGAATCTAAGTTTATACACGTTTTGGCGAATGCTATTACATCGAATTTTTTCTGTACATACCTACACTCTGATTTCATCCATTTTATTTCACATGCTTCTACTGTTTGCCGAGTAGACATTTAAGTTAGTCGTGATCTGAATCCTCTCGCTGTTATGTTTAGGGTTTAACTCTCTGGCTAATTTACAATAGCTCTATCATCATTCCTTCCCCGATTTTTCTGTAACATTTCTTGTTTACTCATGCCCACTGCAGTCTCCTCGATCCCCGTGTTCACATGTTCTCATAGAGCTGCCATCTCGAGAAAGCCAGCCAGGGTTGCCACCCTGGATGAGGGGCAGGTTTATTTATTATTTATACCACCATAATTTCAAGCTGCCTTTTTTAACTATGTTTTGTCTTACAGTCGTTTCTTTATGGTTACGAATTCGTGGAACAGGTGCAGTTCCCTGGGTGCTTATTGCCGCTCAGGTCACAATGAAACTTTAAAGAATGGAATATAGTAAGGATAAAAGTGAAATATGCAAGGATCAGGGTGAAGGGCCTTGGTCAGCTAGTTTTACTCAGCGACCACGTCACAATTTTGTTGTTATTCCGACAAAGAGATTATGGTAATATTTATTTATAATCCACCCATCCTTTGCTTGAAAAATATTTGTGATAATATGCAATATTATATAATTATATACTTATGTTAAAAAGAGTGGAGTGAAAAAGTTATCAGTATTGTAAAATAGTATTCAGACTTAATCTAGGTGACTGTTCCAATTCTTCCAAGTTCCACTGTTTAAACACCCCACCACAATATGCAAGCTTCATATATTTTGGAGTGTGCTCAGTTACCGTTAATATTGTGTACTGAACATCATGAATATTTCAATGATGGTAGCAAGTGTAACTACATAATTATATTGTGTTATAAGACAACACATTCCACGCCATGTCATACAGATCATTGAAAACCACACAATACATAATTTTTGGCTGTTAAGTTACTTTATTATGAATTTTCATGCGATATAGCTTAAGACATCATTAAAGACATGGATTTAAGATAATACTGTAGGTATTTGGTCCAGCCATCCATTGCATTCAGGCCTTCATCAAGGCGATTAGGGATGGAGTTGACCAGCTTCAGGCACACCCCTGGTCGTCGAATTATACTCTCCCACACGCCGTAAGCTTTGGCCTCTATTGCTGCACAGGTTCGCTGCTCCCCAATATCCCAATCACGTTTCATCATGGCCCAAATATGTTCAATCGGATTAATATCACATCTTAGTGGTGGCCAATCGATGACCTCAATTTCATGATGATCCTGGAGGTAGTCCTTCACTATGTTGCTGGTATAAATGGGACTGTTGTCATGAACCAGCCTGATAGTGTGGGGGGCTGGAACTGCCATAGGAATTAGCACTTGCTCGAGGATTTCTACATACTGCTCACCAGTGAAACGGCCATTGATCTTGACCAGTTCACCTGGCCCATGTGCCCACATCCAGCCCCAGAATGACACTGACACCCTACCACTCACTGCGCGATGTTGAATGTGTTTCTCATGGTAGCGTGTGTTGGGGGGGCCGCCAGCACTACCTTGCTTCGGCTCCCACTGACCTGAACACCGTTTCATCGGTAATTATAATGGTTCTGCAGTAGCCTTCTCTATGTGGAAGGTGTTCCAATGCAAAGCCGAGTCGACACTCCTTGTGAGTAGGTGATAGCCACCCTTTGTGAGCTGAAATATGGCAGTCGATCCCGGCTTCATGAAGTCGGCGTCTCATCATGTGATGGCAGTTGAGGCCCAGATTTCTTGTATGCACCACTGATATTCGCATTGGATATGCCGTTGCAGCTGCCACGATCATGGCGTCCATGCTTGCCGACGTTACTCGTGGCCTCCCGCTTCGAGGTTTCATCTCCACTGAGCCCTCTTCCTCCCACCGGCGGATCCACCTCCTAATCGTCTTAGTGCTCCTCCCCACTTCGAGAGCAATGTTCGGCACAGTTGCCCCGGCTCTCCACATCAGGATGATTTGGCCTCGCTCAGCAATCACTGCCGACGAATTTGCTCGTCCTGCAGGCATATCTGAAATGGCAGAGTAATATTATGTTGTGGTAACTGATGCAGGCTTTTATATACTAGAGTAAATTAATGGTATTAGTAACACCTAGGTTAAGTATAATTACTCTGACATAACATGTTGGTAAATCTTTTTGGATCAACTGCCCAAGAAACCCTTCCTATTTCATGTATTCATAGTGAACTGCAAGTGGATCCTCCCCCCCCTCCACCCCCAAACCTCCACCCCTGCGACTGTAGAGTGAACATTCGCCGATAATCATCATCAAGATTTAGTTTAACCAGACCACTGACACCCATTTGAGTCTCTCCTAGGGCTGGCCAGAGGGCTTAGTTAACATATATTTGTGTTTCTATAATTTAGTGTTATGTTGTTTGGAGGAGATTACAGTATTTCAAAAAGGTCAAAACTGAACTTAGGGAAAATTTTGGGGTCTCTGCTAAAATATCTTACATTGTAGGGTTAGTGAACCACATTGTTCGATACCGATTATAAATAGGACATTCAATGAGAATATGTTCGACTGTTATTTATGTTCGGCAGTTGGAGCTTTTAGGTGGAGCTCCATTAGGGGAAGACAGGAGTTGGCCATGCGCCAATCGCGTATGCCCAATTCTTAGACGATTCAGAATAGTTTCGTGATGTTGAGAGGATTGTTTTGATGATGACCAAGGATAAACTGATGATTTGATCATTTTAGCTTATGACTTGTGGTTCATTTTCCCAGGACTTTTGCCAATCGTCAAATATTAATTGTTTATAGGTAGTTAGCCTCGCCGATAATCAAAATATATGGTTTTCCACTGCTTTACATATTTTTTTGACACTTTTCAGGGCTGACACACGTATCTCCTATAATTAATTCATTTAAAAAAATTTTTTTTCAAAGAATATTCACTGGTCCCAGAATGTATCTAAACTTACGCCAATGATGGTCAAGTCTGGTCTTAAATAAGTTCATACTCGGTGCTATCATAACACTACCGGCAACTCTAAATACAAGGGGGAGGAGCCATGTCGTCGGTTCTGTGAGTGTTCATTACAGTAGTCCAATTCGTCGCCATGGGTAGAATAGGGGGAGGGGGGTTGGGGAATGCAGTGGAAGGTAATGTGATGGGATGGAATGTTCGACTGACATTAGTTTTGGGGGAGGAATGAAGGGAAGAGGTGGGGGAGGAAGGAGTGGGGGGATGGTGGAGGGGAAGTGCGTTTAGGTGTAGTAACCCACGATGCTCAAATTATGAGGTTTAATAGTTGGTTAGGCGCGGAGTTGGAACTCGTGAACGTATGATGTTGTTTAATGCAAGTTATGGAACATTACAATATCTTCAAACGGGTTTTCACGCTATTAATTGGTCTTATGTAATCCACCAATAAGGATTACAACAGCACACAGTATGGCTGCAATTGGTAAGAAAAATAAAATATAACATGGCAAAATTTTGCCCTGTGTAACTTTTACAACCCACCTCACGCCTAAAGTAAACCGAAAAATGCTTATGTCTATAGAAGATTTTCAACTAAATATCACATATTCTTTCACCTCTACAAATATCTGCTGTCACTCATGGGACACCCTGCAATAGTATAAGGACGACATGGGCTATGCTAATAGGGTATGTCATAGGAGGGAAGATCAGCTAAAACTAATGGCCCATCACCTTTTTGGTAGATTTTAGTGTATATAAACAGAAAATAATTTCAGTTTCAATATTTTGCAACCTTTTGCTAGGTAAATTTTAGCGTGAAATTTATCGAAAATCTAACGTACAACTGCATTAGTGCATTACAATTAAATAGTGAACATTGCTTTCTGACTTCATTCTTTAACAACCCAACTAACAATATTTTTTTCTGTTTCAGATCTCATGCATTTATAAGTTGATAATATTTGCGATGGCTGCTTGTGTCAGGACGAGGAACCAAAAATCCAGCCATCTCAGTCACTATCTTGGGTCTGGGAGAGAGCTCCTGAAGTCGGAGTTGCCTACATTGAGAGATGCTTTGAGATACGGTGTTTTAATCAGGCAAATCAGTGAAAAGAACCAAAGAACTTACACAAACAAAGACATTGCCAGTGATATGATCAAAGCTGTCTTGGCACAGTACACTCTGGCTAACGCTCAGTTCAAGCCTCCAGTCATAACAAGTCAGAAGAAGATTAGTGAGAGACTGCTAGCCAGTTGGGAAAAGGCAAGAGATATCTCTCTTGGGAGAGGAAAACTTGCAGTTAAGGACAGCTTTGCCAAGCAACTGGACCAGTTATTTGACATAATTACTTGCAAGTGCCCAATTGTTCTCTGTCCTGAGTTTGGATGCGATCGTGACTGTAAATCCGAGGCCCACATCTCCTGTATTTGCAAGCGTGAACTGAAGATTCCTGTGATCGAACTGGCATTTGTCAAAGCACAGAGAGAGAAGACTGGCAGTATAGGGGCTCTCATGATTTCTAGCCAAGATATTCCGGAGTCCAAGAGACAGGGGGCTGCCACAGAGAGACAGAAGAGGAGAAGAGTTGCCGAGGAAAAGAGACTTGAGAAGGCCCAGGGTGAGGTAAAAAAGGCCGATGATTGGAGTCAAGCTGATTCAGAGTTTAATGACTTCCCCATGGCTGATCCGAGTGCTGACCAGGAGAATGGTGACTTTGTCCCTAAGCCAGAAAATAATGATCCCAAACCTTCCAGGCATAACATTCGAAATAGGAATGATATCCCGAGCATAGCTCTGGCCAGCATGCGACACCACACTGGTCTCAGAGAAACTGCAGAGATAACAACAGCTGCCTGGATTGACGGTGGTTTGATAACACCTGATGATGTTCACCTGGTGATAGATCATAACAAAGTAAGGAGAGCTCAGGAGAAACTTGTCAGTCACCTAGAAGAGGAGTTTGATAAGGGGATAAGAGAAAATGGAATCAATTGTTTGTTCTTTGATGGGAGAAGGGATGACACTAAAGTGTTCATGAAAGTTGGAGATTCTGACAAGTTGTTCCCTGCCATGGTGAAGGAGGAACACTACTCCTGCTGCAATGAACCAGGAGGGAAGTATTTGTGGCATTTCACTCCAGAGAAAGATGACATCAGGAAACCAGCTGAGATAGTGGCAGATAACATTGTGAACTGGCTCAGAGAGAGGAACGTAGACCAGACCCTGCAGGCCATTGGAGGGGACAGCACCAACACGAACACAGGGTGGCAAGGGGGGGGGGGGGGGTCATACAGTGGATAGAGCGGAAGATTGGCAGGAAGCTGGTCTGGATTGTTTGTGACCTCCACACCAACGAGTTGCCACTCAGACATCTGATCCAGGAGCTGGATGGCAAGACTCTTTCAAACAACAGATGGTCTGGTCCTCTTGGCAAGATGCTGGACTCTGCCACTGAGTTAGAAATAAATCCGAGCTTTGAAAAAATCACAGTTGGCCCTCCACTCGTTGAGCTTGCACATACTGTCATTGACGACCTGAGTACTGACCAGTACTATGGTTACATGATTTGCAGTGCCATCAAAACTGGGGTCATGCCTGATAGACTTGCTTACCTGCAGATAGGTCCAGTCTCACATTCTTGGTGGCTCACAACGGCTCTCAGGTTCTGCAGAATTTGGGTCGCTCATCATAAACTGAAAGGGAACCAGCTTCACAACCTGAGACTTATTGTCCAATTCATCGTGAGTGTCTACTTGCCAAATTGGTTCAACACCAAGGTCAAGTCATCGTTCTCCGAAGGTCCGAGGCATGTTCTCTTCCAGCTTGAGCTCCTGAGGAGTCAGCCAAGGAAGGTTGTTCAGATTGTGGAGCAGACTGTGAGGAGATCTTCCTGGTATGCTCATCCCGAGGCAGTTCTGCAGACAATGCTCTGCAGTAAGGATGAGGAGGAGAGAAGAGTGGCAGTCAAAAAGATATTGGATATGAGACTTATGAGAGGATCTGGGCATGACGAATCAGTTGGTGACGATTCCTTCAGGGTCAGGAAGACTCCTGAAGTCAATCTAGGTGCCAAGACCCTCACTGATCTCATAGATCTGGATAACATCCAGGCTGGCAGTGAGCCCCCTCTTACCTGCAGCCTCACCAATGTTCAAGTCAGAGCTTTCCTGGACAACCCCATGCATGTCCCTGCCTGGCCCTCGCACACCCAGAGTATAGAGCGTTGTGTACAGCAAGTGAGCGAGGCCAGCAGTCACGTGTACAGCCAGGAGAGGAGGGAAGGCTACATCCGAGCTCAGGTGGTCAGCAGGGAGGTGATGAGTAGAAACAGAAGCAAGAAAGACATGTTCTCTATGGTGTGCAGCAACACCGGGTCGTAGTAGTAAAACCGGTTTTTGTATTTGATGATTTTGTTTTCTAAAGGAATATTAAATTTAATAAATGTGTCAAGATCATTCGTTTCACTATTCTGGATCATTTTCATCCTAATAAATTAACCTGATACATTTACTTTACTTTAAATAAGCTATTTAGTGGTGTTGGTAAAAGGGTGGGAATACTGAATTTTCATAAGATTTCAAGTTAAAATTTACCTCGCAAAAAATGAAAACTTTTCAAATCTGAAGATATCACATGATTCTGCACATAGAACTACATCATTAATACCATGGGCCGATTTTTCAAACTCAAAAAAAAAATCGCCTTTGTTTGACACACCCTACTATGCGAACAAATTAATGTGATTTACCTGTTGGTGACGACGATGGTAGGAATGAGACCTAGGTATGTTTCAGTGTTCGACATCACCTCCTTCCCCTGGTGTGGGTGGCGCCAACCTTGGTAACAACTTATTTATTCTCCGTGACTACCATTACTGGTAGTCACGGAGAATCAATTACTGGTGTGCCCATCAGTCTCACCGTCGTAGCCATGAACGGCAGAGATATGGTCGTTGTAGTGCTTTTATTTACCCGTTACACATCCCTCACCATGCTTAATAATATTAACTATCTTCATGACGTTCTTATTGTTATCAGAGATTGCGGAATTCACGATGTTATGCTCCACCTACACACAGACTATTACTAGACTAACTCTCACCTCCTCTATCCCCCCCCCCTACACACACTGCAGTGGGCAACATCTGTTGGCCGACCATAGCATTTCCACCAGCTGTTTCGAAACTTCAGACTAAAGGCTATTCGAAACCTCACTGTGGCTGGGTAGTGGACACGACTTTCGTGCACTAAAGTACCTAACCAGAGAATCCCCAACAATTAATGTTATTGGACCTTTCTTGTCAGCCTTTTCCTTGACTATATTACCATCCATTTCGTCTACCAAAAGACTAAAAAAACTTTGTACACTGAGTTGTTGTTGTTTGTGTGTTGTCTTTTATCACCACCAATTTTGTTGTTCCTCTCTTCACTATGCTCCATTGGCCTGGGTTGTCGTCAGACACAGGTCTCCCCAACTTGTATCTTCCCCCTTCATCCTCGTAATCACTTCTTTCAGTCACAAGTTTTCGCCCATGATGTAATCTAGCCCAGCCTTCAAAGAGGCACAGAGATTGTCACAACTAATAGTAGCCATGTTTGCACAGTTAATCAATCTCCAGGAGCTAAATTGGCTATGACCATTCCTCTAGCGAATTCAGGACACTTGTATACCTTTATAGATCTGTGTATATCTTCTACCGCACACAGATTTGATGTACTGTAATTGGGTTTTGTGAGACCAAACTCACAAATGATATTGAACATTTGCATAACATCCCTAATTAAAATAGACACTGCGTCAATAAGTTATGACACAGTGGTCGTGTTGCAATATATATTGATATTAAGTATAATACTTTTATAAGAAATAATTTAAAGGTTCAGGAGGTGTTCATAGAAAGTGTTTTCAGTGAATTATGTAATAAAATAAGAAATATTCTAGTAGGAGTAATGTAGTAAATACCCCACAGCAATGTAAGGAACTTTCTTGATAATTTATCGAAGCTTATCTGCATCATAAGTTCAGAGAGGAAACTTTACTACATCAGACGAGATTTCAACCTTGAACTTCTAGAACCAGAGATGTATACCTCAGTAATAAGCCTTCTTGCTACCTGTCATTCTACTGTAAGCTCTTCTCCACCACAATAACCAAACCAACTAGTATAATTGCCAACCCTGTTACTGTGATAGATCATATCTGGTCTAACAAAACTCCTAATAGTCTTGCAAGTAGAATTACTTTTAACAGTATCTCAGATCACTTCTCTGTTTTTGCCATGTATAAACAGCCATGAGATCTGAAAGGTCTAGTATAGTCTCAATAAAATACAGAAACTACTGTGCCAACAATAACCTCCTGTTCGAAAACAAATTAATGAAAGATAAGTGGGATCTTGTCTATGCCTCTGACAACCCTAACATGATCTGCTGCAACTTCTCTTACATCTTCAGTGCTGCTTTGATAAATGCTTCCTCTTCAAGACTAAATTAGTAAACAGTATATATATCTCCAAGACCTAAATAAATAAATTAATAAATTAATTAATAAACAAATAAATGAAATAACAAAGTGAAAATTGTGGTAACATTCGCATATGTAATTAATAACACCATGTTACGTTTACTATTCCAGATGATACGAAATTATATAACAATTCATTGATATATGTACAGTATATATGAGTTGCCACTAAGATAGTTCTGGCTCTCATTTAGCTCAGTCATGTCAACAATGTTAATATTATCCGGTCTGCATGTGTATTCTTCTGGCTAAACCAGTGTTATAAACAAAAACTTAAATTTTTTGGTTAATACTTGACATTCTCCATTTTTGCACTTGTAATATCTGCCTTTTTGAGACACTACATTTAAGTTAAACATTTGTGACATCCCAGTTCAACTTATAAGTTTCTATTATTATTTCTATAAGTAATTTGATGTATTTGTTCACTTCATATGTGGCTCCACTATACAAAGCAACATTCCCACACCCTGTACGTCTCTGCAGCCATGCCTTCAAGACGCTTTCACGACTGTTTTCAGCTACTAAGCATAGCAACATCAGGGAGCCTCCCCCCTAGTGAGCAGAAGCACCCCAGCACCAAGAGCATCAAGCAGCACCCCAGCCCCAGGACCCCCATACAGGACCTACCCTAGTACCCCAGTCTCGACGGGCTTTAGTGATCAACAACTCTCGGTGGTTGCTCTCAGTGACCCACCGTGTGACCCACCATGTAACCCAATGCACCCGAGTTATATCGGACAGCTGCCTTCGACATCGTTTAGATCATAATATTAACCAGCCCCTGGCAAGTACTACATCATCGACGGTATCTTGGACACGTCATCGAAGCCATATTGGAAAAACCTCTCCAACCTCATAGCAAGACACCATCTTGGAGTTCGTATCTATTAACAATGAGTGTCCATTACCTAATTCTCACCAGCTGAGACACTACACCATGTGGAACTCTACAGACCTATTTACCAGAACTTCAATCAAGTCTTTGTGCTTGGTATTTCACAGACATCATTAGTTTTACATCCAGTAAACATATTCTACACAATACCATCATACGTCAGACGTCACGCAAGGCTAGTTGTTTAATTAATATGTGCCTTAATCTTTATATTACTGACATAATATAATTTTAGTATTTCCATTTACTCATTTAATTAAATTTTCATTCAGGTACTGTAAATGGATGGGCAAGGTTGTTACTTAGTTTAATCTTGTATTATTGAATTAACATTTATGAATACTGTATTTCATTTCATTTACCTATGAACAAACAGAAAATGCAATATTAACTGATGGAGTGCCCTCTACCGGAGTTGGCATTGTTACTGATATTACGAAAGATTTACATGGAACACAATTCACTAACAGCGAAACACTTCCACTGAGAGTAGTGAACAAGAATCGATCAATCATTTGGCGATTTACACCGCACCAACTTAGATCAGGTCATACATATGACACCACACCTCATTATGGTTCTGTTCATTCTCCCTACCCACAAAACCCCAGTGTGTCAGGACAGTATACTTCCCTCCTGCGTCTTCTATTCGTCAAGTGATATCTAAATTGTCTAACAACCAACTAACAACGGCTAAAGCTAGCTCAAGCATGTTTACTAATACACCCATTGTATTAAAAGTGTTCCTACAGAATGACTACATTCACGAGTTTACAGCGGAATATGATTATCACATAGCTAATTTTACGTTCATGAGAGGATGTTGTGCTGAACATTGCAATCGCAGAAGATGAGGATCACAAGGACAACACTATATTATTAGAGCAGTTTGCACGTATTATTGGAAATTGCGATTTTTGTATTATGTTTACGGGCCCCATTACCCCAGTGGCCAGTAATTCAGTTGCACCTGTGGCTCCAATTCATCACAAGATTTCCAAGGATACAGGCACAAAACATAAACAGCAACTATTATACAAACACTGTAACACTAATGACTTACTATTGACTATTGTTACCAGCTCCAGCAAGGTGGTAACAATCCCAAACACAACACAACCTTTAGAGTAAATTTCAGACCACATCGAGACCCACCTCCGTCCAATTCAGCAGTTGTTCAGACCAAGTCTACTACTGTACCGGCAGGTGATATGTGATGTATATTACACGACTCTTCCTCAAATAACTCCCATGACTTTGTAACTCTCCAACTGTGTAAGGATTCGAAGTATGATTGACAGCCACAACAGCCATGTCGTCTCTATTATAAGCAGTGGGGGAAGTTAGCCAACAGTCAATGAATTTCGGTGAGTCAACAAAGACACTATCCCGGATAGGTACCCAAGGCCTGTTCTGAGCAATATATTGCAATCTTTAATCAAAGAATTTGTCTTTTTAGTTACCTTGATATTCTAAGCGGATATTGGCAAATTCCTCTTGACGAGAAAGATCATGAGAGTACTGTTTTTAGCACTCGATTAAGCCTTCGAAATGTGCCATTGACTCTTCAAAGGATGATCAGCACTTTGCTTGGTGATTTAATAGGCAACATAGTATGTGCCTATTTAGATGATCTCACCGTAGTCATTAAGATGTAGACAGTCAAATTGCCAAACTCAATGAAGTTGTCCATAAACTTTCTACAGTGGGACTTGAAGTTAAACTTCGAAATGTGATTTTTTTTTAAATCAAGAATACAATACCTTGGTCATGCACTCGACGGAAACGGCATTCACAGAGTTGATGGCAAAGTCAGAGCCTTTGTACAGTTCCCACGTCCTACAACCGTGCGTACTTTTCTTGGTTTATCAAGATATTATCGTTCTTTTATATTTGCGACGTTAGCTTCGCCGCTGACTTAGTTATTCAAGAAGGACGCCATTTTTGTCTGGAATGATGCACAGGAGACTAGTCTTATTGCATTGACAATGGTTCTTCCCAATGCACCTCAGGACGAAAGATCAGCGCTGCACTCATGCAGCTAGACACACGAGGGAAATATAGAGTGATTGGTTACACCAGTCATAAACTTAATGATGCACAAAAACGCTATTCAGCAATGCATCGATAAACATTAGCTGTTGTCTGGGCACTAAAGAGCAAATGAATACATTTTTTGGCTATCTTTAACCGTCCATTCTGATCACATGGCAGTAACAGAGCTTTTCCACAGAAAAAAAACTTTCAGGCAGACTAGCTTGCTGAGATCTGACCTTTCAAGAATTCGGTCCCACTTACCGGGACCAGCGAACGTGGTCGCCGACGCTTTGTCCAGTAACATTGCACCAGTGATGTCTGTATTTTCGCTCACTCTCTCACAATTACGGGATGAACAACGACTTTATCCCTTGTGGTCTGCAGTCATTTTTGCTCTGCAGTCCGGGGAGGATGCTATTTTCCCAAAGTTACCTCTTCCGTTAAGTCAATTTAAACTCGGATAGGACATACTCCATCGCTCCAAACAGTCAGCTTAGGGTATTGTTACATAAACTGTCATAGCTGATACAAATCGTGCAACGGTATTAACGTTGTACCACAATGTACACTCGGAAACCCTATTCTCTAGCCCACCTGGGTCGGTGCTGGAGGTTAGTACAGTGTCCTTTCTGGACGGGTGCCCACTTTAACTATCAGGAGGGAACAGGCGCACGAACACACACAGTCATAGTACGGCTGTATAGATGATATTATGTATAAATATTGTATATGGCATTTTATACTCTGCATTATCTTCATTATATATGAACAAGAAGAAAAATTACCATAGGTTGTAGTTACGAAAGTATGAATGGAAATAAACACTTCCAAGCCACCCAGTGAATCCACACAACGTTTACAGCGCTTGTGGCCAGACCACGATGATTCCACCACACCCCATCTATATCTCTTATTTCCCATCATTCGCATACCTATATGAAAAATCGTGTTTAATTTAACTACATATTTCAAAAACCTTAAATTACATGTGTATCAGTCACTCCTCATTTGACACACTTATAGTGTAATACTTTGACCATCCCACCTGGGCACATGGAGGCCCACGGTAACTCTCACGGGGCAACATCCTTGCATTTGTTGAGAAGAGTTAAATATATGTTATAATATATATATATATATATATATATATTAGGAATGTGGTTATCAGCATATATTTATATATATATATATATATATATATATATATATATATAATCAACGACCTCACCAGCAAGGAATCGAACCCTCGACCTACTGGGTGTGACTAGGGAACGCTTACCGGCTAGGCCACAAGGACACTAAAAGCAGTTCTAGACTCTGTTATATTTCACACAAAGCCTGTTCATCGAGCTGATGGCACCGTGAACCTCAATGGGAAACTGCCCGTGCCACTTATGTGGTGTCAGTAGCATTTTACCGAATCCAGCTGGTATGAAACGCGAGGTACATATATATACTTCATTTTTAGTCCATTTAACACGCGGACTTTGAACATATAATCAACGACCTCACCAGCAAGGAATCGAACCCTCGACCTACTGGGTGTGACTCGGGAACGCTTACCGGCTAGGCCACAAGGACACTAAAAGCAGTTCTAGTCTCTGTTATATTTCACACAAAGCCTGTTCATCGAGCTGATGGCGCCGTGAACCTCAATGGGAAACTGCCCGTGCCACTTATATGGTGTCAGTAGCATTTTACCGAATCATACCAGCTGGATTCGGTAAAATGCTACTGACACCACATAAGTGGCACGGGCAGTTTCCCATTGAGGTTCACGGCGCCATCAGCTCGATGAACAGGCTTTGTGTGAAATATAACAGAGTCTAGAACTGCTTTTAGTGTCCTTGTGGCCTAGCCGGTAAGCGTTCCCTAGTCACACCCAGTAGGTCGAGGGTTCGATTCCTTGCTGGTGAGGTCGTTGATTATATGTTCAAAGTCCGCGTGTTAAATGGACTAAAAATGAAGTATATATATATATATATATATACTTTCCCTTACCCTAGCAAACTAGTTAGCATAGCATAACCAAACAGCCTCGCAAGGACCAATAGGTCTGTATATAATGTGGGTGCAAGCGGTAAAATGACCTAGTATATTTTACTAATGTCTCATTGTCCATGGGTTTTCTTACAGTTTGGCTGAGTTTTCTATTTTGTCTACTTGCCAGTTCAACAGGGCTGCTAACGATCCTCCCAGCAACTCATATGCCATCCCAGACCCACAGCCTATATGTATTAGGGTGTGTCAATTTTGTCAACATGTTAAAAATCAAATTTGGTAGTCAAAATATTGTGCCTCTTTATGTCTAAACTTGAGATCAGCAAACAAAAATGAATTGAAATAACCCTCACCTACATCAATTATACCTTAAAGTTTCAAATATCAGTATTTCAACAAATTAATGAGACTTGATTAGAATTATTCACTTGATATTAACTAATCTCATGTAAGCATATGGATTATGGAGTATTTTATGGTTCTATAGCTTGTGTACAATATGCATGTCAGAACATGAACATGAACAGGCTCTCCGTGTGGGACAGTTTAATTCTTGTTTTGACTTGTACCAAGCGTGAGGATAAGGCGCCCGGCTCACTCTCCTTCTAGATATCATAGACGGTGGTTTGCTCTCATTGCACTTGCACCTACTCTACCAGACGAATTCTACATTTTAATTATTGTAAGTAGGGCATATTGATTGTCGCAGTTACTTATATCATTGTATAAAACATTATGTTCTAAGAAATTATAATGTTATTTCTGTTACAGCATTTTTGATAAACAAATTGATATTTTTTGAAACAACAATTGAATTATGAAACATTGAAATATTTTTCTATTTGTCAGATAGTGTGAAGATGTCAAAATTGAAGACAAGAAGTCAGTTGTCAACCCACTTGAGCCTGCTAGTTGGTAAAGGGAAGGAGCTTCCTGTATCAGAACTTCCAACAGTGAGAGACATGCTAAGATTAGGGTTACTCCTTCATGAAAAAAATGCAAAGGACAGAAGGAACTATACAGATAAAGAACTCATAAATGACATGATAGTCCCTCTTCTGCATCAATGGACAAAAGCTAATGCACTATTCAAACCACCTGTGATTAATCAGTGTCGAACAATTGAGCTAAAACTAACGAAATTATGGCACAAAGCAGTTGAAACATCACTTGGTAAAGGAAACTTGGCCAGGAAAAATGAATTTCTGCACACACTTGATACTCTGTTTGACATTTTGACCTGCAAGTGCTCCATACAATTATGTTCTGAATCCAACTGTTCTCACTCAGGTAAGAGAGAAAATAATTCCCACATTGATTGTGGTTGTCCTCGTGAAAAGAAGATCCCTGTTTTAGAGCTTGAATTTATAAAGGCACAGAGGACAAAGGCAGAAGGCCAAGGAAGTATGCAAATGGGTTCAATAGATTATTCAGAAACAAAGAAGCAGATTGCTAATGCCAAGAAGAGAGAACAAATCCGAGAGAGGGAACAAAAGAAGAAAATGAAGAGTGAAGAAGCCATCCAAAGAGAGGAAGAGCTGTGTCAAGATGTTTATCACTTCTTTGATAGTTCTTCTGATGAACAGGAAGCAACATCAGATGATAGTTCCAAAGAGCCATCTGAACCTTTACCAAAGAAAATGAAATACAACACAAGAAATATTTCAAACATTGCTTTAGCTAGTATTCGCCACCATGCTGGACTTCGTGAGGCTGCAGAAATTGCAACTGCCGCTTGGATAGATGCAGGCCTCATCAGCCGAGAGGATGTATCTTTGGTGATAGATCATAATAAAATTAGAAGAGCACAAGAAAAAATAATGAAGGAAATATCTGATCAGCATGAAAAAGATTTAAGCGAGGGAGGGCTCTCCTGTCTTTTGTTTGATGGAAGAATAGATGACACAAAAGTTTTGCTAGAAGTAGAGGGAGTGAACAGAAAGTTTCCAGGTCTCATCAAAGAAGAACACTACTCTGTCTGTTCTGAGCCTGGTGGTCGGTTTTTGTTTCACTTTGCTCCCGAAACTGAAGTAGAATGGAAGAAACATGCAGAGGTCATTGCTGATCATATTTTATGTTGGGTTCAGGAGAGAGGACTTGGCAGTTCACTGCAGGCTGTTGGTGGAGATTCAACTGCAGTGAACACCGGATGGCAGGGGGGTGTAATGACGCATTTAGAGAAAAAACTAGGAAGAAGACTTGTTTGGATTGTATGTGATTTACATACAGGCGAGCTACCTCTTCGTCATCTCATCCAGGAACTTGATGGTCCTACAAAGAGCAACAACAAGTGGTCAGGTCCCCTTGGCATCATGCTGGATGAAGCAACACAACTAGAAATAAATACAACCTTTCCAAAGGTCGAAGTTGGCCCTCCCCTTCCGGCGTTGTCTGAAGGAATCATCAAAGATCTCAGCACAGATCAATCCTATGCTTATCGTATTGCCCAAGCAATAAGATCAGGAGAAGTGCCTCAGTCATTGGCTCTCTTGGAGATTGGACCTGTCAGTCACAGCCGTTGGTTAACTACAGCTCTTCGTTTCTGCAGGATTTGGATTTCCAAACACGAATTGAAGGGCAAAGTGCTGAAGAATTTGAGGTTAATTGTTGAATTTATTATTGGAGTTTATCTTCCCCAGTGGTTTAGTGTGAAACTTAATCCTATGTGGGTGGATGGGCCCAATCACCTTTTGTTTCAATTGCAGCTAGTAAGAACACAGAGGAAGGTAGTGAGGGACATCGTGTTACCTGTGGCAAGAAGGTCCGCTTGGTATGCTCGATCAGAAGCAGTTTTTCAAGCAATGCTTTGCAGTCAATGTACCAATCTCCGAACCGAGGCTGTAGAAGTCATTCTAAAGATTAGAGGAACGCTAATAGATGACGACCAGTTGGGAGACTGTTCGTTTCATTCAAGAAAAGTTCCCCCAATAAACGTCAATGCCACCAAATTGTCAGAATTGGTTGACTTGAGTTTGGAAGTCTTAGAGCCACCATTGACAACAAGTCTAACTAGCCAAGAATTGAGAAACCTTAAAGAGACTCCAATGCAGGTGCCGAAGTGGCCTTCCCACACTCAAAGTGTGGAGAGATGTGTGAAAATGGTCACAGAAGCAGCGGGCCATGTTTACAGCCACGAGAGGCGAGAAGGTTACATCAAAGCACAAATAGCAAGCAGGCTACTGATGACAAGAAACCAAAGCAAAGAGAGTATGAAGGCATTGGTTACTTTCAAATAGACTACGGATAATAAAATATAATAATTTGAAACTTGAAACAGTAACATGTGTGCAAACGCTGGTTATGTTATAAATTCACAAATATGTACATTTAAAAATCCATTTGATGTAGGTAGGACTTATTATAAAAATTTTTTTTTGCCAGAATATTGTTTTGCATGCTTAAAGACTACAATAAATTGCTACCAAATTACTCGATTTTCAATTTAGCCAGTTCACCCCCTAAATTGACACACCCTAATATGTATGGTGCAAGACCGCAGTCCAATACATACAAGTCAGGCAGTCAAGCGTTGGTTTGAGGCGCACTCGCAGATTATTCTATTGGACTGGCCCCCTAAAGGAGCCGATTGTAATCCAATAGAAAATCTATGGGCGAATATGGTTGTTGAATGGGATGTTGAGGAGAAAACGAGTGAGTCAGTGAGGAGACACGCACATAATGTGTGGGAGGGAATAAGGAGGAAGCCGAACATCTGCAGCAATTTAGTAGATTCCATGCCACCACATTGCATGAAGTTATAGCAGCAGATGGAGGTTGGACACGGTATTAACCTGTGGTCAAGAATTAAATCTCCGCCCACGACGGTGCCTTGTAGGGGGTGGTGAGGGAGTTAGCTCTCTGGTGTAACCTCGTTGGGGCCACATAGACTTCGTTTCCTAACTCTCGGGAATTTGTCCAGGTATTTTACTATGTGGTTTTACGTCACTTCGCATATATATGCTTACAAAATCTATGCATTAATACGGATAACTTTTGGTAATCTGTCCAGACATTAATTATATGTTATATACTACAATAATCACATAGATATGTTTACAATGTTTATGCATCATAAATGTGAAAAAATATTTTTGGGGTTTCAATTAATCAATTGTCAGGTCTACAAAACAATCTTGATGCTCTAAGTGCAAGTATGTGTTAAATAACTAGTAATTGATCCACATTATTTTGGTAAATAAAGAAATGAAAAGCAAGCACTTAACCATATGGATATAGTTACACGGAAGAAGGGAAATAAGGATGAACCATGGTTTTGATGGAAACAATGTGCTCTGGTACGATGCTCACAATGACGAATGGGAGAAACCTCTTTATGAAACATCTTACCTACAAAGGATGAAGCTTAATGTTACAGAACACACACACACACACACACACAGTGTAACTTTGTGTGACGCGTCGTCTGACTTGGGGTGGCTTTGAGCTAACCATACACTTGATATTACAATTTATGTATCCTTCCTGTCCATGATTTACGGCAATAACTGTAGGTAAAAAGTTACAAAATTATACTAATAACACTGTCATGTATTGATACTATGACTAGTTACCAAGATACAGAGTACAATGAACATATCATGATAATGATAGTGAAGCCTTGAAGGGTTCATATCTTAACTTGTGTGTTCGTGCGAATGTTGCCCCGTGAGAGTTATCGTGGGCCTCCATGTGCCCAGGTGGGATGGTCAAAGTATTACACTATAAGTGTGTCAAATGAGGAGTGACTGATCCACATGTAATTTAAGGTTTTTGAAATATGTAGTTAAATTAAACACGATTTTTCATATAGTTACGCGAATGATGGGGTGTAGTGGAAGCATCGTGGTCTGACACACACACACAAGCGCTGTAAACGTTGTGTGGACTCACTGGGGGGTTTGGAAGTGTTTATTTCCATTCATACTTTCGTAACTACAACCTATGGTAATTTTTCTTCGTGTTCATATATAATGAAAATAATGCAGGGTATAAAATGTCATATACAATATTTATACATAATGTCATCTATGCAGCCGTACTATGACTGTGTGTATTCATGCGTGTGTTGCCTCATGATAGTTAGAGTGGGCCCCCGTCCAGAAAGGACACTGTACTAACCTCCAGTACCGACCCAAGTGGGCTAGAGAATATGGTTCCGAGTGTACATCAAAATGTTAACCTAACCTACCTAACTTAACCTAACTGGAAAAAAATAGGTCAAGTTAAAATCCTAAAATTCCGTTGATGACCAAAAAGATAATAATACCATCAATTTCTTTTATTTTGGAAGCCATTATTCATTTTTGTTGGAATCATTTGACATACAAGGCCAATGTATTCACACTTGATTCTACCATACTTTTAGACAAAATATAGAATGGCTGTGTACAGTACTGTATATTAACACTGCCATTGAACATATGGAAATCCTTGATATTTGCCATCTATAATGAAAACAAAAACATAAAAAAATCACATGAGCAAAAACTGCGAAATGTGTTAGGGCCTGGCAACTGCCCTGGTACAGGTCAATATTTGGACTTGTTAAAATATGAAATTTTGGCCACTTATTAATTTATTTTTAGCTTAATTTGATTTCCATACATTCCTACACATAAATTATTTGGCTTAGTTATCTTAAAGGCTTACCTGTAATGGTGGCTAGAAGAATTTATAGGATATAAGCAGTGATGAGGCAAATAAAGGCAAGTCTATGTCCCCACACAAACATGGAATTCTTTAAAAAAAAACAATAAAATTCTTCATATGCTGTTCCACATGAAGGATATCTTATAAAAATTTGTATTCCTTTGCAGATTTATAAAATTTATATACATCCAATTCTATTTCTTTTCTTTTGATTACAAAATATAGATCCATCGTAGTGTGCATCAGGCGGGAGTGGGAGCACCAAGGAAATCTCCTACATTCCAATAATGAATAGCACAGATTTTTTTTCAGCCCCGAGTGCTTCTTGCATAGTGACCATGGGGATACCACAGCATCGTATACTCGACGGAAGTTCTTGCAATTGGCCATAAATCCAAACTGAGAGTCTGTAAGGTTGTATTTCACTTGTAGAACTCAGATGATGGTGGCCGGGCAATGTATCAGCACCTGTCACAAAGACAGTAATATTTACAGTATATAAATGTGGGATACTTACACTGGGTTTATATAATTACATCAACCACAATAACTAGCCTATGAGATGTGAGTAGTCAGCAACTGGACATGTGACAGTGTATTTCCACTGAGAACTCACACCTTGACTGCAGAGTCATCAGTTAAGTAGCCGCCTCTCGCCGGTCCAACTCCTTCTCTCATCCACTGTGGGGTGTGCTCTAAGAAGCTACTTATACATAAGCTTTGTCCATTATTAAAAGCTCATAGCGTTAAATATGGTGATATCCTAGTTAATGTGCAATAGTTTATTTTCTTAATAAATGGAGAAAAGACCATTTGAGTTTGAAAACTTAGCCCATAAACATTTCTGAATGTTACTTCCAGTTCACCTCTAATCCTGATTCAACAGACTTTATCAGCAGTGATTACAACAGGTAATCTCACTGTAGTGCATTAAGGTGTCTGCTTTGATCCTGACTTTGTACTCGTCAGAAGGCATGTTTTCCAGGGCATTTTTAAATGATTGTACATACGTGTTGCGCTCATGCAGCATTTCTTGGATAGATAGGACAATTATATGTCTGACACTTTGAATGTTGCCACACCTGATAGTAGTCTGCTTTTCATGATCTCCCATGAAGTAGATTTGGAGGAACTTTGCCTGCTCATCTTCCAGTGGTAAGAGGGATCCTGCTTTCTGATAAACTTGACCCTGGACTTTGAAAGAGGGCATGTATCCATGCTCACGAACTACTCTTATAGCTCCAAAGAATGTCATCTGGAAGCATGAATTGTACTTCCGTATATTTTCCAAAAAGTGTTTTGACTCTGGTGTTGTTCCCAGCATGAGAGTCTTCAATGGTTGTGGTAGTTTTTCCAAATTTGGCAGTCGTACTTTCCCTTGAGAGCAGCACAGTCCAGCAGATTCTTCTTTGTACTTCTTTGCACCACAGTATTCACATTTCTTATCCATGTTGCCAATGACAACAGTGGGATACTTTTCATAATCTATATATAACATCATCCATCATCACTGCATATAACACCATCCATCATCACTACATATAACACCATCCATCATCACTACAGATCGGTAAAGTAGTTTCCGAGATTCTCGTGAGGACACAAAGACAAACAGACAGACTTCTTTGTTTTATATAGATATAGATCATCACTACATATAACACCACCCATCATCTACGAAGTTTTTGCGATTTTTCCACCAAGTTTGATGAAAAACGATTGTGCCGTTTCGACTGCCCAGAAGAGACAGACAAACAGACAGACAGACAGACAGACAGACAGACAGGCAGGCAGACAGACAGCTAATCCTATAGTATATTAGATAAAACAAAGAAGTCTGTCTGTTTGTATGTATGTCCGCATGAAAATCTTGGAAACTACTTTACCGATCTGTAGTGATGATGGATGGTGTTATATGTAATGATGACTGGATGTTGTTTTATATGTAGTGATAATGGGCGGTGTTATATGTAGTGATGATCTATATCTATATAAAACAAAGAAGTTACCAGGGTATTTTCGGACCTTACGAGGCTACAGTGTATGCTTATTCCTGTGGCTGACTGTACATGGAAAAGGAGAAGAGATAAAAAGATAATGACAGGAATGCATGGGGAAGATAGAAAGGGAGAAGAGAAAGAGGAAAAGAAAAGAGACTGAATCATTATTATCCTTAGGAGGCAAGCAAGGAAGGGAGATGGGAGAGAGGGACAGTGAGAGGTGGAGGTATGGATGGAGGGATGTGAGGGATGTGTTTTTTAAAGTTCCCAGAATACCATATTAAAATCACCTATTTAATAAGGAAGAAAAGGTGCTAAATATGATGAGTAGTGTAATGGAGAGAGAGATATATAAATATAGATAGAGATAGTACGAATAAGAATGGAGAGAGAGAGAGGCGGACAAACAAAAGACATAATACAGACAGATTCAAGGACGCACAGAAAGACAGACAGATAGACAGACTTATGAAAGACAAAGATAACAGACACATACATACAGACAGACAGACATGACTACACAGGGTGAAACTATACAGTGAAACAGACAAGAGGTTGACAAAAATAGACAGATTCATACATGCACAAATAGACAATATGGCAACTAACATGGCAGACAGACATACAGACAGCTGACTGACTGGTTCTCATTAGACAAACAGGCAGACACACGCCAACAACGGATAAGACAGACAGATTTGATGACACAAAGACTACAGACAGGCTCACGGTCAAACACCACGCAGACGAACAGACAGATGGGATGGCAATAGACAGGACGGATAGATTTGAGACAGATTAGAAGGCATTTATAAACAAGAATAACACCAAATTGACCATAGCTGCGTCAGTGAGGGTAGCTGGTCTTACATCCACCAGCGTAAATAATAAGACGCATTGAAAACAAACACCCTCGCGCGCAGTCATGTGAGATGGGCCTAAAACTGACTAACGTAGATGATGACTATGATGACTTAACACAGGTGATGACTTAAGCAGATGGTGACTAATCTAACCAGATTCAAGGTCACTTCTCTTCACAATATAATTTATCTCGTAATGATAATCGGTGATTCATAATATTTTTTTTTTAGGATCTTAACCTCTCCTTATGGCGAATATTTCTTTAACTAATTATTCTAACCTTTATTCTATTCCTTCCTTTAGTATACCAGATACTTACAGTATCCGTAAGAAATTAGCTATTAGAAATGTGATTAAATGTTTTGTTGTTAATCCAGTGTGAAATGTATCGGTATTGGTTGTACAATCCTAATTTTCTCTAATCCTGTTGATTAGGTGAGGTTAATCTGGGTTTAGTGAGATTAAAGATTAGGTGTGCGGTTTATTCTACCTGTGTTAATCTCAGGTACGACCCTTATTGTAGCAACCAGGACCATGATTATAACAACCCCGACCATGATTATAGCAACAACGACCATGATTATAACAACCACGACCATGATTATAACAACTACGACCATGATTATAACAACAACGACCATGATTATAACAACCACGACCATGATTATAACAACCACTTATATGATTATAACAACCACGACCATGGATATAACACTCACGACCATGATTATAACAACCACGACTATGATTATAACAATCACGACCATAATTATAACAACCATGACCATGATTATAACAACCACGACCATGATTATAACAACCACGACTATGATTATAACAACCACGACTATGATTATAACAACCACGACCATGATTATAACAACCATGACCATGATTATAACAGCTACGACCATGATCATAACAACCACGACCATGATTATAACAATCACGACCATGATTATAACAACCACGACCATGATTATAACAACCACGACCATGATTATAACAACCACGACTATGATTATAACAACCACGACTATGATCATAACCACGGCTATGATTATAACAACCACGACCATGATTATAACAACCACGGCCATGATTATAACAACCACGACCATGATTATAAAAACCAAGACCATGATTATAACAACCACGACCATGATTATAACAACCACGACCATCTGGAAAACGATGTCGCTGTACGCCGTCCACCTGACGACGGTTGCTCTCTAGCCAAGCACTAGCTTTCTAACTTTCAGGCCTCAGGAAACTGTACCACCGGACTCTTCACCGGGCACGAAGGGCCCAAGATCACTTGTATATAAAGATAGTAGAAACATCTCTAGGCCATGGTGTGAAATATCGTACGTTTGGCATACCTCGTTAAAATGGACTACATACCTACCTACCTACTTACCTACCTTGTTAGAATGGATAGCCTATAAAAGTTAGAGATCAAAGGAAAGTAAGCTGTAAGGAAGGGAGAGCATAAGGATAAAATTAGCTATAATACGTGGGATGGGATAGGACTTTTCAACCTCTGTGTCGTATAACGGCTGGAGGTTAAATGCAGAGAAAAGTAAGCCATAATGAAGGAGAAACTAAGGAGCAAAATAGCTGTAAATGATAGGAGGAAATACGACTTTTCTACGTTTGTGCGTCGGGGCTGTGTCTGATCGAGTTGGTTGGAGATTTTTTGAGATCACTACATATAACATCATCCATCATCACTACACATAACACCATCCATCATCACTACATATAACACCACCCATCAACACTACATATAACGACATCCATCATCAATAGATATAACATCATCCATCAACATTACATATAACACCATCCATCTACAGATCGGTAAAGTACTTTCCGAGATTCTCGTGCGGACACACACACGAACAAACAAACACACAGACATACTTCCAGCGGTTAGCGTTCCCCGGTCACAGTCATGGGCTCGTGGGCCGTGGGTTCGAATCCTGGCGGGTTGAGGTGTTGATTATATATATATATATATATATATATATATATATATATATATATATATATATATGTGTGTGTGTGTGTGTAATCGGTCGGAATTCTCACTACTTATTGAGTTTTTTTAGTTATAGTGGATGGTAATGCAGTGGAAGTGCCCCTCAGAGAATACCGAACCAGCACAAACACAACTATTAAAAGTATTTTCCATGAACTTGGAATAGTTAGTACCTGTGATTGGGGTTAATGAGATGCACTGGTAAAAGATGACACTTCTATTCCTTCCAACACTACAGACGGATTCAATAATTGTACACAAGCACTATTTTTTTTTTTTTTCGGGAATTAGCCCACCCGGGCACAGGTCAAACGACCCACAACGGAGCCTGGGGGGCGAAAAAAAAAAGAAAGGCAAAAGAAATTAAAAATATAGAAAAAAAGGTTATACTGTATTAATCTACACGAAGATGCCGGAAAACCAGCTTTTTAAAGTGAGACAGATTGTAAGAGCATGGAAACACTGTGGAATGCTCTGCCTTCTCCTGTTTGGCTGTGTGAGGAAAGAAGAAGGTACTATAACGGGTTATTCTCGTGTGACCGACATCCACAGAGAAATAGTGGGCACCGCGGGCAAAACGTGTGTTACGAACCCACGGCCTTGCCGGCGGTACTTCTTAGATTAGCTTACAACACTAAAATGGGAAAAAAAATTATACATGGCATCAACAAAATATTTTAAAAGATATTAATTGCATCTGAAAAGAACTGATAATTCACCAGTACTACATACTGTACATCAGAACAGGCACCAGAACGAGGAACTCATCTAGAACAACTCCTTCATACATCCTACATCACTTAGTGGCACATAAAACATTATTAGAAAGATATTACTTGCGCCGATGACAATGCCTTAAGTGCATCCGACAAAATTATAGCAATCCCTGAGGAGTGAAAATCCTGATTTAGTCATACTACACAAGAACAAGGATCACTAGCCTGTCTGGAATGACCCACAAAATACTATAATCCGAACTGTCCTAGCTACACAGGACCCGAAAATTGTAACTACTAGCCTGCCAAGTGGCAGGCATTTACAAGAAACCGAGAAAATCACTCACAAGTTCAGAATGTACCCATACTTTTAGGTGTAACAGCCTTTCACCAATTTTTGAAGAGGAACTCCTACGTCCCACGTGTGCAATCAACCATGAAGATCATTGATCTCACACCTGGACTTGACTATTCTAATCACATACACCCAATACTGGGGAGATGAATGTCTCTATGTAACCACTAGAACTCCCGGTCCCAGCTTGTTATCTTTCATTCACTCAGTCTGCGCTCAGTTTACTCCCAGTACTTCATGGACAGGAAGAGAGAGGCCGTCAGCCCGCCTAGTTAGGCCAGCTCAGATTACAACCAGGTGAACCCTGCCCAGCTGAGGGAGGGGTTCTACTTTCCCGTTAGTGAGATTTTTCACTGACTGACTGAGTAGATTTGAGGGTGGGTCTTGTGGTGTTGTATGAAACTAGGTGGGGAGATTCGATGAACCAGATCGACCATATCCAAGCTCTGCGATCAGTCGCGGTAGTTTGGTAGGTAGAGACACCTGTTACCTCGCCGGTCGGGTGGGTGTCCAACCTGTGAGTAGCCAGCTATATCTTCCCAACCACCGACCATCAACCACCAACCAAGTGGGATCTCGTGACCCTGCAAAAGGAGTACTTTGTTAACTACTGTTTAATTTTTATCTGCCCTATCCAAACACTGCCTGAGATCGAATAAGGACTTACTTGCAACACGGACGAACGCCCAGGAAGGGACGAGGTCATGTAGTCGCTTGCTCATGGAGCACGTATACAGACGTCAGTCTGGGTCAATGACCGTTAACTAATAACTACTCAGGCCAGGTCAACGTCAGCATCCCTCAGGGCGCTCGCCTGTCCCCCCCCCCCGCCCATCACGTCATCTTTTCTCGTATTTCTAATAGTTTCTTTGGGACACACGTAACATATTTAGAACTTGGAAAATATCCACAATAACTTTAAATGTTATAATTGTCCCCTAACTTCGCAAATCGCGTCTACATTAATTAGATAAAGTACATTAAATTTTCATTAGGCCTAGTTCAAAATGTTTCCACCCCCTGACGGAGGGCGTTGCTTGGAGGCTTTGTTTTAACTCGCCACGAGGCGTGGGTGTTTCAGTCTGGCCTACTTATGTTTCCCAGTTTGTCAGATTGGTCATTTTGTTATAACGTCTTTAAATATCATATTAAAATTTCTGAATATTACATACTGTATATATATATATATATATATATATATATATATATATATATATATATATATATATATATATATATATATATATATATATATATACATATATATTCGTACAAACTATTAGGTTAAGTTATGGATTAACTAACACAGGGCCACGAGATAACATGGTAGGCTCAGTGCTTTGCGCCTACAGTCACCCGTCAGGGTGACCTAGATGTCAGCTCAACGTGACAGGAAAAAATGAGATAAACTATGAATATCAGTGTGGAACATAACATGATGTGAGGCGGTACAAGAATCTCTTGACCTTAATCAAGTTAATCCAAGTCGTGTGTGTGTATAATATAATACGTAATTAGCCCACATATATATGTTGACAGAGGCTATTACAGCAATGCAAAATTAATTTATTATTGGAAATTCAAAACAAAGCACTTAATATCTGCAAAGTGGCTATCCGGATGCTTCTGCCATTCTCTTATACCTGTCTCTGCGAAGCAGGTTTTCCACGCTTTTGAACATAAAATCGAAACAGCGTATCAGTTCCACGTGGAAGATGACCTCCATCTGTGCCCTGACTTTGACTCAATAACGGATACCCCAATTGGTGGCAGTGTTCCTTTTGCATGAGCATAAATTATACATGTAGCCACTAAGTCCCTATTTTGATTACCTGAGTTGTTACCGAGTTGAGTTAAGTTTATTTTTGTAAGATTATAATACACTGCATTTACTGCAGATGCAACAAATTTTTTTCTTTTTTTGTATATCCATGACTTGGAACCTTTTTATACTGTTTTCTTTTGAACCCTTTCTATCTTATGCTATCACTGTCGCTAGTGGTACTGGACCACTAATAGTAATAAAATATTAAACGCTCATATCCAGCATGCTCATTCGAGCAACGTGGTTTGTTTGCTTCATCGAAGAAAGATGTAGATGGAGAGGTTGGTTCTTTTTATAGATATATATCACACACAAATATATATATATATATATATATATTAGTTCTAGAACCAGTAAGTGGCTGGGCTGAAGTAAACACTGCTGTTTTTTCTTTATTGTAGAAAAATATAGTTTCACAGGTACTTAGTTCAGTTGAGAGTATATTGTACCGTCTCTGCTAAGGGGAGTGTCTTAGTGCACTTATATAGGAGAACACTTAAGTGGGGTGTTCACTGGGTAACAAGTGATATGAGTCTGATCTCTCTCATATCAAGAAAGAGATGAGAAACAGGCCAGGTCTGTTTAGATTTTGTTGACCTCGTCTGCCTTCTAGAGTGTGAGAAAGGAAAAACGTCAGATATACTGTTTTGTTAACATGAGCTCACCTCGCCCAGGCCTCGCTCGCTCCCAGAAGGACCTACAACTTCAGTCATGTATAATGTCTACAGCTGAGGCACAGTTGAATAAATTGGCGAATAATTTGGTATTATACGTTTGGGTGAAAATTTATACAATGCAAATGATGCTGTTACAATATTTTGTCTGGGGACCACTGTTAAAAAAGGTACTTGTCTAGTTGAGGAAGTATATGAGGCTAACAATCTAACTTACAAAATGTGAGATACAACTTGCAACTTTAACATCAAAGCGGGACACGATGAGGATTAGAGTTGAAAAGAGCCAGAAAATATAGTTTGTGGAGGAAATGACATGAGACGCGGCCGAGAGCGCTCGTCCCAATGTACAAAGTGAGACCATTTGCCGGGGGACGCTCACAAGTTTATACAAAACAGATATTGGCCTTTATACAGAGGTCCTCCGTTTGAGTCAGCGGGTGTCTCCTCACCTGCAGTACCGTCACTGAGGGACCTGATACTTACAGTTATGTTTCATGTTATCGCTCCTTCTGTTGCCTTCACCGTGCAACAAATATATATTGTCGTACGGAATAAAACTTTATTGAGACAAGTAAGCAGAACAGGAAGTGATCTTAGGTGTTAATGGGAGTAAATGGATAAATGTCTGTGACGTTCCAAAAAGTTTAAAGACAGTAAATAAGAGTATTTCACAGTATTTCAAGTTTTCCTTTTATTTCACGCAGTTTTACAATGTTAACCAAGAGAGAAAGAGAGAGAGAGATAGAGAGAAAGAGAGAGAGAGAGAGAGAGAATGATCGAATATAGGTAGTGGAAAGAAATCAAGGAGAGAGCTGCTGTTTAATGTCCCCACGTTTCAACTGCACAGTGTCTTCAAAAACAATGAAGAGTTGTTGCTGTCCCCAAGGTTTCTTTCCAGAACCTATTACTCTCATCTTTCTTAGACTCTCTCTCTCTCTCTCTCTCTCTCTCTCTCTCTCTCTCTCTCTCTCTCTCTCTCGCTTGGTAACATTGTGAAATTGCGTGAAATCACTATATTTGTAGTAAAGAGATTCATAATGAAGACTGGTCGCCGAAAGGAAGTAGTGGTGGGTATATTATCCCTCTCCTATTGCTTTTATTGAACGTTTTAATGGCGCCAATCTCATAATATTGCACATAATAGTATATTGTAATATGGAAATCACGATTGTAGATACAGTTCATGCCATTGACCACAACCTTTAACTTATCCGAGATTATGACGTGCTCATACAGCAACCGTTCGGTCATTCCACCAAACTACAATCATGGGAGACCGACACCACTATATCTCCAGCGGGTTAAGTATCAGCGAGTCACACAACTTTTATCCTTCCTCACACCCACTAACACTTATCACTACCACTGTTATTCTATTTTATCACTATCACTTATCCTCGCCATTAATGTAGCATTACCCCTAACCAGGGTCACTACTACCAGTCACTATTCCACTGCTTCTGACTACTACCACTACACTTCGCTATTACTATCTCTTACCAATATCACCACTCTTCACCACTGCCATTACCCCCGACGAACAACCACTACTCCCCCTTACAAATGTCATTTCCCATCACTACTACCACTACCCGGCATCACTACCATTGTCCCTACCCTTGCCATTATCACTCGCTACAATCATTACAACTTAAAACCAATTCTCCTCACCGTTGCTAGTACAGTACTACTCCTAAAATACAATATCCCTTACCACTATCAATACCCTTACCCCTTATTATTAGTAATATATCTCATCTTTACCACTGCCCTTTACAAATACCACTATCCCTCACCACTACCACTGCCTCTCTTCAATACCACTACTACTAACTGCCACAACTGTCCATATAAACTACCACTGCCTTTTACCATAAACACTACCCTTTGCCACTACCACTAAATACTACCACTACCTCTCAACACTACCACTGACAGCACCTCTGCCTTTTGTCATCACCACTGCCCCTTGCAACCATCTCTACCCTTAATTGCTACCACCACCCCTCACCGTTACAACTTTTTCTTAGCACTACCACTACTTCTAACAGCTACCACTGCCACTCCTGCTACCAGTAATATTATCTCTCAACACTACTAGTATTATTAACTGCTATCAGTGACCCCCCTACTACCAGAACCTCTAACCGAAACAATTATCCCTTACCACTACCACTGTGCTTTACCATTACCATTAACTCTCACCAAGCATTACCAACAAAACCTACTGACTGCTATCACTGTTCATTACCACTTCCCTTTCCACTACCACTGTCCCGTACCATTACCACTACCTCTCACTACTACCACTGCCCCTTGCCGCTACCAGCACCGCACACTATTATCATTATCCATCACCACTACCACTACCCCAGACCACTACCACTGTCCCTTACCACTACCACTGTCCCTTACCACTACCATTACCCCTTACCACTACCACTGCCCCTTGTCACTACCAGCACCACCCACGATTATTTTTGTCCATCACCACTACCACTGACCCTTACCAATACTACCAACCCTCACCACTACCGCTGCCCCTCGCCATTCCCATTACTACTATCCCTTTCCGCTACTACCCTCTTGTGTGGGGTAATATTCAGAGTGAAGGCTGGGGGCGGCATTCTCGTTTAAATACTGTAATAAAAAACTTTTTGTGGAATTTTCGCTCCGACTTCTAAAAACTATTTGAATATATTCCCTCGTGCGTTTTTTATCGTATATAGATTTATATATATATATATATATATATATATATATATATATATATATATATATATATATACATATATATATATATATATATATATATATATATATATATATATATATATACAGTATATATATATATATATATATATATATATATATATATATATATATATATATATATATATATATATATATAACAAAGAAGTATGTCTGTGTGTTTGTTTGTTTTTGTGATGATGATGGATGGTGTTATATGTAATGATGATGGGTGATGTTATATGTAGTGATGATGGGTGGCGCTATATGTAGTGATGATTATACAATAAAACAATAACAGTTTAATATTAAAAAAAATTATTTTGCTGTACCGTTGTAGTGGAACTTACATACACCTTTAATGACCTATTGATGGAAGAAGAAATTTTGGGGACTGAACAGTGAGACAATGTAGAGCCTCCCGGAGGTTGGCGTCCTTCCGTGGCCTAGCAAATGAGCCGCCCGGACCTCACTGCATTCTTCAAGCTTTCACAGGAAGATGAGTACCCAAGTTCTACATATGGCAGGCTTCAATGAAATAGTTCCAGCGAAGAGCTCAAGGATCCGAGGTTGAAGAATATCCTGGGATAAAGTCAGGCAATGCTTTGGGACGTGTCTACACGGATCACCCCAACCACTTTAAATGCTATTGTTTGAGACTACTTTATCACCACATCCGTGGCCCAACATCATATGCAGCACTCAAGACAGTGAATAGACAAGTCTGCAGAACCTATCAGGAAGTGTGAAATCTCCTTGGCCTACTGGAAGATGATGGTCACTGGAATTACACATTATAAGAAGCAGCAGCTACTCAATCGCCAATGAGAATGAGGAACCTGTTTTTCCATCATGTTTGCTACATGTGGACTTTCCAACTCAGGCCACCTCTGGAAAAACCATCAAGAAAGTCTTTCAGAGGATCTGCTTCATCAAGCAAGAGAGAACATCCTGGTCAAGAGATTGAGTTCATGGATGATATGTTCAACAGGGCTCTGATCATGCTGGAAGACAAAGTGATGAAGCTACGCGGAAAAAACCTGACTGATTTTGGATTGCCTTCCCCAAACAGAGAAGAAACAGTAGTTGCAAACAGGGAGTTGCTCAGAGAAACAGATTACTCAGTTGAAGTTCTGGTGAATTTTCTCGATGAAAATAAGCCTCAGCTGGTGCCTCATCAAGCAAATGCTTATGAACAGATCTTGCAAGTGATACAAGCAGAGCAGGGAGGTATGATCTTTCTCGTTGCACCTGGCGGGACAGGAAAAACATTCCTGATCAACCTTCTGTTGGCCAAAGTACGTCATCAGGGAAAATTGCTCTTGCTGTAGCATCCTCAGGCATTGCTGCAACACTACTAGAAGGAGGACGTACTGTACACTCAACTTTTAAACTGTTTCTCAACCTCGCTCACAATGAGAATCCAGTGTACAACATCAAAAAAGGATCGGCAGATGCAAAACTTAGAAAAATGCAGCCTCATACTCTGGGATGAATGCACTATGTCTCACATGTTAGCGTTTGAAGCATTGGACAGGACCTTGCAAAACATAGGAGAAAATGACCATCTCATGGATGGCATTACAATGGCCATTGCTGGAGACTTTCGCCAGACCCTACCTGTCATTCCTCGAAGCACTCCAGCTGATGAACTATATGCGTGCCTCAAGGCATCATACCTTTGGAGAAGTGTTCAAACACTTACCCTATCCACAAACATGTGAGTACATCTACAAGGAAATGAGGATGCTGGACGGTTTGCAAACCTTCTACTACAGATTGGGAATGGAACTTTCCCTGTTGATTGAGAAGGACAAATAATCATTCCTCAAGGATGTGAAAATGTTGTAAGGTCCTCAACTGAGCTCACTAACATGGTCTACCCAAACATTATCCACCACTACAAGGATCACAAGTGGCTGCGTTAATGCGCAATTATGGCACCAAAGAATGAAACAGTGGCTGAAATCAACATGACTCTACTCAGACAGCTTCCAGGCAGTGAGACCTCATTCAAATCTGTTGATACAGTAATCGACCAGGACCAAGCAGTCCAGTACCCTGCAGACTTCCTTAATTCTTTGGAGCCCGCTGGAATGCTTCCTCACTACCTCACTCTCAAGATTGGAATTCCTATAATGCTCTTAAGAAATCTTGAATCACCAATCCTCTGCAATGGCACAAGACTGGTGGTGAAGAACATGATGCCACATGTACTGGAAGCTACAATACTGACAGGGAAAGCTAAAAGAGTGGATGTTTTTATGCCAAGGATACCTCTCATCACCACTGACCTGCCATTTGAGTTCAAGCGACTTCAGTTCCCGGTTAAAGTGAGCTTTGTCATGACCATCTACAAAAGCCAGGGACAGTTCCTAAAGATGGTTGGCCTAAACCCGGTGTTTCCTTGCTTCTCTCATGGACAGTTCTATGTTGTATACTCCAGAGTGGGAACTGGCAAAAATCTGTACATACTTCCGTATATTTTCCAAGAAGTGTTTTGACTCTGTTTTTGTTCCCAGCATGAGAGTCTTCAATGATTGTGGTGGTTTTTCCAAATTTGGCAGTCGTACTTTCCCTTGAGAGCAACACAGACCAGCAGATTCTCCTTTGTACTTCTTTGCAACGCAGTATTCACACTTCTTTTCCATGTTGCCAATGACAACAGAGGGATACTTTTCATATTCTATATATATAATATCATCCATCATCACTACATATAACACAATTCATCATCACTACATATAACATCATCCATCATCACTACATATAACAAAATCCGTCATCACTACATATAACACCATCCATTATCACCACAGATCGGTAAAGTAGTTTCCGAGATTCTCGTGCGGACACACAGACAAACAGACAGATTTCTTTGCTTTATATAGATATAGATCATCACTATATATAACACCACCCATCATCACTACATATAGCAACATCCATCATCACTACATATAACACCATCCATCATCACTACAGATGGGTAAAGTAGTTTCCAAGATTCTCGTGCAGACATACATACAAACAGACAGACTTCTTTGTTTTATATATATAGATAGCAGAAACGCCGCCCTCCGGGTGGCTCTTTCTCTAAAACACTGTGTGAAATATCGAACGTTTGGCATGCCTCGTTAGAATGGACTACCTACCTACCTACCTACCTTGTTAGAATGGACAGCCTAGACAAGTTAGAGATCAAAGAAAAGTAAGCTGTTTATTAGAGAGAGCAAAAGGATAAAATTAGCTATAATAAGTGGGATGGGATATGACTTTTCAACCTCTGTGTGGTGTAACGTATGGAGGTTAAATGCAGAGAAAAGTAAGCCTTAAAGAAAGAGAACCTAATGATCAATATTGCTGTAAATCATAGGATGGAATACGACTTTTCTACGTGTGTGCTTCGGTTCTGTGTCCATTCAGGTTGGTTGGAGTTTTTTTGAGATCACTACATATAACGCCATCCATCATCACTACATAAAACACCTTCCATCATCACTACATATAACATGATCCATCATCACTACATATAACACCTTCCATCATCCCTGAATATAGCACCACCCATCATCACAACCAGTGGTGGGCACGAGTTCTCTAATCAGCTAACCCCTAATTAGCGAAGCTAACTTTCTCATTATCTGATTAGCTTTTTCACTAACTTTGGAAACCATTTGCTGACCAATTACCTTCCCCTAAATTTAGTTCCACTAACTTTAAGTCAGCTAAAAAAATTTATTCATGTCTGTTGTAAGCGTGTGACGCTGAGAAGCATGTCTCCAACAGCCAGTCATGCTCTCTTGGCTGAGTGCGTGTTAGTAAGTGTAAACGTGACAAGACAGTGTATGTTGAAAGAATCATAGAATGTAATTGCAATCTAGTGTGTAATTTCATTTCTCATTTATTTGTTAATTTAATTCGGATTTTTTGTGTCAATATATTTGGTTATGCTAAGTACTGGCAAAGTTCATAACCAGGATGTCATCCGAGGTGTGCACCAAACAAAATTTTCTAAAAACTTACTTTTCATTAGAGTTTAGAGCTTTCTGTTCATTTACATGACTAAGACCAACAGTAACCTATATAAAAATGCACTGGTTTAATGACTAAGACCAATATTAAATTAAATAAAAATGCACTGGTATAATGTGTATGTGGTTGGTATTGCATATTTAAATGAATAATGAATAAGGCCGATAGGTTGTATGAGAATGCAAATTAATTATTTGTGAAATTATGTACAGTGTACACCTTGATAAGTTGATCATCATCTGATCTTGGCATGATACTATTTGCTACCTATGCAATACGGTACTATAGTTTTTGGATTCGTATAATACTTTCTGTCTTTTTGTACAGTAAATACAGATTATATAGTGTATGTTGAAACTTGAATGTAAACTAATGTTTAATTTCATTTGTTCATTTAATTATTTGTGTACACCTTGATCATCATCTGATCTTGGCATGCTATACCTTTTTGGAAAGCTCTATGTCTAAACTACAAGACAACGTATGAAAATTTCAGCTCTCTAGGTCTGTTTTTAAGGGTTTTAGAGCCCCCCCTCCCCCCACTAAAAAAACGAAGCTAAATTCATATAATAAAAGTTAGCGGTTAGCGTTGGCTTCTGCTAATTTTTTTAGCTGTGTAGCTGTTTAGCGTTAGCGAAGTTAGCTTTTTAGTTAGCAGATTAGCGGTTAGCGAAGCTAACTTTCGTTTAGCTGTGCCCACCACTGATCACTACATATAACATCATCCATCATCACATTGTCTCACTGTTCAGTCCCCAAAACTTCTTCTTCCATCAATAGTTCATTAACAGTGTATGTAAGTTCCACCATGTTTTTCACTACAAAGGTGCAGCAAAGTATACTTTTTTTGCATTAAACTGTTATAATATTATTGTCTAATCATCACTACATATAACACCACCCACCATCACTACATATAACATCATCCATCATCACTACATACATCACCATCCATCATCAATACATATAACACCATCCATCATCACTACATATAACACCACCCATCATCCCTATATATAACACCACCCATCATCACTACAGATCTACAGATCGGTAAAGTAGTTTCCGAGATTCTCGTGCGGACACACACACACACACACACACACACAAATAGACAGACTTCTTTGTTTTATATAGATAGAATGTCTAATCATCACTACATATCACAACATCCATCATCACTACATATAACATCATCCATCATCACTACATTATAACACCATCCATCATCCCTATATATATAACACCATCCATCATCACTACATATAACACCATCCATCATCACTACATATAACACCAGCCCATCATCACTACATATAACAATATCCATCATCACTACATATAACATCCATCCATCATCACTATATATAACACCATCCATCATCACTACATATAACACCACCCATCATCACTACATATAACAACATCCATCATTATTACATATAACATCATCCATCATCACTACATATAACACCATCCATCATCATCACTACATATAACACCATCCACATCGGACACACAAACACACAAACAAACAGACATACTTGTTTTATATATATAGATATATATTACTACTACTTTGCTGTCGCTCGAAATCTCGAAATCGAGTATGACGATCCTCCAGCGATGATACAATGAGATCAGTTATTACGGAAAGTACCTACTCTGGTGCGTTCTAAAGCTACTAAAGAGGCCGATTCGGGACCGGCAGGGTCTTTCACAGATGTTGTACATGTTTGGGCTACATCTAGTATGGGAATGGCGGTGGCAGCTTCTTTCCGACGTTGGCGCTTATCTGCCTCGGTTTGCAGTCGGGCTATTTCGAAAGTATTGACACCTTCTTGTGTGGTGCTCTTCCAAGCGTTACAGTGAGGAGGAATCGTCTCCCAGTGAGGGAGTCGATTTAGCACATTTCAGGTTTCTCTTAAGACTATCCTTATACCTTTTCAGTTGCCCGCCAGCGTTATGTTTAATATTCGTTAGATGACTGTAAAGTAGCTGCTTTGGCAGTCTACTGTCGTCCATTTCGGTAACTGCTCCTACAGTTGGTGTCAGCGAACTCGGAGGATGGAACATAGACTACATTGGTGTACGTTTTCAAGTGCCTTGAGGTATCTCCTGCATGTAACCCATGTCTCGCCCTCATATAGCAGGGTAGGGAGGACCACTGCTCGATATACGTGCAACTTTGTAGATAATTTCAGCTCCCTACACTTGAAGACACTAGTACAGAGTCTGCCAAAAGTTTGATATGCACAACTGATCCGATGTTTAATCTCTTCATCGATGTCCGCAGTGGTGGACAGGTAGGTGCCGAGATACTTAAAGTGGGTAACATTATAGAGGATAGTACTATTACGCTGGAAGGATGGTCGAGTTGTGGCTGAATCAGGGCAGGCCGAAAGAGAATCTGAGTCTTACGTAGATTCACCTCAAGGCAGAAGTGTGCATACGAATCTGCATAGGTGTTCAGGATCTCCTGTAGGTTGCGTTCAGTGTGCGGAAAAAGTGTGAGGATGTCTGCATATTGAACTTCAATAATGCAAGCTGCCGACACCTTTGCTCCTGTCTGCAGTTGTCTTACAGTATGTTGAAAAGGCCCTTCATCCGGTACTCGATGTCCACCCTGCTGGCCAAATTGGCACTGATATGAGCAAGGAAGGCAGCCAAGAAAATGGAAGAAAAAGTTGGTGCCAGAACACATCCTTGCTTTGCCCCTGTTTGGATGGGGAAGAACTCAGACTGGGTGCCATTGTGCAGGACACTGCCGTCATGCCATCGTGGAGTTGCCTCACAATGGCGATGTAATTTTGTGTGCAGCCAAAACTGTTGAGGGTTCGCCAGAGGGCTTCCATGTTGACCGAATCGAAGGTCTTGGTTAGGTCGATGAAGTCCATGTACAGGTCAAGACGCTATTCTCTGCACTTTTCCTGTATCTGGCGGGCAGCAAAGATCATATTAGTGGTGTCACGTGATGGTCTGAAGCCACATTGAGATTCTGTGAGTAAGTTTTCCGCCTCAGCAAAAAATATGGTTAGGTGGACCTGGAAGATAATTTTGCCAGTTACTGACAGCAGCGAGATCATGCGGTAGTTGCCACAGTCTGACTGGTCTCCCTTTTTCTTATAAATATGGATTATTAAGGCGTCTTTAAGTGCTTGGGTAATTTCCCCCTTTTCCCAAATATTCTCCAGGAGAGAGTGGAGACGGCTGGTAAGCAGAGGTCCTCCTGCTTTATATACCTCGGCTGGGATTCCATCAGGCCCTGAGGCTTTGTTATTTCTCATCTATTTGATGGCAGTAGCTACCTAATCCAATGATGGAGGATAGCTGAGGTGGGTTAGTTCTGGATGCTGAGGGACCTGCTGGGTAGTCAGGAGATCTACATTTGTGTTTCGGTTGAGCAGTGAATGGTAGTGCTCTTTCCAGTGCTGAAGGATGCCTTCTCCATCTTTAATTAGGGAGGTACCATCAGATGAGCGGAAGGGGGCTTCACCATTATTGATTCGCCTTTAAAATGTTTAAACTGGAATTTAGGAATTCGCGTATCCTGTGGTGATCTGCAAGTTTTTGTGTTTCACATGCTTTATTTTTAAGTCAGTTGTTCTTTAGATTCCGAATTCCGCGTTAGTCCGCCACTTTCTTCTTGAGGAAGGTATCAGCTTTAGCCTGAGACTGGGGGTTGCTCTGCCGTAAATTAAAGCAGCACATTGATTTCCGTCTCATTTTCATCAAACCACTCCTGGTGGATTCTGTCGATCTGGCCGAGGGTCTCTCTGCAGGTTTTTGTCATGGCAGTGTCGAGAATATCCCATTCAGCACTGGGATTCGGGTTGTTTGTGGTTGGGTTGCTTATCAGACTATGTTTAAGCTGCTCTCTAACAGCATGTGCTACTGCTGGTTCCTCTAGACGCTTTATGCTAAAATATTTTCCGGTGGCTTGCTATCTTCGCCGTTTTGGAGCAACGTGAAGAGAGAGCCGATGATCAGTGTCGCAGTGGTCTGAGCCACGCATGTCACGGGTGATGGGGATATCTCAGCGATCTGTTTCTCTGACAATGATGTAGTCAATGAGATACCATTGTTTGAATCGTGGGTATTGCCACGAACCCTTGAACTTGCCGGCCTGCCTAAAGAAGGCATTGTTGATAGTGAGGTTGTGTGCGGCACATTTGCTGAGGACGAGTAGGTCTAGTCCATTTCTCCCTATGGTTCCCTGCCAAATGTCAGCATCTCTGCTAACACTGGCATTAAAGTCACCAAGGAGCACAACCTTATCTTTTCTGGGCATAGAGGTTAACACTCTGACAAGGTCGGCTTAAAAGGCCTCATTGATGTCATCCTCTGCATCCAGTGTTGGGAGTATGCACTGATGAAAAATGCATGACGTGAGTGATTCAGTGGGACTCGGAGCGTCATGAGGCGCTCGTTGATTCCAACAGGCATTTCAGTTAGCCTGTGTAAGAGACGTTGGTAGATGGCAAATGTAAATCCATAAATGTGATTTATCTCTGCAACAGACTTACCCTTCCAGAAGAAGGTATAGCCAGACCCACGTTATGTAAGGGAGCCGGGACTCACTAATGGCTGTCAATGCTATACCTAACCAGCTCTTTTGCCACAAAGGCGGTTCTTCTTTCGGGATGCTCATTTGTGCCAGTATCCAGAAGTGTCCTGACATTCTATGCAGTGACCAAACACACACACACACACACAAACACACACGTTCCTACATTTAAGTATATTTTGACTCTACCTTATCGCAATGAATTTGTCCAGTTAGTACAGTCCCTTAAATTATACTGGTCAACAGCCAAAATGGTTCACATATGAGATCATGCTCACACAACTAATTTCATATTGCTGAATTAGAATCTGATATTTGTTTTGTTCTATCAGAACAGGTTTTATAAAAAAAATCAATAGGTACAAATATTTAATATTCCATCACGTGTCGTGCAAAAGATGAGATTATCTCATGTGACTGTGCTTTCATGACTAATTTCATATTAATGAATATTAATTGGATATTTCATTCTACCATCAGACCTACTTTCTTAAAGAACAAAAAAAATAGTAAATATAGTAACATTATCGCGTCATGCAAGATACAATTTTAAACCTATCACAGATAAGCTCATAAAAAATTGTACCAAAACACATAAGTTCAAATCCTTTATAATGACAAAATATGAAGTTCTAAAAGTGCTTCTGAACTTTACTCTTTCTCTTGTACAGCTTGCTCTCTTCTCGTTGCAGTGTCCAGCAATAGTCGCCCATCATGTTAGGACTGAATTGTCCCTGATATCTGCTCTCCATTATGGCGATATCTTGATGAAATCTTTCGCCGTGTTCATCACTAACGTCTCCAAGGTTACCTGGGAAAAATTCAATATGAGAGTGGAAAAAATGAAATTTCAAGGACATCCTTGCTCCCAATGCATGATAATTCTGAAGCATGGTTGTTACGATTTCTTTGTAGTTGTCAGCACGATAGTTTCCAAGAAAATTCTTTGACACATTGACAAATGATTCCCATGCTTTTTTCTCCAGTGGGTTCAATGTTTTGGTGAATTCGCTATCATTAACTAGTATACGAATTTGTGGTCCATTCAAGACACCTGCTTTCAACTTGGCTTCGGAAACCACACCACCTAGTTTCTGAGATAAGTATAGAGTCCCAGCACCGAATTGATCCATAGCTTTGATGAAATTTTTAGCCAAACCGAGCTTTAGATGCAGTGGAGGCAAAAATATCTTTTCTGGATCTACAAGCGGATTGTGAGCACAGTTAAACCTTCTAGGCGCATCTCTTGGTCTTGTCGGCCAATCCTTTCTCACATAGTGCTCTGCATCAGCTCTGCAGTTCTACAAGCACAAAAAGCACATGTGCTTTGTGTAGCCACTCTGAAGGCCCAGTAGTAAACTGATGACTTTGAGATCGCCACATATCTTCCACTGGTGTTTCTCATACTCTATAGCGGCTAACAGAATTTTCATTGTTTCATAGCTCTCAGTCATTTTTGTTGCGTGTGCTATTGGGACAGATGGAAGCCGATTGCCATTGTGTAAAAGAACAGCTTTCAGAGAGTCTTTTCCTGAGTCTATAAACAGCCTCCAATCCTCTGTCTTGTATGTTTCAGACTTGCAGAGTTGTTGCATGAGAGCTGCTGCGTCCTCGCAATAACAAAGGTTGTTTGCCATCTTGAAAAATGCAGGCAGCTGTCTATGTCGGTAACGCGCTGTAGTGATATGCACTCCATCTTCTAACAGGCTACGCTGCTTTAGTCTGGATCCCAAAACTTCAGCCTTTTCTTTTGACAAGTTTAGGTCCCTGATGAGATCATGAAGCGCTTCTTGAGTAAAGAGTTTAGGCCTGGTATTTTCAGAGTCATCCTGGTAGTCGTTTTCCATTGAGGTAGAGGTAGAATCGGAATCACTCAATTCTTGTTCAGTCGGTGGATTTGGGACCGGAAGTTCAGCACTGTGCGGTACTGGTCGGATTGCAGAAGCAATATTGGGGTACTGTACCTTGCCTCGTGTCTTGATTTTTATTCCCTTAATATTTGTGAGACAGAAGTAGCAGTCACTGCTGTGGTCTTTAGGTTCACGCGACATCATTGGTACAGCAAACGGCATTCCTGAACTTCGTTTACCACACATCCACTCGCTCAGGTGGTTAACACAAGACTTACAGGCTACATGAGGTGCCCATTTCTTGTCTTGGTCACCCAAATGACATTTGAAGTAACTTTTGTAGTTCAGTCGAACAGCTTTTGTGATTGGTTTCTTGAGGCTACCAGGAGTGAAGGCACCACATATGTAGCAAAAACTGTCAGCACCGTTCACACACTTGTGACGTTCCATGTTTTGTTAATTTCAGAGTAATTACAAGTCATGCAGGTGTAGATATGCAATATCATGAATCAGCAAACTGAAACAAACAAAAAAGCACAAATCAGGACAAAATAATTGCATAAGTGGAGCCAATGAGCATATAAATTACTGTATGAATAGCATGGTACACTAAATATATAGATATGCTGGTTCTGGAAAACTGAGCCTGATACAGCTATACGAATGTCATAATTGAGTTCAGCACATACAATTACACTAAAATCAGACTGTTTTGATCCAGAACCATGAGAATTTTTTTATTATGTTGACCAGTGTTATTAAGCATTAATGTATTTTTTTTAAGTATGAGTCAACTATTACTAATATATTAATTAAGAATTGCCCAACCTTTAATGTAAATGGATGTGTTTACTGCAATCCATGTAACAATTGTAATGGAAATTATGTAGGTCAGACTGGGAAAGCATTGCAACTCAGAATTAAACAGCACAAATACAATATTAGGACATCATCTGAAATCAGTGCACTGTTCTTTCTTATAAGGAACAATACTCATCCCATGGATTTGGAAAACAGTTTAGAAGAGTAAAAATCATCATGTGTCACACAAAGAATTCTGGTTGAAGCAGGATTAAAAATGCTTAGAAAGCATTCGAGGTAGATGTAGGATAGATAATTATTAGTGGGTCTCATATTTTTTACCTGACTTAACATGACTAGTTACATCGCCCTTCTTTTCGCTCCTCCTATGTTTGCTGTGTGTTGGTGTGTGGATTAGAGGATGTCATGTTTTTGACCTGCCCTCATGTTTTGCAAGGTCACCCTGTGTACATAAACCTCTCTCAGTCCTTGAAATTCAGTTGCCTCTGAAGATGTCTTGAATAAAGACGAAAGCTAAGGTGCTCTATTGTTTCCCTTTTCTCTGTGTGATTTTATCAACATATAAATATATATATATATATATATATATATATATATATATATATATATATATATATATATATATATATATATATATAATATATATGTGTGTAATATTCAGAAATTTCAGTGTAATTTCAAATGCAGCGCCATTGGTGATAATGAGTTTCAAGGTCGTATGAGGGAAGGCAGCACTCCCGCACGTAGTGAGAGCTTTTGGAACTAGGCCTATACGATATTAAATGTAATTTACCAAGTTAATAGGGACGTGAATCATGAAATTAAATATCGGTTATTAAATTGAAAATAATCATAGATCGTTTCCCAGTCTGAAAATGTTGCGTACGTCCTAATTAAGCTGTTAATCGTCTGGTAAATAAGTCACTCCTGAAAAGCGTGAACCAGTGAGCAAGCGTGGCTGGGGAGTTGTGAGAGAGGTCAAGCTAGAGGACCATCTCTGTTCTGTACCCAGGAGAGACGGACCGCGTGAACTGGTTCCTTCGTTTATTTAACATCAGTATTAACAAGTAAGTTTTATTCAATCTCAGACAAAGCTAGACAGGGCCGTAGGAACAAACGGTAATGTGAGACAATAGCTAACAGCTCGAGTTTTTTCAGGGTTCTGTAGAGCCCACGCCGTATGATAACGTCCACTGGCGGTATGAGACGAGTGGTGAAGCGAGCTGTATGACCTTCCACTGACCTGGGTTTGAGCCACCTGCTGAGTATGGTGAGAGTTGGAGTGAAACCAGCTGTCTGGGTGCCCAACTAACGAAGTGACGGTCGTTTGGGGTCATCAGCTCTCCTCTACCTTGGCTCACAAAACCACATATCTTGAAGCAGCTTAGTGAAAACCTTTTACTAACGGGAAGCTAAAGCTTCTCTCAATTGTACAAGGTCTGATTGGCTCACCCCCATCCGTTTCATGGATGTACTGGGGGTAAAGTGAAGCCAGCTGAGTGAATACAGGGCCACACACTGGACCCAGGAGTCTAGTGGAACTTAGAGGTACATTTTCCAAGGTGGAGAAAGGCTGGCTTGGGCCTTAAACTACGGGTGCCTGTTGGTTGTGCCTTAAAAACTACGGAGTGCAGGTGGAATCTATGTATAATGTCAGGAAGCATGGTTCACGGGTATTGGTGGACTCGGTAACTTCTTAATAATAGTGACAATATTTTTTTGTTTAGTTAATACTATTTTTTCAGTTACTGATGTATGCTGTGTGTAGTTAATATCTCTTAAATAATTTTGATAGTATTGTTTTTTAATGTTTTGTCACTAATTGATGCCAGAGAATGAGGGAACTGGTTTTCAGATGAGGTTCCTCCTCTGTTGTAAGTGATACTGTGATTTAGTTCCTTATAATTTCAATCTCAGGTATAACCTTTGTTCCCCAGAGTAGTGTTTAAGTTAGGTTAGGAGGTTTGCATCTGTTGGGGTAATATTATTTTGTTGAGTGCCCTGAAGGCCTATTCAGGGTGGAGTTAATAATTTCTTATTTTTTTAATAGCATTTTCTCAGTGATTGATATTATTTTGTGAAAACCCTTAAGGCCTGTTTCATGTGAGCAAGCAACACTTCTTAATACTTTGAATTTATTGTTGTCTAATGAGGCGTTGTCTGAGTTTCTAATAAATTCAATATCATGTATAACTTTAATTCCCCAGAGTAGTGTTTTAAGTTCAGGTTAAGAGGTGCGCATATGTTGGTGTACCATTATGTGATTGTGTCTGTAGTGTTGGAGGGAATATAAGTGTCTGGATTTTACAGTGTGTCTCATTCATCCCAATCACAGATGCTATCCTTTCACTGGTCACAGAGAATTTATTTTGCAAGTAAATTTAAGTGTTCTTGTGCTGGTTCGGGTTTTTTTCTCAAAGGGGCGCTTCCACTGGAATTTCCATCTAATAATTAATAAACCCCAAGTCAAGTGAGAAATTAATTTCCAGTAATTCCGACGGGTTACAAATGGTAGCAGAGCGTACTTATTTTTATTTCGTGACTGACAGTTCTGTGGTTGGGATAATTGGCGTAATCATGGAGTAGATGGAAACGGTAGAGTGTGTGACCTCAGTTCTACTCATGTTCGCCTGGGAATGGGTTTGTGGTGGTTGACGGTGCCGGGTTACTCGGAGAAAAGGAGAGACAGCTCGGGTTTGGTACAGTTGAGAGAAGAATTCGTGGACCGTATTGAGAGGGGAAAATCCGGGGAGAGTACCAGGAACGATTAGAACAGTTAGAAGGGAAGATCAATAGGGAATGTCAGGCATGGGCGAACCAAATCAGGGGCGAGTATGGAGTATATGCACAACAGTTAAGGTTGGAGTACCACTCACAATTCCAACAGTTAGAGAAGGAACATCAACAACACCTAGCTCAGTTGAGGGATGAACTAGATAGGGTAAAGACACAGTATCAAATACAGCATGTTGAGACAATGTGGGAGATAAGGAGACACAATACAGTAGTAGAGAGGGAACTAGTCTCGGGGCCGGGTTGACCATGTCTAAGTTCGACTGTAGGCCAGGAGTCGAGGTAGGGAAGTGGTTAAGAGGGGTTGACCGAACCCTCAAGCTGCTAGACAGAGACGAAGTCTGTCGAATCCAATTCATAATAAGGCATCTTGCGGGGCCTGCGGCAGATCGTGTATACAAAGCACGCAGAAACTGGGGAACCATAGACGAATTAACTAGTTATTTGAAGCAGCAATACGACGGGGAGACGGCCACGTACGACACTATTGAGAAGGTGATGAATCGGAAACAACGGAGCAAGAACACGCTTCTTGAATATTATGATGCTATGCTCGATTTAAACGATGAGTTGAACCACCATGGACATAAATATGATAAGGCCCTGTTGGGATATGCAATCACTCTGGGGCTAAAGGAGGAACAAAGCCGTATGTGGTTATTGGAGGAGATCCAAAAGTATCCTCACCGTAGTCTAGATGAGTGGATCACGGAGCTGAGAGAGGCGGAACAAAAGCAAGAGGCTTTGAGGGAGGTACCGCTGACTAAGGGAAGAGAAAACGGACCGCAGGCTGGGGGCTCGATTCTCCCGAAGTGCTATGCGTGTGGACAAGAGGGCCACCTTAGTTTCAATTACACGAACAGGTCCGGACTAGGAGAGAGTGTCCCAAGGGGATCCGTGGCCAATGGCCAGTATCGAGTTGGAAATAATAATCAAAACTGGCGGTCGGGAAACGGCAAGGGCCAGGCAGTCCCCGCCAACCGTTCCTGGCCTCACCAATAGATTCCGCCGGCGATGTTATGAACCAAGAGAGAGCGGACCCATGGTCAAGCGTGGTCCACATGACAAATTTAATCACAACAGAAGGTACTTTAAGGCTGAAAGCAGAATGTCCTAAGGTTTCAGTGCTGGTAGCGGGTCGTGAAATGTGGGGTTTAGCAGATACTGGGGCAGAAGTGTCGTTAATTGATGAAAACTTCTACCGTCGGGAGCTGGAGCCTGCAGGCGTGGTGTTGCAGCCCACTCGAATACGGGTGTGGGGTGTATCCGGGTCACTATGGTCGTGTGTGGGGTGGAAGTCACTGATGTGGGGCTGTTGGTTTGTCCAGGGATTGAGACCCAGGGTAAGGGGCAATCCCATGTTGGGTTGTTGGGGATGAATGTGCTGGGGGAGGTTGCGGAGATCTGGCTCCACATGTATCACTTGTGCAAGGAAGCCAGGAGCACCACCGCTCAGTGGGAAAATTGCTTGCATGAGTTTACGCAGTTATGTGCAATACAGGCCATCAGCCTGGAGTGTTGTACGACGGAGAGGAAGAAAAGCCCAACCATCCCTCCCTGGAGTACTCGGTTTCTGTCAGTATGTGTTCCCTCATTAAGCCAGGTAGCTAACAAAGCAGTAGTGATTGAACCTCAAACAATGGAGGTTGAAGGCTGGATGCCTGAGGGTGTGATAGTGTTGCCGACAGCTGTAAGAGTGGTGAGAGATATGACCCAGGTGTTGGTGGCAAATCTGTCTGATCGTCGTAGGAACTTGAGGGGCAATTTGCCGATTGGGAAAGTGGCTTCTGGGACGGAAGTTGAGGCAGACATCAGTGAGGAGGTGTATGTGAGGACTGTTCAGCTTGATACCCGTACGGAGGTCAAAGTGCACACGGAGAATATGAATGAGGAACAAGAGCGTGCAGTTAGGGGTTGAATAGAAGAGTTTAGTGATATTTTTGAAGGGGAGGGCCAGCCCATAGGAAAGACTATTGGGATTCAGCATGAGATCCCAGTGACTACAGACAGGTCAGTTAGGGTGCTATACCGGAGGATCCCTCCAAACCAGGTACCAGAGGTGAAGCAGCACATTGGCCAGCTGATCGATCAGGGAGTAATTCAGCATAGTGAGAGTCCGTACTCTGCCGCCATTGTAGTAGTGAGGAAAAAGGACGGGACGCTGAGGCTGTGCATTGACTATCGTGACATAAATATGGTTACAGTACGTGATGCGTTTCCTCTGCCTAGGATAAATGAAACTCTAGAATATCTGACGGGGGCTCAGTTTTTCTCAACTTTTTATCTGGCGGCGGGATATCACCAGATAGAAGTATAACCTTCAGACCGTCCAAAGACTGCCTTCAGCGCAAGCTTCAGACACTTTGAGTACAGGCGACTGCCTATGGGATTATCAAATAGTCCGGGAACCTTTCAGAGATACATGGAGCGGATTTTAGGGGATAAGATTTTCTCCTCGTTGCTTGTATACCTTGATGATGTGATGGTGATTTCATGTACAATATATCAGCATATAGTCAGATTGAGGGAATTATTTTGCAGATTGAGGGAGAATAACTTAAGATTTAAACCTAAAAAGTGTGAAATAATGGCTTCCAAAGTAAGTTATTTAGGATATCAGGTGTCAGCTGAAAGCATCACAGCTGATCCTGAGAAAATTAGGGTAGTGAGAGATTGGCTAGTCCCTCAGACGGTGAAAGATAAGAACATAAGAACATAAGAATGGAGGACACTACAGCGGGCCTATTGGCCCATACTGGGCAGTCCCGTTTACACCCAACCCCTATTGCTCATATAAGCATCCAACCTATGTTTGAAGCTATTCAGCGTATTCGAGTTAATGATGATATTTGGTAACTTGTTCCATTCATCCACTACTCTGTTTCCAAACCAGTGTTTACCGATTTCACGCCTAAATCTAAATTTATCTAATTTAAAACCATTGTTACGAGTTCGCTCCTGGTTGGATAGTTTGAGTACCTTTGTAATGTCCCCTTTTTTTAGCCCTGCCTTCCACTTATACACCTCTATCAGGTCGCCCCTCGCTCTACGTCTCTCGAGGGAGTGCAAATTAAGGTGCTTTAGCCTGTCTCTATACTCAAGGTTCCTCATTCTCCTCTGAATTCTTTCCAAGGAATCTATATCCATTCTGTAATACGGTGACCAGAACTGAACTGCGTAGTCCAGGTGTGGCCTCACAAGAGCAAGATACAGTTTTAGGATGACCTCGCTAGTCTTGTAACTAACACTCCTTTGTATGAACCCAAGTACTTTATTAGCCTTGTTACGAGCAAAAACACATTGTTTACTTGGTTTAAGGTTCCTACTTATCATTACTCCTAAATCTCTCTCTCAGTCGGATTTCTCTATGGCATCGTTGTTCATCTGGTATCTGGTTTCCCTGTTTACATCTCCTATACTGAGTACTTTACATTTGTCGACGTTGAATTTCATCTGCCATTTTTCAGACCATTCGAAAAATTTGTTTAGATCTTCCTGTAGTTTTGCCGAGTCCTCGATAGATTTAATAACACGTCCTATTTTAGTGTCATCAGCAAATTTACTTATGTTGCTGTCTATGCCGATATCTATGTCGTTTATGTATATAATAAATAATAATGGTCCAAGTACTGAGCCTTGGGGAACACCACTTGTGACGTTGCTCCAATGGGACTTAGTGCCGTTAATGCTCACTCGCTGTTTCCTGTCCTGTAACCACGCCCTAATCCATTTAAGGATGTCACCTTTGATGACATGAGCTTCTACCTTTCTAATTAGTCTTTCGTGGGGGACTCTGTCGAAGGCTTTGCTAAAGTCGAGATATACCAGGTCATAATTGTGCCCCTCGTCCACCGATTCGCAAACTGATGAAAAGAATGTTAATAGATTAGTTAGGCAAGAACGTCCGCTTGTGAAGCCATGCTGGGAATCATTGATCAATCGGTGCTTCTCCAGGTGATTTCGAATAGAGTTTGAGATGATTGCTTCCAGTAATTTGCCTACTATTGATGTTAGACTGATTGGGCGGTAGTTAGAGGACAGTGATCTATCCCCCTTCTTGAAAATCGGTATTACATTCGCTATCCTCTAGGATTCTGGTACTACACCTGTTTTTAAGGACATGTTAAACAACTTTGCTAAGGGCATACTAAGCTCTTCCTTACATTCCTTTAATACTCTGGCAAATATCTCATCTGGACCAGGTGACTTATTAGGCTTTAGTTTGTCTATTTGCTTACTAACTTCGTTACTAGGCACTACTATCTCACTTAATTTGTTTTCTTCACTATCTCTGAATAGAGTCGGTGCCTCGGGTATCATGTTTAAATTTTCGGTGGTGAAAACTGTTGAAAAATATTTATTCAAATTATTGCTCATTTCTCTGTCGTTATCAGTGAGCTCGCCGGTGTCTGACCGTATTGGTCCAATCTTTCCTCGTGTTTATTTTGATACATTTGGTAGAATCCTTTGGGTTTTGTCTTCGCCTCCCTTGCTATCCTTACCTCATTATTCCTCTTTGCTTTCCTTATCTCGGTTTTAACCCTACTCGCCAATACCCTATAATAGTCCCGGAGGTGAATTTCGCCACGATTTATCCTTCTACCTATAGCCTTCCTCTGGCCAATGATGTTCTTTAAATAATTATTTTTCCATTTAGGGTCATTGTTGTCTGATCTGAGTTTTTTGTATGGTATGTTCTGCCTTTGTGCATTAAGTAACTCACTATTTAAATTGTCGTGGAACTCTGCAATCTCAGATCTCGTTATCAGGTCAGTGTCATCTGTCAGGTTCATAACCAAACGCGACACCCCCTCTCTCAGCTGCCTCTTTAAACTGTCAAAGTTTGCCCTTCTGAAATCTGGTACTTTAGTGGAATTTTCCTTACATCTGCCCTGAAAATCTAACTGGAATCGAATTTCTTTGTGATAGCTGTTTGCAAATTCGTTCCCGACCTCGACATTGCAAATGAGGTTTTCTCTGTTCAACAGAACTAAATCGGTTATATGTTGACTTATGAAACAGTCCTGGATCGTCTCGAGAAAATCCTCTGATTCTGAGTTACCCGTAAGGTAAATCCAATCTATTTGGCCAAGTGGCCAAGGTTAAAGTCGCCTACTATACAGACTTTGTTGTGTATGGAAGCCCTGCGCATTTCATCCCAGATAAATCGCTCATTGACGCTATCAAGATTGGGGGGTCTATATATTACTCCTGTGATTAATTTTTCCCGACCGTCGCTTAATTCAATCCAAATTGTTTCTGTATTCCTCTCAGTTTTTATTTCCTTATTTATTTCACACTTCAGATTATCCCTAACATAGATTGCTTCTCCGCCTCCTTTCCTGGTCTGCCTATCGGTATGGAACAGTTTTTTAACCCGCAATTTGGTATTCGACTGGTAACTCACATGTGTCTAGGTTGATCCATGTTTCAGTGAATGCAAGTATATCGATTTTTTCGGTACATACCAAGGCCCTAATATCATCCATTTTGTTTCTCATACTTCTACTGTTCGCGTAGTATACATTTAAGTTAGTCGTGTTCTGAGTCCTCCCCTTACCGCGTTTAGTTTTAAACTCCCTGTCTAATTCAGTTTTGTCATCATTCCTAACACTATTTCCCTGTAGTCTTTCACTTTGTTTACCCCCTCCCACTGCAGTCTCCTCCACCCCCGTGCTCATATGTTCTCTTAGCAGTTTAAAGACTTCGATATCTTTTGAACTGCCCCCTCTAGAGCCCCAGCCAGGGTTGCTACTCCATCCCGAGACAGGTGCACCCCATCCCTAGCATAAAGGTCCCTTCTGCCATAGAAGTTGTCCCAGTTGTCAATGAATGGGACTGATATTGACTTGCAATATCTGTCAAGACGGTCGTTGACACCAACTGCCCTTGACAACCATTCACTGCCAACTCTCCTTCTAGGCAGGACACCGCATATGATAGCGATCCCTCACTTAGTCCTAATACGATCTATAGCTGCCTTGAACTTATCAAGAAGCTCCTCGCTCCTACACCCGCCAATATCATTGCCTCCTGCACTGAGGCAGATAATGGGTTTGTTCCCATTACCAGACAAGATATTGTCCATCCTGTCAACTATATCCCCCACCCCAGCTCCTGGCAAACACACCCTCATCCTATTTTTGTTTTTACCACAAAAGGCCCTGTCCATGTACCTTACCTGTGAGTCACCAACAATTAAAATTTTTATACCTTCCTTGTCATCCCTGTCCCTGACTGTACTAACCTCCAATTCGTCTATCAAGGGACTGAACGGGTTGGTACACTTAGCTCTTGTTGTCTTCAATGGACCACTCTAGTTTGGTCAACAAACTCTCATACCCAAGACCGCACATAGCACTGGCCATATCTGATAATTATCCCTCTGGAGCTAACCCTGCCGTGACCTTTCCCCTAGTGAGGTCAGAACACAACTGTGTGTATATATATATATATATATATATATATAATATATATATATATATATATATATATATATATATATATATATATATATATTGTTTAAGGGCGGAAACGATCTTCCTGCTCGTTACCGCTGCTTACTCGCTTGTTTGCTGGCGCTATCCCCACTTGTGGGGGGGGGGGGGGGGGGTTGTCGAAGGTATGAACGTAGCTGCTACCAGTGTCACCGTTAGATCCTACTCAGCCGCGATCTCATCGAAGGCTCGGGTCTCGTGGGCTGTGTCCCCAGACCTTCACCTATCGACTGTCAATTCTCTGGACATCTACCACTACCCCATACCACGACCGTCAGTTTATCTCCTCCGTCTGTGCCCCGGTGTTCTCCTGCCATATCAAGACATCGGCCGCTGTTGCTCGAGTGAGGAGTTGAAAGGACCATCCCCCTGAGAGTGGATCACTGCATTCCAGAATCTTCCCCAGGGCCACTGCCGTAGGAAATATTTGTTCATTGTTTGATTCCATTAATTTCTGACTCCTTTTTATTGTTTGATTCCTTTAATTGTTTACTTCCCTTAATTGTTTGACTTCATTGACTATTGACTGCATTAATTGTTTGTCTCCCGTAATTGTTATTTGATGTTTGTTGAGTGGTGTCAGAATTTTGTGGTTTTTATAGTAAAGAGCTGTCAATCTCAAACGGTTGTTTGTTATTCCTCAGAGAACCATGGTCCTTGACTTTCCTTTATTAAGATCCTTATTAGTGTGGTAAGGGATTTCTATCCCTAAGTCCCAGGCCTTCACACACACACACATATATATATATATATTTCATGTAGATCCACAATGAAAACGTTGTTTCCCTTTTCCCGTGTGATTTTATCAATATATATATATATATATATATATTGATAAAATCACACGTTTTCTTTGTGGATTTACATGAAATGTATATATATATATATATATATATATATATATATATATATATATATATATATATATATATATAAGATATATATATATATATATATATATATATATATATATAAATATATATATATATATATATATATATATATATATATATATATATATATAAATATACTGTATATATATCTTGATAAAATCACAGGGGAAAATGGAAACAACGGAGCACCTTAGCTTTCGTCTTTATTCAAGACATCTTCAGAGGCAACTGGATTACATGGACAGAGAGAGGCTTACGTATACAGGGTGACCTTAAAAACATGAGGTCAGGACATAACGATGTCATCCACTAGTCCCCACACCAACACACACGAAGAGGAGCTTAAGAGAAGGGGGGTGACGTGACTAGTCAGGTCAAGTCAAAAATAAGGGACCCACAAAATAATTATCATACATAAGAACATAAGAAAATAAGGAGTCTGCAATAGGCCGGTTGGCCTGTGCAATTTAGGGTGTGTCATACGGAGGCGAATTTTTTTTTTTGAGTTTGAAAAATCGGCCCATGGTATTAATGATGTAGTTCTATGTGCAGAATCATGTGATATCTTCAGATTTGAAAAGTTTTCATTTTTTGCTAGGTAAATTTTAACTTGAAATCTTATGAAAATTCAGTATTCCCACCCTTTTACCAACACCACTAAATAGCTTATTTAAAGTAAAGTAAATGTATCAGGTTACTTTATTAGGATGAAAATGATCCAGAATAGTGAAACGAATGATCTTGACACATTTATTAAATTTAATATTCCTTTAGAAAACAAAATCATCAAATACAAAAACCGGTTTTACTACTACGACCCGATGTTGCTGCACACCATAGAGAACATGTCTTTCTTGCTTCTGTTTCTACTCATCACCTCCCTGCTGAACACCTGAGCTCGGATGTAGCCTTCCCTCCTCTCCTGGCTGTACACGTGACTGTTGGCCTCGCTCACTTGCTGTACACAATGCTCCATACTCTGGGTGTGCGAGGGCCAGGCAGGGACATGCATGGGGTTGTCCAGGAAAGCTCTGACTTGAACATTGGTGAGGCTGCAGGTAAGAGGGGGCTCACTGCCAGCCTGGATGTTATCCAGACCTATGAGATCAGTGAGGGTCTTGGCACCAAGATTGACTTCAGGAGTCTTCCTGACCCTGAAGGAATCGTCACCAACTGATTCGTCATGCCCAGATCCTCTCATAAGTCTCATATCCAAGATCTTTTTGACTGCCACTCTTCTCTCCTCCTCATCCTTACTGCAGAGCATTGTCTGCAGAACTGCCTCGGGATGAGCATACCAGGAAGATCTCCTCACAGTCTGCTCCACAATCTGAACAACCTTCCTTGGCTGACTCCTCAGGAGCGCAAGCTGGAAGAGAACATGCCTCGGACCTTCGGAGAACGATGACTTGACCTTGGTGTTGAACCAATTTGGCAAGTAGACACTCACGATGAATTGGACAATAAGTCTCAGGTTGTGAAGCTGGTTCCCTTTCAGTTTATGATGAGCGACCCAAATTCTGCAGAACCTGAGAGCCGTTGTGAGCCACCTAGAATGTGAGACTGGACCTATCAGCAGGTAAGCAAGTCTATCAGGCATGACCCCAGTTTTGATGGCACTGCAAATCATGTAACCATAGTACTGGTCAGTACTCAGGTCGTCAATGACAGTACGTGCAAGCTCAACGAGTGGAGGGCCAACTGTGATTTTTTCAAAGCTCGGATTTATTTCTAACTCAGTGGCAGAGTCCAGCATCTTGCCAAGAGGACCAGACCATCTGTTGTTTGAAAGAGTCTTGCCATCCAGCTCCTGGATCAGATGTCTGAGTGGCAACTCGTTGGTGTGGAGGTCACAAACAATCCAGACCAGCTTCCTCCCAATCTTCCGCTCTATCCACTGTATGACCCCCCCCCCCTTGCCACCCTGTGTTCGTGTTGGTGCTGTCCCCTCCAATGGCCTGCAGGGTCTGGTCTACCTTCCTCTCTCTGAGCCAGTTCACAATGTTATCTGCCACTATCTCAGCTGGTTTCCTGATGTCATCTTTCTCTGGAGTGAAATGCCACAAATACTTCCCTCCTGGTTCACTGCAGCAGGAGTAGTGTTCCTCCTTCACCATGGCAGGGAACAACTTGTCAGAATCTCCAACTTTCATGAACACTTTAGTGTCATCCCTTCTCCCATCAAAGAACAAACAATTGATTCCATTTTCTCTTATCCCCTTATCAAACTCCTCTTCTAGGTGACTGACAAGTTTCTCCTGAGCTCTCCTTACTTTGTTATGATCTATCACCAGGTGAACATCATCAGGTGTTATCAAACCACCGTCAATCCAGGCAGCTGTTGTTATCTCCGCAGTTTCTCTGAGACCAGTGTGGTGTCGCATGCTGGCCAGAGCTATGCTCGGGATATCATTCTTATTTCCAATGTTATGCCTGGAAGGTTTGGGATCATTATTTTCTGGCTTAGGGACAAAGTCACCATTCTCCTGGTCAGCACTCGGATCAGCCATGGGGAAGTCATTAAACTCTGAATCAACTTGACTCCAATCATCGGCCTTTTTTACCTCACCCTGGGCCTTCTCAAGTCTCTTTTCCTCGGCAACTCTTCTCCTCTTCTGTCTCTCTGTGGCAGCCTCCTGTCTCTTGGACTCCGGAATATCTTGGCTAGAAATCATGAGAGCCCCTATACTGCCAGTCTTCTCTCTCTGTGCTTTGACAAATGCCAGTTCGATCACAGGAATCTTCAGTTCACGCTTGCAAATACAGGAGATGTGGGCCTCGGATTTACAGTCACGATCGCATCCAAACTCAGGACAGAGAACAATTGGGCACTTGCAAGTAATTATGTCAAATAACTGGTCCAGTTGCTTGGCAAAGCTGTCCTTAACTGCAAGTTTTCCTCTCCCAAGAGAGATATCTCTTGCCTTTTCCCAACTGGCTAGCAGTCTCTCACTAATCTTCTTCTGACTTGTTATGACTGGAGGCTTGAACTGAGCGTTAGCCAGAGTGTACTGTGCCAAGACAGCTTTGGTCATATCACTGGCAATGTCTTTGTTTGTGTAAGTTCTTTGGTTCTTTTCACTGATTTGCCTGATTAAAACACCGTATCTCAAAGCATCTCTCAATGTAGGGAACTCCAACTTCAGGAGCTCTCTTCCAGACCCAAGATAGTGACTGAGATGGCTGGATTTTTGGTTCCTCGTCCTGACACAAGCAGCCATCGCAAATATTATCAACTTATAAATGCATCAGAATCTGAAACAGAAAAAAATATTGTTAGTTGGGTTGTTAAAGAATGAAGTCAGAAAGCAATGTTCACTATTTAATTGTAATGCACTAATGCAGCTGTACGTTAGATTTTCGATAAATTTCACGCTAAAATTTACCAAGCAAAAGGTTGCAAAATATTGAAACTGAAATTATTTTCTGTTTATATACACTAAAATCTACCAAAAATGTGATGGGCCATTAGTTTTCGCTGATCTTCCCTCCTATGACACACCCTACTGTGCATGGCAGCTCCTGTCGAGAGTTACTACCACTCTCTATCATCCATGAATCTATCTAGCCCCCTTTTGAAACTTTCCAGAGTTCCCGCATTTAATACAAAGTTGCTAAGCTTGTTCCACTCGTCCACCACCCTATTTGTGAACCAGTTTCTTCCTATCTCCCCCCTAAACCTAAACTTATCCAACTTGAATCCGTTGCTCCGAGTCCTATCCTGCTCGGATATTATAAGAACTTTATCTATATCCCCTTTATTGATTCCTTTCACCCACTTAAATACTTCTATCATATCTCCCCGCACTCTTCGTCTTTCTAGGGAATGCAAGTTAAGTTTCTTTAACTTATCCTGATATGGAAGGTTTCTAAGTCCCTGAATCATTTTTGTCATTCTTCGCTGCACCGACTCTAGTGAATTTATATCCATTCTATAATAGGGGCACCAGAACTGAACCGCATAATCGAGGTGCGGCCTAACTAGCGCAAGATACAGTTGCAATAAGACCTCTGCACTCTTGTTACTTACACTTCTAGATATAAAACCCAATACTCTGTTTGCCTTATTTCGAACATTAACGCACTGTTTTCTAGGCCGTAGTTCCGGGCTTACAAGTACCCCTAGGTCTCTTTCACAAGTCGACTTCTCTCGGTTGATGTTGTTCAGGCTGTATACATTATAAGTATTTGTTCTTCCAATATTAAGTACGCTGTACTTGCTGGTGTTGAATTTCATTTGCCATTTTTCAGACCACCCCTGCAGTTTATTTAGATCCTCCTATAATGCATTTGAATCCTGCCCTGAATTAATTTGCCGCCCTGTTTTGGTGTTATCCGCAAACTTGCTTATGTCACTGCTGATCCCAGTATCTAAATCGTTTATGTAGATTATGAACAAGAGTGGGCCTAGTACTGACCCCTGGGGAACCCCACTGGTTACACGGCCCCACTCAGATTCAACACCATCTACGCTGACCCTCTGCGTTCTATCGGTAAGCCATGATTTTATCCAATTTAAAACTTTCCCCTCGATACCATGAGCCTTAATTTTTCTCAGAAGCCTCTGATGCGGTACTCTGTCAAATGCTTTGCTAAAGTCTAAGTAAATAACATCGTAATTTTCGTCATTATCTACTACCTCGAAGACTTTCCTAAAAAACGTTAGCAGATTTGTTAGACAAGATTTTCCCTTTGTTAACCCATGTTGAGAGTCGTAGATTAATTTGCTTTTCTCTAGATGCAATCGGATGCTATCTGCTATAATTGATTCAAGAAATTTCCCCACTACTGACGTCAAACTGATCGGCCGGTAATTTGACGCTGATGCTCTGTCTCCCTTTTTAAATATGGGTACTACATTCGCCTGTTTCCACAACTCTGGCACAACTCCAGTGTCTAATGATTTTGTAAATAAGTTTACGAGGGGTCCGCTAATCTGTTCCCTACACACTTTTAAGACTCGAGGAAAAATTTCATCCGGCCCTGGGGATTTTGTGTTCTTTAGTTTATTTATCTTCTTAAGAACATCCTCTTTTCTGATAGTGATATTCTTTAATTTCTCTTCTTCCTTTCCCTTAAATATCAGTTCCACCTCCGGAATTTCATCCCAAATTTCTTCTGTGAAAACTGATAAGAAGTAGCTGTTCAATGCTTTGCTCATGTCTTCACTGCCAATTTTCAATTCTCCCCTCCCTGACTTTAAAGGCCCAACTTTGTCCTTGACTTTTGTCCTATATACCTGGAAAAATCCCTTGGGATTCTCCTTGGATTCTCTTGCTATTTTGATTTCATAGTCTCTCTTTGCTTTCCTTACATTTTTCTTAACATTCCTAGATAGTTCATTATACCTGTTTCTGAGCTGCTCCTCCCCTACCTTTAATTTCTTATATATTCCTTTCTTTATTCCTATGTCATGTTTAAGTTTTCTGGTCATCCACCTTGGCTCATTCTTATTTGACCTAATTTTTCTGTGTGGTATATTTTGGTCTTGTGCTTTATGTAGTATACTGGTGAATATATTATAGTCATGATCAATTGTTGTGTCATCTATGACCTCACCACTTCCTACTGGGAACTGACGTGACTGTTCCCAGGTGACCTCACCTAGGTACCTTCTTAACCCCTGATAATCCGCCAACCGAAAGTTTGGGACTCTGACCATATTGCCATTGTTTTTCGTTTCCCAATTTAGGGTGAACCTGATTTCTCTGTGATCACTGTTACCTAGTTCTTCCCCTACTGTGATATCTCTGATAATGTTTTCTTTATTTGTTAATACTAGGTCAAATATATTGTCACCTCTAGTAGGTTCTGTAATTAGTTGTTTCAAAAAATTGTCCTGTACTGCGTCTAGGAAGTCTTCAGATTCATAGTCGCCTACAATGTTGTCCCAGTCAATATTTCTGAAGTTGAAATCCCCCATAATGCATAGGTTGTTATATTTTGCTGCCCTACTCATTTCCTGCCATATGGGCTGAGCTGCTTCTTTGCTAAGACTTGGGGGCCTGTAAATCACTCCCATAATTAGTTTTTCTCTTCCTTCCGTGATTTCTACCCACACAGAATCGGTTCCTATTTCACCCTTTATTGAATTATTAGTACAACATTTTAATGTATGCTTGACGAAGAGTGCGACCCCTCCCCCTTCCTACCTTCCCTGTCCTTGTGAAAAAGATTGTACCCTTCTATGTGGTACTCTGATAAAAAATTTTTGCTCGCCAGATTCATCCAAGTTTCGGTGATTGCTATGACGTCTACATTCTCGGTACATACAACCACTCTCAGCAAGTCTATTTTATTTCTAACTCTCCTACTGTTTGTATAGTATACATTTAAACCTACTCTTCCCTTGTCCTGCTTTACCCCTTGTCCTGAGCAACTAATTTTACTTCCCAGGACCTGCTTGTTTTTTGACTCCCACTTTCCCCGACCCCTCTCTACTGGCGAAACCCCCCCTTCGGAGTGACAATTTCACGCTCCAGGGATGCAGACAACGTCTTTACCCCCTCACGAGACAAGTGTACTCCGTCGCGACAGTACAGGTAGTCGTTGCCATAGAATCGTTGCCAGTTATCAATGAATGCCCAACCATTGTTTGCACAATGTTTTTCCAGTCGGCAATTAATAGCAATTGCCCTGGACAGCCATTCACGACCAACCCCTCCTCTAGGCAAGACACCACATACTATCGGGATCCCTCCCCTATCTCTAATCTTCCCCAGCGCCTCCCTATACGTCTTGAAAAGTTCCTCACTCCTAACCTTACCTATGTCGTTTCCTCCCACACTAAGACACACTACTGGATTGGTACCTTCCCCTGACAAAACTCTGTCTAACCTCTCGGCTACATGCCCTATCCCAGCCCCAGGAAAACACACCCTAGTCCTACGTTTCCTATCTCTCGCACAAAAAGCCCTATCCATAAACCTCACCTGGCTGTCACCAACTACCACGACCTTACCTGTGGGCAGGGTTTGTACAACTGCCCTTTCCTCTCCTTGATCCATACCGTCCTGCCTCATCTCTTCCTCTCCAGCTTCCTGCAGCACCTGGTAAGGGTTACTGCACTCCACACCATGGTCAGCTTTCCTAAGCCTGACCCTAGTCCCCTTGGAGACAACCACTCTCCACGCCTGCTCCTCCTTCGCAGGTGTCCTGCTAGGCAGGACACCTACCTGAAGGAGTTCCGTCCTGAGGGCTTCATTTTCCCCCTTTAGAGTGTCAACCTCACTCCTCAACTGCCCCAGCTGCCTTAACAGCGTGGCAAGGAGGTCGTCTTTCCCCACACTCCCGTCCTCTTCCCCCACGACACAACGATCCAAAGCGGCCATTTTCCTTGGTCTCTAACGGGAGCGCGATCGGGCACGACCTTCTCCAAGCTGGGTCAAAGGTTTTCAAAGCATTTTTAACCTTGGGCCACTGACAAATAAATTTATGTAACATATTATCAGTTTTGAACTGACCATCACTAAGGTTTATTGATTTTAATTCCTTAATCAAACTAGCTTCAACCAGAAGTCTTTCTGTGACACAAGATGATTTAAATACTTCTAAGCTTTTTTCCCAAGCAATGGGGTGATTATTATTCCTAACATGAACGAACAAGGCACTGCTTTCAGATGCTGTTCTGATATTATACTTATGTTGTTTGATTTTGAGCTGCAGTGTTTTTCCTGTCTGTCCTACATAATTACAATTACATTTGCTACATGGAATACAATAAACACTTCCATTTACATTCAAACTTGAGCTATTCCTTATTAACATATTGGTAATGGTTGAGCCATACTTGAAAACAACATTAATATTTAGAAGCTTGAGGGACCGAACTAACGGGACAAATTCATTACGAGAGGGCAGAGTCAAAATATTCTTAAGTGTAGGAACTTGTCTGGTTTGAGAGGAATGAAAGGATATTTTAGCCCTTTTAAAACAACTATCAACAAACACAGAAGGGTACCCGAGTTTATCAAGGCTGTTTCAAATCTTTTTGGAATGTTTGAAACAAATTTTTTTTGTAAAACACTATGTAAACAGCCTTGATAAACTTGAAAAGAAATAAGAATATCATATTACCAAGGCTGATAAGTCTAATGCTATTGTTATTTTGGATAAAAGTGACTACAATGATAAGATGAATTCATTACTTAGTGATGAAAGCACGTATTGTGAGCTTACGAAAGATCCCCTGGAAAATATTAATAAGTTATCTAATTTCAAAATGAAGATGTTATTGAAAAAGAACCCCGATCTCATCAAACAGCTCTCTCAAATCAATCCCACTTTACCTTATATGTATGGATTAATCAAAGCACACAAGCTTAACAATCCATTACGTCCTATCGTGAGTTCTGTGGGTTCTGTTACTTACAAATTATCCAAGTGGCTGGTAAAGATGCTATCCCTTCTTACAGGCCACATATCTAATTCACATATACACAATAGCAGTGATTTAATTGATAAACTCAAGAAACACAATGAACCTTGCGAATTAATAAGTTTTGATGGAAATTCACTGTTCACTAGAGTACCTGTGAAAGACTTACTTTCATTTCTTAAAGATAAATTACAACTGTTAGATGTAACTATTGGACATGATACTTTCCTGAAATTGATAGAGTTATGCGTAACTGACAATGTGTTTAGAGCAAATGGGAAGTTCTACAAGCAAATATTTGGCATGAGCATGGGTAATTGTCTTTCTGCTCCTCTAGCCTGTATTTATATGGAGTTTTTTGAGTCTAGATTACTACCCAATATAGTGGACTTTATTCCTCCATGGTATAAATATGTAGATGATGTTCTTTGTCTTTGGCCTAGAAACAGTGACCCATTGGAATTTTTAGACAAGCTTAATGATATTGTCCCAAGTATCACATTCAAAATTGAAAGATAAATAAATGGATCCCGTCTATTCCTTGATATGCTTATCATGAGAAATGGCCCAAACTATAAATTTAAGGTATATAGAAAGCCCACACAGGTAGACAGTTTCATTCACTTTTTATCGAATCACCTTGAGTCTACCAAAATGTCAGTTTTTTCTGCTATGTTCTTAAGATGTCTGCGTATTTGTGACTCTGAACTTATTGACGATGAATTGAAACACATTCGTTCCATTGCACAGAAACTCGGGTACCCTTCTGTGTTTGTTGAGCGTTGTTTTAAAAGGGCTAAAAAATCCTTTCATTCCTCTCAAACCAGACAAGTTCCTACACTTAAGAATATTTTGACTCTGCCCTCTCGTAATGAATTTGTCCCGTTAGTTCGGTCCCTCAAGTTTCTAAATATTAATGTTGTTTTCAAGTATGACTCAACCATTACCAATATGTTAATAAGGAATAGCTCAAGTTTGAATGTAACTGGAAGTGTTTATTGTATTCCATGTAGCAAATGTAATTGTAATTATGTAGGACAGACAGGAAAAACACTGCAGCTCAAAATCAAACAACATAAGTATAATATCAGAACAGCATCTGAAAGCTGTGCCTTGTTCGTTCATGTTAGGAATAATAATCACCCCATTGCTTGGGAAAAAAGCTTAGAAGTATTTAAATCATCTTGTGTCACAGAAAGACTTCTGGTTGAAGCTAGTTTGAATAAGGAATTAAAATCAATAAACCTTTGTGATGGTCAGTTCAAAACTGATAATATGTTACATAAATTTATTTGTCAGTGGCCCAAGGTTAAAAATGCTTTGAAAACCTTTGATCTAGATGTATGATAGTTATTTTGTGGATCCTTATTTTTGACTTGACCTGACTAGTCACGTCACCCCCCTTGTCTTAAGCTCCTCTACGTGTGTGTTGGTGTGGGGACTAGTGGATGACATCATTATGACCTGACCTCATGTTTTTAAGGTCACCCTGTATATTTAAGCCTCTCTCTGTCCATGTAATCCAGTTGCCTCTGAAGATGTCTTGAATAAAGACGAAAGGTAAGGTGCTCCGTTGTTTCCATTTTCCCGTGTGATTTTATCAAGATTTATCTTATCCACGTTTTCATTGTGGATTTACATGAACTATATATATATATATATATATATATATATATATATATATATATATTATATATATATATATATATATATATATATATTATATATATATATATATATATATATATATATATATAGTATATATATATATGTGTGTGTGTGTGTGTGTGTATACGATAAAAAACGCACGAGTTAGTATATTCATATAGTTTTTAGAAGTCGGAACTTAAATTCCACAAAAAGTTTTTTATTACAATATTTAAACCAGAACGCCGCCCCCAGCCTTCACTCCGAATATTACCCCACACAAAAGGGTAGGGGTGGAAAGGGATAATGGTAGCAGTTAGGGGTTCTGGTAGTAGGGGGGGCATTGATAGCAGTTAATAATACTAGTAGTGTTAAAGGGTAATATTACTGGTAGCAGGAGCGGTAGTGGTAGCAGCTAGAAGTAGTGGTAGTGTTAAGAAAAAGTTGTAGCGGTGAGGGGTAGTGATAGCAATTAAGGGTAGAGATGGTAGCAAGGGGCTGTGGTGATGGCATAAGGCAGAGGTGGCATCAATGGTAGTGTTGAGAGGTAGTGGCATTGGGTAGTGTTTATGGTAAGGGGCACTGGTAGTTGCAATGGACAGTTGTAGCAGTTAGTAGTAGTGGTATTGAAGAGAGGCAGTGGTAGTGGTAAGGGATAGTGGTATTTGTAAAGGGCAGTGGTAAAGATGAGATATTACTAAAAATAAGGGGTAAGGGATTTTGTATTTTAGGAGTAGTACTGTACTAGCAACGGTGAGGAGAATTGGTTTTAAGTTGTAATGATTGTAGCGAGTCATAATGGCAAGGGTAGGGTTTTTTGTTCGGGACAATGGTAGTGATGCCGGGTAGTGGTAGTAGTGATGGGAAATGACATTTGTAAGAGGGAGTATTGGTTGTTCGTCGGGGGTAATGGCAGTGGTGAAGAGTGGTGATATTGGTAAGAGATAGTAATAGCGAAGTGTAGTGGTAGTAGTCAGAAGCAGTGGAATAGTGACTAGTAGTGGTGACCCTGGTTAGGGGTAATGCTACATTAATGGCGAGGATAAATGATAGTGATAAAATAGAATAACAGTGGTAGTGATAAGTGTTAGTGGGTGTGAGGAAGGATAAAAGTTGTGTGACTCGCTGATACTTAACCCGCTGGAGATATAGTGGTGTCGGTCTCCCATGATTGTAGTTTGGTGGAATGACCGAACGGTTGCTGTATGAGCACGTCATAATCTCGGATAAGTTAAAGGTTGTGGTCAATGGCATGAACTGTCGCTAGAATCGTCATTTCCATATTACAATATGCTATTATGTGCAATATTTTGAGACGGGCGCCATTAAAACGTTCAATAAAAGCAATAGGAGAGGGATAATATACCCACCACTACTTCCCTTCGGCGACCAGTCTTCATTATGAATCTCTTTACTACAAATATAGTGATTTCACCCAATTTCACAATGTTACCAAGAGAGAGAGAGAGAGAGAGAGTGTGTAAGACAGATGAGAGTAATAGGTCGTGGAAAGAAACCTTGGAGACAGCAAGAACTGTTCATTGTTATTGAAGACACTGTTCAGTCGAAACATGAGAGCATTAAACAGCTCCTGCTGCTGTCTCCTTGAATTATTTCCACCACCTATATTGGCATCTCTCTCTCTCTCTCTCTCTCTCTCTCTCTCTCTCTCTCTCCTATTCTCTCTTGTTAACATTGTAAAATTTTTGAAATAAAAGGAAAACTTGAAATACTGTGATATACTCTTATTTACTGTCTTTAAACTTTTTGGAACGTCACAGACATTTATCCATTTACTCCCACTAACACCTAAGATCACTTCCTGTTCTGTTTACTTCTCTCAATAAAGTTATCTTCCGTACGGCAATATGTATTTGTTGCACGGTGAAGGTAACAAAAGGAGCGATAACATGAAACGTAACTGTAAGGATCAGGTCCATCAGTGACGGTACCGCAGGCGAGGAGACACCCGCTGACACTAACGGAGGACCTCTGTATAAAGGCCAATATCTGTTCTGTATAAACTTGTGAGCGTCCCCCGGCAAATGGTCTCACTTTGTACATTGGGACGAGGGCTCTCGGCCACATCTCATGTTATTTCCGTCCACGAACTATATTATCTGGTTCTTTTGAACTCGGATCCTCATCGTGTCCCGTTTTGATGTTGAAGTTGCAAGTTGTATCTCACATTTTGTAAGTAAGGAGACTAAAATTCACAGGAGACGGGAAACAAAACACCGAGGATGTTGCCAGAAAGTTTGGTAACAAGATGCAGGTGGAAAATGTTTTCTAGGCGGTAAGTTCTTTCACAGAGGAAGCTTCCGGTGGTGTTCTGCCAATAAACAGAGAGACATTACAAAAACTGAAGGAAAAACATTCCCCTTCAAGTGCAGAGGACAGCAATAGGGTCCTTGGTGCTTATATCCCTCCAAATGCTGTCATGTTCGAGAAAATAACGGGAGAGATGATGTGGAAAAATACTGATGACACAGGGAGGAGCAGGCCCTTTAGGTCTGGATGCTGACGGTTGGAGGGTCTTTCTCAGCACTAACAAATGTGGCCCCACAGCAGGTGATCTCTGCAATGCCTCCGCCGCCCTTGAAAGAAATCTAGCAACCTCGTGCTGCTCTGATGGCCTGCCACCTCATTCCCTTGGATAAAAATCTAGGATGTAGGCCTATTGGGGTGAGGGAAGTGCTGAGACGGATCACTGGAAAATGCAAAGTGGAGGTGGTAAATGATGATGTTGGGGCAACTGCAGGGAACCTGCAAGTATGTGCTGGCCACCAGGGTGGGTGGGTAGGGGGGTCACCTGCCATTCACGCCACGAGAAAGATTTTTGAGCAGCGTGATTGTGAGGCAGTACTCCTGGTTGACGCTTCCAACTCATTAAACACAATTAACCGCAAAGTTACACTATGCAGCATCAATATCGAGTGACCAATCTTCAAAATGTATGTTGAAAACACCCATAGGAATCCATCAGACCTCTATATAATACGCTTCAAGGCCCTAAGAAGAGATACCACCATACAGTCAACTTAGGGAACAACGCAGGGGGACCCTGTCGACATGGCAATGTACGCACTAGGCTTGTCTGTGCTCCAACATACAATAAAATATGAAACAACCGAGGTCAAGCAAGTGGCATATGCTGTTGGCCCAACAGGATCAGGAAAGGTGGAGGACATCAAAAAGTGGTGGGACCTAGTAACATCACGAGGTCCACAAATAGGGTACCATCCAAACGCCAACAAGTCCTTCCTCATTGTGAAGCGAGAACACTATGAACGGGCAATGGAGGTGTTTGTTGGAAGTGAGCTCAAAATAACAAAGGGTGGCCAAAGGCATCTAGGTGCGGTAATTGGCACGAAGGACTTCAAGACCGAGTACGTAGCGGAAAAGGTGAATGAGTGGTGTTAAGGAAATTCAAGTTCTGTCTGATATTGCTAAAACAGAACCACATGCGGCTTTCACTGCATTCACCCATGGAGTCAAGTATCGTTGGAACTACCTGATGCGTACTATCCCTAATATCGGACCCCTCCTCCACCCTCTGGAAGAAGCTATCAGTGTCAAGTTCATCCCCAAATTAGTGAAACACACTCACTTAACCCCAGCAGAAAGAGAACTTCTTGCACTTCCATCAAGACTGGGAGGAATGGGACTAACGAATCCAGAGGAGATTGCAGGCACCGAACATCAAAATTCGCTTAAGCTCACGGCTGCCCTCACGGACAACATAATAGCCCAGAACGCAACAGGGGAGGTCGAGACCAGTGAAGTAAATGAGATTCGTAGGTTCATTACGACAGATCGACAGCACCTCCAAAATGATAAGTTGCAGCAACTGTTGCTGCAGGTTCCAGAAAATTTGAAAAAAAAAGTAGCTATAGCACAGGAGGTGGGCGCCTCGAACTGGTTAACTACGTTACCGATAAGGGCAAATGGTTTCAGTCTTAACAAACAAGAATTTACAGATGCCATTGCTCTAAGGTACGGTCGGCCAGTAGAAGGTTTGCCCTCCCAATGCGTGTGTGGCTTTTCCTATGACGGCGATCACGCCATGGTGTGCAAGAAAGGGGGCTTCATATGCATGAGGCATGACGAAGTTAGGGACCTTACAGCAAATATGTTGAAGGAAATCTACCGGGATGTCATGGTAGAACCGACCCTCCTTCCATTGGATGGTGAGATCTTCCAACATAGGACTTCAAACACATCTAACGAAGCCCGTGTTGACGTCAGTGCTCGAGGATTCTGGATTTGAGGACAGCGAGCTTTCTTCGACATCAGGATTTTTGATCCCATGGCCGCATGTCACCATAACCTAGCTCTCGATGCTGCACATAGGAGGAACGAGAACGACAAGATAAGGGCATATGGGGAGAGAATCCAAAACGTTGATCAAGGCAGCTTCACTCCTCTAGTGTTCACAACCTCTGGTGGGATGGGACCAAGTGGAAGATGTTTCTACGCCAGACTAGAGGAGGTGATCTCCAAACAGAAGCAGCAGCCCAGAACTGTCATTACAGCCTGGATGAGATGTCAACTGTCTTTCTCTCTCCTTCGGTCGGCTTTGCTCTGCCTCAGGGGAACGAGAGCTTCTGCCCCAATGCCGACAACTGCTGCAGATATCGACTATGAGGCAACAGTCACTGAATGCCGCATAGATCTGCGGCTCAACTAATTTAACACAGATAGAATAACTACATATGTATTAGGATATTTAATATTAAGGTAATTAAATGGTGGCGAAGGTGTGGCTATTGGGGGAGGCTGGAGGCCACGTTTATTAAAAAAAAAAAAAAAAGTAGTAGTAGTAGTAGTAGCCCCATCAGCCAGTAGACCAAAACTTACCCTCCCTCCTTCCCTTCTGAAACCACAACCATCTACCTCTCCCAGGTCGACATCATGGCTGGGAAATGTGTTTGCCAGTGTTCAGGCCGGAATAGGAAATGCACAGCATGGATTTGTGTGAGAAGTAACACACGATGTGTTGGTTGTAGGAAAAGGACCAGCTGTCATAATCCCATCACCTGATGACGACATGTCAGACGAAAGTAGTGAACCCACTCAATCAGAAAATACTGTTCATGAGATGCATTACATAGAGTCAACAAATTGGAAAAGCTTGTCGGGGGACAATGCGGAGAAGTGAGTCAAAGAAGCCTACTCAGAAGTGGGCAGGTGGTCGCTAACTAAACTCTTTCAACCACCCAAGTGGCGGGCACCAAAGAAATGATACAGATGACTCACCTCATAATCAATTACACTCACGACACCTCCCTGGCCACATTAGCTCTTCAAATACTGGCAATAATACCCCATCTATTCTGTCAGAGGACAAGCACAAGGACAAAATGCAAAGACAATGTAGCAGAAAGGAGCTCTTGATCTGCTACTCGAGGCAAGAAGAAATTCACAGGAGACGGGATGCAAAACACCGAGGATATTGCCAGAAAGTTTGGTAACAAGATGCATGTGGGAAAGTGTTCACAGCGGTAAGATCTCTCACTGAGGAAGCTTCCGGTGGTGTTTTGCCAATAAACAGAGAGACATTACAACAACTGAAGGAAAAACATTCCCCTGCAAGTGCAGAGGACAGCAATAGGGTCCAGGGTACTTATGTCCCTTCAAATGCTGTCATGTTCGAGTAAATAACAGGAGGGATGATGTGGAAAAAAAAACACGGAAGAAACAGAAAGGGGCAGACCCTTCAGGCCTGGATGCGGACAGCTGGAGTGTCATTCTCAGCACTAACAAGTTTGGTGCCGCAGGAAGTGATCTCTGCAATGCCACCGCTGCCCTTGCAAGAAAGCTAGGAACCTCGTGTTGCCACCACCATGCTCTGACGGCCTGCTGCATCATTCCCCTGAATAAAAATCCAAGATGTAGGCTTATTATTGGAGTGGGGGAAGCTCTGAGACGGATCATTGGAAAATGCACAATGGAGTTAGTAAATGATGATGTCAGGGCAGATGCAGGGAACCTGCAAGTATATGCTGGCCACCAGGCTGGGGGTGAAGCTGCCATTCACGCCTTGAGAAAGATATTTGAGTAGCGAGGCAGTACTACTGGTTGACGCTTTCACTGCATTCAACAAATCAACCACAAGGCTACGCTCCACAACATCAAGATCAAGTGTCCAAACTTTGCAGTATATGTTTAAAACACCTATAGGAATCCATCAGACCTCTATATAACAAGCTTTAAGGCCCTAAGAGGAGATACCATCATACAGTCAACCGAGGGAACAACGTAGGGCTATCCCTGCTCCAACATACAATAAGATTTGAAACAACCGAGGTTAAAAAAAATGGCGTTTGCTGATGATCTTACAGGAGCAAGAAAGGTGGAGGACATCAAAACGTAATGGGACCTGGTACATCAACCGGCCCTTAAATAGGGCACCACCCAAATAGCATCAAATCCTTCCTCATTGTGAAGCCGGAACATTAGGAACGGGCACTGGAGGTGTTCGACGAAAGTGAAATCAAAGTAACAAAGGGTGGCCAAATACATCTAGGCGCGGTTATCGGCACAGAGGATTTAAAGACTGAGTAAGTAACGGGAAAAGTAAATGAGTGGGTGGAGGAAATCCAAGCTCTGTCTGATATTACTATAACAGGGCAACATGCAGCTTTTGCGGCACTCAACAATGCAGTCAAGCATTGCTGGAATTACCTGATGCGAACTATCCCTGATATCTGACCCCCCCCCCCCCTCCACCCTCTGGAAGAAGCATTTAAGATCGCCTTTATCCCAACACTAGTGAAAAACCCTTATTTAACTCCAGCAGAAACCGGGAGGAATAGCATTCACTAGTCCAGAGGAACTTGCTGCCACCGAACATCAGAACTCTGCCAAGCTCATGGCAGCCCACCACTGAGCATATAATAGCTCATAATGCAGCAAGTCAATTGAATAACAACTAATTAAACAAGATTCGACTGTTCACTACGACAGAACGGTAGCACACCCAAAGTGATACACTGCAAGAACTGATGCTGCATTTGGCAGAGAAGTTGAAAAAAAAGTAGCTATAGCGCGGGAGGTGGACGCCTTGAATTGACTAATAACGTTACTGATAAGGGCAACAAGTTTCACCCTTAATAAACAAGAATTCACAGATGCCATTGCTCTTAGGTACAGTTGACTAGTAGAAGGCTTGCCCCCCCACCTCCCCAGTGCATGCAACCTATGACATTGACCATTAGGGTGTGTCATAGGAGGGAAGATCAGCTAAAACTAATGGCCCATCACTTATTTGGTAGATTTTAGTGTATATAAACAGAAAATAATTTCAGTTTCAATATTTTGTAACCTTTTGCTAGGTAAATTTTAGCGTGAAATTTATCGAAAATCTAACGTACAGCTGCATTAGTGCATTACAATTAAATAGTGAACATTGCTTTCTGACTTCATTCTTTAACAACCCAACTAACAATATTTTTTTCTGTTTCAGATTCTGATGCATTTATAAGTTGATAATATTTGCGATGGCTGCTTGTGTCAGGACGAGGAACCAAAAATCCAGCCATCTCAGTCACTATCTTGGGCCTGGGAGAGAGCTCCTGAAGTCGGAGTTGCCTACATTGAGAGATGCTTTGAGATACGGTGTTTTAATCAGGCAAATCAGTGAAAAGAACCAAAGAACTTACACAAACAAAGACATTGCCAGTGATATGACCAAAGCTGTCTTGGCACAGTACACTCTGGCTAACGCTCAGTTCAAGTCTCCAGTCATAACAAGTCAGAAGAAGATTAGTGAGAGACTGCTAGCCAGTTGGGAAAAGGCAAGAGATATCTCTCTTGGGAGAGGAAAACTTGCAGTTAAGGACAGCTTTGCCAAGCAACTGACTCTGTCCTGAGTTTGGATGCGATCGTGACTGTAAATCCGAGGCCCACATCTCCTGTATTTGCAAGCGTGAACTGAAGATTCCTGTGATCGAACTGGCATTTGCCAAAGCACAGAGAGAGAAGACTGGCAGTATAGGGGCTCTCATGATTTCTAGCCAAGATATTACGGAGTCCAAGAGACAGGAGGCTGCCACAGAGAGACAGAAGAGGAAAAGAGTTGCCGAGGAAAAGAGACTTGAGAAGGCCCAGGGTGAGGTAAAAAAGGCCGATGATTGGAGTCAAGCTGATTCAGAGTTTAATGACTTCCCCATGGCTGATCCGAGTGCTGACCAGGAGAATGGTGACTTTGTCCCTAACCCAGAAAATAATGATCCCAAACCTTCCAAGCATAAGATTCGAAATAGGAAAGATATCCCGAGCATAGCTCTGGCCAGCATGCGACACCACACTGGTCTCAGAGAAACTGCAGAGATAGCAACAGCTGCCTGGATTGACGGTGGTTTGATAACACCTGATGATGTTCACCTGGTGATAGATCATAACAAAGTAAGGAGAGCTCAGGAGAAACTTGTCAGTAACCTAGAAGAGGAGTTTGATAAGGGGATAAGAGAAAATGGAATCAATTGTTTGTTCTTTGATGGGAGAAGGGATGACACTAAAGTGTTCATGAAAGTTGGAGATTCTGACAAGTTGTTCCCTGCCATGGTGAAGGAGGAACACTACTCCTGCTGCAGTGAACCAGGAGGGAAGTATTTGTGGCATTTCACTCCAGAGAAAGATGACATCAGGAAACCAGCTGAGATAGTGGCAGATAACATTGTGAACTGGCTCAGAGAGAGGAAGGTAGACCAGACCCTGCAGGCCATTGGAGGGGACAGCACCAACACGAACACAGGGTGGCAGGGGGGGGTCATACACTGGATAGAGCGGAAGATTGGGAGGAAGCTGGTCTGGATTGTTTGTGACCTCCACACCAACGAGTTGCCACTCAGACATCTGATCCAGGAGCTGGATGGCAAGACTCTTTCAAACAACAGATGGTCTGGTCCTCTTGGCAAGATGCTGGACTCTGCCACTGAGTTAGAAATAAATCCGATCTTTGAAAAAATCACAGTTGGCCCTCCACTCGTTGAGCTTGCACATACTGTCATTGACGACCTGAGTACTGACCAGTACTATGGTTACATGATTTGCAGTGCCATCAAAACTGGGGTCATGCCTGATAGACTTGCTTACCTGCAGATAGGTCCAGTCTCACATTCTAGGTGGCTCACAATGGCTCTCAGGTTCTGCAGAATTTGGGTCGCTCATCATAAACTGAAAGGGAACCAGCTTCACAACCTGAGACTTATTGTCCAATTCATCGTGAGTGTCTACTTGCCAAATTGGTTCAACACCAAGGTCAAGTCATCGTTCTCCGAAGGTCCGAGGCATGTTCTCTTCCAGCTTGAGCTCCTGAGGAGTCAGCCAAGGAAGGTTGTTCAGATTGTGGAGCAGACTGTGAGGAGATCTTCCTGGTATGCTCATCCCGAGGCAGTTCTGCAGACAATGCTCTGCAGTAAGGATGAGGAGGAGAGAAGATTGGCAGTCAAAAAGATCTTGGATATGAGACTTATGAGAGGATCTGGGCATGACGAATCAGTTGGTGACGATTCCTTCAGGGTCAGGAAGACTCCTGAAGTCAATCTAGGTGCCAAGACCCTCACTGATCTCATAGATCTGGATAACATCCAGGCTGGCAGTGAGCCCCCTCTTACCTGCAGCCTCACCAATGTTCAAGTCAGAGCTTTCCTGGACAACCCCATGCATGTCCCTGCCTGGCCCTCGCACACCCAGAGTATAGAGCGTTGTGTACAGCAAGTGAGCGAGGCCAGCAGTCACGTGTACAGCCAGGAGAGGAGGGAAGGCTACATCCGAGCTCAGGTGGTCAGCAGGGAGGTGATGAGTAGAAATAGAAACAAGAAAGACATATTCTCTATGGTGTGCAGCAACACCGGGTCGTAGTAGTAAAACCGGTTTTTGTATTTGATGATTTTGTTTTCTAAAGGAATATTAAATTTAATAAATGTGTCAAGATCATTCGTTTCACTATTCTGGATCATTTTCATCCTAATAAATTAACCTGATACATTTACTTTACTTTAAATAAGCTATTTAGTGGTGTTGGTAAAAGGGTGGAAATACTGAATTTTCATAAGATTTCAAGTTAAAATTTACCTCGCAAAAAATGAAAACTTTTCAAATCTGAAGATATCACATGATTCTGCACATAGAACTACATCATTAATACCATAGGCCGATTTTTCAAACTCAAAAAAAAAAAATTCGTCTCCGTATGACACACCCTATGACCATGCCATGGTGTGCAAGAAAAGGGCCTCGTATGGATGAGGCATGACGAAGTAAGGGATGTCACAGCAAAAATACTGAAGGAAATCTACTACGACGTCACTGTGGAACCGACCCTCCTTCCCTTGGGTGGTGAACAGCTTCATTGCAGGACTTTCAACACATCTAACGAAGCCTGTGTGGACGTCAGCACTCAAGCAATCTGGTTGCTGGTCAGTGAGCCTTTTTTAATGTTAGGATATTCGACCCTATGGCCGCATGTCACTGTAACTTGTGTCATTAGGCTGCATACAAGAGGAACGAGAACGACAAGATAATTTGGAATGTAGATCAAGGCAGCTTCACACCTCTGGTGTTCACAAGCTCTGGCGGGATGGGACCAAGTGCAAGACGCTTTTATACAAGACTGAAGGACGTGTCGTCTGAGCAGAAACAGCAGCCCAGAACCCACATTGCAGCCTGATGAAGATGTCGAATGTTCTTATCTCTGATTAGGTGTGCATTGCTTTGTCTTAAGGGAACGAGATCGTCGGCCCCCAAACCGACAATGGTGTCAGATTTTGACTGAATACCGCATAGATCTGCTCCTTAACTAGCTTAACAGAGCTAGGGTAGCTACTTTTGTATTAGGATATTACATTTTAAGGCAATAAAATGGTGGCGAAGGTATGGCAGCAAACCACATTTTATAAAAAAAGAGAATAAGAAAAGGTAGTAGTAGTAGTTAAGCTCACAGCATCCCTCACTGAGCACATAATAGCTCAGAATGCAACAAGTGAAGGTGATACCAACGATTTATAGCAGATTCGATGGTCCATTACAACAGATCGACAGCACACCCAAAGTGATAAACTGCAACACCTGATGCTGTAATTGCCAGAGAACTTGAAAAAACCAGGTATAGCGCAGGAGGAGGGGCGCCTCGAACTGGCTAACAACGATACTGACAAGGGCAAATGTTTCAGCCTTAATAAACAAGAATTCACAGATGGAATTGCTCTAAGGTACGGTTAACCAGTAGAAGGTCCCCCCCCCCCCCCCAGTGCGTGTGTGGCTCATCCTAAGACACTTACCACTCCATAGTGTTTAAGGAAGAGGGATTCGTATGCATGAGGCATGACAAAGAAAGGGATTTCATACCTTATTTACTAACGGAATTCTGCCATGACGTCACGGTGGAACCGACCATCCTTCCATTGGACGGTGAGAATCTCCATTAGAGGACTTCCAACACATCTAACAAAGCCTGTATGGACGTCAGCACTCGAGAATTTTGGACTTGGGGACAGCGAACCTTCTTTGACGTCAGGATACTAGACCACTGGTTGCATGTCACCGTAACTTGTCTCTTGAGGTTGCACACAAGAGGAACGAGAATGACTTAGATTCGGGCATAGGCGAGAAAATTGGAATGTGGATCAGGGCAGCTTCACTCCTCTGGTGTTCACAACCTCTACCAGGATGGGAGCAAGTGCAAAACGCATCTACGCAAGACTGGCGGAGGTGTTGTTTGAACGGAAGCAGCAGCCCCGAAGGCATGTTGCAGCCTGGTTGAGACGTTGAGTGTCCTTCTCTCTGCTTAGGTCTGCATTACTTTGTTTTAAGGGAACGAGATCGTCAGCCCCAAACTGACAATGGTCTCGGATATTGACTATGAGAGAACAGTTAATGAATGCCTCAAAGGTTTACCGCTTAACTACCTCAACACAGCTAGGGTAGCTACTTTTGTATTAGGTTTGTGAATGAATTTACCTCTCGTATTTCACATCTTACTTGAGTTGGAAACTCGCATGCTTCAAAACTAAAGAAAACTTGTACGCTAGTTGTTGTTCGCATGTTTCCAAACTAAAGATTAATTTTACAAGAGCTGTTGTGAGAGGCCGGCAAGGCAGGCCATGTCACTTAGCCAGGACCTGCCTCACCGCTGACACTCATCTACGCTGTGAGTACGATTAATAATTAATATATCTGTATATAGTGTGTTTAGCAACGAATTGCCATACTTAACTGGTGTTACAAGTAAATAGTTTAGTGAGTACGATACTGACAACGTGTTCAATCCTCCAGATTTTTATGTATGGAGTGGAGGAGCTGCTGCAGTGTGGTGGTGTGGTGACCTGTGTGACCTGCCGCTAGCGACCTACCTAGCTGGTATAGCGTGGTGCCTCTCCAGGATTTGTGTGCCACAAGCCCACTACAGCAACTTTTCAACATAGTGTTCACACCCTCGATTATGGATGCGGCCTCCAGTGTAACCCTGTGTAAATGAAGTCCAGTTGGCCCGAGTCGCCAAGTGACACCAGGCCCCACCTGTACCAGCCATGATTCATATTTTGTATGGCCTCCTTAATATGCTGCCAATATCCTTAATTTATTATTGTTAATACATTTTTGTTTTTATACATATTTTTATTTTTCCTTGAGTGCAATCATTCATAGTATAGAGATAATTGCAGAGTTAATCATAATTGGTGGGAAGATCTAACAACCTTTAACGAATACATTGACAAAGATATTTAGTATTAAGCTAATAAAATGGTCGCGAAGGTATGGCTATTGAAGGAGGCTGGAGGCCCTGTTATAAAAAGAAAAGTAGTAGCAGAAGCAGTAGTAGTAGCGGCCAGCGCGACATGGGTGTGGTGAAGTGTCCTTCCTGATCTAAAGTGTTATTGGAGGGGACATATTCGGAGTGTGGTTGCGGGAATTTTACAGTGTGTCGGTGAATATCGGATGTCACCCTAAGCATTGTCACCGAAGGTTTTTCTCATCCCTTCCGGCATTAATCGCAAATAGTCCGTTTGTTTACCGGCGATCACCAAGCGAGTTGGGAGTGTTCGGTGGGACGGCTAGGGCAGGTACCAGGTGTCAGTGCCAGTGTCGATAGGCCTATTTTGGCGGGGATGGCATCGAGACTCTCGCCCCTATGGTGCCAAGTGTTCTACCTTTGTGGTCGCCTCCCTCATATAACGGTCACTTCATGAAGTGACAGCCGATAAAGTGAGTATATACTGTATAACTAATCTTACTTCAGATCGACCATAGAAATAGTGGATATTTCTTCCAAGGATATATATACAAGTGTTAGGTGTGACAATTCCTGCTCCCAGTGTATCACTCTGAAGTGTGGATTGTCGCCCTCAGTGAGGTGGCCTACACACCCACGCGTGCACATATGCCCCTACTACCCGGACACAGCAGTCCAACACGTCACCTCTCCGCCCTTTCCTCATAAGAACTAGTTTCTTCTACTGTATGGGACCAAAGCAGATGTTGGAGGCGGAAGTAACTGTCGCCCAAAGTGCGGAACACTATGCCGGGTAACAGCCATTGTAGTACCAATAAACATTGATCCAGTAGTAGCTGATGTCCACGAGGTGAATGAGAGACAGCCACCACAGTGGAATGGCATGTCGATGGAAAATGCTGACATAAGGGTTAAAGAAACTTACTCAGAAATTGTCAGTTGGTCACCAGCTAACCTGTTCGAACAACCCAAGTGAGCGGCCACCAAAGAAATGATTCAGGAGATAATTTGCCTCATTACAGAGTACACTCAAGACTGCTTCCTTGCCCCATTAACTCTTCAAATACTGGCAATAATACAACATCTATTTTGTCAGAGGACACACACAAAGACTAAGCACAAAGAAAATGCGGCAGCAATGAAGAGAAGATTGAGAACGTGGCAGAATGGAGCCCTCTTTGATGTCCTATGTGAAGCAAGAACACTGCAGGAGAGACTAAAATTTATAGGAGATGGAAAGCAAAACACCGATGACGTTGCAAGAAAGTTTGGAAACAAAATGCGTGTAGGAAAAGTGACTTTGGTGGTAAGATCTCTCACGGAGGAATCTTCCGGTGGGGTTCTGCCAATAAACAGAGAGACATTAAAACAAATGAAGGAAAAACATCCCCCTGCAAGTGAAGACGAAGGCATCAGGTTCCAGGGTGACTATATCCCACCAAATGCTGTCCTGTTCGAGAAAATAATAGAAGGGATGGTGTGGAAAAAGGCACTGAAAACTCAGGGAGGGGCTGGCCCTTCAAGCCTGGATGCAAACGGTTGGAGAGTCATCCTCAGCACTAACAAGTTTGACAAGTGATCTCTGCACTGCCATTGCCGCCCTTGCAAGAAAGCTAGCAACCTCGTGCTGTCAACACCTCCATGCTCTGACGGCCTGCCGCCTCATTCCCTTGGATAAGAATCCAGGGTGTAGGCCTATAGGGGTAGGGGAAGTGCTGAGGCGGATCATCGTAAAATGCATAATGGAGGTGGTAAAGGATGATATCAGGGCAGCAACAGGCAACCTGCAAGTTTGTGCTGGCCACCAGGCTGGAGGGGAAGCTGCCATTCACGCCATGAGAACGATATTTGAGCAGCTTGATTGTTAGGCCATTCTCCTGGTGGACGCTTCAAACTCACTCAACATACTTAACCGCAAGGCCGCACTGCACAACATCAAGATCAATTGTCCAAGCTTTGCAATGTATGTTGAAAACACCTATAGGAATCCGTTAGACCTCTATATAATATACAACAAGGCTCTAAGAGGGGATACCATCATACAGTCAACTGACCTAACAACACAAGGGAACCCTGTTGCAATGGCAATGTACGCAATAGGCCTATCTGTGCTCCAATACACAATAAAATTTGAAACAACCGAGGTCAAGCAAGTGGTGTATGCAGACGACTTTACAGGAGCAGGAAAAGTGGAAGACATAAAAAAATGGTGGGACCTGGTAACATCACAAGGTCCACAAATAGGGTACCAACCAAACGCCAGCAAGTCCTTCCTCATTGTGAAGCCAGAACATTATGAACGGGCACTGGAGGTGTTCGGTGGAAGTGAGGTCAAAATATCAAAGGATGGCCAAAGACACCTAGGCGCAGTAATCGGCTCGACGGACTTCAAAACTGAGTATGTAACGGGAAAGGTGAATCAGTGGGTTAGGGAAATCCAAGCTTTGTCTGATATTACTAATACAGAGCCACATGTAGCTTTTGCTGCATTCACCCATAGAGTCAAGCATCGCTGGAACTACCTGATGCACACTATCCCTGATATCAGACCACTCCTCTACCCTCTGGAAGAAGCTGTCAGCGGCAATTTTTTTCCCAAATTAGTGAAACACCTTCACTTAACTCCAGCAGAAAAATCACCCCTTGCACTACCACCGAGACTTGGAGGAATGGAATTGACAAATCCAGAGGATATTGCTGCCACCGAACATCAAAACTCAGTTAAACTCACTGCAGCCCTCACTGACCACATAATAGCTCAGAACGCAAAAGGTGAGGTGGATACCAGTGAAGTAAACAAGATTCGAAGATCCATTACGACAGAACGACAGCACGGCCAAAGTGATAATAAGTTGCAGCAACTTATGCTGCAAGTACCAGGGAATTTGAAAACTGATTAACTACGTTTTCGATCAGGGCAAATGGTTTCAGTCTCAATAAGCAAGAATTTACAGATGCCATTGCTCTAAGGTCTGAAAGGCCAGTGGAAGTTTTGACCTCTCAATGCGTGTGTGGCTCTTCCTATGACGTCGATCACTCCATGGTGTGCAAGAAAGGGGGCTTCATATGCATGAGGCATGAAGAAGTAAGGGATCTTACAGCAAATAGGTTGAAGGAAATCTGTCGTGATGTCAGGGTAGAACCGACCCTCCTTCCATTGGATGGTAAGAATTTCCAACATAGGATTTCAAACACATCCAACAAAGCCCATGTTGATGTTAGTGCTCGAGGATTCTGGACGCGGAGACTGCAAGCCTTCTTCAACATCAGGATATTTGATCCCATGGCCGCATGTCACCGTAACTTTGCTCTCGATGCTGCACACAGGAGGTACGAGAACTACAAGATAAGGGCATACGAGGAGAGAATTCAGAACATTGCTCAAGGCAGCTTCACTCCTTCACAACCTCTGGTGGGATGGGACCAAGATGCTTCTACGCCAGACTCGCGGAGATGCTTTCCGAACAGAAGCAGCAGCCTAGAAGTTATGTTACAGCCTGGATGAGATGTCGACTGCCCTTCTCTCTCCTTAGATCTGCTTTGCTTTGCCTCAGGTGAACGAGAGCATCGGCCCCAAAGCCAACAACAGTTGCAGATATTGACTATGAGGCAACAGTCACTGAATGCAGCATAGATCTGCGGCTCAATTAAATCAACACAGATAGGATAGCTACTTATGTATTAGGATATTTAATTATAAGGTAATAAAATGGCTGGGAAGATGTGGCTATTGGAGGAGGATGGAGGCCATGTTGAAAAAAACAAACAGAAGTAGTAGTAGTAGTAATAGCACTATTTATGGTAGCAGCAGTAGTAGTAGCCCTTGGCCTGTAACCGGAACTGGTCATGGGTGGTAACGGTCATGGTGGCTTTGTGCCCAACCGTGCTCTGCCCTGGCCCTGCCTCGCCCCACCCCTGGCCCCGCCCCGCTCCACCCCGCCTCGTCGGTCAGTATACCAAAACTGACCTGCCCTTCCTCCCCTCCCAAATCGCAACTTCCTACCTCTCCCAGTGCCCTCTCCTTCTCAGGACGAAATCATGGCTGGGAAATATGCTTGTCAGTGCTCAGGCCGGAATCAGAAATGCACGACCTGCAAATGTGTGAGAAGTAACACACGTTGTGTGGGTTGTAGGAAAGGGACCAGATGTCAAAATCCATACGGAAGAGATCCATCACCAGATGACGACATGTCAAACGACAGTAGTGAACCCTCTCAGTCGGAAAATACTGTTCATGAAGCGAATGACATACAGTCAACAAATTGGAAAGGCATGTCGGGGGACGAAGCGGTGAAATGGGTCAAAGAAGTGCACTCAGAAGTGGTCAGGTTGTCATCAGCTAACCTCTTCGAACCACTCAAGTGCGCTGTCACCAAAGAAATAATCCTGGAGATGACATGCCTCATAATCAAATACTCTTCAAATACTACCCATCTATTCTGTAAAAGGAAACACGCAATGTTTAAGTGCAAAGAAAACGTGGCAGAAATTTAAAGGCGTTAGGCAAGGTGGCAGAAAGGGGCCCTTGATGATCTCCTAAGCTAAGCAAGAACACTGCAGGTGAGTCTAAAATTCATAGGAGACAGAAAGCAAAACACCGAGGATGTTGCCAGAAAATTTGGTAACAAGATGCATGAGGGCAAGATGTCCTTGGCTGTAAGATCTCTCACAGAGGGAATTTTACGGTGGTGTTCTGACAATAAACAAAGAGACATTACAACAACTGAAGGTAAAACATCTCCCTGCAAGTGAAGAGGAAGGCATCAGGTTCCACGGAGCCTATATCCATCCTAATGCTGTCATGTTCGAGAAAATAACAGGAGGGGTGGTGTGGAAAAAAGCACTGAAAACTCCTGTAGAGGCTGGCCCTTCAGGCCTGGATGCAAACGGTTGGAGAGTCATCCTCAGCACTTACAGGTTTGGTGCCGTAGCAAGTGATCTCTGCAATGCCGTCGCCGTCCTTGCAAGAAAGCTAGCAACCTCGCGCTGCCACCACCTCCATGCTCTGAAGGCCTGCCGCCTCATTCCCCTGTATAAAAATCCAGGATGTAGGCCTATAAGAGTAGGGGAAGTGCTGAGGCGGCTCATTGGAAAATGCAAAATGAAGGTGGTAAAGGATGATGTCAGGGCAGCTGCAGGGAACCTGCAAGTATGTGCTGTTCCCCAGGCTAGAGGGGAAGCTGCCATTCACGCCATGAGAAAGGTATTTGAACAGCGTGATTGTGAGGCAGTACTTCCGGTCGACGCTTCCAACGCATTCAAAATACTCAACCGCAAGGCTACACTGCACAACATCAAGATCAAGTGTCCAAGCTTTGCAATGTATGATGGAAACACCAATAGGAACCCATCAGACCTCATTGTAACAAGCTACAAGGCCCTAAGAATAGATACACCATACAATCAACTGAGTGAACAACGCAGGGGGACCCTGTCGCCATGGCAATGTACGCACTAGGCTTGTCTGTGCTCCAACATACAATAAAATATGAAACAACCGAGGTCAAGCAAGTGGCATACGCTGATGACCTAACAGGATAAGGAAAGGTGGAGGACATCAAAAAGTGGTGTGACCTGGTAATATCACGAGGTCCACAAATAGGGTACCATCCAAACGCCAACAACTCCTTCCTCATTGTGAAGCGAGAACACTATGAACGGGCAATGGAGGTGTTTGGTGGAAGTGAGGTCAAAATAACAAAGGACGGCCAAAGACATTTTGGAGCGGTATTTGGCACGAAGGACTTCAAGACCGAGTACATAGCGGGAAAGGTGAATGAGTGGGTTAAGGAAATTCAAGTTCTGTCTGATATTGCTAAAACAGAACCACATGCGGCTTTTGCGGCATTCACCCATGGAGTCAAGCATCGCTGAAATTACCTGATGCGCACTATCCCTGATGTCGAACCCCTCATCCGCTCTCTGGAAGAAGCCATCATTGTCGCTTTTATCGCAACACGAGTGAAAAACCCTTAATTAACCCCATCAGAAAGGTCACTCCTTGCACTACCACCGAGACTACGAGGAATGGGATTGACTAATCCAGTGGAGCTTGCCCGTACAGAACATCAGAACTCTGTCAAGCTCACGGCAGCTCTCACTGAGCACATAATAGATCAAAAGGCAGCAAGTCAGATGGATACAATCGAATTAAGCAAGATTCGACGGTCCATTACTACAGAGTGGCAACACACCCAAAATGATAAACTGCAACAACTGTTGCAGCAAGTGTCAAAGAACGTGAAAAAAGGTAGCTATAGCGCAGGAGGTGGGCGACTCAAACTGGTTAACAACGTTACCAATAGGGGCAAGAGGCTTCATCGTTAATAAACAAGAATTCACAGATGCCATTGCTCTAAGGTACGGTAGGCTAGTAGAAGGTTTGCCCTCCCAATGCGTGTGCGGCTCATCTTATGGCATCGACCACGCCATGGTGTGTGAGAAACGGGGTGTGTATGCATGAGGCATGACAAAGTAAGGGATTTCACAGCAAATCTATTGGTGGGAAATCTGCCACGACGTCGTGGTGGAACCTCCCCTCCTTCCACTGGACTTTGAGAACCTCCATCGCAGGACTTCAAACACGTCCAACGAAGCCCGTGTTGACGTCAGTGGTCGAGGATTCTAGACGCGGGGACAGCGAGTCTTTTTTTACATAAGGATTTTTTATCCCATGGCCGCATGTCACCGCATCCTAGCTCTCGATGCTGCACACAGGAGGAACGAGAACGACAAGATTAGGGCATACGGGGAGAGAATTCAGAACGTTAATCAAGGCAGCTTCACTCCTCTGGTGTTCACAACCTCTGGCGGAATGGGACCAAGTTCAAGATGCTTCTACGCCAGACTCGCGGAGGTGTTGTCTGAACGGAAGCAGCAGCCCAGAAGTTATGTTACAGCCCGGTTAAAATGGCGTTGAATGTGTGGCTATCGTGGGAGGCTGGAGGCCATATTTAAAAAAAAATAGTATTGGTGGTAGTTGTATTGTAACAATTGCAGTAGGAGTGCTGTGGTTTGTTGTTGGTGGTGGTGGTGTAAGAAATATGAGCAGTTATATTTTTTTAGGATGAGGTGGAATGCGGTTACGTAGAAGAAGAGTAACATGATGAGCAATAAGAGGAGCTAAGGGAGAAAGAGGAAAAGTAGAGGGAAAGGATGAAGGGAAATAACAGAAGTAGATGATAAGAAACAGAGGAGAAACACCGAGAAAATGAAATGAAAGATGGAGAAAGTTTTTTTTTTATATAATGCATACGTCACTGAAATAGCTATACTAGGCCCATGCTGTGTAAGCCTTTATATCTTGAACAATCCACAAAAAATATCTTATTGTGTATACATAGTAGGGTGTGTCAATTTAGGGGGTGAACTGGCTAAATTGAAAATCGAGTAATTTGGTAGCAATTTATTGTAGTCTTTAAGCATGCAAAACAATATTCTGGCATAAATTTTTTTTTATAATAAGTCCTACCTACATCAAATGGATTTTTAAATGTACATATTTGTGAATTTATAACATAACCAGCGTTTGCACACATGTTACTGTTTCAAGTTTCAAATTATTATATTTTATTATCCGTAGTCTATTTGAAAGTAACCAATGCCTTCATACTCTCTTTGCTTTGGTTTCTTGTCATCAGTAGTCTGCTTGCTATTTGTGCTTTGATGTAACCTTCTCGCCTCTCGTGGCTGTAAACATGGCCCGCTGCTTCTGTGACCATTTTCACACATCTCTCCACACTTTGAGTGTGGGAAGGCCACTTCGGCACCTGCATTGGAGTCTCTTTAAGGTTTCTCAATTCTTGGCTAGTTAGACTTGTTGTCAATGGTGGCTCTAAGACTTCCAAACTCAAGTCAACCAATTCTGACAATTTGGTGGCATTGACGTTTATTGGGGGAACTTTTCTTGAATGAAACGAACAGTCTCCCAACTGGTCGTCATCTATTAGCGTTCCTCTAATCTTTAGAATGAATTCTACAGCCTCGGTTCGGAGATTGGTACATTGACTGCAAAGCATTGCTTGCAAAACTGCTTCTGATCGAGCATACCAAGCGGACCTTCTTGCCACAGGTAACACGATGTCCCTCACTACCTTCCTCTGTGTTCTTACTAGCTGCAATTGAAACAAAAGGTGATTGGGCCCATCCACCCACATAGGATTAAGTTTCACACTAAACCACTGGGGAAGATAAACTCCAATAATAAATTCAACAATTAACCTCAAATTCTTCAGCACTTTGCTCTTCAATTCGTGTTTGGAAATCCAAATCCTGCAGAAACGAAGAGCTGTAGTTAACCAACGGCTGTGACTGACAGGTCCAATCTCCAAGAGAGCCAATGACTGAGGCACTTCTGATCTTATTGCTTGGGCAATACGATAAGCATAGGATTGATCTGTGCTGAGATCTTTGATGACTCCTTCAGACAACGCCGGAAGGGGAGGGCCAACTTCGACCTTTGGAAAGGTTGTATTTATTTCTAGTTGTGTTGCTTCATCCAGCATGATACCAAGGGGACCTGACCACTTGTTGTTGCTCTTTGTAGGACCATCAAGTTCCTGGATGAGATGACGAAGAGGTAGCTCACCTGTATGTAAATCACATAAAATCCAAACAAGTCTTCTTCCTAGTTTTTTCTCTAAATGCGTCATTACACCCCCCTGCCATCCGGTGTTCACTGCAGTTGAATCTCCACCAACAGCCTGCAGTGAACTGCCAAGTCCTCTCTCCTGAACCCAACATAAAATATGATCAGCAATGACCTCTGCATGTTTCTTCCCTTCTACTTCAGTTTCGGGAGCAAAGTGAAACAAAAACCGACCACCAGGCTCAGAACAGACAGAGTAGTGTTCTTCTTTGATGAGACCTGGAAACTTTCTGTTCACTCCCTCTACTTCTAGCAAAACTTTTGTGTCATCTATTCTTCCATCAAACAAAAGACAGGAGAGCCCTCCCTCGCTTAAATCTTTTTCATGCTGATCAGATATTTCCTTCATTATTTTTTCTTGTGCTCTTCTAATTTTATTATGATCTATCACCAAAGATACATCCTCTCGGCTGATGAGGCCTGCATCTATCCAAGCGGCAGTTGCAATTTCTGCAGCCTCACGAAGTCCAGCATGGTGGCGAATACTAGCTAAAGCAATGTTTGAAATATTTCTTGTGTTGTATTTCATTTTCTTTGGTAAAGGTTCAGATGGCTCTTTGGAACTATCATCTGATGTTGCGTCCTGTTCATCAGAAGAACTATCAAAGAAGTGATAAACATCTTGACACAGCTTCCTCTCTTTGGATGGCTTCTTCACTCTTCATTTTCTTCTTTTGTTCCCTCTCTCGGATTTGTTCTCTCTTCTTGGCATTAGCAATCTGCTTCTTTGTTTCTGAATAATCTATTGAACCCATTTGCATACTTCCTTGGCCTTCTGCCCTTGTCCTCTGTGCCTTTATAAATTCAAGCTCTAAAACAGGGATCTTCTTTTCACGAGGACAACCACAATCAATGTGGGAATTATTTTCTCTCTTACCTGAGTGAGAACAGTTGGATTCAGAACATAATTGTATGGAGCACTTGCAGGTCAAAATGTCAAACAGAGTATCAAGTGTGTGCAGAAATTCATTTTTCCTGGCCAAGTTTCCTTTACCAAGTGATGTTTCAACTGCTTTGTGCCATAATTTCGTTAGTTTTAGCTCAATAGTTCGACACTGATTAATCACAGGTGGTTTGAATAGTGCATTAGCTTTTGTCCATTGATGCAGAAGAGGGACTATCATGTCATTTATGAGTTCTTTATCTGTATAGTTCCTTCTGTCCTTTGCATTTTTTTCTCGAAGGAGTAACCCTAATCTTAGCATGTCTCTCACTGTTGGAAGTTCTGATACAGGAAGTTCCTTCCCTTTACCAACTAGCAGGCTCAAGTGGGTTGACAACTGACTTCTTGTCTTCAATTTTGACATCTTCACACTATCTGACAAATAGAAAAATATTTCAATGTTTCATAATTCAATTGTTGTTTCAAAAAATATCAATTTGTTTATCAAAAATGCTGTAACAGAAATAACATAATAATTTTTTAGAACATAATGTTTTATACAATGATATAAGTAACTGCGACAATCAATATGCCCTACTTACAATAATTAAAATGAAGAATTCGTCTGGTGGAGTAGGTGCAAGTGCAATGAGAGCAAACCACCGTCTATGATATCTAGAAGGAGAGTGAGCCGGGCGCCTTATCCTCACGCTTGGTACAAGTCAAAACAAGAATTAAAGTGTCCCACACGGAGAGCCTGTTCATGTTCATGTTCTGACATGCATATACACAAGCTATAGAACCATAAAATACTCCATAATCCATAAGCTTACATGAGATTAGTTAATATCAAGTGAATAATTCTAATCAAGTCTCATTAATTTGTTGAAATACTGATATTTGAAACTTTAAGGTATAATTGATGTAGGTGAGGGTTATTTCAATTCATTTTTGTTTGTTAATCTCAAGTTTAGACATAAAGAGGCACAATATTTTGACTACCAAATTTGATTTTTAACATGTTGACAAAATTGACACACCCTAATACATAGTATGGGTCATTATAAAGAAACCTTAAATATCCTCATAAATAATTCCTAACAGGTGGTGCCGTTGTTAACCACACCAACATGTTATATGAGGCGTCGCTGTCTATTGGAAGTAATTTTTTTAACTGGTTATTGTTAATATTTTAGTCAGTTGATAATGCTGCTTACCTAACACAGTGGTATATTGGCCCATATACACAACTATTCACATTCGTTGACCTAACAAAGCCAGTATTAAAATGTGCTGCAAACCTTTTGTCATCAAATTTCATATGAACTACATACCATAATTTCCCAATATCGAGGAATAACCTTGTCACAAACTTTATATGGAACATACTCAGCAAAGATATGAGAAATTATGGAATAAAAGAATACAAAGCACAGTTGGCACAACTGTGCTTCGTATTCTTTGCTTATGAAACCAATACACTATGCCAAACGGTCCTAGTACTTTGTCCAGAACCCTTCCCCTCCCGAGCCTCAATGATCTAATGCAATCCGATCGGCAGGGAGTTTATCAGGTTCATGCAGATTTCTGGCCGACGTCGGATGCTGCCCCATACTTCTTTCGCCTTTGTCTCTACCTCTTCCCTGGTCTTCTCTGGAACCTCCAATTCTCGGATCATAATTACCCCCCCAAAAATTCAATTGGGTTACAATCGCAGTTCTTCGTAGGCCAGTCAAATGATTGATACGTTTATTGAGATACAAAAAATAAATACATCTCAAAGGGATGAAGTGACATAAGTCATCCCCTCCCCATTTCAGGAATGTCTCTCTCAGGACTCACATAAATCCCTAATACAGATATATCTTCTATAATCAATTATAGTACATACAGTTATATTCTAAATGCAAAATTTCTATATTTCTTTAATATTTCATCTATTTTCCTATTTTTAAACATCCATTCTATTTGCTTGGAGACATTATTTATCTGAGCATTTCTGTATACATTAAGCAATGGGCATTCCAGTATATAATGTGGCAGGGTATGGGATCTGGATGTTCTACAAACTCTACTTTCTTTGTCCTGTTCACTTCTCTTAGCTCCAAGTTCCCAGTAATATTTATAAGATAATATTAACCTCATACACACTGAATCTTTCCACCTGCTCCTATATTTTCCATATGTAAAATTTGTGTTCATGAGAGCATGATGGTAATGTTTCATTGTTTCACTTTTCTCAATATTTAATTAATTTTTAAATTATCTTCTATTGATTGTGTTTTCCGAAATTTGCTCCTTAAGTGTTTCAATGTTTTAATATATATTATGTCGATCTCGGCCTTTTCCGTGCCTCTTTTTGCTATTATATCTACTGCTTTATTAAGACCACTCCCCACATGTGAAGAGTCCCATACAAATCGAACACTATGGCCTTTATTCCTTATTGTATTTACTAATTTTCTACATGAACCAATAACGTGTTCAAAGACTGGACGCCTGCTGTTCAAAGAATCCAAAGCTGCCCTACTATCAACAAAAAAATATGCATCTTTATTCCTCTTTACAACATTTTCCAATCCTACTAACACTGCATATTAAATCAAACTGGGCACGAAGTCCTCCCCCACCCCCCTCTAAACGTCAACTATGGCACTATCAGAGGGCAAGCTGGCAATTCTTGCGAGAATTCTTCACCGACTTTCCTTGGGAAGAATGTTGCTTTTCCACTCGGGATGCCTCGGTATGTGCTGACAGCATTGCTGGGTTTATACAGGGCGGTATGAGTGCATTTATCCCATCTTCTACCAAAACTTTCACATTACAATCATGGTTTGATCGCTTCTGCTCTCTTGCTTGCAGGGTGAGAGATAGGGCATATCGAACTATGAAACTATCTCCTTCTCCTATTACCCACACCTCTTTCATTACTTCTAGGAATCGTTGTAAGGCTACTCTTCGTAGGACCAAGCGGAATTTTATTAAAAGAAAGACCGCTGTCCTGACTAATTCTTCCTCTAGTAAATCCTTCTGGTCCTTAACTAAACACATCTGTAACACCATATGCATGCCTTCTTTTCCTCCCCACTTCTGTCCCAATAACTCTATAGCCAACTCTCCCCCTGACAAAGCCAACCCCTTTGGCACCTTATTCTCCTCTAATTCCACCTTAGACGAATCCAACTCTATCCCTCCTACCCCTGCACCTCCTACTGAACCTATGCATTTTCCTATAATCTCCACTCGCAGGGTTGCCGATGTGTTATCCAGGTTGGATGTGAGTAAGGCGCATGGACCGGACGGAATACCCCCTCGTGTCCTGAGGGAGTGTACTGAAGCCCTGGCCCCTGTGCTTGCTCACCTCTCTCGCCTTTGCCTCAAAACCCAAACTTTTCCTTCTTCTTGGAAGCATGAATTGGTTCAGCCCATGCCGAAGAAGGGTTACCATTCTAATCCCTCTAACTATCGCCCCATTGCCCTAACTTCATCCCTCTCAAAGATTTTCGAAACTATCTTGAACTCCCATTTTCTCCGACACCTTGAACGCCTTTCTCTTTTGTCGGATCACCAGTATGGCTTTCGCCAGGTGAGATCTACTGGTGATCTGCTCTCCTATTGCACCCATCTTTGGTCATCCTCTCTTAAGGATTATGGGGAAACTTTTGTCGTGGCTCTCGACATCTCCAAAGCATTTGACAGGGTATGGCACAAGTCTTTGCTATCTAAACTTCCCTCTTTTAGTTTCTCTCCCCCACTATTTTGTCTCATCTCTAGCTTCCTTGAGAATCGATCCATGGCAGTTGTTGTCGAGGGATCGATTTCTCGCTCTTTCTCTATCAATAGTGGCGTCCCACATGGGTTCTGTTCTTTCACCAACTCTTTCTTCTTTTTATCAATGATTTACTTCACACTACAACAAATTCTATCCATTCTTATGCCGATGATTCTACTCTTCACTCTTCCTCACATTTTCCCCTTCCTCCTAACTCTCAAACTAGATCTGTTTCTAGAACTGATATCATTACTTCTATCAACGCGGATCTGTGCAGCATCTCTGAATGGGTAGGTACAAACTTGGTTAAGTTCAATAGTAATAAAACTCAATATTTACCAATTACACTTTGTAAATTAGACGATCTCCCACCAATTACATTTCAGGATGCTATCATCCTCCCAAATTCTGAAATAAATATGTTACGCATCACCATTTCCTCCAAAATGTCCTGGTAATCACACATCCTTAGTATAATTAAAGCTGCCTCCCGAAAGTTGGGAATGCTGTACAGATGCCGCAGCTACTTCACTCCTGAGCAGTTGCCCCAAGTATATAAGGGATTCATTCGTCCTAACTTGGAGTACTGCTCTCATATCTGGGGTGGCTCTTCTTCTGTCCAACTATTTGATAGGGTGGAATCAAAGGCATTTCGTATAATTAATTCTCCTCCTTTAGTCGACAATCTCTCTTCCCTTTCTCTTCGCCGCAATGTTGCTTCACTCTCTCTCTTTTACAGGTACTTGAACGGGCAATGTTCGGTGGATTTGGCATCCTGCGTACCGCCGGCAAGGCCCTGGGTTCGTAACACACGTCTTACCCGCGGTGCCCACCGTTTCTCTGTTTATGTCGGTCACACGAGAATAACCCGTAATAGTACCTCCTTTAATCACACAGCCAAATTGTGGAATGCTCTGCCTTCTTCTGTGTTTCCATGCTCTTACAATCTGTCTCACTTTAAAAAGCTGGTTTTCCGGCATCTTCGTGGTATAGATTAATACAGTATAACCTTTTTTTTCTATATTTACAATTTCTTTCAGTTCTTTTTTTTTTCCGGCCCCAGGCTCCGTTGTGGGTCGTTCGACCTGTGCCTGGGTGGGCTAATTCCCGTAAAAAAAAAAAAAAAATACATAACTCAGCTTGTGTTGATGATATATAACTGCTCAACCGAAGTCCAATTTTGATGTCATCATTTCCTTGTTCTGTGTACTGTATTATAAGAATCCCACACCCTGCCCTACCACTTGACACAACTGAACCATCACAATATACATGCAAAGTGCTTATTTTAGGCAAATTATTAATCTTATTCCCATATACAGCCCGTAACTGTCCTGGTTCATGTAATGATTTCTTCATTTTGAGAGGCACAATGTCTAACTCTACTTCTCGTTCTTCCCAGGGTGAATCCTTACAACTCTTTTGAACAGCTGTACACCAGTCTGTCAGATTACATTTTTAATAATATTTACTAATCCATTAGGGTGTGTCATACGGAGGCGAATTTTTTTTTTTTGAGTTTGAAAAATCGGCCCATGGTATTAATGATGTAGTTCTGTGTGCAGAATCATGTGATATCTTCAGATTTGAAAAGTTTTCATTTTTTGCTAGGTAAATTTTAACTTGAAATCTTATGAAAATTCAGTATTCCCACCCTTTTACCAACACCACTAAATAGCTTATTTAAAGTAAAGTAAATGTATCAGGTTAATTTATTAGGATGAAAATGATCCAGAATAGTGAAACGAATGATCTTGACACATATATTAAATTTAATATTCCTTTAGAAAACAAAATCATCAAATACAAAAACCGGTTTTACTACTACGACCCGGTGTTGCTGCACACCATAGAGAACATGTCTTTCTTGCTTCTGTTTCTACTCATCACCTCCCTGCTGACCACCTGAGCTCGGATGTAGCCTTCCCTCCTCTCCTGGCTGTACACGTGACTGCTGGCCTCGCTCACTTGCTGTACACAACGCTCTATACTCTGGGTGTGCGAGGGCCAGGCAGGGACATGCATGGGGTTGTCCAGGAAAGCTCTGACTTGAACATTGGTGAGGCTGCAGGTAAGAGGGGGCTCACTGCCAGCCTGGATGTTATCCAGATCTATGAGATCAGTGAGGGTCTTGGCACCTAGATTGACTTCAGGAGTCTTCCTGACCCTGAAGGAATCGTCACCAACTGATTCGTCATGCCCAGATCCTCTCGTAAGTCTCATATCCAAGATCTTTTTGACTGCCACTCTTCTCTCCTCCTCATCCTTACTACAGAGCATTGTCTGCAGAACTGCCTCGGGGTGAGCATACCAGGAAGATCTCCTCACAGTCTGCTCCACAATCTGAACAACCTTCCTTGGTTGACTCCTCAGGAGCTCAAGCTGGAAGAGAACATGCCTCGGACCTTCGGAGAACGATGACTTGACCTTGGTGTTGAACCAATTTGGCAAGTAGACACGATGAATTGGACAATAAGTCTCAGGTTGTGAAGCTGGTTCCCTTTCAGTTTATGATGGGCGACCCAAATTCTGCAGAACCTGAGAGCCGTTGTGAGCCACCTAGAATGTGAGACTGGACCAATCTGCAGGTAAGCAAGTCTATCAGGCATGACCCCAGTTTTGATGGCAATGCAAATCATGTAACCATAGTACTGGTCAGTACTCAGGTCGTCAATGACAGTATGTGCAAGCTCAACGAGTGGAGGGCCAACTGTGATTTTTTCAAAGCTCGGATTTATTTCTAACTCAGTGGCAGAGTCCAGCATCTTGCCAAGAGGACCAGACCATCTGTTGTTTGAAAGAGTCTTGCCATCCAGCTCCTGGACCAGATGTCTGAGTGGCAACTCGTTGGTGTGGAGGTCACAAACAATCCAGACCAGCTTCCTCCCAATCTTCCGCTCTCTCCACTGTATGACCCCCCCTTGCCACCCTGTGTTCGTGTTAGTGCTGTCCCCTCCAATGGCCTGCAGGGTCTGGTCTACGTTCCTCTCTCTGAGCCAGTTCACAATGTTATCTGCCACTATCTCAGCTGGTTTCCTGATGTCATCTTTCTCTGGAGTGAAATGCCACAAACACTTCCATCCTGGTTCACTGCAGCAGGAGTAGTGTTCCTCCTTCACCATGGCAGGGAACAACTTGTCAGAATCTCCAACTTTCATGAACACTTTAGTGTCATCCCTTCTCCCATCAGAGAACAAACAATTGATTCCATTTTCTCTTATCCCCTTATCAAACTCCTCTTCTAGGTTACTGACAAGTTTCTCCTGAGCTCTACTTACTTTGTTATGATCTATCACCAGGTGAACATCATCAGGTGTTATCAAACCACCGTCAACCCAGGCAGCTGTTGCTATCTCTGCAGTTTCTCTGAGACCAGTGTGGTGTCGCATGCTGGCCAGAGCTATGCTCGGGATATCTTTCTTATTTCGAATCTTATGCCTGGAAGGTTTGGGATCATTATTTTCTGGCTTAGGAACAAAGTCACCATTCTCCTGGTCAGCACTCGGATCAGCCATGGGGAAGTCATTAAACTCTGAATCAGCTTGACTCCAATCACCGGCCTTTTTTACCTCACCCTGGGCCTTCTCAAGTCTCTTTTCCTCGGCAACTCTTCTCCTCTTCTGTCTCTCTGTGGCAGCCTCCTGTCTCTTGGACTCCGGAATATCTTGGCTAGAAATCATGAGAGCCCCTATACTGCCAGTCTTCTCTCTCTGTGCTTTGACAAATGCCAGTTCGATTACAGGAATCTTCAGTTCACGCTTGCAAATACAGGAGATGTGGGCCTCGGATTTACAGTCACGATCGCATCCAAACTCAGGACAGAGAACAATTGGGCACTTGCAAGTAATTATGTCAAATAACTGGTCCAGTTGCTTGGCAAAGCTGTCCTTAATTGCAAGTTTTCCTCTCCCAAGAGAGATATCTCTTGCCTTTTCCCAACTGGCTAGAAGTCTCTCACTAATCTTCTTCTGACTTGTTATGACTGGAGACTTGAACTGAGCGTTAGCCAGAGTGTACTGTGCCAAGACAGCTTTGGTCATATCACTGGCAATGTCTTTGTTTGTGTAAGTTCTTTGGTTCTTTTCACTGATTTGCCTGATTAAAACACCGTATCTCAAAGCATCTCTCAATGTAGGCAACTCCGACTTCAGGAGCTCTCTCCCAGACCCAAGATAGTGACTGAGATGGCTGGATTTTTGGTTCCTCGTCCTGACACAAGCAGCCATCGCAAACATTATCAACTTATAAATGCATGAGAATCTGAAACAGAAAAAAATATTGTTAGTTGGGTTGTTAAAGAATGAAGTCAGAAAGCAATGTTCACTATTTAATTGTAATGCACTAATGCAGCTGTACGTTAGATTTTCGATAAATTTCACGCTAAAATTTACCTAGCAAAAGGTTACAAAATATTGAGACTGAAATTATTTTCTGTTTATATACACTAAAATCTACCAAAAAGGTGATGGGCCATTAGTTTTAGCTGATCTTCCCTCCTATGACACACCCTACTAATCCATTCATGTATCCTCTCTTGCCTTGCCTGCAGAAGGTCCTTTTATCTTTTAAACCATCATTTATATCTTGTACAAACTTACCCCCACTATTTCCTCTCATTAATCGAACTGCTGCAACAACATTAATTTAATTGACCCTCTGTGAAATGCTCTGTAACCCAAGTTCAATTTTCATTATCTCAATCATTACATTCTTTTGATATTCTAAAATTATTCTCATTGCTTCATTTTGCATGATCTCAAGCTTCCGTAGCCTTCCTTCACCAGTACAAGAGAGGACAGGTTCTGCACTGTCTTTAAGTGATCTTATGGTAGAAATAAACATCAGTCTCAGTATGGGTGCCCCAGCACCTTTACCACAACATGCTAGAGCCTTCAAGGGCTGTAATCTTTCTCTACATTGAGTGAGGACATGATATATTTCTGCCTCTTTACTCTCACTTGTAAAGCTAACATGCATTTCTAAATATTTATATTTTGACACTTTCTCAATATTTTTTCCATTTAGAAAAAGATATTCAGTTCCTCTCCCTTTACATTCACACTTGTTTTTTCTTCATTGATAACTAGGCCCAACTTTTGAGAAAGAACACTAAAATTATCTAAAGCAATCTGTAAACTTTTGACAGAGTTTCCTTGAAATAATATTTAATCTGCATAAATGATGGTTACAACTTCTTTAAGATGTTTTTGCGAGGCTATCTTGTTCATTAACACATTAAATAACATTGGACTCAATACTCCCCCTTGGATAGTGCCTAGTTCAAGTGCTCTTTCCTCAGACAAACATCCCTGATACCATACACAGACTCTCCTTCCCTGCAAGTAGTCACCTATCCAGTGTAACAACTTTCCTGATACCCCAAGAGCAGCCAGTTCTTTCATAACTACTTCACTGTGAGCTTTATCAAATGCTCCTTGTAAATCCACAAAAACTCTACATACGTCTATATCATTGGATAAACATTTTATAACACAGTCTGAAGTACCTTTCCCTTTCAAAAAAACAAATAAATAGCAAGATAGATTATACCCCACAATATATAGAAGCCTGTATAATAATACTCTCTCCATCATCTTGGAAAAACACGATATTAAAGACACTGGCCTGTATCCACCAGTTGCCTTTGGGACAGGAATGACTATAGCTTTCTTCCATTCGGTTGGCAATCTACTCTTTGCATAGCTCATATTGAGTAAAACTAATAATGGACTATTTTCCATACCAACTAAGCAGTTCAAAATTTCATAAGTCACACCATCTTCGCCTGGTGCTGTAGATTTTCCTTTTTTTAACAGCATTTAATAACTCATCTTGAGTAATATCTACACATGTTACATCACAAATATTCAGAGCTATTGAAATAAATTTTCTTCTTTCAATTTGCCACTCATGTAATGCTTCTATTGTCCTGTTAGGCAGGGAGGCAACACGAGCAGCTTTAGCCCATTTGTCTACCAGCTTATTAGCTTCTTTCTGTGGATGAAGATGACTAATAAAATTACTCTTTTTTTCTCTAATTTTGTTAATATCCTGCCATATTTCATTGAGATTTTTACTATCACCAATGTGCTGTGTAAAGTCTTGCCAATATTTCTCCCTTGCCTCCTTCCTTGCCTGCCCACATATTTTGGCTATATCCATGAATATTTCTCTATCTTCTTCTTTTCAACCATTATTTATCCACTCTTTATCTGCTGCCCTTAACATCTGTGTCCATCCGTTCAACATTTTGTCACTAGTATAGCACTGTTTCCTAGCCCCATGTCTTTTATCGTTTATCTTTTTCTTTGTTGACTTAGTTAAATATCTTTCTATCTCCCCAACTAAGTCATTATATAAGCTATCCCTACAGGCTGGAGTATAATTTCTGTACCATTTCCCTATATTTTGGGTAAACACTTCTGTGTCATCCTTGTTTAGTTTCAACCTCTTCCTCCTATATCTCACCTGTCTCTTCCCTAATGGTAATTGAACATACGCAACAAAATGATCACTGACTAGCTCCCTTTTTATCTCACATTCTCCCTGGACTCCCTGACTGCTTATCATGCAAGCATAATCTAACCTTCCTCCTTTAATATGAGTCACTTCCTTATTTTCTAACAAATAAGCACCTGGGTGGTCTTGTAAAAATTGCAAAAGTTTTATATCGTTTGTCTTAGATGTCGAACATTAAAATCTTCTACAGAAAAGTTGAGTCCAAAAACACGCAATCTGGTTAGGAGTTAAGATCAATTCCCCTTCCTTCAAGTATATCTTTATACAGACTCTTTCTATTCCTTATACTCTACTCGAGTTTCCAACTATTTCTGCTGGTATGGAATTCTTAATGTATGTTGAAACCACTCTTATACCTTCACCCGAATAAAGTTGAAATCCCTTATATCCAGACAGTTTAAGTAGGTCGCTTTTCCTGTCCCCAGTCTCCTGAAGGGTAATTGTCACTCTATTTCGTATACCATTAAAATTCCAGGACATTATCTTAAGCCTAGCTAGATCCATTATTAATATTTACACACTTTATATCCTTTCCAATCAAATTCTTTAAGAAGACCCAATCTTCCTGCATAGTTTCCCATTTCCTCAAAACCTTTTCTTTATCAGTATCCTTACACTTTACCAACACCTTTAAATATAAAAACAATTGTGTACTGCAGGGAGTTACAACTCCCTGCACTACACAATCTTTTATTTTCCTCTCCTTCCCTTTAATATTTATTTTAATCACTGAATTTTTCAATAACTTGGACTCTTCACTTTCCTCTTTCCCTTCTAATTCTACATAATTAAGAGCTTTGTTTTCAATTTCTTTATTTATTACTGCATCAAGTCTTTTCTCAATCATTTCTAATTTCTGTCCTAAATTTTGCAAAAAGATGAAACATCTTACGCACCTCTTCTCCCAGAATTTCTTGCACAGTTTTATCACTAACCTGGAGGGCTGCACCACTACTCTCACTTGCTACTTGTTTATTACTCTCTTTGTTCCTGGCATCAACAACGCTTCCAGCCACAAGCATTGTAGTTATCCTTCTTGAATCTTCATGCCAGGCATTCCTAGGGATCACTGTCTCCACTGTCTGTGTGTTCTCCTGCTCTCTTGTCACTGGCATACCACTGCGTACTTCTTCAGTGTTCTCTGAATAATTCCTTTGTTGGTCATTTCTCAGATGTGGCCTCATGTCACATACAATCGAACTAGCACTCTGAGTTTTACCACAATTACAACAACAAGGCTTCACTTTCTCTCCTGTTTTGATCTTGTCCTTACAGTTGCTAGATTTGTGCCTCTTCCCACAGAATCTACAACGTGGGTCCAGTTGACAGTTCCAGGCCTTGTGTCCCTATCTGCAACACTTGAGACAAATTATTGGTTCCTCCACATAAAGTGCCACCTTCCTGGACCCTGCTCCTGAGATGAACACTTTGTCTGGAGCCATTCCTCTCATTAGGGCAATAATCTGGCTTCTCTCTTCGCCCTTATTTAATGCCTCTTGACCCAAACAAATCTCTCGTCATCCAATTAGAATTCTGGATCCAGTATTACAGGGTAGGTGAAGATTATACCCTTTATAAGTATGTCTCTCTCCTCCGGCAAAACCATCAATAATCCCTTGTACCCAACAGTCGTCAATATTTCCACAGCCTCTACGATCCCCACTGTAAGGTAAGGCTTGTGTGTTCCTTTTTTCAAAGGAGGCTCAAATCTGCTATGCTCCAGTCCTAGTTGTACTGGCCATTTTAATTTTTCAAGGAAGGTCATCGGGCATGACTGTGGAAAAATTAATCTCTTCCTGACACGACCAACTTCACCTTGTGGGTGTTCTTGTTTTCTTCTTTCAAATTCCATACTTTGCTCTGTTCATGATCCATCTTCCACTATCCCCTTTCTGTTATTTCCATTATTATTATCGCTCACACACATTTCTTGTCCTAGGTTTTTTTGTCTCTTCTCCTCTTTCTCTTCTTCGTTTTCACTTTCCTCCTCTTGCCAGCTTGTCTCCCTCATCCCTTTAGGAATTCCTTTCATGTTCACTGTCTCTTGTTGTAGCTGTATTTCCTCACTTTGTAGCTTCCCTTGTGTTTCATCATTCGCATTAGACTCATCACTACTCAACTCAAGGTCTTCAAGAACTTCGTCCAATACTTTCTTCTCTTAACTTTTCCATGTAAATTTCTTAAGCGATAATTCACTTTCCATGGGGCAATGTTGACATCCCACAACACCCAGCCATGAGTGATGGGACCCCGAGCAGCTATTTTCGTGTGGTAAACAGTAAGTTCCCAACACCAAAGTTGCTTGATGGTACTTACCTTATCCTTAGGTCCTTATACACATGTAGGTAAGTCTATATAACATTCAGATAATGGAATAGGCTTGAAAACATCCCAAATTTGGGAGCTAGCACTCACAGCTGTGTTTACCAGTGCCCGTTTTCTGTTGATGTGAGACCCGTCAAGAATATGAAACATATGGGTGCTGCCCGGTTTGTATGAATGGGAGAGTGGTCTTGCACTAGTTTGATGATGCTTGGTTCCGGGAGGGTGCATGGTCGGACACAAGGCAAGAGAAAAGTCTCGAGAATGTTTATATATTCGTCAGTATTCGGTAGTCTGTTAATGGTGACCAACTCTCCGGTACCCGATGCCCACTCAACCATGAAACGAGACGGTTATCGTACCTCTCCTTGCCGTCTCATGGATTTTTCTGGCATCTTAGCGAGTGTATAACATTCTCCAAGTGGTGAAGTGCTGTTGTGTGAACCCAACCGTATATGTCCATTCGCCTGGCCTTTCTTCACCCTAGGCTTCGCCTTCCCTATAGCCACGGGGGTAAAGAAACTTTGGATCGTGACAGTGAATCGACTACTTCCGGTATGTGCAAAGAACTACATTAAGACCCAGTTATCAGCACAGTGTCACTTGTGAAATTTCAAGTTTCTGGACTTAAACAGTATTTTTTACAAACTATCTGGACTTTCTGCCTGCACCAGCTGGTCGGTTGTTTTCACGTCTGCACATGCGCAGTAAAAAAAAGTGTGACGTGGTAGTGACGTCTTTGCCAAACTACCGAACCTCGCCCAACACCTCTACCCTATTCCACCACTACGTGTGACGTGGGAGCGACGCTGTGTTGATGTTATCGCCACCACTCTGTGAGCTGCCCGTCGTGGTGTCCAAAGGCGTTATGGAGAACTGACCCGCCACCTTTAGTCGATCTGAAGGCCGACCTAGCGCTAAGCGACGAGTATATGCCCTCTGGGGAAGTTTAGCCCCCTCCTGCCTTGCTAAGCCATCAGGCCTCTAATGCTACCAACACCCCTTGGAGTCCACCTCGTTTCCATCAGAATGGAAAACTCATCAACCGGCTTGTTGTCGTCTGGAGTCTCCCCTACCCTTCCCCACCAGCTATCGCCTTCAGATTTTTTCCTTTTCTCCTATCTTGTGAACTACGCAAAATGACGACCGAACAACCATGGTGCCTTAAGTGCTGGGGAGGCTGTCATGTATCCCGCTACTGCTCTGCTCCAGAGAAATGTACCTGGTGCGCTGAGGTCACTGACTCCCATTCCGGCTCTCACCGAACCCCTTCACCAGCCACTACCTCCGATACCTCTACCTCGGGTCTACCTCCCCTATCTGCGTCAGATACCTCTCACTGTAAAAGTCCTCGCTGTCATGAAAGATGAGTCAAAGTCTGGCACAGTTGCACCAGACGCCAGTCCGCCACTCCAGCCGTCTTATGTGTGGCTCGTGGGTCCTAATGCACCTGCATCTTTGCCGCAGGACGCCATACCACCTGTCACCTCTACTATTCCTGATTATGTCACAGTTCTTGCCCTCTGCAGTGCTATCAACTCTCTGGTGCCTCAGTATACTTCTCTTCCAGCACTTCTTAGTGCCATTGAAGTACGCATTGGTCGTCTGGGAAACAGGCACAGCCCTACTGAAAACACTCTCGCCTCTCTTATAGAAACTCAACAGGTCGTCATCAAGTCTGCTACCACACTTACTGAGAGACTAGACGCTCTCACATCTCGCCTTGACAGGACCAATGATCTCCAGGCCACCTCACGTGGCTCATCACAAAGCAACGACCGTGCCACCTGCTCTTTCTCAACTGGCTCTCGTAAGGTTAAACGTCAAGTTCGATAACCGGATACAGCTTCATGTTATCTCATGGGATTTCTGTGGAATCAGAAACGATACAAAACTCGTTGGACTTAATGGTTATGCTTATTACCGGTTGTTATATTCATTCAGGAAGCCTTTGCTGCCCGATGTCTATTTCGAGGGAAGGCTCGTCCATTTACTGTCTACATTCCCTATGTTCATCTTGTTAGGAATGGTCTCATCAGCTACGTCAGTTCCTCCATACCACATCGACTTCTTCGCTGCTCTGAGATGACAATATGATTTTCCAGCTTTTTGAGATAGCAGTGGGTGACTGCAAGATCCGCCTAAGCAACATCTACTCCGCCTCCGTCAGGATAAATCTTCCTGTTGTAATGGGCCCCTGTCTCATCAACAGAACATATTATATAAATGGGTCAATACATCTGATATTATATTCAGATTCACCACCCTGTAACTTTCTACTGTCTATGAGTAAGACATGAGTTGGACACGTGAGCGGGCAACTCTCCCAAGAGGGCGAGACCCATAGTCAGCATTTCTGTAAGCCTGCACAGCGAGGCCCTCACTCTTCAGTCGCTCACATCAACTTATATCTTAAGGACGTGACCAAACGTTTATAATACATAAACGCCGTCCCTTTCTCATTCACTCCTATACAGTGGGACTTACGGTCGATCTACACTCAGGAATTATATATACAATCCTTTTATAATAAAACAAGGAACTACCGTTTGGGTTTCGTTACTTAAACCCAAATAATAAATATATGTGAACGGCCTGGTTAATTGCACAAGCAGCCGATTCATATAGGTGGCAAGCCGTGTGTACTGATTCTTCAAACTGGTAGTCGTATGAACCGTCTGTGTTTTGAGAAAAACTGAAAACACACAGCAGTTACGCGTTACATAATCCGAGTGTTTAAAACTATAATCCGTATTGAGACGATATTTAGTGAGTGCTCCTTATCTCTGTCACATACAAATACGTGCAGAATTCGTAATATACATCTATTACAACCTGTTGGTAAATATCAAGATTGTGCCCGTTGAAGTAGACCCCACTCAGCATTTTCTAGTTACAGTGTTGCAGTGTTGAAGAAAGGTTTCATAACCTGGACTAACAATTGGTATTTCACAAGCAGCTGAACAGTTTTGTTGTGTCTCCAGCGTTAATTACGAAGTTCTGGTGTCATCATACAAGATCTCCATACATACGTAGACTGTGAAGACTTGGCACACGGCAGTCACTCTAGCGACCCAGCAACGACCAGAGTGATAACCAATCATCAGCAGTTTCTGATCACGGGTGGAGAAACCCCCCTAGTTTGCAGTGGACTCGTCTCTCGCCAAGGCAGAAGCCTCTCATCATTGCCAAGGAAACCGGGAGCAGAGGGCGCATCAGTAGGAAGAGGCCCCGCCCACCCTCCACCCAAGACTCTACTCAGAACTTGGCTTGAAGGATCACATTTTCTATACAGACGTAACACCCTGTATAAATAGGTATTTAAATTACATAATTCTACACGTCGAATGTAAGATTAATGTATTGAAATCCAATAATTTACAGTGGTTTGTAAGTGTCTGTCTTCTTATTGATAGTTTAATAATTAACTACAATTCATATTCATTTATCTTGTAAATGAGAGGCAAGTGATCTGCTTTTACTGTTAAGTATTCATTGACCCATGAGGGACTAATAGATAATTTCTAAGTTTCCCATGTTTAATGTTGATGACATGGAACGCCTAGCGCAACTGTTTGCATATAACCAGCTCGTCGATGATCAAGCCCAGACTGACATTGATTTTGAGTCGGGATCACAGTTAAATGAATCGGTAGGAAGTAGTGAGAAAGTTATTGACGAATCATTTGACGACTTAAACCGTCGTACCCTACGATCTGGTAATCACTATAGTACCTCACCTAAGTATACAAAAAAAGTTACCCCTGTTACAGGTGATAGTGTGTCTGTTGCTAAATCGGTAACAACCTTATTAACCCAGCCTTCTGTTAGGAGTAAGAATACTAACTTGCTTAATACTAACACTACAATGGCTTCCTCTAACCCTCACACCAGTACTACTACCACACCTAAATCTGATACTGTTATTAATATCATGCAGCGCGGCGACTATGTTCGAAATTTCACGGGTCAAGATGATGATAGGGTCGCGCATGTGCCTCAGATGACGCAGATGCCTCACTCCCAGACTTCTTATGCAACACAGCTAGCTCCGATTGTTCCTCCCCGCCTGACATATAAACAGAAAACATCTTTACGATGAGCACATTGTAATAAACGTGGCCACGTAATGGAAGATTGTTTTCAGCTCCGAGGTAATAGTGCAAAGTTTAAGGCCACACCCGGTGCAAAGCCATTCTCAAGGTCATACAGTGAGGCAGCCAAACCAGCACCTCCTCATACCCGGAAAGCTCGCAAATGTTGCGCTCTTCACAAATTGACATCTCATAGTTCACATGAGTGTGATGTGCTAATAAAGGCTAGGGGAGTGGACCTTAGTGAAACGGAGGAGTCGTATAGGCGCAAGAAGAAACGTCCCCAGGACAAGTCGTCTGGGGAAGACCAGCGCACACCACAACAAGGAGAGGGATAGATAGGGTAATCCCCACCCCTCCTCACAGCACTTCTATAGCGGCCTCGTTAGTAGCGGCGCTTAGCATAGTGGAAGTGTTGTCAGTGCCGGTGAGAGTGGATAATACAAGATTGGCTCTTGATATAGACACAGGTGCTTGCGCTAATGTATTGGCCTTGACATCCTATCAAGAGTTACAGCGTAAATTCCCTCACCGAGACTTCATATGGCGACCTAGTAACGCTGAGCTCGAAGGAGTTTCAGGTACTCAGCTGAGCACCAAAGGAATGGTCTCAAGACGTGGTTCTCCCTTCTACGCGGACTTCTATATAGTCCAGCAGTTTAATTTGCCAGCCGACGGGTTACTTGGTCTACCAACTCTTCGAAAGAACATGATAGATGTTCTTCCACGTAATAATAGTGTTACGTTTAAAGGTGTTTCCTACACAGCAATGAGTCATTCTGAACCTATGCTCACAGCTAGGACGAAAGTGTTGTCTACCAATCCTATTAAGAGGAAGGCGGATCGTGCGTCAGAGATACCTCTCGACCTCAACCACACACTTTCCCAGCGTGATTACAGCAGCAAGAGTTGGATGATCGTACCAGCAGTGTTGAAGAGTACTCTCCATTACCAAAATGAGGAAATCACCAAAGCAACTGTCGAACTACCCAACGTGTACACGGGCACAGATGTTGTGTGTCTCCCGGAAACATGCAAGGTAAAAGGGCTGTCATGTGAATCTACCCTGAGCACTATACGCCCTGGCGGTTTGACCGACGTACTGATTCTAAATCGAACAGGCGTTCAACGAATCTTAAAGAAAGGATGTTATTTGTGTGATTTTCTAGTATATCACAACAATGTCGAAGTGCAGCCTACTAAATTCCCAATTCGAGGTATTGTTGCAAAATGCCAACAGACTCGACTGGCCAGGATAGATCAAATAGCGCCACATGTTAAGGTGATCGATCATCCACAGGGCAAGACACGCTTTTTAGAGCTGCTTACCGACTATAGAAATATAGTAGCCTTGCCAGGGGAAACGCTTGGTCAGACAGATTTAACATCCCATCATATAGCGTTAAAGGAGGAAACCAACCCTATTTAAGTACCAGCTTATAGACTACCTCATAGCCAGCGCGCTGTAGTGCAAGATATGGTACAGGGTATGTTAGATGAGAATGTTATTAGACACTCAAAATCCCCCTTTAATAGCCCATTATTCCTCGTCCCGAAAAAGGATGGTGGATGGCGCCCTGTTATAGATTTCAGGCGCGTCAATGATCAAACGATCCCTGATAGGTACCCTATGCCTATCTTGAGCGACATATTGCAATCCTTAGGCAAGGATAATGCGGTATTTAGCAACTTAGATTTGCTTAGTGGGTATTGGCAAATACCACTCGATGGGAAATAACGAGAAATATCGGCATTTACCACGCCTCTAGGCCACTTTGAGTTTCAGCGAATGCTATTTGGTCTCAGAAATGACCCACTAACATTTCAAAGAATGATCAACACCCTGTTTGCCGGACCAAATGGTAACACAGTCTGCGCTTATTTGGATGATCGAATAGTAGTCAGTAAGGACGTCGATTCCCATCTGATTAAACTGCCTGAAGTGTTGGCCAAACTTTCCACAGCAGGCCTCAAAATAAAACTCTCGAAGTGTGAGTTTTTAAAATCCAGAATCCATTTCCTTGGTCATGTAGTTGACGGTGAGGGCATACACACAGTTATTGATAAAGTCAAAGCTGTATCTCAGTTCCCGCGTCCTACCTCAAATGATCATGTGCGTAGCTTTCTCGGCTTATCTGGATATTATCGTTCCTTTATCAAGAACTATGCAACATTAGCATCGCCCTTAACGAGGTTGCTCAAAAAAGATGCAATGTTTATATGGAACGCTGAGCACGAAAAAAGTTTTACGGCATTGAAGATAGCGCTTACCAATGCCCCGGTTCTAGCATTCCCAGACTACACTCAACCTTTCACTCTCTGTACTGACGCTTCCGGAATTGGAGTCAGAGCAGTGCTCATGCAAGAGGATACGCATAGGAAGTTTAGAGTGATAGCATTTGCAAGTCGCAAACTAATTGATGCTGAAACACGTTATTCGGTGACGCATTTAGAAACGTTAGCCGTTGTGTGGGCACTTAAGAAGTTCAAAGACATTATCTTTGGCTACAAGATAACTGTTTTTACTGATCATGCGGCAGTCACCGAACTGTTCCATGGCAGAAACTTATCAGGCAGATTAGCTCGCTGGTATCTGACAATTCAAGAGTTTGGCCCCGAATTTAGGTATTTACCTGGGAGGGTGAATGTTGTCACCGACGCTCTGTCAAGAAATATAGCACCAGTCATGCCTGTATCAACATTCACTCTTTCGCAACTGGAAGATGAGCAACGACGCGACCCATATTGGTCAGCTGTTATTTTTGCTCTCGAATCGGGTGAGGATGTTAAACTCCCCAAGTTATTTCTTCCCTTAAGTCAGTTTGAATTACGACATAACATACTCAATAGGACGAGAAAATCTCCTGAGGGTAATGTGTCTCAAATAGTCGTGCCTGACACGTTGCGCAAAGCAGTAATGATATTGTTCCACGATAACCCACAGGCAGGTCACAAGGTCGTGATAAATGCTTAGCGGATTTACGAAAGAAGTATTTCTGGAACACTATGAAGAAAGACATAGAGTTACACATAGCTAATTGTTTGGCGTGTGCTCAACATAAAGGTTCAACAGGATCACCTGCCCCGATTCTACAATATCCTACACCAGACCGTCCGTTTGACACAGTCGCTGTTGACTTGTTACAACTCCCAATGAGTCATCAGGGATCAGGCTACGTCTTAGGGTGTGTGGATCATTTTTCAAGGTTCGTGGTCTTGGTCCCACTAAAAAGCAAAACGGCCGAAGCAGTCGCCTATGCATTAGTGATGAATCTTATATGTCCATATACTACGCCTAAAGTTCTGCTCTCTGACAATGGAACAGAGTTCAAGAATCAGCTTGTAGCGCATATATGTGCACAATATGGTATTAAACAAACTTTTGTGACAGCTTATCATCCACAGGCTAATGGCCTTGTTGAAAGAACCAATCGTAAAATCCTAGAAATACTGCGTCCAATTGTCAGTGGTTTTCAATACGCATGGGAGGATTGGTTACCGAAGGTTGCAGCGTCTATAAATGGGTCAGTTAATAGCTCTACGGGCAAAACACCCTACTACATTGTCTATGGTACAGATAAACGTCTACCTTACGACATCCTTACAGATGCGCCATACCCGGTTTACAATACGGATGATTTCGCGGCAAAACAAATTCATGTCTTTACAGATATTCATGCCCAAGTACAATCACATCTAGCGGCGTCACGCACCGAAATGATCATCAAACGACATAAACATGATAAACCTGTCGCATTAAACGTTGGGGACGCTGTTATGTTAAGAGAACCTGAAAGGAACTCCAAACTTTAGCAAAATTTTCTGGTCCATTCCGCATAATCTCAAAAGAAGCAGGCAACAAATTCAAAATTTGGATGCCTAATGCACAGATCGCAGATGTCGTGCACGCGGATCGTCTGAAGAAGACCCAGATAAATGTATTACCTCCAGTTGATGATGATGTGATTCATACATCCTTACAGATTGTCCAGAAGCTGAGTGTCCCAAATGACTATTGAATGAAACTACGTTCTGCGAGTAGACGTTAAATCGTTTGTAATTCCTTACAGAATGGCTTGGATTTATCAGTATGTTGCTTCTACTCTGTTGTGGCACCGTTGTGTTGACAGACATGTCCACATCAGTCCTCAAACCAGGGGCACTTGTGGCACCTCTCGGACGCGTTCTCATAGTTGAGGACGTGGTGAACATCAAGTATGAACTTCAGCCACTACTCCAACTTCCGCGTCAGATGGAAAACGTCGACGGCCATTGGACATCCTTCATGGTCTCAGCACAGCTTCGAAGAATTCGACAATAGTTTCACAAACTATAGACCTTCTACACTTTCGTCTCCAGAACCTTCGCGAGTTTCTCGTCGATGTTGGGAAAAATCTACCTGCGTCTCAAGCGGATCTTGCTCAAGAGGTGCATTCTCAGGAACGACGAAAAAGGGGTCTCTGTAATTTTGTGGGTATCATCCAAAGCGCCTTGTTTGGCACGGCAACGGCCGATGATGTAGCTAAATTGGGGGACCGAATGAACGTTGTCGTTCAGGCTGTATCTCAACAGAATCGTGTTATTTCTCAAACCTTTCACGCGATTACTGCTCTAGAATCAAAGGTTAATGCAATCATAGTGGAGTCTAACCAAGTTTCGAGGATTGTTACTAGGTTACAGAAAGCAATCCCGACATTAGAATGGCTCCTTTATTTCACAGAATATTTGCATGCTGCTGAAATTTCAGTTCATAAAATTGTAACCTCAAAAAATGAACTAATAGACAGCATTGTAGATGCCGGGATAGGACGTGTGGACGCGAAGCTTGTGCCTGTGCAGACGCTTCTTGACGCTTTAAAAATAGCCAAGTTGCAATGTCATTTAACTCCTATTTTTAATGACAATGAGGTTCACTATTATTACCCACTGTTGGAGTCAACCCTCAAGCACAATACAATTCTGATCCACATTCCTATGCGAGGGCAACATGAGTTTAATGCATGGCATTTAGAACCCTTCCCCTGGTTTGTGAACGACACACTGTATACCCTAGATAGGCCTAAAGAACTTTTCTTAGTAGATGAAGAATATTCATTGTTATCAATAGAGGATTCTGAGGTACTGTCACTGTGTAAGTCGTCTTATCTACACCTACACGTATGTCCAGCCTACATTGTTTGCATTTATTCCTGCTGCAGAGGGAATATGTGAATTGGCAGTCATACAACCAAATATACGCACAGCGCTAGAGCAATGCAGTTATAGGCCAGTTAGTCTAAAGACTGTGTTCCACCGTCATCTTCACAATGTGCAGTATTTGTTCTTTCCAAATCTCACTACTGTAATTTTAAAATGCCATGATGGTGTTAAGCAGCTAGTTGTGAAAGGGCATTACAAGGCTCGTGATTACTGTGAAATCACTTGTAGTACATTACGGACCTTGCCTACTCATCAGCATTTTGCTTTAAATCGAAAACTCAAGTCTGCTTTAATTCCACTTCCTATAATGAATTTCACTATTAAGGATATTCAAATAGTATCAGAGAAATTAAAAGTTTTAGCTTTCTTGAACGAGACACATTTTGCTGATTTGAAAAATAACTTGCCATTTAACCTATCACGGGAATTTGCACTACCAAGTCTTACAATTCCCTCTGTTTTGTTAATTCTGGCAATTATGGTCCAGTTCTGTTATTACAGGGCAGTGTCATCCAAATTCAACATTGTTCATAACATACTAACCCGTACGACACTAACGTATAGGTCCCCTGCAGTAGCTAATACCCCTACAGTAGTAGAATCCCCAGCTTAGTGTCTACATATCTGTTTATAACATGGATAGGGTTGTCTAGGATGTACTGTACTCTGTGAGTTATTTAGGCTTCACGGAGCTCGGCTGGTAGGTGACCGAGCGATGTAATGGGCCCCTGTCTCATCAACAGAACATATCATATAAATGGGTCAATACATCTGATATTATATTCAGATTCACCACCCTGTAACTTTCCACTGTCTATGAGTAAGACATGAGTTGGACACGTGAGCGGGCAACTCTCCCAAGAGGGCGAGACCCATAATCAGCATTTCTCTAAGCCCGCACAGCGAGGCCCTCACTCTTCAGTCGCTCACATCAACTTATATCTTAAGGACGTGACCTAACGTTTATAATACATAAACGCCGTCCCTTTCTCATTCACTCCTATGCAGTGGGACTTACTGTCGATCTACACTCAGGAATTATATATACAACCCTTTTATAATAAAACAAGGAACTACCTTTTAGGTTTCGTTACTTAAACCCAAATAATAAATATATGTGAACGGCCTGGTTAATTGCACAAGCAGCCGATTCACTGTCCTCCCTACTCCTCTGATCTTTGGCATGATCTGTATAAGAAATTTCAACACTCGATACCCTTAGCTTGGTGGGCCTTTCTCCTAATCCCAACCAAAATAGGATTTCGTCTTCTTGAGTACGTCCGCCGTCACCAGCTCTCTCTCAGGGATACTGGTGGTATCACTCACTCTCATGAGAGTGGCCTTGATCACATCTTTACTTCTGGACTAGCGGCATCCCATGCAAGGTTCCCATTCACCCCTACCCTCTTCTCCGACCACGTGGCCCTCAGCCTTCATTACTCACTCCCAGCGGGGACATCCCCCTCTCCAGCGTAGCACCAATATTACCATCCATTTGAAATACTGTTCTACCTACATCTCATACATGACCAACACTCTCCCCACATTCGATTTAAAGTCGCCTGAGAAGTTATACTCCTCCCTAGTGAACTCAACACATAACTAACACAGTCACTAAGCTTCTCGGCCACACGTCAAACATCACTACGAGGCCTACGCCTGGACCCTAGATGAACGTATCCTCCAGGCGGAAAAGAAGGTGGTGAAGGATGGTATCTCACTCCAAGGTGAACCTACCCTTGACCGTTTCCACCAGTACCAGTCGTCCAGGGATGATATAATTGACCCCCAACAATGTGTTCAGACTGAATCCTGGAGTATTCTCACAGACAGCATTAACCAACAGACGAGCGTGGGCACCATCAACAAGTTGGTCAAGAAAAAGTCCTGTAGTACCTTTCACCACAGCCCAGCACAGTACGCACAAGATCTTATCTAAACATGATCTGAACAATCCTAAGCTCGTAAACTCTCGGAGCACAAAAAAGAGGCTCTCTCCTCCAAGTCAAATAAATCTCTGTACCCTTCGTATCATGGCGGCGTTGCTGAAGGCCGATGAAGAGGATACGATGGAGATAACTAAGGAGGAACTGCGGCGTGCCCTAATTTAGGGCAAGGCAACTCCCCCGGTGATGACAGTATCACCAACTCAGTTTTCTGTTTGCTCCTGAAAGTCCCCGGCAACCCTCTCCTCCTACTTTACAATCTCTGTCTCTGCACGGGGTATGTGCCCAATGCCTGGACCTCCAGCACAATAGTACTAATTCCAAAACGTGGCACTGCCAAATTCAAACCTTTTTCCAATACCTCTTGCTTCAGCAAGTTGATGGAACGCATTCTCCTTACCCGTCTAACGCCTTGGCTGGAGGACAAACTCTAACCCAGCTTGTATGGCTTTCTACCACAAAGGAGCGTGCGTCACTGTCTCATGGAACTCTATATTCGCCTCTGCCTCTCTTCCATGAATATCGTAGCCTCCATCGACCTTACAAGCGCCCTTTTGATGATGCAAATAGAGATATATCCTCGATCAGCTTGTAGACTTCGGTGTCAAAAGTAATTTCTTAAGATGGATTTCGGATACCTCTGGAACAGAACCTCCTGTGTCTTCTTGAAGGGGGCATGTAGCTCTACCAAGGACTGCAATCGTGGTACCCCACAGAGTGGTGTTCTTATCCCCTTTCTTTTTAATGCCCTTATGCATCGCCTACTATTTCTTCTTCCCGACATTCCCGGTACCACAGTTACCCGTTACGCAGATGATATCAGCATTCACTCTGAGTCACCGGAAGATCTCCAACGCCTCCTACTAGAGTAGGATTTTCTCTCATCGCGACTCGGGGACACTCCCAGAATTAATTGTGTAAACAGTGCATCTACCTGGGTGCACCTGTACGGATTACTCCAGTACTCCAGCTACACCTGTACAACAACGAGTCTATCCCACCATCCGCGATCGCATAGATCGACTGCAACAGCATCTAATCCCTCTCATGTGGCTCAACAACAATACTGCCGGGATTTCTGTCCTTGTAGCCAGAACTGTCTCCATCCATTGTCGAAAACCTTTCTCCTATTCTATGTCAATATGTCAATTTCTAAAAAATCTCTAGATTCCTTCGAAATTTTTAAAACAAAGTCATGAGATTTATCCTGGGTTGTCCCACGTCCACCAGGATAGTGAACATGCAAACTGAACTCAATAGTCCTTCCCTTGTTGAGAAAATATACGCAAATGTGTTTTAGCTCAGTGCCAAATGTCTCCACTCTCCCCACCTTCCTCCGATTATTCTCAAATTAACCTCGACCTCTACTTCGACTGGGTGGCCTCACCCTCATTAAAATAATTTGTTGTATACTTGAGAACGCCGATATTGATGTACCCGTAGCAGAGGTTGATCACGGTGCTCCACCCAGGAGGATTCCCTGTCCATCAGTTACCTTTACTCACACCTGAAAGGCGGACCCTCCTCTACTTCAGATACAATTTAATCTGGCGACCATAGACAGAGGCTTACTTCAGAAACAATTAAATCTGGCAACCATACACAGAGACCTTACCTCAGTCACTGCTGCACACTACACTGTACACCGACTGTTCCAAGGGGGCAGACAGTGCGACGTTGGACCTATTGGTGGGAGGTTGAGTAGGTGGAAGGTTGGATCAGCCCAAAGTCAATATAGAGAGGTCGGCCGGACAGCGTGTAACAGCACCATTTGTATTATATAAATTTTTACCCAAATGTATATTACCCATATATTCACCAAGTCATTCACCTATGAGTATGAATCAATTGGTGAGTTGACATTTCCTCTGGGGAGCAGGTGAGGTCAAGTTTGGTCAGCGCAGCTCAGCAACAAACAATCTGACGCGTTTCCTTTAAGACCTGCTTGACCACCCTCTCTCCCTGGTGTGAGAGAGAGACTATCATATCACCTGTTACCCAGTGAACACCTCACTTAAGTGTTCTCCTATACAAGTGCACTAAGAAATTTCCCTGAGCAGAAAGGTACAATATACTCTCAACTGAACTCAGTACCTGTGAAACTATATTTTTCTACAATAAAGCAAAACCCACAAAGTGTTTACTTCAGCCCTGCCACTTATTAATTCAAGAACTAAGGGCACAGACGTGCCCATACGTGCTCTTAACTTCCCGATCATCCCACAAAGGTCCCCTCAGCCGGCAAGTTTTTGCCAGCATAAGGGGTCGACATAAACGTCCAGGAAGAGGCTCTCTTATGGACGCACACATCTCTGATATGGATGCCATCGCCAACTCACCTGGCCATGCTCAATCCAATACCCTTCGAGAGTCAGACCCCAGTGATTAGGACAGTGATGGTAATGTTTCTATGGGAAACACTAGCAAGAGTGGAAACACTAAGGCCACAGAGCCTATCACCCTGCCCTCTGCCAACCATAAGGTTAATATACACTTCCTCAAGGACTCTCTGAAACCTGCAGAGCAACGCTTTAATTGGATGATGAAGTACTGCAGACAGCACGGTCTCAATATTCATTTCCGGAACTTTATCAAGTGTCAGACTCCTGAGGTCTATGAAACACTTAGTACTGTTGGCTTTGACAGGGTTGTCCTGGTGCCGCCCCCCCCCCCCCCCCAGTAGACGCTGATGAATGTTGCCATATCCTAGTGAAACGTTTCCCCCTATACGCTGACATCGAAGATGGGCGTGACTTTAATTCTAGTATACTCCACAAGCTGCTGTCATTGTCAAGAGGAAGGGAAGGGAGTGCTGCCGACGTGATAGTCCCAGATGTCGCTTCTGTTCACGTAACCATAACTCCGCCGCCTGTTCCAGAAAATCAAAGACCACCATAATAGGGGTGGTGTGAGCTATGTAGTTGATCCCAGATGTTGTAACTGTGGCGGCCGGCACAATGCCGACTCATGGCAATGCCCAGATCGACCGTCTGTCCCATGGGAAAAGCCTCCTCGAAGGCCACACCCCTCTGTGTCCCTTCTGTCTCCAGCAATGCCTTCTTCAACAACACCTGCCCCTGCCTGGCCTCACCTGGCTGCAACACAGCAGTCCCGGCCATCTCCTAACAACACTACTACTGGGCCTCCTCCCAGTCTGTACTCTGACGCTGTCAGGCCTTGTGCTTCCACCGGTGCCCCCCCCCCCACAACCCCCCTCCAGTGACATGACACAGTTCATATCCCTCTTCCAAGAATTTACCAACCGTATTGAAAAACTCTTCGCTACACTCTGTACCACCATCTCCGACCTACTCTTGCCCTCTGTTGCCACCCAGTCACTCCTCTCTTCTAGTTTGACACAAGCCGGTAGTCCCCCTGTGAGCCCCCCTTGCTCACAGCCTACCCCACCGCATGCGGCCTTCACTACTGGTGTAGTGCCTACCGGGCCTGCCCTGGTGTGTCCTGCTGCCCCCGAGCGAAGTCCAGCCTCATCTTCACGACACGTGGTGCTTCAACCTGTCCTCCACCCACCGCAAGCTGTGCCCGCTACTGTGTCTGTGTTGTCTCCACCAGGGCTACCTATTGGACCTGAGGACACCACCCCCGCCTACCCGTACCCCACCGGCTTGTCGACGCACACGCCATCACAATCACACTAAAAGGTATGTCCCTCAATATGGTCAATGCCTATGTGCCTCCATTCACCCCTACTGTATCTGTCCCACCACACCATATCACCTCCACCCCCACTGTACTTCGCCACGCCTAGTAAATTGTCAACCCTGAGCCTGGCTGCACTGTTTATAAACTTTGTGGTCACCCGACTCTCACAACCCCTCTCACTACATCCTCACTTGCCCTATGACCTCCTCCTACAGGTCCCCAGCTGTTACCAACACCTCTTCCCTCCCTGACCAGATATCCCTCCTCCTAGTGACAGGCCTGGCACTTGACATTATTAGGGACCTGCCACACTTTGCCATAAACAGATAAATTGTACCAGAGACCAGAGTTGACAGTCGAATAGTGAAGGACTGGGGAATCAGCCCACGAGCCCCAGGAACCTCCGATGAGTACACAACCAGAGTTGAAATTGAACAGCGGGGGAAGTAGCAGCTGTGGTGCTGGCTGGATAGTGTCTGGTGTACGACGAGGCAGCAGCGAAGGCGGAGTTAAAGGAGAATTAGATGCTGAAGAGATTGGCTTTATCAGAGGAAGAGTTGGCTGTATAGAGTTATCAGTCGGAAGAGATGAGGAAAAGAGAGAGTGCAGAAGTTATTACAGATGTTCTTGATTAAGAACCAAAAGGATTTACTAGAAGAAAAGTTAGTCAGGATAGCGGTCTTTCTTTTTATAAAATTCTGATTGGCCCTACGAAGAATAGCCAGACAACGAGGATCTCGCTGTTGGGGTGTGTGGATAGCAACAACTCATGTCAAGAAGTGAGATAGTCAAAGAGTTTTAAATAGTTGGTATAGTTGGGAGAACAGTATAGGAAACAAAGAAAATAGTCATAGTTGATAGAGATATTTTGAGCCAGATGACAGCATAAAGAGAGGATTCAAGATCCGTGAGTCGAGCTATAGGTGTGCGTGTGTTGCAGTAGACGCACACACCTCCCTTAGGATGGTAAGAGGTATAAAGATTGTAGATGAAGACAGGATAATGTTTGGGTCATGGTAGAACCGACCCTCCTTCCATTGGATGGCGAGATCTTCCAACACAGGACTTCAAACACATCTAACGAAGCCCGTGTGGACGTCAGTGCTCGAGGATTCTGGACGCCGGGACAGCGAGCTATATTCGACATCAGGAATTTTGATCCCATGGCCGTATGTCACCGTAACCTAGCTCTCGGTGCTGCACATAGGAGGAACGAGAACGACAAGAGAAGGGCATATGGGGAGAGAATTCAAAACGTTGATCAAGGCAGCTTCACTCCTCTAGTGTTCACAACCTCTGGTGGGATGGGCCCAAGTGCAAGATGTTTCTGCGCCAGACTCGCGGAGTTGATCTCCGAACAGAAGCAGCAGCCCAGAAGTTATGTTACAGCCTGGATGAGATGTCGACTGTCTTTCTCTCTTCTTCGGTCGGCTTTGCTCTGCCTCAGGGGAACGAGAGCTTCTGCCCCTACTCCGACAACTGCTGCAGATATTGACTATGAGGCTACAGTCACTGAATGCCGCATAGATCTGCGGCTCAACTAATTTAACACAGATAGGATAGCTTCTTATGTATTAGGATATTTAATATTAAGGTAAATAAATGGTGGCGAAGGTGTGGCTATTGGGGGAGGCTGGAGGCCACTTTATAAAAAAAAAAAAAAAAAAAAAAAAAAAAAAAGTAGTAGTAGTAGTAGTATTACGGTAATTAGTCATACATAGACAGTAATCGAATAATAGGCAGAAAAATGCCTCTCAGTGAGATAATGTAACACGTCCTCAAGAGTGTTCAATTTTGTTGTACATTATCTGCGGATATTGCTTAGGAGAAAATGAGCTTTAATGTGTCTTCCTTGAATGGTTCTCTTTATAGCGAGTTGTCAAGTATTTTACAAAATGTGTTAAATCACCTAAAGAGAAAATAAGCCTCACAGTTATATAATGCACAGAAATTATGCAAAGCGTTTGTAGTTTCTTGCTGTGCTCCAACTGAGTTTTGTCATTTGAATTTCATAGAGGCACGGTAAGGACATTTTAATGCAAAGTCAAACGAATAAAAGAAAATAAGAAAATGCAATTACCATCAAATAAAGATTTTCACAATAATATATTTCTGGATAATACAAATAAAAAACAGAGTTTTCCATACTTCTCATCTCAAATATGCACAGTATTTATTCGGTTATGTTTTAAAGTTATTATCAAAACCTCAGAAGGTGCTTCATTTACAATATCGTTTAAACTACTCAAATACATATTATGAACCACAAGCATACTTTAAAAATTACATACTATATACCTTTACTAATTTGTTGGGTGAGGCAAGTGTTTTTCAATTTGGTGGCATCGAGTACAAATAATAAGCATTTGGTCAGGCAACTCGATAACATGGGGTGTGGTTGTTGTGTTGGCAACATCCTCTACACCTTAAATAAATTCACGTGAAGTGAACCATTTTATTATTGATTGGTTAAGTTTATCTATCTGTAAGCCTGCTCCTCTGCCTGCACTCATACGCTAATATTTTTATTTAATTTTTGCCTAAATTAAAAGTCGATTGGTATCAACAGTAGCTCGAAACACAACAATCTTTACCAAAATCGGTCAAAGGTCACCAAGAAAAAGGTCGATTTACTAACACTGGGTATACAAACACGATTCTGTTTTGGTGGAATTTTCAATGCAGCTCGCCATCAGTCAACAACAGCTATTTTTTATTAAGTCTCGGTCAAAATCCGTCTAAAGCCAACGTCAGAGGTCACCATAAAGGTCATCACATTCTAGTTCCACAATTTTGAACCGAACTGAAAGTGAGAGTTTTTCTCAAACGCCTACATAATTTTCACTTACCTTACTCCAGGAACTACCATCCTACAGTTACCAAGTTATATTAGTAAATTATTTGCTTAAGATATTAAAAGACTCTACAAACTACACTTTTCGTCCAGTGAAAGACCACCTTATTTTAGTGTTCAATAACCTTACGCCAAGTAATTATTACTCAACGACCTTTTCAAAGTCATCACCTTACTGTACCAACAACCTTACTCTAATGAAATGATTACGCAAGATTTTTAGAGATTAAAATTATCTCCTTACTCCAATAGTCACCTTATTTCGGTGGAGCACCGTGCTATATTGACCATCATGCTCAGATAACCATTTACTTTAGTGACCACTTTGGTCGAAAGACTTGGAACGAACTGTATAAGACCTGTGTAAGAATTGCGCCATAACCTTAAAAGTCAAAATAAAGTCTGACAAAGTTCAAAATATAATTTTCGACCATAATTTCCGAGCGAGAAGAGATGTAATTGACTTGTTGGTCCAAATGTTCTCCATCGTGGAGTTCAGCAGGTGTCGTTTATTCATTCATGGAAGTGGTTTCTTATTTATATATTAGAGGATACTAATATGGGTATATGAAATGTTAGAAGGTCTGGTAGCGCGTTCTGTTGCACGACATTGCAACGCTACAGATTTTCCTATGATAATTCTAGACAGGCAAATTTTCCATCCCTTGGCATGTTCCCACCTCTGATCAAACGAGAGACTGCTTCCTGAAAGTTCGTTGCCCCCCCCCCCCCTCCCGCCCCGAAAGTGGTTTCTATCAGGGTCATAACTATTGTAATCATGATGAGAAACAGCAACAGGTTGTAGCAAAAGGCGGGCTCTCACCAAGCAGGTACTATTTATCCCACCTCCGGGAGTTTATCCTTACTCTAAGATGAGTTCGCTTAAATGGACGTTAAAGTCGTTCCTCAACTCAGCAACAAGTACTTTAGAGCAAGAGCTTGGGGGGGATTTTAATCACCCATCTGAGGCAAAAAAGTCCAAGTATTTTAGAGCAAGAGCTAGGGGGGATTTTAATCACCCATCTGAGGCAAAAAAGTCCAAGTATTTTAGAGCAAGAGCTAGGTGGGATTTTAAATACCCGTCTGAGGCAAAAAAGTTTGATGGTATTTTTTAAATGTACAGTATGTTACATGAGTAAGTCAAAATACCATTTTTTACTTGATACAGCCTGGCCAAAAACCCTAGGCAAAGGATTAAGAATTGTACCGCGCGACGACGGGTTTTTTTTACACACAGGGAAATAACATCACCATAATTGCAATCTGACTTTATTATTTTATGCAGTTGTGTTGCAGTTTTTTAAGTAACAAAAATATACATTATAAAAAACAAAGAAACTTAGATATTACATATTAAAAAATATAAATAACATTGAGGCACAAATATCACATATAAAAAAAATGGTATTATGGCGCACAGGTAAAGAATGCATATACAATCTCACTTATGTACAAAATAAACTGTAGACAAACTGTATATTTGATTACACTCTTTAAATTATATGCCTGAACAAACATGTTCATAGCATACCGTACCTACACTATAAGGGTATTATAGTAAAGTGCATCAAAAGAAAGGTTCACTGTCATGATTATTTAACAAATAATAATCATTCTCAATCGTCTTATTAAGTATGTCATATAGTTCCTATTTATCATACCTTATACCCCAGAAATAAATAAACAACTGAAGCACTTTTATTGTAAATCAGATAGTGGCCCACAGAATTATGTAGTTACAGTACAAAATGAATTGAGCATTTGTGAGTATGCATCAGTAAGAACCATAATTTGACTCGTCTGATGATTCATAGGTTAATTCATCTACAGTAACATCTGTAGAGAACATGGTTATGTCCATTGCTACACATTCCCTGTGGAATCTGATCACCTTCAAACCATTTTATTGTGTACTGCCCATGTTTGAATTCCCAGTCGCTGTCTTCTGCTTGCCACTATATTCGAATTGTTGTGTCCGCCTTCTTCCATACTGATACTATATAGTTTGTACGTTTAATTTATACAGCCCAAACTGATCTGCATGGAGGAAGAAGGCTCGGATCATTGTGCTCAATATTTTCAAGTGGATGCCGATGAGTAGCAGGTGTATTATTTTGCCTAAACAAAGCAAATCTTGCATCATTCACACTTTAAAATTTCCCTTTCTCATACAGAGAGAGCACACAAATAATTCTAATGACATGATCACATCTGGAGATACTTCTGGATAATCCCCAACCTTAGTAAAAGCTATCCTGAATACCTTAGACTTGTCCATGATATCTCACGGGCGTACCTTTCCTTTTCGCACGAATGATGATGTGTAGTCGCATCCTGTAAAAGCATGTATTGCTGGTAAGACAGAGCAGGTGGTCTCTCCATATTAGAGGGAAGGGCAGTAACATCTATATATCTACGAGAGATGTTTCTATTAAATTCAAGGTCCATGGTAAAGAAGGTTCACTAATATATCTGTGTCATCTGTCATGGTTTCCTTGATATGATTCACATGCAAAACAACTCGTGTGTCTGTTTCCTCATTCTGACAGCCAAGTTCAGGTACAATCTGCCGAAACACTGATCCTCTTTTTACTTCAAATTTATTACACTCTTCTTGTAGTGCAAGATAGATTTCATGACCGTCTAACGTTTCTTTGTAGGTGTCCTTTTCCTATTCAGCTGCAAGGAATTTGAAGAGTGGTGTCTTGATTAGGCCGGATGACAGTGGTTGACTGAAGTTTTTTGGTCGTTTCTTCTCATGGCCAGCAATAACGATGTTGACCTGAGTTGCACCACGCATATGTCATTCATTGTCTTTAATTAATGGACATGTACAAGTATCACACACAAAGTCCACACGTCCAGAATCAACACATAACTTTGACAGCAGAACTTCAGCCACCCCGCCATAAGTAGCAGGGAGATCTGACAAAGATCTGATGAGAAAAATTGCATCTACAACACAAGCATCGATTGTGGAAGGTGGCTGAATAGTATACTTTCGTTTCAAGTTTCTTTAGGAGTCAAGATTTTCCTGTTTTATTTATTAAGCCATTAAGATGTATCAGAGATGAGGTAGAGGGAAATGGGGTAACTCAAAACTTTAGAAAGATCAATATCAATAGGTCACTTGTTGCATGTATCTCTTGGATCTTCATATCTTTCCCGGTTAACTTGACTTTTACTCCCCTGTTGCAAAGTTCTTCACTCTACGACGTGGCGATTTGATTTTTCAAATCTGCTAACATCATTAAAACAGCCTGTTACGAACTCATCACAGCACTTCTAGCCAATATCAATACAATGTGTCAACTCTTCTTTCACTTTTGCTAAAACTGCACAGCCAGTTGAAATGTAATACAGATTTTCATCACTAACAGTTCCAAAGTGATACAGAAATAAAGTACAACATTTGAGACCATGTCCCAGGTTGCTGATCTGACTTTCTGGCTCATTTATACGCAATTGCAGGATTTCATTTGTTTCTCTTACTTTGACGACACAACATACATATATCTTTTCTCACTACTAATTTTTATTTATTGTTTTTTATTTATTTATGGGCCTTTATTATTATTATTATTATTATTATTATTATTATTATTATTATTATTATTATTATTATGAATATTAATAATAATAATATTATTATTATTATTATTATTATTATTATTATTATTATTATTATTATTATTATATTTTCGTCCCCAGGCCCTGATGTGGGTCATTGACCTGTGCCCTGGTGGACTAATCTCGTAAAAAAAATAATGACAAAACATCACCACTAAATTATTTTCAATATTAATTACATGTAATTATAAAAATACACGAAATTGGTTAGTCTTGACAAGCTTCTCCTGTAAACATAGAAACTATAGCTCTCTGACTGTTATGTACAGTCTCGTTCAAGATTCTTCGAGTACTGCTGGAGACAGCTGGCAACTCAAGGCCGTTTGTTTACCTTAGCACGTAGTATAATTTAATACGAAACAACAAAGCTCTACCATTAAATTAAGCAACGGTGAACTAAGTAACCAATCACCGATCACTTTTACATTTATTCATAATTTTTACTACGTACTAAAGTAAACAAATGGCCTTGAGTTGTCAGCTGTCTCCAGCAGTGGTCGAAGAATCTTGAACGAGACTGTACAATTTTTAACCTTATGCCACAGGTTTTTGGCCAAACTTTATCAAGTGAGAAATGGTATTTTGGCTCGCTTATATAATATACATTTCAAAAATATCATCAAACCTTTTGGCCTCAGACGTGTGATTAAACCCCCCCTTAGCTCTTGGACTATTTGATTATGTCCTGTGAGTGGGTGCGTGACATACGGTATTTGCTATATCCAGGTATTAATCGAATCGTATTCTGAGGTAACTTATTATAGTCTTAAAGGACAGAGCCAAAATAGAGGAAAGTATCACCTAGTGCACGTGAAGGGCTGGATTTTTTGTTTTCATGCAAAAATTTCCAAGTCTGGAATGTAATGTGAACTCATCTATCACCTATAAGGGACTGTGCTTCTATGGTTTTTTATTACAATATTATAGATAAAATAAACAGTAACAATGCGATTGTTCACTTGACGCTTGCTCTTGTAGTTTCCACCCAATCCGATATCCTGTTGAAATAAACACCTGAAATAAGTTATCAAGAACAAAAGCGAGCTCATTGAGCACTATTATGATTTGTGAATTATTTGTGTCTTCTATGTCCCTTTCGTCATCCTTGACGTTGGCATCTTCACAACTTTTCCAATTAAAAAGTATGGGATAAAATGCAATGTGCTACACGCATAGCGAGATACAAACCATATTTCGGTATTCCATTATGGTGTCACATATTCTAGCAATATTCTCGCTTTTTGGCTTAGCCATATTACTTTACTTTGCAGGGATGAGACAACTTTAGTTATAATTTGATGAGCAGCTGGTATATACACCTCAAAGGAGAACTTCATTTCTATAGATCTCACTGTACTGTACACATCACAACTGACTCCATAATTATTCATGTCTAACCGTAAGTGATAATCAATAGTTTACACAGAAGAAAGGTAATTTGTTGATTTAGAAAGTAGTTTGATTCATAGTTCGGAAGCCGGGCTGAATCTCTAATATGTTATCATAAACCTTCATATTCCCAGTGTCACTCTCACACAACGATCCTTGTCACCTCTAAATTGAGTCTTCACCCCTCGAGACACCCCCTGTGTTGCCGTGCACTGCCAGCCAATCTAGACATGTGGCTCGCTTCACTGTGCGTCAGCGCTCTTGAAATAAATTTCTTTCCTTACACCAACTCACTAAAGCACTTCACAATTATTTTAATAAATTCTAACTGGAAGGCAAACGGAAAGATAAAACTCAAAATTAATTTAAAATTCGTTTTTCAGTCTTCCAAACCTCATCTTGTTGTGATTCAGAGCTGCCAGAATCAAAATCAAACATGGACTGTACTTTCATATACTGGCATTCGTTCCAATAAAACTGTAGTAGCAGAGGCTTTCTGTTATGGTATTTCCCTTCAATAACAAGGCTTTATACAATGCATTATCACTTAGTTAAATAATCAAAACTCCATTCATTCAAACAGCTCTTTCTTTGAAGTCCAGCCCCTCACCGCAGTATCTCCTTCATCCTATCCTCACATCATCTCCTTCTTGGGTTTCCCACTCCCACCTTCTACCTATTTCTAATTCCTACACTCCAAGTGTCAGTCTTTCCATGTTCACAATATGACTGTGCCACCTTAGCAAACACTGGTCAGTTGTCTATCTGACACTTAGTTTATTTCACTTCCATATATCGTTTTTATTATATTCATGAAATAAAGAACAATCATTATGTCCCTGAAGCTATTATCATATCCCATTATTCTCCAAGTTTATAAATGCAGTATCTGGGAGGAAATAAACGTCTGTGGCCAGCAATGCAGTAATTATATTATCAAAGTTAGAATTCGTGTTAATCTGGAGGAGGATTTGGTGATTTTATACTGTATTTTGTACAGTCTTCGTGTGTCTACATGGTAGCTGACACCGGGTAACATAAATTCTGAGGTCTCTCTCGCTTCTGTGCTGGAGACTGCCTGGGGTCCCAGAGCAGCTTGACATCTCTGGGGGGGATCTGGTCCAGTTCGGAGTTAATTTTGACAGAATGCATCTCTTTCTCTTCGTGCTCTTCCGCGTCAGTGAGAGAATACAATGCTGCTAGAGGTAGGAAGTCCAGAGAATTCTTCAAATTTCCAGGCAGTATCCAGCACAGAAGCAAGAGAGACCTCAGAAATTTTGTTACCCGGTGTCAGCTACCATGTACACACACGAAGACTGTACAAAATACAGTATAAAATCACCTAATCCTCCTCCAGATTAACACAAATTCTAACTTTGATAATATAATTACCGCATTGCTGGCCACAGACGTATATTTCCTCCCAGATACTGAATTTATATATATATATATATATATATATATATATATATATATATATATATATATATATATATATATACAAGTAAATCACTGTAGGTGCGCGTGATCTAGGTATATGCTGATAACCACAAGGAAAGAAGAAAACACGAAGTTCCCAAGCGCTTTCATGTAATTCACATCTTCAGGGGTGAGTACAGACTCACAGTCTGTACTCACCCCTGAAGATGTGAATAACACGAAAGCGCTTGGGAACTTCGTGTTTTCTTCTTTCCTTGTGGTTATCAGCATATATATATATATATATATATATATATATATATATATATATATATATATATATATATATATATATATATATATTGGTACGAGTTGGGAATTTAGAATATAGTTAAAAGTCTACCCAGATCCCAACAGGCAACAACAACAAAAAAAAAAGACAATCGGACTATAAAAGGGTAGACAAAGGATGCGAGTTTTTGTTGTGTATAATAATGTACCATAAATTCCTTAACAAAATATTCAGCTTTCTATAATTTACCCTTAACCATACTTAACCTAAACATTAACAGTATATACATATTTATACAACATACAATAATTTGAAGCAAGGTGGAGGTGGGGGAGGCAATACAAGATTACCAATACTTAAGTGCGGAGCTGAGATGGCTGACGAGTAAGGCTGAGTATTGTAGAAGACGGTAGGTAGTCACTGTGCCGTAGGTTTCCAGGATAGGTGATCCTGTGGTCACGTCCCAGAGTGAACTGAACTCTCATCGAACTGGAGCTGATGAAGAATACTTGTAGGAGGTGACGCAACAACCAGGATATGGAGAAGGGAAACCCCGGAGTGGTAACTAAGACTAGTCATACTCGTGTTTCGTCCCTAGATGGCGTTGCTCGTGGTGCTGGGTAGGTAGATCAGGACAATAGATGGCGTAGTTCGTAGTGCTGGGTAGGTAGATCATGACAATTGATGACGTGGTTCGTAACACACCCCCCTCCAAAGACCTAAGTAGCGCGGGTGCGAAGGAGGTGATCACCTGGTGCGTCTGGAGAGAAGCTGCTGCATTTCCACTTGAGCTCGGGATAAGGAGTCCGCAATCAGGTTGTCCACCCCCTTTATGTGCCGGACTTGTAGATTATAGGGCTGGGTGAGGAGAGCCCAGCGGAGGATTCGCTGGTTGGAGGTCTTGTTGGTTTGGATGAACGTGAGTGGGTTATGGTCGGTGAAGACTAGGGTTGTTTGTGGGCAAGACTGGAGGTAACATTCAAACTTCTTTATTGCCAACACCAGAGCCAGGGCCTCCTTCTCTATGGTCAAGTAGTTGGTAAGATGTTTTTTCAACTTGGCGGAGTAGTATGCCACAGGGTGAAGGACATCAGTTGTTGGGTCGGGTTGTAGGAGCACAGCCCCAACTCCGACACCGCTAGCGTCGATTTGCAGATGGAAGGGTAATGTGTAGTCAGGGGGGTGGACTACAGGCTTGGAGGCAAGGAAGGCTTTGAGGCGGTGGAAAGACTGGTCGCACCTCTGGTTCCAGATGTAAGGGACCGCAGAACTGGTAAGGTCTGTGAGGGGTCCGGCCACGCTGGAGAAGTTACTGCAGAACCGACGGCAATAGCCGCACATCCCCAGGAAGCGCCCGAGTTCCTTCCTCGTCCTTGGAGTGGGGAAGGACAAGATGGCTTTAACGTTTGCGTCCTTGGGTCTCACCATACCATGCCCAACGATATGTCCCAGGTAAGTCAGGGAGGCCTGGCCAAAAGCAGATTTGGCCAGGTTTATGGTGAATCCAGTCTCTTGCAGTCGTGCAAACAGTATCTCCAAACGCACCAGATGTTCGTCCCAGCCGTCCGACACCACCACCAGGTTATCCAGGAAGGCGAACGTCCCACCTAGGTCCTGAATCAGGTAATTGATGGCCCTCTGGAACGTGGCCGGAGCATTAGAAAAGCCAAACGCCATAACCAAATATTGAAAAAGACCAAATGGAGTTATAAATGCCGAGATTATTTTTGCCCTATCCGTGAGTCCCACTTGATAATATCCTTTCAACAGGTCCACGGTACTGATAAATTTTGCACAGCCTATGCTGTCTATTATATCTTCAATCAAAGGTAAAGGGTAGGAGTCTGAGACAGTGACCTGGTTCACTTTACGATAATCGGTACAGAAACGAAAAGTGCTATCGGGTTTTGGAATGAGAAGGCAAGGTGAAGCCCAGGGGGAGGTACTAGGCTCCGCTAAGTTATGTTTTAACACAAAATCTCCCTCCTTTTTCATAATCTCTCTTTTTTGTGGATTTAGTCGATATGCTGATTGCCTAATGGGTTGTACATCATCTGAGATTAGCTTAATATCATGTTTAAGTATATTGCAAAACCCTGGGAGGTCTGACGTGACTTTAGGAAATGTTGATAATAACTTAGGGAGATCTTTTGCTTGAGATGGATTCAGAACAGAAAAATACTCATCCAAGTTGTTGAGTATGTGACTGTTAGCAGTGTTTTCTTTAGGTAGAGGGAAGTCTAAATTCTCCAATAGATCCATGTCATCTGTCTCCGGCTCCGGCCCTGACAAAACCGTATGCAATACAGGTAGGCTTATAGCCTCTGGGATGTCTTCCTCTGACTGCCTGGAATGGTAAAGTTTCAGGAGATTAATGTGAACAAGTTGTGAATCTTTTCTGCGATTAGGAGTATGGACTATATAGTTGAGGGGAGATAGTTTATTAGCATTGATTTGAAAGTTTTGATGGAACCGTTCCAAGCAACCTTGGGACGGTGGGTGGTAAGCCGAAGATGTACAATGGTCCACACTGAGGTCTTTCATCACCTGTTTGAAAAAAGATGGATCAGATTGTTGGGCTGTAATGAGCTCATCCTTAATAATGGTCTTATTGTACAGATCTTCTGTGGTCAGTAAGATATTGGAGGTGGTTTCAGATGAAGAGGGCCCATTTCGCACACTCTGTGACCGGGTGACAGCACAAGATGGGAAAAGGTGAGGAGTAGTTTCATCTTTCATCAAGGTCAGTGGTGGAGTTGACAGGTAAAGGAGAGTCGACTGTCTTTATGTTGGGAACCACTAGATCTCCTACCAAGTCATTACCCAATAATAAATGAATGCGGCTCACAGGCATTGGATCTTTCCTAATGGCTATTTGCACTTCCCTAGTAATCAAGGGACATTGGAGGTGCACTTTAGCTAAGGGATAGGAAGAATGGGATGAGAGATATGAAATTAGAACACTCATTAGTAAATGCGGTAGATATATCAGGAATGACGTTAAACAGGAGGATACATTGTGCTGCGCCCGTATCACGTAGTATACGAATAGGGAAAGAACGAGACCCCTCTATGATTGAAATTTTTCCCTCATAGGTGAATGAAGAGAAGAGATCCTGATGGGGCCTTTCCACATTGGTGGTTGCTATTGGTTTGGATTTGGAATCCAGGGAACTACTTTTAGCAATTCGACACTTTGGGTGTTTACAAGTCTGGATCGTATGGCCTGGGTTTTTACAGTAAGAACAAGTAAACTTGGTTGCATCAGGGGGGGGGGGGGTAGGTGTGGGACCTTTCGACCTACCACTCACGCCCCAAAGGTTATCATCAGAGGAGGACCTAACATGTCGGGAAGTACCACGTTCTCTACTGCCCAGTGACTCCACCAGCAAGGCGTATGCATCAGCCAGCTCAGCAGCACGCTCTAAATTAACCTCTCCACACTCCTCCACATGCTTCAAGATGTGAAATGGTATCTTGCTCTTCCACTCCTCCAGGACTACCAAATTTAACAAATCCTGAAATGTGGAGGTCTCTGTAGCCTCTACCCACTTCTTAAAAAACCTAAGCTTTTCTTGAGCAAACTCAACAAAGGTGTGTGAAAATGGTTTGGTTAGTTTACGAAACTTCTGCCGGTATCCATCTGGTGTGAAAGCATAACAGGTGAGGATATTCTTTTTTACGTTATCATAGTCATCAGTCTGGTCTAAACAGTTATAAACTCTACGAGCCTTACCACATAATTTAGGAACTAACACCGACACCCACTGGTCCTTAGGCCACTCATTCTTCCCGGCTATTTTCTCAAAAGTCCTAAATGACCCGTCCATATAGGATTCATCAAACCCGGGAACAAGGGAAGAAGCATTAGCAGGGTTAAAAGCAGCTAGTTTCTCTTTTAATGCCACTTCTTTTGATTTAAACTCCGATGTTAAGGTGACTTCTGTCTCTCTCACCTGTAGTTCTTTCAGTCTAACCTCCTGCTCCAACTTGGCCTGTTCCATCCTTTCCTCATGCTCCAACTTGGCCTGTTCCGACATTCCCTCATGCTCCAACTTGGCCTGTTCCAACTTGGCCTGTTCCAACTTTTCCTCATGCTCCAACTTGGCCTGTTCCAACTTGGCCTGTTCCAACTTGGCCTGTTCCAACTTTTCCTCCTGCTCCAACTTGGCCTGTTCCAACTCGAGTTCTTTCATTTTGATTTGGAACTCGAACCTAGTTCCTTCTAAGGCGTCTACTCTTTGTACTTTTTCTTGAGGGCTAGCCAGACCTGAGGCAACTTCTGAGTGAGGAGGGGTGGTGGATAGTGGTTGAAGTTTCTTGGACATGGGCGTTAATCGGTCAACAGCGGATTCTTTTAAAACTTCTTGTTGAACCAACATTTCAATTACATGATGTTTTAACATTTCCTTAGTCAGATGCTGTGAAAATGGGATATTGTAATAGTTGGCTATTTCTTTCCATTCTTTCTTCAGGACATTAACACGTAATTTAGCTACGGAAGGATTTTCAATAAATTCCTGGAGATCAAAACCTGAGGTGGCCATTGTTAAGAAAACTAGGATAAATTAACTAATGGTCAAAAGATAAGATAAGTGGATTACCCTAGAAAATATCACGGCAGTGGATAACCAGAAAGTCCCGGAAACTAACCAAGTTATACCTAAGGAAACTACACTTATGAATATTGTTCTTCTGATAAGATCCTTAGATAAGGATAAGAGACTTGGAATAGGAAGGGCGTATTACGGCATTAATATAAAGATCCGGATTAACAACCCTTAGATACTTGAAACACGAAGGGCGTATTACGGCATTTATATAAAGATCCGGATTAACAACCCTTGAGTAAGCTTGAAGGGCGTATTATGGCATTAATATAAAGATCCGGATTAACAACCCATGAGTTACTTAATTATTGACCCCGAATGAGATAATGAGAAGAACAATAATTGAGGCTTTATAATTATGGGGTCCTGGTAGAGCGGGGCGTCCCAAGATATCACTTCACCCTAAACTAGTGACTATGGAACAGCCTACTCTGGAGTGAGGGTACGGCATTAAACAGATCCGGATTCTTCCCTACACTCGATAAGACTTACTACACGACTGCCACGTGTAATAACAGGTAAGCCTTATGACACTTGGAACCTAATATCCTACGTCTGTCACTCTTACTGTACGATAATACCAATATAAGCACACACATATGAAGGAAACTTTAAACCACCGTAAAGCAATTGTGAACAGAAGTGACTGGGAGGAATAATTAACAAGGAGTTACAAGGGAGGACGGAATATGGCACATAATGTTCGGTCCTGTCACGGTCGCCATTTGTTACGAGTTGGGGATTTAGAATACAGTTAAGAGTCTACCCAGATCCCAACAGGCAACAACAACAAAAAACAAAGACAATCGGACTATAAAAGGGTAGACAAAGGATGCGAGTTTTTGTTGTGTATAATAAAGTACCATAAATTCCTTAACAAAATATTCAGCTTCTATAATTTACCCTTAACCATACTTAACCTAAACATTAACAGTATATACATATTTATACAACATACAATAATTTGAAGCAAGGTGGAGGTGGGGGAGGCAATACAAGATTACCAATACTTAAGTGCGGAGCTGAGATGGCTGACGAGCAAGGCTGAGCATTGTAGAAGACAGTAGGTAGTCACTGTGCCGTAGGTTTCCAGGATAGGTGATCCTGTGGTCACTTCCCAGATTGAACTGAACTCTCATCGAACTGGAGCTGACGAAGAAGACTTGTAGGAGGTGACGCAACAACCAGGATATGGAGAAGGGAAACCCCGGAGTGGTAACTAAGACTAGTCATACTCGTGTTTCGTCCCTAGATGGCGTTGCTCGTAGTGCTGGGTAGGTAGATCATGACAATTGATGACGTGGTTCGTAACAATATATATATATATATATATATATATATATATATATATATATATATATATATATATATATATATATAATATATATATATATATATATATATATATATATATATATATATATATATAATTGATAAAATCACACGGGAAAACGGAAACAACGGATTTACATGAAATATATATATATATATATATATATATATATATTATATATATATATATATATATATATATATATATATATTCTCCTGATGTTCCTAAGATTGGGGTTTAATGATATGACACTCGTTTTAATCAACAGCATTAAACAAATATTAATTGCACAAGAGACAACAATTCATTTGTATTTATCCCTCAACACATCTTTCATCAGCATAGAAAAATATGATCCTGGTTCCAATGTGAGCTCACTAGTTCAGGAGTTCCTAAGGTCAAGGGTCGCGCTTCCCTGAGTTCAATCACACTGACTCTCCCATTTAAAGCACAACCCGACGGATCCTTAACTCAGCAATTCTTTATCACACACATATCCATAACATAGCACAGTGGTCTGGAAGCCCCATAAAATAATATTAACCACTAGAAAAATATTAGTTCTTAATGTACTATACTGCACAAAAGACCAGAGATTGCAACTAATAACCTGCACAAGAACATGGGTCAGTCATAATGGCCTTATATCATCAGATATAAAGAGTGAGAAATGATATGTGTATGTTGTGTTGTCAAAGTAAGAGACCCAGCAATTGTGTGTAAATGAGGCGGAAAGTTAGATCAGCAACCTGGGACTTGGTCACAATGTTTGTGATGCCATATGGCAGCAGGGTCTACCATTAGACAACACAACCAGATGCACCTTTTCCCAGCGAGAAGAGAGATCTAGTTTTCCCTCCTTTTAAGCAACTGTTCCCCATGGATGGTGTACACTCCTTAGCTGCAGTGTCGTGAAGTGTGGGCTTGGTGCCAGTGTCAGCGGGTTTCCTATACGCGTGTGTGGTACGCATCTGTCTATCTTGGGAGATCCGGGTGAAAACCAGGTCGCTCGTGTGAGACCTACAGCCATCCGCCTCCTGCTACCAGCACTACGCTAACAGCTATCCCAGGTGGGTCCATCAAGAACCCTGGAAAGTGATGTCCCCATTAAAACACTGATTTTCCCTTCTCTGTCCGAACTAAACACTGTATGCAATTGAACTAGACTTAATTGTGAACTAGGTTTAAAACACCTGCAAGAATTTGTGGCCATGTGGGGCGTTCTGTCTACGAGTGAGTGGAGACCTGTCTGCTTGCCACGAGTAAAAAGCTAAGAGTGACTAAGGCACGCCTGTTGCGGCAGACTGCTAATTTTTAAAATCTTAAAATATCCCCTGATTGTCCTTTATTTCTTTTTAGGAAAGACTAGCCCTATTTTAATATTTATTTACGTTGTTAATTCAGGACACGAACGTCCTCCATGGCTTTCCGGTATTTATGTTATTAACTCGTGACTGCATGACGCCATTCACTTTCGTATTCTAACTATTTCCTAAGGACGCACGCGACATATTTTGAAATGGAAAACTATCAGGGATAACTTTTGTTAATATTATAGCTGGCTTTTAACTTCAACAGTGTATGAATTAAATTGATAAAGTAATTTCATTTTCTTAGACTTTGTGGCGCCAGCTGGTTAGTTCCTGACTCCTCCACTTAGCTGCTTGGGGGCGCTGATAAAGGTTTTGTCTAAACCTGCCATGCGGAATGAGTGCCAATGACTGCCTTACTTATGGTTCCCTGTTCGTCAGATCAGTAATTTTCGTTCTAAAATTTCAGAACTTCACTCACACACACACACATATATATATATATATATATATATATATATATATATATATATATATATATATATATATATATATATATATATATATATATATATTGTTATGCCATAACTTATCAACTTGAATTACGTTAAAGATGAATATACTAATGAGGGCAAATATGGCATAACAAAAACAAAAACAAATTGGCAACTCAGCACAACTTAGTCCAAGGTTCAATCACAGCCCTCTCTTTATCCCAACAGCTCAGGAGTGAAGGTTTGGAATTATACACATTACAAAGATTTAAATAAAAATTGATATTTTTCTTCCCATAATAAGTGTGTAAGTTCCATAAGATAAATTAAATCAAGAGAATAAAGAATAAATATATTCCTTAATAAACCACTAATATATGCAGTGAATAAACCATGAACTACTTTGTAATACTGTATCACCATTAATTGTACCTTACACAAAAATAAATAATAATAGAGCAGCACTGAAGAGATAATACTCAACTAAACCCTATTTGAAAAGGTATCCACCACTGACAAACTGAGACGTCCTCCTACTCCCAAGGCCAGCCAGTGACTGACATGTCTCCATTCTCCAGGGAACTACAAACCTAAAAATAAACTTAATCAACTCCCACATTAAGCTGCAAAAATACCTACAAACATACAGAAAAAAATTTATGTATCAAATACCAGCCCTGATCACACATTATACGAAATTATATTTACATAACTTGGGGGTAACATGCCTAATAAATATTTCACTACGCACAGCTCAATACACCACTGTACATTACGCCATGCATAACAACCCCCTCCTTAATATATAACCCGTAGGGTATTACATTGGCAACACACAGTTATCAGATCTGCCTAAAATGGCCTACACAGTGTATCAGCAATAATGTTATCCTTACACCTTCACATGTCTAATATCAATATCATATGGTTGGAGTGCCAAACACCGGTGAGTTAAACGTTGGAAAGTTGGAGGGGCGTTACGCATACCAAATAGCATAACAATATATTGATACAAGCAATAAGGGGTAACAAATGCCGATATGCGTCTCGCCCGCTCTGACAAGGGTACCTGAACACAAGGGGATGCCCGCTCATTGTCACTAGGTTCAGCCAAATTATTGCCAATCAAGAACTGCACCTCGTCATTCAGAATGCCAATTTTGTGGGAAGACATGCGGTAGGGTACTTGTTTCACTGGGGCTACGTCGTCTACCAATACAACACCATGTGTCACCACTGGGCTAGGCTGCGACACGTCACCAAAGATGGGCTGAAATTCCTGTAGGAGACACATTACATCGCTCCTCTGGTCCTGTAGTAGATCGCACAATTAAGAAGGATCACTTAACACATCAGAAAAGTTCAGTTTGATATCGGCTTTCAATTCCCCAAAGACATGCTTAGCTTGTAGGAGAAACTTCCTAATGGGCAAGAACGAAAGCACATTATCCCCAATATTAAATTTTCTATCTTCTGCAGTTTCTTCTTCTTCTACCCAATTCTCATGCAATAATTTCAAGGGATCACGGATATTCCGGCCAAATATCAGTTTACTTGGTGAGAATCCCAAACTAAACTGTGCAGTACATCTGATAACATACAATAGATGTAATATAGACTAACATATAATGTAATATAAACCAAGTGCACGCACAGGTATAACTTTCGGATATATAGTGGAAGCACACATCACCAGTAACAAATATTCATTATCATACTCAGTTTCAGGAAGAGGGCCCATACAATCAAAGATTATTTCTGCAAATGGCTCATCAACAACAGGTATAGGTTTTAAAGGTGCAGGTGACAACACTTGAGTGTGATTACCAGCTAACTGGCATACATGACATGTACGGCAAAAATCTGTTATGCCTAAGGAAACACTAGATTCATAATGGCTCTCTGGTTCTGATACGGCCCTTGCAAATAATGGAACCAACGACTGGTCAGACTCTTGAGCAGAAATCAACATCTCTCTTGTGACAGGAAGGCTACTGAAATCAATATTCACATGATCCTCAGAATCTGCCTTTACATCACTTGACACATCACTAACAGGTTGATCTACTAAACCTGTATCTAACTGCTCTGGCTTAACATCAAACAGTCCATTCAAATCATAATCAGGCAAAACATCACATTGATCACCCACATCTGTCCGATACGTCACCATTTTAGCTCGACTACGGGTTGCAGCAACAGAAGGGAATAATCCAACACACTTACTCACAAGGTCTGCAGCAGGATCATTACTCAAAGGTGTAAAGCACACAACTGGATCCGGAACAACAAGGCTACCAGCTATATCATTTCCCAAGAGGAACGTTGCTCCTTCCACTGGCAAAACCTCCTGAACCCCTACTGTAATTGGCTGAGACAAAAGGTCCGCCCGAAGATACACTTTACACAACGGAACGCAAGTGGTTCCACTAACGCCCCACAACACAACATGCTCACCAGTATAAGCCTCTTCCACAGATAGAAGAGCACTTTTCAACAGAATACTGAGTGAAGCACCAGTGTCACTCAAAATACTCACAGGGACAGCAGGACTACCCTCGGACACGGACACAAAACCAGGAAACTGAAAGGGCTGGAACAAATCCTTAGGATCCACACAATCTGGGTCAGAAACCGGAGCAACATCATCTGCCGAGACAAACGCAAAATTAGCAACAGGCGTTTCACGGGGCTCCTTAGCTTTGAGCTTATGACATTGGGCAATATAGTGACCAGGCTTTCTACAATAAAAACACACATAAGTCATAACCCCGCTAAATCCATTATACCATGACCATCAGAGGCTCCGCCAACATTCTCAAATGAGAGTCTATTACCTATGTTACCAAACGGGTGCTTACCACCTTGAGCTGGAACTCACGGCTGGGCCTGGAATCTCATTAACTTTATGTTTATGAATAAGACTGAAATTTTCCGCCAAAATGGCAGCTCCCTCAATAGTTGTAACTTCCTTCTCACAAACGTACATACGGACATCTGTGGGGACACCTCTCAAATACTGCTCTAGTGCAATCAATTCACAAAGTTCATCATAGATTTTAACTCCACTAGCCGATCGCCATCTATTGCGCAACTTATTGACAGTGTAACCATATTCGATATATGACTGATCGGGCAATTTGAATGTATTTCTTACCTTATCTCTATATGACTGCTGTCAACTGGTAAGATTTCAAAAGGGCTTCCTTGACTACAGAATACTCATTTTGCTGAGAAGGTTGGGGACAAGTAAGTGGAACGGCATTTGCCCACAAGGACAGACTAGATCGGCAAGGGCCAAAACTACTGAGGCCAGGAAGTGTTGTGGCAATCTGCTCAAATTGCATGAAAAACTCTTCCGGATCATATTCGTCAAATTTTGACACAAACTTTGTCACTTTAATTACATCAAACCTGCCGTCACATGACTCCAGAGTAGCTCTCTTATCCAACAACTCTAACTGGAATACCCTTTCTCTTTCCCTGTCCTCCATTTCTTTTTCCTGTAACCTTAACTTCATTTCTCACTCCAGCTTCTCTCTTTCTAACTGCAACTCTTTTAACTTTACTGACGGATCTTCCTCAATCTCACACAGTTGGAATGCAGACTCCTCCAAAAGTGACTCTTCCACCAAACTTCTAATTACGGCATTTTTGACAGTTGCCTTTTTCCAGTTTGACTTAATCTCTACTTTATAATGCATAGCCAACGAAACCCAATTATCTTTACGAATGGTACAACACTCCAAACTTAATACTGAAGGTTCAGCAATGAACTTAGTTAAATCAAAAGGCTTCATTTTAAACATATATGGCAACTTACCGACTAGTGGAGAAAACTTGTAACAAAAATAATTCACAAACTTCACTCCAGATGATTTTAACTGATTTTAACTTAATTTCACTTCATTTTCAGCAAAGTCTCCCGGACACAGGCCCCCATTTTGTTATGCCATAACTTATCAACTTGAATTACGTTAAAGAATAATATACTAATGAGGGCAAATATGGCACAACAAAAACAAAAAACAAAAACAAATTGGCAACTTAGCACAACTCAGTCCAAGGTTCAATCACAGCCCTCTCTTTATCCCAACAGCTCAGGAGTGAAGGTTTGGAATTATACACATTACAAAGATTTAAATAAAATTTAATAACAAAAAATTACCATAATAAGTGTGTAAGTTCCATAAGATAAATTAAATCAAGAGAATAAAGAATATATATAATCCTAATAAATCACTAATATATGCACAGTGAATAAACCATAAACTACTTTGCAATATCACCATTGATTGCACTTTACACAAAAATAAATAATAATAGAGCAGCACTGAATAGATAATACTCAACTAACCCTATTTAAAGAGGTATCCACCACTGACAAACTGAGATGTCCTCCTACTCTCAAGGCCAGCCAGTGACTGACATGTCTCCATTCTCCAGGGAACTACAAACCTAAAAATAAACTTAATCAACTCCCACATTAAGCTACAAAAATACCTAAATACATACCGAAAAATATTTTATGTATCAAATACCAGCCCTGATCACACATGATTATACAAAATTATATTTTCATAACTTGGGGGTAACATGCCTAAAAAATATTTCACTATGCACAGCTCAATGCACCACTGTACATTACGCCATGCATAACAATATATATATATATATATATATATATATATATATATATATATATATATATATATATATAGAGAGAGAGAGAGAGAGAGAGAGAGAGAGAGAGAGAGAGAGAGAGAGAGAGAGATAAACCTGTAATGTAAATATAATGTGTAGTAACTCATGCGCTATAAAACAAATGTTAATTAAGAACTTCCCCAGCAATGCAGGTGGCTGCAGGTGGCTTAGGTCAGACGGCAAAAGATCCAATAACTAAGCTTAAACAGCATTAATATAGTGTTAGGACAGGCCAGGAATACAATACCTTGTTCATTCATATGGGCGACAATAAGCTTTCCATTCTTTGGGCTTAATGCCTCCTCAATCTAACCTTGTAATTCATTTGTCAGTTAGAACATTATAGAATCTAGAGTGATACTGTGATTTAGTTCCTTTAATGCATTTAATTTGTCTTTATAATTCCGATCTCAGGTATAACCGTTGTTCCCCAGAGTAGTGTTTAAGTCAAGTTAGGAATTGTGCATCTGTTGGGGTAATATAATTTTGTTGAGTTCCCTGAAGGCGTATTCATTGTAGGGTTATTAATTTCTTATTTTTTTAATACCATTTTCTCTGTGGTTGATATTATTTTGTTGAAAGCCCTTAAGGCCTGTTTCATGTGTGTAAGCAACAATTCTTAATACTTGAATTTATTGTTATCTAATGAGGCATTATCTGAGTTTCTAATAATTTCAATATCATGTATAACTTTTATTCCCCAGAGTAGTGTTTTAAGTTCAGGTTAAGAGGTGCGCATATTGGTGTACCATTATTTGACTGTATCTGTAGTGTTGGAGGGAATATAATTTTACAGTGTGTCTCATTCATCCCAGATCACAGATGCTATCCTTACACGGGTCACGGACAACTCATTTTGTTTCGTAAATTTAAGTGTTCTTGTGCTGGTTCGGGATTTTTCTCCAAGGGGCTCTTCCACTGCAATATCCATCTAATAATTAATAAACCCTAAGTCAAGTGAGGAATTAAATGCTCAGTAATTCCGACTGGTTGCATATTTATATATATATATGTATATATATATATATATATATATATATATATATATATATATATATATATATATATATATATATATATTGGCATGGGTCATGACATGACATAAAGGACATAAATGCTAGTGACAGGGGGGAAGGAGGTTCAGGGGAAGGATGAAGGGATGATTGAAGTGAATTTTAGAAGGAGGTAAAGGGGCCGTGGCTAAACACAGCTTGCGTGAGGGGGTTTAAGTTGGAGGCAGCAGCAACTCGCCTGGACGCGGCGAGGACGTGGGAGGACAGAGTTAGGGGAGCGTCAGGTCAAGCGTCAGGTGCGTGTTGGGTTGCGCCATGGTTTTTCAGTACTTGGTCGGCTTGATTGTGTGTGTTGTTTTCTTGTTTGGAGGAAATGTCTTGGTCTTCTGTCTCGGTATTCTTGTTAGCTTGAAGTTGATTTTCTTCTTACTCTCCTCCTCCTCTTGCTCTCTTGACGTGTCCATTCATTCGTGTTTGGGTCTTGTTCTTCGTCTTCTTCGTGCCTTAGGCCTTCATAGGTGTGGAAGAAGTCGGAGATGGTGACGTTGACAACGTGGGCATCAGCTCCTCGGGCCTCGTGGTGTTCTTGATTCTTTGTGGCGTGTGTCTTTTCTTGAGTTTTCTTTTCTTGGGTTTTCGTTTCTTGATTTTTTTTTCTACTGTTTTTTTCTTGTCTTGGGCGCATACAGCAAGGAGGGCCTCTTTATAGCTCAGTTTCTTGTTGAGTCAAGCCTTGGCTATCCTGCATTCCTCCTTCCATTTGGGGCAGGTGAGATCGGCGGAGGAATGTGGGCCGCCACAGGCAGTCCATTTTTTCACTGTGTTGGGGCAGACAGTGTAGCGGTGTCCGGGGCTGCCGCACAGGGAGCAGGTGTCCTCCTGCACCTCACACTTGTTGACTGTGTGACCGTAGTGCTGGCATTTGTAGCAGCGCTTCGGTCTGCAGTAGTGCTTGACTGGCACAGTTACCCACGCCAGTTGAGCCTCCTTGGGTAAGGTTGCATGGTATCCGATGAGGGCAGTGGTGTCGGACAGCTTCTTGACAACTTGGAATTGTCCCTTGAGGAGCTCACTCAGCTCTGCTTGGTCCACGTGGGCAACGTCGGCGTGGGAGATTACTCCCAGCTTCAGGTTGTCCCACTTGTAGGCAATCATTTTTACTGGAATGCCGTTGATGTCTGGGATCTCCGCGAGCTGTACGGGCATACCCTTCTTGGCGAAGGTGATCTTGATGTCACTATGGAGCTTCAGTCGTTCCACCTCGGTGACCCCCATGATCCCATTAGTTTCAAAGAACTTCTTGAGAACTAGGAGGTTTAATTTCTTCGGGCAGGTCGGCGTATCCGGACATATCCGCGCCATGTTGTCAAACTCGTAACCGTTCATGCGCTGGGCCTCCCGCACAACCCATCCCAAATGTTTGTTTAGGTAGAGATAAGGTACCCGGCCAGCCGATAGGGGTCATCTCACACCTCAAAACCACATTTTAGCAGTGGGCTTTAGACCTTGGTTGAGAGAAGACCTCCTGCTCCACGGACTTACAATAGAACAGGGGCCATACAGTCCTACCAGTGATACGAGTCTGTGTGTGCTAAGTCCCGAGATTGTTGTTAAGTCCAGCGAAAGTTAACGCATCCTGTAAAGGAAGTGATCACTGGTGAGGGCCTGTTTGCTACAAGAGCACTCCAGGCCGGCCTAATAGATCTAACGATTAATTCTCTAACGTTGACAAACTCTCCCTTATAACTTACGGTACTGTGGCGCGAATGTGAGTGACTGACCTATCCATACAAATTATAAGTCCAGTGTATAGAATTGTGCCAAATAAACGTAAGTGCAAATATCTGCCCGTATCTGTGACCCCTCTATTATTATTATTATCAAAGGTAATGACTGATTGGTTATGACAAAGTATAACCAATAACTTAGATGAATGTGGGAAGATAATGGAATTCATTAAATCATCATTTATCAAGTACACAATGCATTGAATGCCAGAAGCAGAGTGAAATTCCACGTAGTGATACACCATAATCTCCTGGGTGAGTAATCAGTGTGAAGGTATCTGAGTTCTACGGTAAGAAAACCACTTTCTTGCATTTGAAACCTAACAATTGGAGCCCGAACAGGGACACAGACCGTGGATAATTGCACAATTGTATCGCCCACACCTACACCATGTCAGCTCGTGCAGCGGCTTTTGAGGAAGCACGTGACCTCGGGCTGGAGGGGGCTGAGGCGGTTGCATACATGGAGAAGGCTGAGGAGAGAGAAGACAAGCAACGCGAGCATGAACAACTCTTAGCCCAGCTAGACTTTCAGAAGGAAGAAAAGAAGCTGGAACGAGAAGAGAGACAAAGGGAAATGTACATTTCCCGGTTTGAGCATCTCGCAGAAGCCTACGAGCTTGATGACAGCATTAAGGAATTTGAGTTCCTGAGCCTATTTGATGGGAAAGCTTTAGGGATTCTTCGACGGCGAGAGCGTCCTGAAAATATATTCCCTGACATGAAGTTTGCACTGCTGCGGGCATGTGGGCTGACTACTGAGCAGGCCAGGCATCAGTTCAACAGGGCAATGTTGGAAGAAATTGAAGCGGCTGCACAGTTCCGGGAACGTTTAAGGGACTACTGTATGTGGCTCAGTAGATGAGTAAGGATGAAACCCCCAAGTCCATGGAAGGGGTTATAGACTTTATGGTGCGCACGCAGTTTGAAAGGTCTTGTCCTCCTGAACTTGTGGCTCAAATCAGGGCCAATGGAGTTAAGACGTCGAAGGAAATGGCAAGCAAAGCTGACGCTCATTTCAGCGCTTTTGGGTACCACACTCGGAGGCGGTGGTTGAACAGGGAGTTGGCAGGTACCCAACAAAGTCAACAACCTTTACAGAAACAGCCACCGAACCCACCCAGGCAACAGGGAAATAACCAGCAACCACAACCGCAAAGACAGCAACAGAAACAGCAGCAGAAGCAGTACCAAGGCCACCCGAAGTACCAGGTCAGTTGGCGCCCGGGTAACAATCCACGATGGGACCGACGGCAGGAAGCCGCCGTGGCTCAATTCGTAGGCCAAGGTGCCAGAAATAATAATCCACGAAATAACCAGCAGCAGGAAGCCGCCGATGTTCAAACTGTGGACGGGGAGTGGCCTGAACTTCCAGCAGGGCCGATCGTCATGCAACCTGAAGCAGGGGCTCATACCGAATCAGGTCTACCCCACCACACCTCCTGACTAACTGCCGCCTCCACCGTCTCCTCGAGGGGTCACTCCACCTTTCTTGTTAAGCCTGGATACGCTGGAGGAGTTCCAGTGGTTGCCATGCGAGATAGTGGGGCATCAGGCTGTTTTATCAGGAAGGAATTGGTGAAACCACATCAATACACGGGAGCACAAGTAAGTGTTAAATTAGCCAATAGTTACATTCAAACGGTTCCAGTGGCCAAGATTGAGGTGGACACCCACTTCTTCTCAGGTTGGGTCACTGCAGCAGTCTTGAGGGAACCCATATACGATCTCATCATTGGAAATATCAAGGGAGCAAGAAACAGTTGTGCAGTGGATGCTGCAACCCAAACTGATGCTGCAGCTTTGACCCAAGTTAATGCTGCTGCAGTCACTCGGGGTATGGCTCAAACAAAACCTCGTCTGATCTCATCAATAGTCAGGATGTCGTCCAAGAGCAAGAGCATGACAGCACGCTCACTTCAGTACACAAGAGTTTGATGGTTGGGACCATCAAGGTGACATTTGGGATTCGAACGAGGTTCGTAAAGAAGAGGAACCGTCTCTACCGAGAGACTGCGACGTCTCTGGGTGAAACACGACTGCAGTTCGTGGTTCCTTCCAAGTACCGCCTGGCTGTGTTCAAGCTAGGTCATTGCACTGCTCTTGGCGGCCATATGGGTAAAAAGAAGACCTTTGTTCGCATCAGTGCAGCTTTCTTCTAGCCAAGGATGGGCCAGGAGATCGCTAGGCTAGTCCGCTCTTGTGATGTTTGCCAGAAAACCAGTGATCGAGGGCGAGTCCCACCTGCACCACTACAGCCCCTTCCACTGATCTCTGAACCTTTTGAGAGGGTGGCGGTGGACATTGTGGGGCCGATAAACCCAAGGGCGAGCGATGGGGCAAAGTATATTCTCACCTTGGTTGACTTTAGCACGAGGTGGCCCGAGGCTGTGCCTTTGAGGAACATTGAGGCCACGACTGTTGCAGAAGCCATGTTGGAAATCTTCTGTCGGGTCGGTATCCCCAAACAAGTCCTCAGTGACAGGGGGACCCAGTTTACTTCTGCCAAGATGGAGGAGTTGATGCGGCTGTTATCGGTAAAGGGGCTAAAGACAACACCCTATCACCCGATGTGCAACGGACTCTGTGAGAGGTTTAATGGGACGCTGAAGAAAATGCTCAGGAGGATGGCAGCCGAGCAACTTAAGGAGTGTCCGCGCTACATTGCCCCACTTCTGTTCGCGTATCGAGAGGTGCCACAGAGCTCACTCAAGGTGTCTCCCTTCGCGCTTATGTACGGCAGGTCCGTCCGGGGACCACTACAGGTTCTTCGGGAACTGTGGGATGATGAAGAACCAGATCCGGAAGTCAAGACCACTTATACATACTTAGCTCATCGTCTCCAAGAAACCTGTCAACTGGCAAAGCAAGAGCTGATAAAGGCTCAAGAGGTCCAGAAGACTTACTATGACAAGAAGGCCAAGCTTCGTTGTTTCCAGCCAGGTGACCAGTGCCTGGTTCTGTTGCCGACGATGCGCAATAAGTTACTGGCTCAGTGGAAAGGTCCATTCGACATTGCTGAGCGTGTCTCGGATCTGACTTACATCGTCCAGGTGGGATCTCGACGAAAGAAGTACCACATCAACATGCTGAAGAAGTTCTTCCCGTCACCGATCAGGGGTATAGTTTCCACTGAGGAAGACAGGGACGAGCCTTCCCAGTGTGATTCATAGGTAACTTGTGCTGCCACAGTGATCTCCTACAGTGATGAGGAGGATGGGCCTGTCACTGCACGCTCCCGCCAGAGTGAGATTTTCACGGACGTTGAGGTGAACGGAAGTTTATCAGCAGAGGAACGAGATGCCATCGGCTCTCTGTTGCATCTCTACATGGACATCTTCTCTGATAAGCCAGGAGTTGCCCGGGTCGACTGTCACACTATTGAACTGACCAGCCCTACACCTGTTCGGGTAAAGCCCTATCCTATTCCTATGCGACTACTAGACACTGTCAAACAAGAAATTGAGGAAATGGAAGCAGTAGGAATCATCGAGAAATCATCGTCTCCATACTGTAGTCCTATGGTAGTCGTCCGAAAATAGGATGAGAGTGTCAGGATCCGTGGGGATTATAGGAGAGTAAATGCCTTTACCTAGGTGGATGCTGAACCTATGTGTGATCAGAAAACTATTTTTTTCAAGAATAGCTGGTTCCAAGTTATTTACCAAACTTGATCTGACCAAGGGGTTCTTCCAAATCCCACAGGACCCGAAGAGTCGGCAGATCACAGCCTTTGGTACGCCAGGGGGTCTCTATCAGTACAGAGTCCTTCCCTTTGGTCTCACAAACTCCCCTGCCATCTTCAACCGTGTCATGAGGCAAGTCCTAAACGGCATCAAGGGAGTTGAGGCATTTGTGGACGATGTGTTAATCCATTCAGCAACATTTGAGGAACACCTGGAACTCTTAGAGGAGGTGTTCCGGAGGTTCCAACAAAAAAACATGACCGTGAAACCAAGCAAGTGCGAGATCGGTCAGGCCGCAGTACAGTTCCTCGGGCACACTGTCGGCGGAGGACGCTGCACCTGTCAGAATGAGAAGATCAAAAAGGTCCAAGATGCACCACGGCCCACTACAAAAAACAAGTGAGGTCATTTCTGGGCCTCGTAGGGTACTACCGGAACTTCATCCCAAACTTTGCCGTGGTGGCTCTCCCTTTATTCGACCTGCTCAAGAAACATGCATCTAAAAAGGTGCAATGGGGACCTGAACAAGAGGATTCTTTCAGTGTCCTCAAGAACCTGCTATGCAAGCAACCCATCCTTCAACTGGTGAGGAAGGAAGAGCCTTTCATCCTCCGGATCGATGCTTCAAAGGATGGGATTGGCGCAGTGCTACTACATGAGGCAGGCGGCGAGGTTTTTCCAGTTGCGTATCACAGTCGGAAGTTGAAGCCTGCAGAGAGGAATTACAGCACGGTTGAGAAGGAACTTTTGGCAGTGGTGGAAGGCATCAAGAAGTACTACACCTATCTCTACGGAGGTGAATTTGTGTTGGAGACAGACCACATGCCGCTCACCAGTCTCCGACCATCTAAGAATGCAAATGCTCGTCTGATGCGGTGGGCACTGTATCTCCAGCAGTTCAACTTCGTCCTCCGGTACATCAAAGGCAGCCTGAATGTGGGGGCTGACCTCCTATCCCGACTTGTGGCGGAACCAGAGCAACTGACTGAGAGGTCACCTTGATAAACTTGAAAAGAAATAAGAATATCCATATTACCAAGGCTGATAAGTCTAATGCTATTGTTATTTTCGATACAAGTGACTACAACGATAAGATGAATTCATTACTTAGTGATGAAAGCACGTATTGTGAGCTTACGAAAGATCCCCTGGAAAATATTAATAAGTTATCTAATTCCAAAATGAAGATGTTATTGAAAAAGAACCCCGATCTCACCAAACAGCTCTCTCAAATCAATCCCACTTTACCTTATATGTATGGATTGATCAAAACACACAAGCTTAATAATCCATTACGTCTTATCGTGAGTTCTGTGGGTTCTGTTACTTACAAATTATCCAAGTGGCTGGTAAAGATGATATCCCCTCTTACAGGCCAAATATCTAATTCACATATACATAATAGCAGTGATTTAATTGATAAACTCAAGAAACACAACGAACCTTGCGAATTAATAAGTTTTAATGTAAATTCACTGTTCACTAGAGTACCTGTGAAAGACTTACTTTCATTTCTTAAAGATAAATTACAACTGCTAGATTTAACTATTGAACATGATACTTTCCTGAAATTGATAGAGTTATGCGTAACTGACAATGTGTTTAGAGCAAATGGGAAGTTCTACAAGCAAATATTTGGCATGCACATGGGTAATTGTCTTTCTGCTCCTCTAGCCTGTATTTATATGGAGTTTTTTGAGTCTAGATTACTACCTAATATAGTGGACTTTATTCCTCCATGGTATAGATATGTAGATGATGTTCTTTGTTTTTGGCCTAGAAACAGTGACCCATTGGAATTTTTAGACAAGCTTAATGATATTGTCCCTAGTATCACATTCAAAATTGAAAGAGAAATATATGAATCCCTTCCATTTCTTGATATGCTTATCATGAGAAATGGCCAAAACTACAAATTTAAGGTATATAGAAAGCCCACACAGGTAGACAGTTTCATTCACTTTTTATCGAATCACCTTGAGTCTACCAAAATGTCAGTTTTTTCTGCTATGTTCTTAAGATGTCTGCGTATTTGTTACTCTGAATTTATTGACGATGAATTGAAACACATTCGTTCCATTGCACAGAAACTCGGGTACCCTTCTGTGTTTGTTGATCGTTGTTTTAAAAGGGCTAAAAAATCCTTTCATTCCTCTCAAACCAGACAAGTTCCTACACTTAAGAATATTTTGACTCTGCCCTATCGTAATGAATTTATCCCTTTAGTTCGGTCCCTCAAGCTTCTAAATATTAATGCTGTTTTCAAGTATGACTCAACCATTACCAATATGTTAATAAGGAATAGCCCAAGTTTGAATGTAAATGGAAGTGTTTATTGTATTCCATGTAGCAAATGTAATTGTAATTATGTAGGACAGACAGGAAAAACACTGCAGCTCAGAATCAAACAACATACGTATAATATCAGAACAGCATCTGAAAGCAGTGCCTTGTTCGTTCATGTTAGGAATAATAATCACCCCATTGCTTGGGAAAAAAGCTTAGAAGTATTTGAATCATCGTGTGTCACAGAAAGACTTCTGGTTGAAGCTAGTTTGATTAAGGAATTAAAATCAATAAACCTTAGTGATGGTCAGTTCAAAACTGATAATATGTTACATAAATTTATTTGTCAGTGGCCCAAGGTTAAAAATGCTTTGAAGAATTTTGATCTAGATGTATGATAATTATTTTGTGGGTCCCTTATTTTTGACCTGACCTGACTAGTCACGTCACCCCCCTTCTCTTAAGCTCCCCTACGTGTGTGTTGGTGTGGGGATTAGTGGATGACATCATTATGACCTGACCTCATGTTTTTAAGGTCACCCTGTATATTTAAGCCTCTCTCTGTCCATGTAATCCAGTTGCCTCTGAAGATGTCTTGAATAAAGACGAAAGCTAAGGTACTCCGTTGTTTCCATTTTCCCGTGTGATTTTATCAAGATTTATCTTATCCACGTTTTCATTGTGGATTTACATGAAATATATATATATATATATATATATATATATATATATATATATATATATATATATATATATATATATATATATATATATATATATACTGTATATATGTTACGTTTTTGGGGGCGAAATATCTTACAAACAGACAACCTAAACTAACCTAAACTTATGGTTAGGTTAAGTGAGAGGCTAGGTTAGGTTAGGTTAGGTTAGCTTATGTTAGGATGGCTCGTTAAGTGAGGTCCATTTTTTTTTTAACTTTGGTTAGCCTGTTTGTAAGTAATTTCGCAAAATAAATGTGTGTGTGTGTGTGTTGTCCGATATCGGTTATTTTGCAAACAGACAAGAATGTCGGTCACCATCATTGTGTTCTTTGACATTTTTATAGGTCCAGGTCATTTTAATATAAAGAATATTCCTTTGCAGTATTAAATATGAGAGGTTAATGAACGGAGGAAAATTATCCTTATTAATATATACATGAAAATATTCAAATTAACACTTTCATTTAAATTCTTCTAGAGAACTTTCAATAAATTTTCAACTGACAGCATTTAGAATGTAAGACAGATATAGGGAGATGGTGGCAGTTATGTTAGTATATTTTGACCAGGATAGTAGTCCCCCAGGCCTGAGGCCCACCAGGATTAAAGGCAAATTGGTCCTCGCACCACAACAGTCTTAGGGGGAGTCCCCCAGTGCCTGGGGAGAGGGAGGAGCAGAGCAAAGAGGGGAAGAGGAGAGGGAAGGCGAGGCGGCGAGGGAAGGAGAGGCGACGAGCGAGTACGTGGGATGGTGGATCTATAAACGCTCGCTCATGTAGGGGAGAGAGAGAGCAGGATCACGTACTCCAGCCACTTATGTCTCCTCTCCTAGGAATGTTAACGTAGCCATTACTGTTTGTGGTTACCCCCCCCCCCCCACATACACACACAAACATACAAACATACTGTCAACTCTCCCTCACTCTATATAACTCATCACCTCTCCCTCACTCTATATAACTCATCAACTCTCTCTCACTCTTTATAACTCGTCAACTCTCCCTCACTCTATAAAACCCATCACCTCTCCCTCACTCTATATAACTCATCAACTCTCCTTTACTCTATATAACTCATCAACAATCCACTCCTTAACCCTACAATGTCCCTCTTCGAATTCTCACTCTCCTTTTCCAGTCTCCAATCTCTTTCGTTCTCGAGTCTGCCCACACTCACCACTCTTCCTCCTTTACTACTACTACTCTTCTTACCGTATCATCTACCCCCCCTCTAACTTCTTCCTCCCTCTCCGCTCTTCATCCCTATCTCTCTCAAATCACTCTGTATCTCCCTCTCTCCCTCCCTCTCCACTCTCTCTTCCCACGTTCCCTCTCTTCCTCCCCACGCTCCTTCTCTTCCTCCCCACGCTCCCTCTCTGCCTCCCCACGCTCCCCCTTTCTCCCTTTACATGCATCCTCTTCCCCTCCCCACGATCTCTCTCTTCCTTCCCATGCTCCTCCCTCCTCCCTATGCTTTCTCCCTCCCTCTCCATGCTCCCTCTCTACCTCCCCATGTTCCTTCTCTCCATCCCCACGCACCCTTCCTCTCCCCCAATACTCCCTTTCCTCCTCCCCATGCACCCTCCCCCTCCCCAAGCATCCTTTTTCCCTCCCCATACTTCCTCGCTCCCTTCCCACGCACCCTCCCTCTCCCCCCATGCTCCTCTTTCTCTCTATGCATCCTCCCCCTCTCTCCTTCCCGCGCACCCTCCCTCTTCCCCTCCTCGGCTCTATCTCTCCCTCAACATACTCCCTCTCTCCCTCCTCATGCTCCCTCCCTTCCTCTCTTCCTCCCTCCTTCCTTCCCTCCCTCCCATGCTTCTTCTCTCCCTCCTCCTGCTCGCTCTCTATCTCCCCACGCATTCTCACCCCCCTCCCAATGCTCCCTCCCTGTCTCCCTCCCCACGTACCCCTCTCTCTTCCTCCCTACGCATCCTTCCTCTCCCCTTCCCCATGCTCCCTCTCTCCTTTCCCACGTACCCTCCCTCCCCCCTTTTCCCCGCTGCCTAAAACCGGTAAGAGCATCATACCTTAGACATTGCACATTATTACAGCATCAAGTGACTGACAGGAGTGAATTAGCGTCACCTTTCCCCTTCCAGGAGCTCCCTCGTCCTGCCAAGTTCCTGACTTAAGAAACTTCTTATAATGAATGCTACTCGCCATTGATAATTTAAAGATACTCCTGCATTGGTTAACTTACGATGAAGTACTAAAATGACCCCGGAAATAACACCATAAGTATAATGAGGACCTCTTTTATCTAGATACCTCCAATTAGGAGTAAAATAATATTAAAGAGAAGGATGTTTTGGAAAAGATCCTGTAATTTAATCTCGTCCCCCAATTGGTGTTAAGTGAGAGTATTATACAAGTTCCTGGTAAATTCTATGAGGGCGTGGTCCATTATATAAATTCATGGTCCATTATAAAAGTTTATGGTCCTACGTATGCATTGATGGTTCATTATATAAGTTTGCGGTTCATTATTAAAATTAGTGGTCCATTATGAAAGTTGGTTATTCACTTATTCACTTTTGGTAGAAGATCGTGGTCCGTTGTTGATTATCTAATCTCTTGACACTGTCTCCCTAAATGAGCGATAAGCCTTCCTTGTTGCTCCATGTCCTTGAGTGATATTTGGCAGCCAACCAAAGACGTGAAAAATATTGCCTTACCCCAGGTGGTGTACACCAACGCTGGTGGGACACGATCCCTAAGGGCGTACACTGTACAGTACTCCTACCCATGGCTTGTGCTGATAAGATTTTGGTGTCTGTCACGGAAACATGATTATTGAATATTTATTGCCATACTTTTCCCAGTCCCCATATTAACCGTTCTCCTTTCCCAGCTTCTTGACGGCTGTTGCATGGGGTTACCAGATATTCATTTTGAAGTGGTACCTTTGTTGAAAGTTCTAATTGTCTTAACATTATTTATTTGTTTCTTTATAGCACTTATGTTAACACAATTATTTGTAACTCTAATCCAGTCAATGTACTGTCTAATTCCTAAATAATTTTAAATTATAGACATAAGTTAGGCATTGCGACGTCGGTTGGGAAAATTAAAATTGCCGGATGATTTTTTAATTACGTTTATATAAATAACTTTAATTTGGATCATATTTATTATTCATTGTAGTCAGATAGATATGCCTGGGGCTCTCTCCCGTTTTCAGTATTCTAGAGGCCAGACCTCTGGTCTCTGTCTCGCTACTTTTTACCACACCACGTGGTTGAAGTTTGCGTAGTCTATTCCAAGGGTTCTAGGTGAGACACAGTTGTATCTAGGCTCTTCTACTTAGATAGGAGTGCATATTATATTGTCTGTACCGTTTTATGTAGATACAGTATATGTGAATAGGGTAGATTTACCCTGGTGTTTTCGTCTCATCATTCAGGATACTTAATCCATAATAGTTGACAGAGTAACTGGGTAAATCTAAAAGAATTGTATGAAGTAAATAACTAAATCTCGTACTCAGTACTGGATCTTGTTGATAAGCTCAGCGTATTTCATTTTATCCACGCCGTGTCACATTGGTAAACTGATAAAGTTGGGGCCTTTTATAAATGATAAGCTATTTGTACAGTTTCTTACAAGCCTTATGCAACATGGATCATTAATTTTTTTATTTAGTGCCTTAGACACGTGTTCCCCTAGGTTCATATGCACAGTCTTTAAAGCTTTGTATATTTATCGCATAATATGAATTCGTTTTCTTAAATTGTCAGTTGTGATTCTATATTTACCACCAGTTTTGGTAGGTAAATTGGGTGTATGATATTTACCAGTTTATACTCTTATATTGCTTTCTGGCTCGCTTACTTTATTTTCGGCTAGCATTTGTCTCTTCTTGCTCACCCATGTTCAGTTTTGAGGACTTTCTGGATAACCCATCAGTTCCAGCTCTTGTTGGTTAACAAATGCTGTTTAGGGTTAGTCATCAAGTTACTATACCTTGGATGTTTATTCCACACTGAAAAATTCCCTGTCGGAACAGGGAATTAACAGTTAGGAGGAGTTGGAGCTATTTTTTTTCAACCTCGTGATCTACTTGCACTTAAGACAGCTTGTACTGGAGAGTCATAAGGTTGAGGTTAAAAGGTTATGTGCTGAAAAAGAGAGAGGTTACGCCTTACCCAGTAGGGTGTGTCATACGGAGGCGAATTTTTTTTTTTTGAGTTTGAAAAATCGGCCCATGGTATTAATGATGTAGTTCTATATGCAGAATCATGTGATATCTTCAGATTTGAAAAGTTTTCATTTTTTGCTAGGTAAATTCAGTATTCCCACCCTTTTACCAACACCACTAAATAGCTTATTTAAAGTAAAGTAAATGTATCAGGTTAATTTATTAGGATGAAAATGATCCAGAATAGTGAAACGAATGATCTTGACACATTTATTAAATTTAATATTCCTTTAGAAAACAAAATCATCAAATACAAAAACCGGTTTTACTACTACGACCCGGTGTTGCTGCACACCATAGAGAACATGTCTTTCTTGCTTCTGTTTCTACTCATCACCTCCCTGCTGACCACCTGAGCTCGGATGTAGCCTTCCCTCCTCTCCTGGCTGTACACGTGACTGCTGGCCTCGCTCACTTGCTGTACACAACGCTCTATACTCTGGGTGTGCGAGGGCCAGGCAGGGACATGCATGGGGTTGTCCAGGAAAGCTCTGACTTGAACATTGGTGAGGCTGCAGGTAAGAGGGGGCTCACTGCCAGCCTGGATGTTATCCAGATCTATGAGATCAGTGAGGGTCTTGGCACCTAGATTGACTTCAGGAGTCTTCCTGACCCTGAAGGAATCGTCACCAACTGATTCGTCATGCCCAGATCCTCTCATAAGTCTCATATCCAAGATCTTTTTGACTGCCACTCTTCTCTCCTCCTCATCCTTACTGCAGAGCATTGTCTGCAGAACTGCCTCGGGATGAGCATACCAGGAAGCTCTCCTCACAGTCTGCTCCACAATCTGAACAACCTTCCTTGGCTGACTCCTCAGGAGCTCAAGCTGGAAGAGAACATGCCTCGGACCTTCGGAGAACGATGACTTGACCATGGTGTTGAACCAATTTGGCAAGTAGACACTCACGATGAATTGGACAATAAGTCTCAGGTTGTGAAGCTGGTTCCCTTTCAGTTTATGATGAGCGACCCAAATTCTGCAGAACCTGAGAGCCGTTGTGAGCCACCTAGAATGTGAGACTGGACCTATCTGCAGGTAAGCAAGTCTATCAGGCATGACCCCAGTTTTGATGGCACTGCAAATCATGTAACCATAGTACTGGTCAGTACTCAGGTTGTCAATGACAGTATGTGCAAGCTCAACGAGTGGAGGGCCAACTGTGATTTTTTCAAAGCTCGGATTTATTTCTAACTCAGTGGCAGAGTCCAGCATCTTGCCAAGAGGACCAGACCATCTGTTGTTTGAAAGAGTCTTGCCATCCAGCTCCTGGATCAGATGTCTGAGTGGCAACTCGTTGGTGTGGAGGTCACAAACAATCCAGACCAGCTTCCTCCCAATCTTCAGCTCTATCCACTGTATGACCCCCCCTTGCCACCCTGTGTTCGTGTTGGTGCTGTCCCCTCCAATGGCCTGCAGGGTCTGGTCTACGTTCCTCTCTCTGAGCCAGTTCACAATGTTATCTGCCACTATCTCAGCTGGTTTCCTGATGTCATCTTTCTCTGGAGTGAAATGCCACAAATACTTCCCTCCTGGTTCACTGCAGCAGGAGTAGTGTTCCTCCTTCACCATGGCAGGGAACAACTTGTCAGAATCTCCAACTTTCATGAACACTTTAGTGTCATCCCTTCTCCCATCAAAGAACAAACAATTGATTCCATTTTCTCTTATCCCCTTATCAAACTCCTCTTCTAGGTTACTGACAAGTTTCTCCTGAGCTCTCCTTACTTTGTTATGATCTATCACCAGGTGAACATCATCAGGTGCTATCAAACCACCGTCAATCCAGGCAGCTGTTGCTATCTCTGCAGTTTCTCTGAGACCAGTGTGGTGTCGCATGCTGGCCAGAGCTATGCTCGGGATATCTTTCCTATTTCGAATCTTATGCCTGGAAGGTTTGGGATCATCATTTTCTGGGTTAGGGACAAAGTCACCATTCTCCTGGTCAGCACTCGGATCAGCCATGGGGAAGTCATTAAAATCTGAATCAGCTTGACTCCAATCATCGGCCTTTTTTACCTCACCCTGGGCCTTCTCAAGTCTCTTTTCCTCGGCAACTCTTCTCCTCTTCTGTCTCTCTGTGGCAGCCTCCTGTCTCTTGGACTCCGGAATATCTTGGCTAGAAATCATGAGAGCCCCTATACTGCCAGTCTTCTCTCTCTGTGCTTTGACAAATGCCAGTTCGATCACAGGAATCTTCAGTTCACGCTTGCAAATGCAGGAGATGTGGGCCTCGGATTTACAGTCACGATCGCATCCAAACTCAGGACAGAGAACAATTGGGCACTTGCAAGTAATTATGTCAAATAACTGGTCCAGTTGTTTGGCAAAGCTGTCCTTAACTGCAAGTTTTCCTCTCCCAAGAGAGATATCTCTTGCCTTTTCCCAACTGGCTAGCAGTCTCTCACTAATCTTCTTCTGACTTGTTATGACTGGAGGCTTGAACTGAGCGTTAGCCAGAGTGTACTGTGCCAAGACAGCTTTGGTCATATCACTGGCAATGTCTTTGTTTGTGTAAGTTCTTTGGTTCTTTTCACTGATTTGCCTGATTAAAACACCGTATCTCAAAGCATCTCTCAATGTAGGCAACTCCGACTTCAGGAGCTCTCTCCCAGACCCAAGATAGTGACTGAGATGGCTGGATTTTTGGTTCCTCGTCCTGACACAAGCAGCCATCGCAAATATTATCAACTTATAAATGCATCAGAATCTGAAACAGAAAAAAATATTGTTAGTTGGGTTGTTAAAGAATGAAGTCAGAAAGCAATGTTCACTATTTAATTGTAATGCACTACTGCAGCTGTACGTTAGATTTTCGATAAATTTCACGCTAAAATTTACCTAGCAAAAGGTTGCAAAATATTGAAACTGAAATTATTTCCTGTTTATATATACTAAAATCTACCAAAAAAGTGATGGGCCATTAGTTTTAGCTGATCTTCCCTCCTATGACACACCCTATTACCCAGTCTTCACGCCATGTTTAGAGTGAGGAGCTGAAACGTTTTAGGGTAGAAGATGCCGCTCGGTTTGTCCCTAAATTAGTGAGGATGAACCTGTTTGTTTTCCTCATTTTGAGAGAACGGCTATGCTCCATGATTGGCGTGTTGATGATTGGGTATTGTTGCCACACAGTTCCTTTATGGGGAGAGCTCAGGAGGTATTCACTGCATTAGATACCTCCCAGTCTAAAGTGGTAAAAACTGCTGTATTTATAGTCCATCTACCGGATATCGACCACCCCCCCCCCCCTCCTTCCCTCCCGGGGATTTCTTGAGACCATGTTATTTGGGTTTCTGAGCCATATCTTTTCAGTATCTGCTTGTCTGCCAAACATATTCCTCTGCAATATGACGTTCAAATCTTCGCAACCTGACAGCTGAAAGCATTGACAGAGACAATAAAAACAGTCTTGACCTATGGCTGGAATAAAAAAAAAAGTTTTTAACATTCCACAGTCAATATTCATATTTTAGCGTAACGGAAAATGCAATGGCAAAAAAAAGTACTTCATAACGACTCAAAGTTGAGACTGGAGAAATATATTGACGTAATCTAGTTATCGTATTCAATTATGTATTCCAAAAAGCTATCTTGGCCTTTTTTACTAAAATTAAACTTAAATGTGTTTCACATTTCACAATTTCATTCATTTTCACGTTTCACAAATATTCAGCAGAAATGTACTCAATATCAAAAGACCAGGTATGATTTTAATAGGTTGAGACTTCAGAAAGAAAATCACAAAATCTAGTTATCTTGCTCAAATATGCAGTCAATGAGATTGAAAAATCCTGGGTCTTCTTCATTCTCCTCTGTCTTCTCTGGGACTTCCTTCAACACATCCACCAGCTTCTGTGCCATGACTGACACCTTCTATCCACTTAAACTCCAATTTTCCTTCTGCAAGTCTCCAGCCATGAACCTCTGGTGTAGGAATGGCTTGGGTTGATTTGGCAGCCCTTTTGATGTGCATTTTCAGGGGATCCCTGCAAGGAGGAAGGAAACTCATGTCCACTCCATCTCAACTTGTCAGCAATGTTCCGTGTTTGCGACTGAAACGTTTCAGGAATTGATCGTACCTCAGTTTGTTGATGTTCATCAGAATTCCAAAATTGTGCGAATGTGTCAAGAAACACATCCACTGAATGTATGTACTGCAGGAAGAACTTGCCAGATATCTTTCCCCACTTCCTGAACCAATCACTGTATGTCTATGAGTTTCTTTTGTTGCCGATTCTAGTGTCAAACAGAACTTTCAGACTGATGTTCTCTGCAACTTCAACAGAAGAATGAACACATCAGTGAATGAAGATCGCACAGTTATAGTTACTTTGGCTTTTTTACTGTTATCCTCTTCGCCATTGATCGTTAGCCGCTTGGGCGGTCGGTAACGCTTCTGTTGCGGCACTGTTGACAATTACTGTGCATGTTTCTGGCTCCTGAATGTATCTGCACCTGCACCAGTGTTTGTAAAGTCTGGTCTTGAAAGAGCTCACACTCGTTGCCGGCACAACACTATCTGGCCGATTCTTTCAGGAGTTTACAGTTCTCACTCAGAAAAGGTTTGAACCTCACAGTTTTCTGGGCTTGTGGCTTTTTCAACCTTGAGCTGTGACTCCATTTGGGGTGGGCGTCCGCCAGCTCCTGGTATGGACACTCGACTGAGTAGTGCCCTCTGATAAGTTTATAAACTTCAATTAGATCACCCCTTGCCCGTCTATAATATAAGCTAGGCAGTTGCAGGCGTTCTGTTCTCTCTGGGTAACCGAAGTGCCGTAATGCAGGCACCAGTCTGGTGGCCCTCCTTTGGACATTTTTAATCAACTGACAGTCTCTAGTATATCTCTGGGACCTCACTCTTGAAGAGTGTTACGAGCGACGGACTAGCTAGATTTCTGAACGGCCTTCTTATAAGACCTACTAGTTCAATTGCTTGATTCTCTTTCTTCTTTCAAAGGTCCGAGAATTTCAGTTCGTTGTCAACAGACACTGTATATTGCCACCTGGGTGTGTATGTCATACACACCCAGGTCCTGCGCTAGCTGTGGTGAGAAGTCAGAGCTCTCTCATCTGCTAGCACTTGTTTGAACAAACTGTTGTTCCACCGATAATACCTATAATAGTAAAGTTTAAATTCCTTTATTCTTATTGTAAGATCAGGAAGCTAAAATTAATGTTAAATTAAAAAAAAATATATTCTACCATATGAAGTCAACATCACGATATACTACATAAGTAAAAACTATTACTCAAATTTCCAGTACACATATAATCAGTTTTATTTTCGCTTTGAAAATTTAATATCATCATTATTATTATTACTACTGTCATATATACGATTGTTAGTATTATTATTATTGCTATTTTAATGTCCTTCTTAGTATCATGGGATATATAGTTTTTGGATTGCTAGCTCGTCCATCTCGTAGTTCGTTGAAGCTTCCAGCTACAACAACAGTTTAGCTTGCACTAAAGGTTATGCAAACTGGGGATAAAACAGAGCTACAGATGCGCAATATATGTTTTGTCGCTGACCTTTACCAACATCTCCCAAAGGACACAAATATCACCATCCATCAAGGATTGCATGAAGCAACATTGGTATTTCTCTGGGCATACTTGTAGTTGACTATTTTTTTATGTACAGTGGTAACTACAAGAGTCGGCAATGTCGTTAAATTCCGAGGCATATTTATGTATCAGCAGTGAGGACGTTCTCCAAAAGAAAAGATAATAAATTTGTCAAAAAGAGTAACAGTGACAGTATAACAGGTTATGGCAAGAATGTTGGGTGAATAAAAAGGAATATCACAAAACAAAACATACACACAACTTGAAGAAAAAATAAATGTAATTATAAAGATATGACAGAAAAAAGTAAGACACATAAAGGTGAACCTCAAAGAGTTAATGCGAAAGAAATATGCAATATTATTGAAAGGTTGAAAGAATTAAATAATAAAGACCCAAAAGTGAATTGATAAACTCTACAGGGTGGTAAAAAAATATTCCGATAATGATAAACGAATTACTGCCTCATTTCAAAAGGGCTGACTGAGGAAGGAGATATCTAGAATCGTAAATGAATCCAGATTGGATGTTATCACAAATAAGAGTGTGGATAATATATTAATTGCAAATATTACAGAAGATTAAATAATGAAAGCCATAGGCAATCTTAAATACAATTAATCCGGGTACTGACAAAATAATTAATTAATAAATAAAGAGTTTTAAACAGTTCCCATATATAAAAATAAAGGTGATGTGAGGGAAGATAATAATTACATAGGTTTAACTCTTTTAAATTAGGTAGGAAAATTATTTACATCCTTGTTAAATGAATGTTATCAATGAATTACAGGCTGGTTTTCGGCGAGGATATGCTACTATTGATCATATATTTCTATTAAAAAATGTAATTGACTTTTTTCAACACAAAAAGAAAAAGTTATTTTGTTTGTATATTGTCTATATTAAGGTCTTTGACCTTTTTTGGAGAGATGACTAATGTTATAAACTGATAGAAGCGGGAATTAATAGTAAACTCTTAAATGTCTTAATTAGTAAGTATAAACATATTAAATCTTTTATTTTGCATAATCAAGAGATTTCTGAGTATTTTTTGAGTTGTAGGGGAGTTAGGCAAGGAGGAAACCTTTCCCCTATTATATTTTGACTGTACGTTAATGATCTTGAGTTCCTGCATGAAAGAAATTGTGAATATTTAAATTTTAATGAAGAATGGTTAGATATGAGGTTAAAATATCAGGTATTAATGTATTGATATCAAAACAGTGTATTTGGCCAGAAATGTGTAAATACAGAGCGGCCAATAATAATAATACTGACAAGGCTGAGCCAATTGGGAGCCGGGGCTCTCTTAATGCCACCTGATATATATTGTACATTTATCTCAAAGAATTATTATATAAGATTTAGTATCATATGGATTAGTACACGTAACATGGTGCTAGTAAAAACATATAAGAATGTTTCCACGATTATCACTTCTTTATTTATTTAATTATTTTACTTAATTAATTTATTTATTTTTTACATATACATATTATAAATATATACATATTCTACAATGGTGTTTAAATATTATACAGTAATCTGATAAGTGAGGAAAGCAATACAACATGGGATGTGTTAGGGGGAAACAAGGGGACAGAAAGGATCATAATTTATCTTGACTGCAAATATGTCATTATTGCGATGTTAATTTTTATCTGCATGATAATAAATTATGATATAACGGTTCTTATGGTACAATAAAAAAAATGAGTATACCATGTTACAAAAATATTGATACTTAACTCTATGATATTTTATAGAGGTCTGGGGGTAGTCTTAGTAGGTCTGGGTGTCTCAAGTTGTACTTCTAGTTATTCCGGAACAAGAAATAAGTATTCTCATTTAAGTGATTAGGCGATTTATAAACAAATAGAGCACAGCAGTAAGTGCTAATATCCTCGAATTTAAAAATTTTAAATTTATTACATTGTTCATTAGTGTCATAATTTTTTTTTCCAAGTAGGTCATTTTCTGCACAACTCTCTTCCGGACAATGACCAGGAGTTATAGTTTAGTGGAGCAAAAAGCCCCCAATAGTGTATGAAAGTTTATCAAGAGTGATAAACAAGAGCATAATAGATTTCTTTCATTGCTCCAAGATTGAGTGACTGACGAGTGTGATACAGGATACCACACTATTTATTGATTTTGCTGTGAATGGCTGTTAATTTATTATCAATAACAACCCCAGGGAACTTAGTGCGTTGTTCGTGCGTAAGGACTGTATTACCAAGGTACAGGGGGTCCAAATTTAGAGGTAAGTTTTTCTTCTGTGAAAGATTGTGTCGTGTATTTTTTTCGAGGTTAAGGTCATTTTCTTACGTATTACCCAGTTCCTGACTTTAGTCAATTCACTGTTCAGAGTTCTCATAAAGTAATGGATATCTGAGTGTCTGGCATAAAGATTCCCATCGTCTGTAAATAATTTGTATTTTACGAATGTGCTGAGGTGGACTACATTATTTATGTACACCAAAAACAGAACTGGGCCGAGATTGGAGCCTTGAGGGATGTCATACAAATTGGGTAAGGAGTCAGTTTGATGATTATTATAGCGGATATACTCCATCCTGTTAGAAAATTGCGAGATAAACCAATTATGGGATAAGCCCCTAACACCGTAATGTTCAAGTTTTGACAGGAGGGTGGTATGGTCGACAGTATTAAAGGCTTCAGAGAGGTCCAGAATATTCCTATTATGAACTGACTTACATCAAATGAATTCAAGATGTCATTAGTAAAGGACAGCAGGACACTCTCAGTTGACCTTCTAGTTCTAAATCCAAGCTGAGAATCTGTAAGGATGTTATTGTCACTGCAGTATTTTACCTAATGCTGGTCTTGAAAAGACCTTATCACAAGAGTTTTTTTATACGCTGGGTGAACTTTACCAATTTTCAGTTTATCGGGAAAGACGCCACTAGTGGTAGTAATAAGTGGGGTACCTTCTTAATGATGCCTATTGGTAAATTATATTGTCGTTGCCTGCTGCTGCATCTATGGATATTTCTGTGATGGTCAATAATTCAGATGCTAAGGCAAGGAATAAGAACAACTCACTCTGTTGTCTGTTTTGCAGGGATGTGCTCTGCAATATTTCTGCCAATGAGAAGGGTTTCGTTACAATTGTATCATTTATCATAAAAGCTGAGTGGGGAGCCGTAGGTTGAGTGTTCCTGTTCTGAATAGAATTGATGATACTCCAGGTTTCCTTACTGTTTCCTGATGCTGACTGTAGTTTACTTATATAATAGCTACCTTTCGCATTTCTAACTATTTGTGTAACTCTATTAGGGATACTTCTGTAAGCATCACCGAAAGTTATGGGTCTTTTTTTCAAATTTTCTTTGGAGTTTTTTTTTCTTTTATCATTGCCTTGATTTCACTTGTGATATAGGCCTTGGAGATAGATATAATTTTTACTAACTTAGTCTTGAGGGGGAAGCATTTATGAAAGCAAGCATTAAAGACGCAAGAGAAGTTGAGAACAGATCGCGTTAGGGTTGTCGGAGGCATAGACAAGATCCCACTTAGCATTCATTAAGTTGTTTTCGAACAGGAGGTTATTGTTGGCACAGTAGTCTCTGCTTATTGTAATTTTACTAGACCTTTCAAATCTTGTGGCTGTTTTATAGATGGCAAAATTGTTAGGAGTGTTGTTAGACCAGATTTTATGATCTATACCAGTGGCAGAGGTGGAAGTTACTCTGGTTGGTTTGGTTATTGTGTTGAAGAAGTGCTTGGAATGACAGGTAGCAAGAAGGTCTATTACTGAGGTCTCCCTCTCTGATTTTAGTAGATCAAGGTTGAAATTTCCTGTAACGTAGCAAAGTTTTCTCTCCAATCTTAGGTTTAATATCTTTAGTAATGAGATACTAGAAGACCAGAGCTAAACACAGGAGTCTCAGGAAAGTAATAGTTACAGTTGGGATTGGTGTAACCTAGTGTGTTTTGTAGAAAGATATCAGAGTCAATATGAGAGAATATTGTGTCGTCACCATGGGTAAAGGGGATGTAACACATACTGTTATGTTCATCCAGGGAATCAACACTAGCTTTCATCGTTGTGGGAATATTGGTACTGATTAAGGATCAACAAAAACTCAGGGTCACTGAGGTGTGAAAAAGGAATGTCAAAGAAAGTTATAATTGTGGGGTGTAACGTACCCACACGGGCTACAGCCAACACTTCCGATAAAGGTGTGGAGAGAAGTTGAACAAGGGTGACGACTTGCAAAGACATCTGTTGTATCTCTGTATAACATATTCCCAGAAGAGAGTCCTATTTTTTATATTTAAGTTTTTTACTTCTCCTCACACTAAACCAACATATAGAGAATAAAGAGGTACAGACAAAGCTAGCCCAGAGAACAAGATAAGCAAAGTCTACCGGGTCGCTTGGGGCTACCAGACAATTTACAGTACGCCTCTACAGTATCCAACCAGTCATTTAGTACAACCACCCATGGTCCCAACACTTGGTGGTACAGCTGTTGGATAGGCAGCTTCCAACCTCCAACCTACTAATCTGCTGACAGGAGGTGTTAAAAAATTCGCAGGGACTGTAATCAAACGAGTGGCGTGACCTTCGTCTATTTGACCTACACCTGCCTGCCTGCCTAGCCCGCGCCGAGTTTGCCGTGCACTGACCTCGCAGCCTCCACCAATTGTCTCCTTGCCTCCTTGTCAGGGGTTCACTCACCTTTCCAAGTTATTCCCTGCCACTCTGTAACCCTGGGAATTCTATGTGACAACCGATCTCCATCGACCCTGCTTACGTTTTTCAACTAAGCGTTCACCTACCTCAGTTCTCACTTCATGGCAACTAGTTCCTATCAATAATCACCAGTTCCTGTCTACGTGCCACAACGACTCATCGATATTGATACTGATATTGAAACAGCTTACTTAGCCAGAAAAAAGCATATACAGAGTCGATAATAATAACAATATTAGCATGGTTGAGCCAGTTGAGTGCCTGAGCTCGCTTGAAGGCACTTGATATGTACTGTACATTTATCTAGTGGAATTATTATGTAGCATTTAGTATCATCTGGAATAGTACACGTAACATGGTGGTAATAAGAACATATCAGACTATTACCACAGTTATCACTTCGTTATTTTTTTAATTTATTTACTATATTTATATTACTAGCGGAATCGCTGCCCTCCGGGCAGCGATTCCGCAAGGCCACGGTAGGATGCCACCCTCCGGGAGGCTCCACATTGTCTCACTCTAGTGTATTAAGGTAAACCACATTTTTGGTTTTGCCATTAGCAGCAAGTCTGTACAGATTCTTGGCCGTTCCCACTCTGGAGCATCCAACATAGAACTGTTCATGAGAGAAGAAGGGAAACACCAGGTTTAGGCCAACCATCTTTAGGGACTGTCCCCGGTTTTTGTAGGTGGTCAAGGCAAAGCTCACTTTAACCGGGAACTGAAGTCGCTTGAACTCAAATGGCAGGTCAGTGGTAATGAGAGGTATCCTTGGTATAAAAACGTCCTCTCCTTTAGCTTTTCCTGTCAGTATTGTAGCTTCCAGTACATGTGGCATCATGTTCTTCACCACCAGTCTTGTGCCATTGCAAAGGATTGGTGTTTCAAGATTTTAAGAGCATTATAGGAGTTCCAATCTTGAGAGTGAGGTGGTGAGGAGGCATTCCAGCGGGCTCCACAGAATTAAGGAATTCTGCAGGGTACTGGACTGCTTGGTCCTGGTCGATTACTGTATCAACAGATTTGAATGAGGTCTCACTGCCTGGAAGCTGTCTGAGTAGAGTCATGTTGATTTCAGCCACTGTTTCATTCTTTGGTGCCAGAATTGCGCGTTCACGCAGCCACTTGTGATCCTTATAGTGGTGGATAATGTTTGGGTAGACCATGTTAGTGAGCTCAGTTGAGGACTTTATACTATTTCCACATCCTTGAGGAATGATTATTTGTACTTCTGAATCAACAGGGAAAGTTCCATTCCCAATCTGTAGTAGAAGGTTTGCAAACCGTCCAGCATCCTGATCTCCTTGTAGATGTACTCTCATGTTTGTGGATAGGGTGAGTGTCTGAACACTTCTCCAAAGGTATGATGCCTTGAGGCACACATTCAGTTCATCAGCTGGAGTGCTTCGAGGAATGACAGGTAGGGTCTGGCGAAAGTCTCCAGCAATGACCATTGTAATGCCACCCATGAGCTGGTCATTTTCTCGTATGTCTTGCAAGGTCCTGTCCAATGTTTCAAACGCTAACTGTGAGACATAGTGCATTCATCCCAGACTATGAGGCTACATTTTTCTAAGAGTTTTGCCTTTGCCGATCCTTTTTTATGTTGCACACTGGATTCTCATTGTGAGCGAGGTTGAGAGGCAGTTGAAAAGTTGAGTGTGCAGTACGTCCTCCTTCTAGTAGTGTTGCAGCAATGCCTGAGGATGCCACAGCAAGAGCAATTTTCCCCTGATGACGTACTTTGGCCAACAGAAGGTTGATCAGGAATGTTTTTCCTGTCCCGCCAGGTGCATCGAGTAAGATCATACCTCCCTGCTCCGCTTGTATTCCTTGCAAGATCAGTTCGTAAGCATTTGCTTGATCAGGCACCAGGTGAGGCTCATTTTCTTCAAGAAAATTCACCAGAACTTCAATTGAGTAGTCTGTCTCTCTGAGCAACTCCCTGTTTGTAACTACTGTTCAGTCCCCAAAACTTCTTCTTCCATCAATAGTTCATTAACGGTGTATGTAAGTTCCACTACAACGGTACAGCAAAGTATATTTTTTTTTGCATTAAGCTGTTATTATTGTATTGTCTAATCATCGCTACATATAACACCACCCATCATCACTACATATAACACCATCCATCATCACTACATATAACACCATCCATCATCGCTACATAAGACACCATCCATCATCACTACATATAACACCACCCATCATCACTACATATAACAACATCCATCATCACTACATATAACATCATCCATCATCACTACATATAACACCATCCATCATCACTACATATAACACCATCCATCATCGCTACATATAACACCATCCATCATCACTACATAAAACACCGTCCATCATCACTACAGATCGGTAATGTAGTTTCCGAGATTCTCGTGGGGACACACATACACACACACACAAACAAACACACAGACATACTTCTTTGTTATATATATATTTGTAACCGGTCGGAATTTACTGGACTTTATTTTCTCAGTTGACTTGGGGTTTATTAAAAATTAATAGATGGTAATGGCAGTGGAAGCGCCCCTTTGAGAAAAATCCCGAACCAGCACAAGAACACTAAATCTACTGAACAAAATGAATTGTCCGTGACCCGTGGAAGGATAGCGTCTGTGACTGGGATGAATGAGACACACTGTAAAATTTAGACACTTATATTCCCTCCAACACTAAAAACACAATCAAATAATGGTACACCAATATGCGCACCTCTTAACTTGAACTTAAAACACTACTCTGGGGAATAAAAGTTATACATGATATAGAAATTATTAGAAACTCAGGCAACAATAAATTTGAAGTATTAAAAAATGTTGCTTGCACACATGAAACAGGCCTTAAGGGCTTTCAACAAAATAATATCAAGCACTGAGAAAATGGTATAAAAAAATAAGAAATTAAATACTCTACAATGAATAGGCCTTAAGGGCACTCAATATAATTATGTTGCACCAACAGATGCACACTTCCAAACCTAGCTTAACCACTACTCTGGGGAACAAAGGTTATACCTGAGATCGGAATTATGAAGAAAAATTAGATGCATTAAAAGAATCAAATCACAGTATCACTCTGGTTCCACTTAGTGACACAAACATTCAAAATACAATACTATCAAAATTATTTAAGAAATATTAAACTACACACGTCAAGATACTATCAGTAACTGAGAAATGGTATTAACTACACCCAAATATATTGTCAGTATTATTGGTTTGTTACTGGGTCCACCAATACCCGTGAACCATGCTTCCTAACCTAACACACACACAGATTCCACCTGCACTCCTTAATAGTTTAAGGCACAACCAACAGGCACCCGTAGTTTAAGGCCCAAATCAGCCTTTCTCAACCTTGGAAAGTGTACCTCTAACTCCACTGACTCTTGGCCCCAGTGTGCGGCCCTGTATCACTCAGCTGTCCTCACTTTACCCCCAGTACATCCATGAAACGGAAGGGAGTGAGCCAATCAGACCTTGTACAATTGAGAGAAGCTTTAGCTTCCCGTTAACAAGAGGGTTTCACTAAGCTGCTCGAGACATGTGGTGTTGTGAGCCGAGGTAGAGGAGAGCTGATGACCCCAACGATCGTCCCGTCGTCAGCTGGGCACCCAGATGGCTAGATTCCCTCAAGAGATCCTTTGATACCCCGCTAAACAGTGACAGGCCTACACTGATAGGTCCAATGGCGACAATCGCCACCCTCAATCATCAACGGCAGTCTCAAACGGCAGTCAATCTCTCGCGGTCATCACTCTCCCAGTCAATTTTTCGCAGTCAAGTGGGTTCTGACGGAAACCCTGAAATGAACTCACTGTTAGCTCTTGTTAACTTTACCACTGCCCTATCCAAACCCTGTCTGAGATCGAATGAGACTTACTTGTTATACTGCAATAGTGCAACACAGGTGACTAGGCCACGTGACTATTTCTGTGGACGGACGCGCAGGGATGTCCTGTAGGTCCAATCACTTTCACGTGACTGAGGACCAGCCAGCGTCGCGTCTCTCCAAGGCGCTAGCTTAGGCCTACGTGACATATTTTCCGCCTAACTAATAACTCCTTGGGACACCCGTGACATTATTCAGACTGATAAACGATCTATAATAATTTCAAATTCAATAATAGTCCCTTAACTTCATGAATCGCATCAATATTAATTCGGCAAATTACATTTAATATCACTTAGGCCTAGTTCCACAACCTCTAGCTATGTGCAGGGAGCGCTCTCTTCCCTCCGAAGACCTTGAAAGCTCAGTAGCGCCAATTGCGCGGTGTTTGAAATATATATATATATATATATATATATATATATATATATATATATATATATAATCAACGACCTCACCAGCAAGGAATCGAACCCTCGACCTACTGGGTGGCCCTAGGGAACGCTTACCGGCTAGCCCACAAGGACACTGAAAGCAGTTCTAGACTCTGTTATATTTCACACAACCTGTTCATCGAGCTGATGGCGCCTTGAACCTCATTGGGAAACTGCCCGTGCCTCGTATGTGGTGTCAGTAGCATTTTACCGAATCCAGCTGGTATGAAACGCGAGGTACATATATGTACTTCATTTTTAGTCCATTTAACACGCGGACTAAATGGACTAAAAATGAAGTATATATATATATATATATATATATATATATATATATATAATATATATATATATATATATATATATATATATATATATATATATATATATATATATATATTATATATATATATATATATATAGATAAGTATACACATATTTTACAGTGGAGTTGATATACATAAATAAGATAGGGAGGGAAGCAATACAATCTAGGTTGTACATGTATTAAGATGGAACAAGAGGACAGAAGCAGTCAATATCATATCCTGTTGGCAAATTTGATAAATGCAATGGTAATTTACGTTTATCTACATGACAGTGTATGATCTAATGTTTTTGGTGGTACATTACAAGTAGGAATATAAAGTAGGTAATACAAAAATAGTAATACTTTTTTCTTTTTTTAAGGGGATTAGCCCACCCGGCACAGGTCACTGACCCACATTGGGGCCTGGGGGGCGAAAATTTAATAATAATAATAAATAATAGTCATAATAAGTCATAATAAATAAAATCTATGATAAAATAAACTAAAGTTAAATAAAGAAATAATAACGATAATAATTATTATTCTGTAATAATAATAATAATAATAATAATAATATAATATTAATAATAGTAATAATAATAATAGCAACATTATTATTATTATTATTATTATTATTATTAATAAAGAACCATAAACACAAAAATGAAAAAAAATCAAAAGTGAGAAACAATATTTGTATGTTGTGTTGCCAATGGTAAGAGAAACAATTGAGAACCTGCAATTGTGTGTAAATGAGGCAGAAAGTCAGATCAGAACGTAGGACTTGGTCACAATTTTCGTGATGCCATATGGCAGCAGAGTCTACCATTAGACAATACATTTTGCTTCCAATATCTTCCCAGGCGGTAGTACCTCCCTGTAAGGGAGCTGCCTACTACCTACTTAGACAATAGATATTTTTTTAGAGATGATTTAAAGAAAGGGAGCACAGTCTTTGCCTGGATAAGGGGTGCGGGGTGGGGGGAGAGTAAGCTCTTCCACACCTTCATACCGTGATATTTTACTAAGGTCTGGGACTGAGAGGAGCGCATGGTAGGTGGTCTTAGTAGCTCTGGGTGTCTTAAGTTGTATCTCCTGATTATTCCGGAACTAGAAATAATTATTGTCAGTCAAGTGACTGACAGATTTGTAAACAAATAGGGCACAGCAGTAGGTGTTCATATCCTCGAATTTTAATATTTTCAATTAAGCAAATTGTTCGTTTGTGTGATCAGTGTTTTTCAAGAACAACTTTCTTCTGTGCAGTGATCAGGGGTTGCGTTTTTGTAGAGCCAGTGTGTGACAGTGTATCAAGTGTTGGTAACCAAGATCATAATAGACTTCTTTCATTGCTGCAAGAGTGAGTGACTGACGAGTGTGATACAGGATACCGCACTGTTCATTGACTTTATTGTGGTTTCTCCAGCTAAGTTTCTTTTCAACAATAACCTGTGTTCCGGTCATCTGTTACTGCCACGATTCATCACCTGATGGTTGCGCTACTTCCAACGACTACTCCAGAAGAGATTTGTTGTTATCTAGTCATTTTCCAAGTGGGTACCTGGACCCAAAGTCGTCATCAGTTACGACTCTACGACCTGCATTTTTTGTGGAGTCCTGTGACGTCTTCTTCCTTGGTCATCATCGCCTACAGCCGAATATTAAGTATACATCTACTTGACCTTTGATCATATCCAGTTTCTCTAGAGAAGTTTTTTCATTCCTTTGGCTTATTTTGCCGAAGTGATATTAGTGCTCCCCAGTGCTGAAGATCCTCTACCATCCACTACTCTTGTATACAGTGATAGTCCTTCAGTAATACAATTAAGGTAAAGAGTGGTTCATCTTCTGGTCAGGACCCACGGGAGTGTGTGTTTTTTTTATGTTTTTTTTTTTTTTTTAATATGTAGTTATTACCACTCGAGCCGGGAATATTGCCTGAGACCTTGACAAGATATCATATATGAAGAGTTGCCTTGATGGGGGTGAATCCAGGGTTGGTCAAAGTATGCGAACAGATCATTTTGACAAATATATAAAATTTCGTTGAGTTTTGCCAGGAATACATCGATTGTTTCTCTAAGGATCCTCAGTACGGATCAATAATTGGTATAACGTATTTTGCTGGCAAGCTGAAGTCCCGAATATGTTCCTCACTCTTCAAATATCTTATATTAGGCGGCTGCAATCATGTTATAATTACGTAATGCCATGATGATGTCTGACTGGACAAATACTGGTCATACCAATATGCCTCTTGATAATGTATTTCAGCTGTTTGGCTATTTGTATTTTGTTCATTCATTGGGTCTTACACAATTGGCTGTACTTAAGACTCTAACTTTTAAGCCAGGCATTCTTTAACGACCCTAATAACTTGATGCAACTGAATCAATTAAAGCTATTCATCAACCCAGGTTCCCTGGGACAACTACATCAACAACAAAAGAAATATCTGCCGACGTTACAAGTTGCCATTGAGCCGATTAATTCCTTCATGAACGCTCTCCGTCCGTTGGCCGTCAGCCAATTATTTGCCTTTATTATCAGAAGAAGGGACACAAAGCATCTGATTGCTTTCAGAAACAGAGGGATAGAGATCAACTGACTGGTGAATATCAGTTCCAGGGCCACGTCAGTACTCTTAGCCAACAGGCACAGTTGTATTGCAAGTATCATAAGAGAGTGGGTCATCACACACTTGATAGCCGCGTGATAGACAGGAAGTGGACTACATCATGTTCGGAGGAATAATATTCCAGTTTGGGCAAGCTACAACTCACTTTTTTGTTCAAGCCAGTCTGTCACTCAAGTTGGAGCCTGCCACTACTAACCAAAGGTGGCACATGAGTGGTTGACCCTACTGACGGTGATACGTCAAGCAAGTCAGCTGAGGTGTGTCGGATGTGTCTTTGATATCCACACCAGACACCAGAATATTATTGTTACCACCTGTGAGACCTCATTATCACACCCTGTGTCAACAGTGTATCATTACTGTTACGAGCTGGGGATTTAGAATATAGTTAAAAGTCTACCCAGATCGCAACAGGCAACAACAAAAAAAGAAAAAGAAAAAGACAATCGGACTATAAAAGGGTAGACAAAGGATGCGAGTTTGTGTTGTGTATAATAAAGTACCATAAATTCCTTAACAAAATATTCAGCTTTCTATAATTTACCCTTAACCACACTTAACCTAAACATTAACAGTATATACATATTTATACAACATACAACAATTTTGAAGCAAGTGGACGCGGGGAGGCAATATAAGATAACAAATACTTAAGTGCAGAGCTGAGATGGCTGACGAATAAGGCTGAGTATTGTAGAAGATGGTAGGTAGTCACTGTGCCGTAGGTTTCCAGGATAGGTGATCCTGTGGTCTCTTCCCAGAGTGAACTGAACTCTCATCGAACTGGAGCTGACGAGGAAGACTTTGAGGAGGTGACGCAACAACCAGGATATGGAGAAGGGAAACCCCGGAGTGGTGCTGGGTAGGTAGATCATGACAATTGGTGGCGTGGTTCGTAACACACCTCCCCTCCAAAGACCTCCTTAGCGCGGGCGCGAAGAGGTGATCACCTGGTGCGTCTGGAGAGTAGCTGCTGCATTTCCACTGGAGCTCGGGATAAGGAGTCCGCAATCAGGTTGTCCACCCCCTTTATGTGCCGAATTTGTAGATTATAGGGCTGGATGAGGAGAGCCCAGCGGAGGATTCGCTGGTTGGAGGTCTTGTTGGTTTGGATGAACGTGAGTGGGTTATGGTCGGTGAAGACTAGGGTTGTTTGTGGACAAGACTGGAGGTAACATTCAAACTTCTTTATTGCCAACACCAGAGCCAGGGCCTCCTTCTCTATGGTCGAGTAGTTGGTCTGATGTTTTTTCAACTTGGCGGAGTAGTATGCCACAGGGTGAAGGACATCAGTGGTTGGGTCGGGTTGTAGGAGCACAGCCCCCACTCCGACACCGCTAGCGTCGATTTGCAGATGGAAGGGCAAGGTGTAGTCAGGGGGGTGGACTACAGGCTTGGAGGAAAGGAAGGCTTTGAGGCGGTGGAAAGACTGGTCGCACCTCTGGTTCCAGATGTAAGGGACCGCAGAACTGGTAAGGTCTGTGAGGGGTCCGGCCACGCTGGAGAAGTTACTGCAGAACCGACGGTAGTAGCCGCACATCCCCAGGAAGCGCATGAGTTCCTTCCTCGTCCTTGGAGTGGGGAAGGACAAGATGGCTTTAACGTTTGCGTCCTTGGGTCTCACCATACCATGCCCAACGATATGTCCCAGGTAAGTCACTGAGGCCCGGCCAAAAGCAGATTTAGCCAGGTTTATGGTGAATCCAGTCTCTTGCAGTCGTGCCAACAGTATCTCCAAACGCACCAGATGTTCGTCAGACACCACCACCAGGTCATCCAGATAGGCGAACGTCCCATCTAGGTCCTCAATCAGGTAATTGATGGCCCTCTGGAACGTGGCCGGAGCATTAGAAAAGCCAAACGCCATAACCAAATATTGAAAAAGACCAAATGGAGTTATAAATGCTGAGATTATTTTTGCCCTATCCGTGAGTCCCACTTGATAATATCCTTTCAATAAGTCCACCGTACTGATAAATTTTGCACAGCCTATGCTGTCTATTATATCTTCAATCAAAGGTACAGGGTAGGAGTCTGAGACAGTGACCTGGTTCACTTTACGATAATCGGTACAGAAACGAAAAGTGCTTTCGGGTTTTGGAATGAGAAGGCAAGGTGAAGCCCAGGGGGAGGTACTAGGCTCAGCTAAGTTATGTTTTAACAAAAAATCTACCTCCTTTTTCATAATCTCTCTTTTTTGTAGATTTAGTCGATATGCTGATTGCCTAATGGGTTGTACATCATCTGAGATTAGCTTAATATCATGTTTAAATATATTGCAAAACCCTGGGAGGTCTGACGTGGCTTTAGGAAATGTTGATAATAACTTTGTGAGATCTTTTGCTTGAGATGGATTCAGAACAGAAAAATACTCATCCAAGTTGTTGAGTATGTGACTGTCAGCAGGGTTTTCTTTAGGTAGAGGGAAGTCTAAATTCTCCAATAGGTCCATGTCATCTGTCTCTGGCTCCGGCCCTGACAAAACCGTATGCAATACAGGTAAGCTTATAGCCTCTGGGATGTCTTCCTCTGACTGCCTGGAATGGTAAAGTTTCATGAGATTAATGTGAACAAGTTGTGAATCTTTCCTGCGATCAGGAGTAAGGACTATATAGTTGAGGGGAGATAGTTTATTAGCATTGATTTGAAAGTTTTGATGGAACCGTTCCAAGCAACCTTGGGATTGCGGGTGGTAAGCCGAAGATGTACAATGTTCCACACTGAGGTCTTTCATCATCTTTTTGAACAAAGATGGATCAGATTGTTGTGCTTTAATGAGCTCATCCTTACTAATGGTCTTATTGTACAGATCTTCTGTGGGTAGGAAGATATTGGAGGTGTTTTTAGATGAAGAGGGCCCATTTCGCACACTCTGTGACCGGGTGACAGCACAAGATGGGAAAAGGAGAGGAGTAGTTTCTTCAAGGTCAGTGGTGGAGTTGACAGGTAAGGGAGAGTCGACTGACTTAATGTTGGGAACCACTAGATCTCCTACCAAGTCATTACCCAATAATAAATGAATGCCGCTCACAGGCATCGGATCTTTCCTAATGGCTATTTGCACTTCCCCAGTAATCAAGGGACATTGGAGGTGCACTTTAGCTAAGGGATAGGAAGAATGGGATGAGAGATCTGAAATTAGAACACTCTCATTAGTAAATGCGGTAGATATATCAGGAATGACGTTAAACAGGAGGATAGATTGTGCTGCGCCCGTATCACGTAGTATACGAATAGGGAAAGAACGAGACCCCTCTATGATTGAAATTTTTCCCTCATAGGTGAATGAAGAGAAGAGATCCTGATGGGGCCTTTCCACATTGGTGGTTACTATTGGCTTGGATTTGGGATTCAGGGAACTACTTTTAGCAGTTCGACACTTTTGGTGTTTACAAGACTGGATCGTATGGCCTGGGTTTTTACAGTAAGAACAATAAAACTTGGTTGCATCAGGGGGGGGGGGGGTAGGTGTGGGACCTTTCGACCTACCACTCACGTCCCCAAGGTTATCATCAGAGGAGGACCTAACATGCCGGAAAGTACCACGTTCCCTACAGCACAGTGACTCCACCAGCAAGGCGTACGCATCAGCCAGCTCAGCGGCACGCTCTAAATAAACCTCTCCACGCTCCTCCACATGCTTCCAGATGTGAAATGGTATCTTGCTCTTCCACTCCTCCAGGATAACCAAGTTTAACAAATCCTGAGGTGGCCATTGTTAAGAAAACCTAGATAAATTAATTAATGGTCAAAAGGATAAGATAAGTGGATTACCCTAGAAAATATCACGGTAGTGGATAACCAGAAAGTCCCGGAAACTACCCAAGTTATACCTTGGGAAATTTCACTTATGAATATTGTTCTTCTGATAAGATCCTTAAATAAGGAAGAGAGACTTGAAAGAGGAAGGGCGTATTACGGCATTTATATAAAGATCCGGATTAACAACCCTTAGATACTCTTAATAGGAAGGGCGTATTACGGCATTTATATAAGGATCCGGATTAACAACCCTTGAGTAAACAGGAAGGGGGTATTACGGCATTAATATAAAGATCCGGATTAACAACCCTCGAGTAAACAGAAAGGGCGTATTACGGCATTTATATAAAGATCCGGATTAACAACCCTTGAGTTACTTGATTATTGACCCTGAATGAGATAATGAGAAGAACAATAATTGAGGCTTTATAATTATGGGGTCCTGGTAGAGCGGGGCGCCCCAAGATATCACTTCACCCTAAACTAGTGACTATGGAACAGCCTACTCTGGAGTGAGGGTATGGCATTAAACAGATCCGGATTCTTCCCTACACTCGATAAGACTTACTACACGACTGCCACGTGTAATAACAGGTAAGCCTTATGACACTTGGAACCTAATATCCTACGTCTGTTACTCTTACTGTACGATAATACCAATATATGCACACACACATGAAGGAAACTTTAAACCACCGTAAATCAATTGTGAACAGAAGTGACTGGGAGGAATAATTAACAAAGAGTATCAATGGAGGAAGAAATGTCACTTAAGGTCGTATCCTGTCACGGTCGCCATTTGTTACGAGTTGGGGACTTAGAATATAGTTCCCAGATCCCAACAGGCAACAACAACAAAAAAACAAAGACAATCGGACTATAAAAGGGTAGACAAAGGATGGGAGTTTGTGTTGAGTATAATAAAGTACCATAAATTCCTTAACAAAATATTCAGCTTTCTATAATTTACCCATAACCATACATAACCTAAACATTAACAGTATATACATATTTATACAACATACAACAATTTTGAAGCAAGTTGACGCGGGGAGGCAATATAAGATTACAAATACTTAAGTGCGGAGCTGAGATGGCTGACGAGTAAGGCTGAGTATTGTAGAAGACGGTAGGTAGTCACTGGGCCGTAGGTTTCCAGTATAGGTGATCCTGTGGTCACTTCCCAGAGTGAACTGAACTCTCATCGAACTGGAGCTGACGAGGAAGACTTTGAGGAGGTGACGCAACAACCAGGATATGGAGAAGGGAAACCCCTGAGTGGTAACTAAGAGTAGTCATACTCGTGTTTCGTCCCTAGATGGCGTTGCTCGTGGTGCTGGGTAGGTAGATCATGACAATTGGTGGCGTGGTACCTAACATTACTATGAGATCACACCACTAGTTACCACCAGTAGTTAGCCAGTATGACCAGATCACACTAGCAGTTACTATTACAGTGACTTGTAAATTCTATTTGTTTCTCTTAGTATTGCCACTTATTTGTGTTTATTATTATCTAGGCAGGTAATTGCAAGTAATGATTTGAGCAATTACTTAATTTTGATAGCACCAACACAACAAAGGGTTAAATCTATAAGTAACTTTTTTTCTTTTTTTTTTTTTTTATCGGGCACCCCCCTACATCCTTGTGTAAGGTGAAGCGCATAAGCGTTTTCAGTGCCCAACAGGGAAGCATGCTAAGTTCATACTTACCTTTAAGTCTCATGAGTTACGGGAGTAGAAGCCTGAAGAGTCAATGGTTTATGTCATCAAGTTATTGGAAACTCCAACAATTTGTCCCTGAATACGAATTCGCAACTTTCGATTTACACCAGGTACCTACTTTGCTGCTAGGTGAACAGGGACTAATGGGGGCTAGGAAGTTTGTCCAAACAACTTCCACTGGCCCGGGAATCGAACCCGTGACATCTCGTTTGCGAAGGCAAGAGCGGTACCACTCTACCACCAGCACCCCGTCTATGAGTAACCTTATCTGAATAAAAACAAGACTTAGGAAATTAGATATTCCTTATTTGCAATGATGGGATTAAATTAATACTCAGATTAAATATACAAAGACATAATTATTTAAACAAAAATCAATAACAAATACACTATATAATGATGACTTCTCACTAAATTTACACACACTCAATAATGTATTATTTAAGACACATTATAGGATAAATCTAGTGATAACTTCTCACTCTCACTCGGCAATCACTTGTCCATATAAATTATAAAAAGGTTCAATGATAATTCTAACACTTCTCAATTGAAATATATAATTTTAAGGATCATCAAACTAATTTCAAATTTAACTGAAACAAAAGTACTTGTTCCAAGTTGTATCATCCATTGTTCTTCCATTGATATGCTCAAAAATACACGGGAACCTATTGGACAAATACAGTACACAGCTTCAATCTTAAACCAATACAACCATAACAGTTCCCAGACAAATATTGTTACAAAGTTCCAACCGATTATTTTCAGTACCTAGTCTAGACAATAATAATTCACGTTATATCACTGATTGTCACTTTACACAGAATCATTTAAGTAGCAAATTAATTCACAGAAATAACAATTTCAATAAATCACATTAAGTAATGCTTACTTTGAACTTTTATTTTTCTTTTGAAATAGAAAAACAACAACTATAATATCCGTCTTATATAATCTGTTAAGTATATCATGACTTACTGTATTAAATGAGTATTATCTTTAAGTTAATCATCACACAAAAACATCCTAACATAATTAAGGAATTATTTTGTTTGCCAAAGATTATTTTATCTATTTTACTATGTTTCTCTTATATAATTCACTTGTATCAAATCTTCTTACAAACTGGTCATCCATGATATAAACAGGATATAAATAAGTCCTTACCACAGGTCGAGAATGTTTGTGATGTGACGTATGTATGACTCAATAGTACAAGGTAAACGACAATAATTTGTAGGCAGTATGAAGTAAAAACTTGTTTTACTATGTTCTTAAAATTTAAACTATTAGCAATCATTATTACTACTCCAATAATTGATCACAATACTAGACTTGTGCTTGGATGTTAAATATTTATTAAGTAAATCTCAATGTTTCCCTGAAATTGAGTACATGTGAAAGCCATTCAGCAAATAAAAGGAATAAAAGACCGTTGAAATAATGTGGTTAGTTATAGGCTTTATCATGAGTGTGGTTTGTGGTGGTGGATGATCACTGCGGAAACGGTCACATTTTAGCTTGGAGCTGTCATGAGTTACTGATACAGATATCGAACTTTGAAATATTTGTTAAGGTAACAGATAACTAATATTATGTTGCCTTGAAGGTGCGTTTAGAAATAGCACATGGAATTTACCTCAATATAATTATATCCATCCTACTCATAATTACAATAACTCCACAGATTCTAAGACATTGTCCTTCGTCTGACCAGCCGTATTGCTGTTATTTTTCCCATTTTACCATTTAATCATACTTAACTTATACGGCGCTAATGCATTTTCTCTTATAAATACCATTATATAATTTAATCTATCAAATGATATAATATTGTATTCTAGCATAAAAAAAACTCTTATTAATAATGCTTCTCCCCATACAACGGCACACATCGGCATGCCTCGGGTATTGCCAAAAGTTAACGGGCAGTGTTTTATGTCCATATAATGCAAGGTGTTATTGGTGTTTCCAAACTTAACAACATCAGAAATTATTCAGTATCTGCATTCACATAATGAGGATTGTTTACTAAACACGGTGTACCTGTGTCCTAAACTGTGTCCGGCGCTGACACCCACTCCACCCCCTTCTCCCGACGTTACCTCACCTCACCGTCCAGGAGATAACAGATAGATAGTAATCTGTAGTAAAACTGTAAAAAAAGGACGAAATACAGGTGAAACTTCTGTTCGCTGATGTATTTTTTTCATGGTGATTGACAATTTCCTGGGTATATTTTTTTTATACATCATCACACTCTTTCTATTACGATCCTTTATTAATTGGGTCATAAATGCAACCCTGTCGTATATAGAAACCATATATAGAGGACCCAGCCCATCCCCCTATCACCCATCGAGTAAGTGATAGTTCCTTAGGTTTCAGCAGGAGGAGGGAAGGACATTGAGGAATACTGCATGGCCGATGCATGTGTGTGCGACTTTGGGGAGGGGGTATTTTGTGTTGTTACAGTGGCCAATGATCTCGTAAATTCTGGACAATGAATATGCAAAAATGGTTCAGATCTGTAGTACAGGCTGGGAATAACACCCTAATGTGCGGTAACACATTCTATTCATACTTTGCGTTTTGTTCTACGTATTTATATTCTTGCTTAACATTTTCTGCGTTGCAACTGCACAGGTAATTGCTTAACTCCCCCGACCTCTCTAGTCTCTCTACACTCTTGACTTGATGCCTGTAGATAAGGATGAAGGGCTTTTGCTTGTTATTGGGTGGGAGGATACTAGTAATTTAAGTTCTAGCTCTCAGGCCTGTCGCCCGTATTATTAAACAACATCTTCCCTTGAAGGTCGTCGTGTTTCAACTCGAGTTTTAAACTAAATGAGTCCTGAGAGACACCGCAGTACTGTACTTAACGGAGTGGTGTGGCGGTAAAATGAATTAATTCCAATATTATAAATAAATTTTATTGGAATTAGTTAATTTTACCGCCACACCACCCCATTAAGTACAGTACTGCGGTGTCCCTCAGGACTCATTTAGTTTAAAACTCGGATTGAAACACGACGACCCTCTCTTCAAGGGAAGATGCTGTTTAATAATAAGGGCGTAAGACTTTTCTCAAGATCAGGTTTTGCAATTGCAGTAGCCAGTATTTCAAGGAAGAGGTGACGACCTCTGGCCAGGTTCTTTATGGAGCTTGCTGAGCATCGTATCTTTTGCTTTAATAAAGATGGGAGGAAAACAGCAGGAAGAGGTTGGAGAGGCCGATGATAATGTCCGTTAGTTAGTTTTTTCTTTTTCTTTTTAGGAATTGAAGCTTTTATTTAAAATAGGAAAAGGCTTTTGCAAGGAAGTGGTGTAGGATCCAACATGCTACTTTGGATCGCAAGACGGTGGTCCTATATTTTTATTTTAATTAAAAAGGTTGACGTTTGTGTTGACAGTGATTTTTTAATTGGCTATTCATTCTATGCGATTGTTTTGTTATATTTTGTTATTGTATTACATTGAGGTTATTAGTTGTAACTTGGTATTGGTGCTGGTTGTTTAGTCTTGTTCTGCTCGATCTGAACCATAAATATTCTCTCACTCTTCTTTCCATTTCATTATCGAGTAAGTCGTCCATTTTTTTTAAACACTTGGGGCAGCAAGCCCGAAGACCAATCCCGAATGTCGGGTTAGTGTTTAGTAACCCGTCAAATGGATTCGTCAAACTCGAATATCAATCCCGAACATCGGGTTACTAGGTAGTAGGCAGGTAGGCAGGTAGAAGGTAGTAGGCAGCTACCAAACAGGGAGGTACTACCACCTGGGAAGATATTGGAAGCATAATGTATTGTCAAATGGTAGACCCTGCCGCCATATGGCATCACGAAAGTTGTGACCAAGTCCCAGGTTGTTCATCTGATTTTCTGCCTCATTTGCAAACAATTGCAGGGTCTCAATTATTTCCTTTACCATTGACAACATACATATTTTGTTTCTTACTCTTGATTTTTATTTTCTTGTATTTCTTTATTATTATTATTATTATTATTATTATTATTATTATTATTATTATTATTATTCTCATTTTTTTGTATTTTTGTATTTTTTATTATAAATTTTACTTATCTGAATTATTATTATTATTATTGCTATTATTATTGTTATTATTATTAATATCATTATTATTAATATTATTGCATTTTCGCTCCCCCCCCCCCCCCCCCCCGCCCTGATGCGGGTCAGTGACCTGTGCCCGGGTGGGCTAATCCCCGTAAAAAAAAAAAAAAAATAGTAACCCGAACGCCGCAACTCGAGAGGGTTGGTACGCCTTATCCAAGTTAAATGTAAATAAACCGGTCGATCTGCGCCCCAAAGTTAAAGCAGAAACATGAGTTGAGGAGATAAAAGTTCGTCTTCAAGAGAGAAGGCAGTCACCACCACCAACTATGTCAGCGTCTGCACCTGCAGAACACTTAGATCAACTGATTCAACATCAGGATCACCCATGCCACCACCAGCAACAGCAGCATCAACATCCAGTCACGGGGAGAAGAAAAGGAAGCAGGTGAACAAGAGGAATGAATGCTTCAATGCTATTATTAAAGACAGTACGCAAGAACTGAATGGTGCTATGTTAGAGGCTTTAAAGGCCTTCACTAGTATGTACAATACATTAATTATCAGCCCAATCTGTGTGTAATGTATTTAGAGCAAGCTTTAGAGTTGGTGACCTGTGGCATATGTCAAGAGTGCAGCCATACATCCACCTCTGGCTGTGGGAAATCAAGTTAAAATATGGAGACTTCGTCATTAGTGTCATAATTGATAATGTATAAACTGTGACTTTTTCTATCTCTCTCTGTTTACTATTTTTTCTTTGGCACTTAATGGAGAATATGAAATATTTTTTATGTTCCAACATTTATGTGTTTTATGTTCTTTTGTGAAAACAAATCGATTCTTTCAACTTAATTTGTGATACCTGTATAATGTCAGATACAATATACAGTACTGTGATACTGTGTATTGTACACTCATACTGATTGGAAAAATTTTATTGTCTAGTTTTATCTGTTTACTGTATTTTTGTACTTAATAGAGATGTGAAATCATATTTTGTATGATCAAACATTTGTTATGATTTTTTGTTGTTTTACTTCTTGTGAAACCAAAATAGATTCAACATATTTTTTGTTAGAATTTCATATACAATATACTGTGATACTGTGTATTATATACTCATTTTGTACTTATTTGGGAATTTTAATCATTCTTTTATTTCACATTTCTTTTGTACTTTAATTACAATTTAAATACAGATACAGTACAGTACTTCTAAAATATTTCAAGAATGATAATTTCTATAACTGTATTTGCAATTTCAAACTAAGTATTATTACTGTTAATTTATATACAGGACTGTACAGGTACTGTGATAAATTTGGTTTTACTGCTTGTTCTGATTTAGAGGAACTAATATTGTTTATGGATTTCTTTGACACTTGCAAACTATTTCGGTACAATATAGTATACTTTGAAGCCTTTAAAAATGTGTTCATTTATTATTTCAAGCAATATACTAAACTGTTATTATTGAAGTACTATTTCAAGTTGTACTGTGATAATGTTTGGAGGAAATAAAATGTGTTATTTAAACCCAAAGAATTTATTGGAAAATAACCTTGATAATAAAATCTATTTTCTAAAAAAAATTGTTTACCAAACCAATAATGCTTCCATTTACCCTTACACCTGCTCTACTTTCAAACAAACTACATTATACAAATCAAAACCATGTATTAATTACACCCCTTTTTATATCGATGTAGTTTAGCTATGCTTCCTCCAGGGCTTCTAATTGGGATGAAAACCATTAATGCAGCCAAATACACTAGGCATCCCTGCACTGGTGTGAAATTCATCTGCAACGTTTTGTATGTTGCTTGATTCTGGAAAGTGAATGTAATCTTTTGCCATAAGGGTCAAAATAGTTGCAAGGCTTTTGACAAACTTGCAAACTGATGAGACAGATATCTTCAAGCAGTCTGCCATACTAATTTGGAGGCTGCCGCTGCTAAAGTATCTCAATGCAGTTATGAGTTGCACGTGTGGGGAATACTGCATCCTGTAGGATAGATTATTTAATTTTTTACTATTTTGTCTAACATTGCTTAGCCTGATTATGGTAAACAACAGGGCTCCTATGATGATATATATTACTGTGTTACATTTTAATTTCTTCAGAGAATCACCCTTTATAAAGTGCACATATAGGTGATATTCCTGTTAGCCGGAATAATTGGTGCAGAGCTCTTCCAGGGAAGAGAGACTTCCAGATAGCAAGAAGACTCTCAAACCCTGAAAAACCCCATATCCTTAGAATTTTTCCGGTTACATGTACAAGTTTCCGAGTTTCAGGAAGTTTTCATAAAAACATCCAGAAAATGTGCCTGATATTTAACCTCGAAATTTGCTACAAGGCCTGGAATCAAATTTAAGAGATTTTTCGGAATTAAAAAAAAAAAGAATAACCCGATTTTAACCATGAAAACTCGTTCACAGACCCGGAATGATGAAAAATTTTCCGGAAAAACTCTGAGCCAATTTAAATTCAGAGTACATATTAACGAATTCTGGGTAATGAAGATATTACTACCCTGTAATTATGGCCTGGTGGTATTATTGTACATGGGAGGTGGGTTTAAGGGTTTTCATGGGTGCTGAGTACTGCTTCGTGGTGATGCCCCCCCCCCCCCCCCACACTCCGTTTTAGCATCACTGCATAACATTGAATAAATACCCAATAGACTTTTAAACAAATACCAAAATCAAAGATTTAGAGTTTCGGTCTACAAAGATATTTAGTCTAACCTAACCTAGCCAAACTTTACCTTACCTAACCGGACCTGACCTGACCTGACCTGACCTAACCTAACCTGACTTAATCTAACCTAAGCTAACTTAACCCAATTATCTTGTAGACCGCACACAATAGTAACACTATTGCCTCTCCCTTCTTGAGCTATTGGCATATGTGGTTCAACTCGTTCAAGAAGTTCATGGGTGCATTCCTTGGACAGCATATACCTTTAGATGAACTCCTCCTCAGAGAGATAAGCAAAAGGATTTTGATGGTCTCTAATAACAAGCCTCACAGCATCAGCTAGCTCTGCATACCAGAATGTTCTTTTGCCAGCCTGAAAAAATAAAACATAATCTAATATCTATTATTTATGTATTGCGGTAACTATTGTATATTAGGTAAATTACTTTTGATAATAGTTTACAAGCTTGTTGCATAGCTATTACAGAGAATTTCCTTAAGAAATTTGTCCATAGTATATTTAACTTTTGTTTATTGTTGTTCCAGTGATGTAAGATAGGGATGACACGAATTAAATCGAGTGATTGAAAACATCATTAATAAATTTTGGCACTTTTTTCTAACCCTGAGTTCGAACATTTCATCCAAAAAAAAATATTGTACGTAACCTAATCTAAACTTACAAACATTGGTAGTACCGAAACACAACCGGAACAACAACCCAAACAGTGAAATATAGCAGGAGAATTTATTTCTGTGGTAATTATCAGCGTGGGTGAGAGGTGTTACTTGTTGTAAACTATTACCTCAGCAATCTACCTAGTACATTTGACTCATCTTATATCTTCCCTATATAATATTTGGCGAATTGGAAATGGCATTACATCTATCTATCACAAAGAAAAGTGTGGTTTTTACCATACTTGAATCTATAAGAGGATGATTGTAGGAATGCAATGCTTAATAAAATTGGAGAAGGGCGATGGGGAGATGAAAATACCTCGGAGTTGAAGGTACAACATCACGGGGGTACACGGCGGCCTCTTAAAAATATATACATTTCCATTGGAACCAGTTATTAGGATATTTAAATATTTGTTTTCTTTATTATCTCATCTTAATTTACATAAATTATATTTCAGAAACTTTTCTATTCATATATAACTAGTTTGAACATTTGGGATAAGTCTTTCTGGTGCCTACCCACACCCGAGGACTTATTCCGAACTTTTCAATAATATTGTCGGACTACTAAATGGTAACCCGACAAAATTTGGTTAAGAAAAATAGATAATGGCCATGTGGGTGATATCACTGTTCACTGCCTCGCATGACAGTGCAGGACAGTGGTTCATATACAAAAGAAATCATTTTCTATTTGAGAACTAATCAGTGTAGGCTAGAAAATTTTGTAAAAACAGCATGAATGTCCTCAAACTCTCCTAATTCAGTGTAGTAATTACATAGTTCATGATATAATAAGCCAGGTGGCCTGAAGTCTTTGACAATATCACATTCACTAATATAATGTTAAAGTGTATGCTTTAAAGGTTTATTACAACGTTTACAAACTGAGTGTTCCTGTAAGGGTACAGTGTTACTAACTTGCCAGATGTGTTTGTATCCTAGCCTCATTCTGGCCACGACTACATCTCATTGTCTGGCTCTGATTGTTTTTACGTACAGCATTGGACAGGACAAGGTCATGGTCCACATTTTCTTTCTTGCGTGCCTCATTGACCAGTCTATCAGCACGGTCATGATACTTAATTCCAACTTGGGACGGAATCCACAAAAATTCAATACGAAATATGTTCTCCTCAGCAGTTATCACATTACTTTTAATATCGCAGACAACTTTAGGAGTCATAGAATATCACCCTACCTCCATTTTCTTTAAAGTAGTCTGTAGCTAAGTAGTTTCCCATTAGTTCAGTTTATGTTGTGCTGGCCAAGTTGTTCAGCCTTTGCATGTTTAACACTATCATCTCTGTCAGGGCTGTAACGAGATAGGATGGTTGCCCGCCGCTCGTTTGCTTGTTCGCGTCCACCACTTGGGGGGGGGGGGGGGGGGTAGACGGAGGTGAGAAGGTCCCGTGCCGCCTAGACACACATCAGAAATTACCCAGCCGTCAACACAGCTGTACTTGCACCCTGCTGTTCGTTCAAATTCAGTTTCAAGAGATCTGCAGCACTTTTATGAAGCCATACCCAAAAGAGCGTCTTCTGTGGAAGGTTAGCGAGATCGTTGGGATTACTTAGATAGGACATCAAACAGTTTGAGCTGTAATCTGGGGACCATTGTTCTCCAAAAGTTTGAGCTATCCTCGCAGATAGAGAAGGAAGCCCGAGCTCTTTCCTCATGTTTACAATTCTGGTATATTTGGGGTATCCTAGAATAATGCACATGGCTTCATTTTGTACTACCTCCATGCTGTTTAGTTATTTAAAGTGAATAGTTACAAGTTGGAAAGGATGATAATCAACTGCAGATCGAATGAAGAGAAGATAGAAAGTACGAGCTTAGGTGATGTTAATTCCATAGCTCTTACCAACAAGGGTTCTGAGAAGTTTAATACACTGCAATAGTTTGGCACAAAGGTTGCTGACGAATTTGTATCATCCACATTAATTCCAAGATATTTATAAGAGCTACATAGTTCCAAGGGTATGCTGTTAATGCCAATGTTAAGAGGCAGAGGGTGAGCAGGGCGAGGATTGAGGACCCTTGTCTTGTCAGCAGATATTATGAGACCGTATTCAACAGTCCTCCGAGCAAACACAGCCAGAAAGGCTTGGAGCCTGGGTTTGGTCTGTGTCATAATGCAGATATTATCAGTGTAACATATTACAATCTCGTTCAGCTGAACTGAAATATCAGCAATAAGCCTGTGCATCAGTATATTAAAAAGCATAGGACTTAACACTCCTCCCTTAGGCATGCCAAACTCAAATACTCTCATCCTGGTAATTATGACTCCTCTAAACAGAAAACTGGCATATCAAGGATAACTCCCAAATAGTGGAGTGACTGCACGACCACAGTCGTCACTATGGGCTCGGCCTGCTTTCCCCCCCACCCCCAATGGCTACACATCCCACACAGCTGTGGGTTGACCGTCCTCCACCCGGCATTACCCTGCCACTCACACACACACAAGCTCCAGTCACCCCCCCGGCCTCCTTCTCCCTTTCTAGTGAATGCTTTGGAGTGAAGAGTCGATACTCCTGGGGTTCACACCACACAGAGAGGATTCATTGACAATGCCTATTGTACCAGTTGGAAGTGGAAGAAGCTGTTCATTGTGATAAGGAGTTAGTACAGTCGGAGTACTGTCACTCGTAGTGTCCGGTGCAACAATTTATAGGACATTATCCTCCACTGTATTTTTGAAGCTGTGCATAGTTCAAATTGACTGAACGAAAGAGGTAATGTTCGGAGATAGTCCTCATCCTCTGATTCGAGAGCATAAAGTAATTGAGTCCACAAACGATCTTTTCGTTGTTCTTCTCGTAATTGTTTTAGAGTGAACAAGAATACTATTCTAACAAGGGCTATAAGTTCTGATAATGCATTGGCGGCCACGTTTGCTCGTCCCGGTAAATATTTGAAGCGGGGCGCGAATTCTTGAATAGTCAGGTACTGTACATGATGGCAAGTCTACCTAAAAGGTTTTTGCCATGGAATAACTCGGTCACAGCTGCAGAATCCATATGGGCAGCTATGTCATTTCCAAAGATCATGTCTCTAAATTTCTTTAATGACCAGACAACTCTATTGCTTCTGGATGCGTTACTGAATTGCGTGTTTCTGCATCCTTTAGTGTACCACATGTGTAAGCAATCACTCTATTACTTTTCTTTAGTACCTAGCTGGATGAGAACAGCCCCAAGCCCTTGTCCTGAACCTTCAGTACATGGAGTAAAGGGTTCATTGAAGTCAGGGAAAGACAACACTGGTGCATTGGTGAGTGCTTCCTATAATGCAAGTATCATGCTAAGGATGACGAGGGGTTTTCCCAACTGCATCCACGTGCTTTCATAGCATCTCTCTGTATTTGTGGGAGATTCTATGCCAAATTGTACTAGTCCTCACTATGCCACGCAATATCATATCAGATGAGATTCTGGAGAAGCTAATTGGACTGGTTAGAGAGCATCCGACAATATTTGATGCAAGTAGAACAGATCACAAAGAGGCGATTCTGCTTACCAATATTTAGAATAGTATGGCTGCAACACTAGATGATGAGGGGAAGACAGGTGAGTTGAACTGTCATCTAATGTCTGTGAAGTTTATCAATATACTGTACATTGTTATTAATATATTTCTTCCTGATCTATTTCCAAATCAGATAGTGCCAGATCGCCATATAGTAATAATGATAATCGTATTAATAATAATAAAATACTGAAGTAAAATCATTAGTAAAATATGGAATATAATATTACTGTAATTACTATTTACAAAACAGGGGACGTCTGGAAATCACGCTGGAGGATTCTAAAGGACACTTATGTAAGAAAAAAGACGGATAGAAAATCTAAGAAAAGTGTTCTGCAGCAGAAGTTACCAAGAAATGGAAGTTTTGGATATCCTGTCCTTTTTGGATGTATTCACAGCGGAGCAAAGGTAAATATTGCCCTGCAAATAATAGCACTTTTACATAGTATCGAGAGAAATAAAAACACCGACATTATATGAACCATACCTTTATTTTGCTTTAAACTCTTTGTAATTTATGCGTGTGTAACACATTTCCCTGGTGGTATTAGTATTATTATGGAGTTGGAAACTACTGTTATCTTTGTAGACACTATGGCAAATATGTAGTTCTTGTATATCATATCTGTAAATTTGATACAGCACAGAAAGCAACCTAACCCTCCAAAGTGCTAGCAGCAGCAGCATTGATTCACAAGATGACATGTGTGCGGGGGATCTGCTTGATGATGATGATGATGATGGCACTAACGAGAGTCACAATATTTGCAGGAATGAAAGCTTTGTGCCCAGGTACTGAACTCGAAACCTAACTACGTATTAAATTTTCCCCTTCGAATATGATTATACAGTATTATCAACGTAATGTGTTAATGCTAGTAAAGTACTCCACGAAAATATCCCTGATATGACATGATTCAAATCCTGGTCTGATCCCAATCTGGGAAACGTTCTGAAGAGTTTCACATGTATTCTCTTCAGTAGTCATGCAGGAGAGCTTGCATTTACATCGGGGTGCTTGAGATTTGAAGCATTTTATGCAGTACACATGTTGCTTTCAGAATTGATTTAACGGTTTCAGGCTTTACTGCCATTTTAGTATAGTATATCCTCCAACGTGCAGAGAGGATCCCAAAGGCATTTTCAACAATGCGGTGTGCTCTACTCAAACTGTATATAAATATCTGCTGGTCTTCTGGGCAACCTTTCCCTGGGAAACGTCTCATGAGGTACCTCTGTAAAGGAAATGCCTCACCTCCGACAATGCCATGAGCACAAGTCCAAGGTGGTTTCCACCAGGCAGAGGAGAATCAGGAGGCAAATTTAGTTGACCCCCAGCGTGAGCTTTACGAAGGCTGGACTGGGCAAATATTCCTCCATCACTGTTTCTTCCGTACTGTTACGAACCACGCCACCAATTGTCCTGATCTATCTACCCAGCACCACGAGCAACGCCATCTAGGGACGAAACACGAGTATGACTCGTCTTAGTTACCACTCCCGGGTTTCCCTTCTCCATATCCTGGTTGTTGCGTCACCTCCTCAAAGTCTTCTTTGTCAGCTCCAGTTCGAGGAGAGTTCAGTTCACTCTGGGAAGTGACCACAGGATCACCTATCCTGGAAACCTACGGCACAGTGACTACCTACCGTCTTCTACAATACTCAGCCTTACTCGTCAGCCGTCTCAGCTCCGCACTTAAGTATTTGTAATCTTATATTGCCTCCCCCACGTTCACTTGCTTCAAAATTATTGTATGTTGTATAAATATGTATATACTGTTAATGTTTAGGTTAAGTATGGTTTAGGGTAAATTATAGAAAGCTGAATACTTTGTTAAGGAATTTATGGTACTTTATTATGCACAACAAAAACTCGCATCCTTTGTCTACCCTTTTATAGTCCGATTGTCTTTGTTTTGTTTTTTTGTTCTTGCCTGTTGGGATCTGGGTAGACTTTTAACTATGTTCTAAATCCCCAACTCGTAACAAATGACGACCGTGACAGGCTTTTCCCCTTAAAAGCATCACTTCAAAAAATGTAATCAAACCTCTTTTGCACCTCTTCACTTCAGTGGGCATTCCTAAAGAGATCCAATCCGATCAGGGCACCAATTTTACGAGCAATCTCTTCAAACAGGTGATGAAAGACCTCAGTGTGGACCATTGTACATCTTCGGCTTGCCACCCACAATCCCAAGGTTGCTTGGAACGGTTCCATCAAACTTTCAAATCAATGCTCAAAAAATATTGCATAGAACACCAAAAGGAATGGGATGAAAGCATAGACTTGTTACTCTTTGCCATCAGGGAATGTCCCCAGGAGTCATTGGGTTTCTCCCCGTTCGATTTACTATATGGGAGACAAATTAGGGACCCCTTAAAATAGTAAAGGAGCAGTGGTTTGACACTCCATCTATTAAGCCCGCAACAGTTTCCCAATACATTGACACTTTACGGGACAAATTAACTGAAGTCCGAACCATTGCTCAGTCAAACTTAAAAAAAGTCCAAGAAAAAATGGTGAAGTCCCAACCTAAATTAGTTGAAAGGTCATTTTCTCCAGGTGACAAAGTGTTACTCTTACTACCCATTCCAGGATCTCCCCTTAAAAGCAAGTTTACTGGTCCCTATATAGTTGCTAATAAACTATCTCCCCTCAACTATATAGTCCATACTCCTGATCGCCGAAAAGATTCACAACTTGTTCACATTAATCTCATGAAACTTTACCATTCCAGGCAGTCAGAGGAAGACATCCCAGAGGCTATAAGCTTACCTGTATTGCATACGGTTTTGTCAGGGCCGGAGCCGGTGACAGATGACATGGACCTATTGGAGAATTTAGACTTCCCTCTACCTAATGAGAACCCTGCTATCAGTCACATACTCAATAACTTGGATGAGTTTTTTTCTGTTCTGAATCCATCTCAAGCAAAAGATCTCACTAAGTTATTATCAACATTTCCTAAAGTCACGTCAGACCTCCCAGGGTTTTGCAATATACTTAAACATGATATTAAGCTAATCTCAGATGATGTACAACCCATTAGGCAATCAGCATATCGACTAAATCCACAAAAAAGAGAGATTATGAAAAAGGAGGTAGATTTTTTGTTAAAACATAACTTAGCTGAGCCTAGTCCCTCCCCCTGGGCTTCACCTTGCCTTCTCATTCCAAAACCCAATAGCACTTTTCGTTTCTGTACCGATTATCGTAAAGTAAACCAGGTCACTGTCTCAGACTCCTACCCTTTACCTTTGATTGAAGATATAATAGACAGCATAGGCTGTGCCAAATTTATCAGTACGGTGGACTTATTGAAAGGATATTATCAAGTGGGACTCACGGATAGGGCAAAAATAATCTAGGCATTTATAACTCCATTTGGTCTTTTTCAATATTTGGTTATGCCGTTTGGCTTTTCTAATGCTCCGGCCACATTCCAGAGGGCCATCAATTTCCTAATTCAGGACCTAGGTGGGACCTTCGCCTACCTGGATGACCTGGTGGTGGTGTCGGACGGCTGGGACGAACATCTGGTGCGTTTGGAGATACTGTTGGCACGACTGCAAGAGACTGGATTCACCATAAACCTGGCTAAATCTGCTTTTGGCCGGGCCTCAGTGACTTACCTGGGACATATCGTTGGGTATGGTATGGTGAGACCCAAGGACGCAAACGTTAAAGCCATCTTGTCCTTCCCCACTCCAAGGACGAGGAAGGAACTCATGCGCTTCCTGGGGATGTGCGGGTACTACCGTCGGTTCTGCAGTAACTTCTCCAGCGTGGCCGGACCCCTCACAGACCTTACCAGTTCTGCGGTCCCTTACATCTGGAACCAGAGGTGCGACCAGTCTTTCCACCGCCTCAAAGCCTTCCTTGCCTCCAAGCCTGTAGTCCACCCCCCTGACTACACCTTGCCCTTCCATCTGCAAATCGACGCTAGCGGTATCGGAGTTGGGGCTGTGCTCCTACAAACCGACCCAACCACTGATGTCCTTCACCCTGTGGCATACTACTCCGCCAAGTTGAAAAAACATCAGACCAACTACTTGACCATAGAGAAGGAGGCCCTGTCTCTGGTGTTGGCAATAAAGAAGTTTGAATGTTACCTCCAGTCTTGCCCATAAACAACCCTAGTCTTCACCGACCATAACCCACTCACGTTCATCCAAACCAACAAGACCTCCAACCAGCGAATCCTCCGCTGGGCTCTCCTCACCCAGCCCTATAATCTACAAGTCCGGCACATAAAGGGAGTGGACAACCTGATTGCGGACTCCTTATCCCGAGCTCCAGTGGAAATGCAGTAGCTACTCTCCAGACGCACCAGGTGATCACCTCCTTCGCGCCCGCGCTACGGAGGTCTTTGGAGGGGGGGGTGTGTTACGAACCACGCCACCAATTGTCATGATCTACCTACCCAGCACTACGAACCACGCCATCTATTGTCCTGATCTACCTACCCAGCACCACGAGCAACGCCATCTAGGGACGAAACACGAGTATGACTCGTCTTAGTTACCACTCCCAGGTTTCCCTTCTCCATATCCTGGTTGTTGCGTCACCTCCTCAAAGTCTTCTTTGTCAGCTCCAGTTCGAGGAGAGTTCAGTTCACTCTGGGAAGTGACCACAGGATCACCTATCCTGGAAACCTACGGCACAGTGACTACCTACCGTCTTCTACAATACTCAGCCTTACTCGTCAGCCATCTCAGGTCCGCACTTAAGTATTTGTAATCTTATATTGCCTCCCCCACGTCCACTTGCTTCAAAATTGTTTATATTGTATAAATATGTATATACTGTTAATGTTTAGGTTAAGTATGGATAAGGGTAAATTATAGAAAGCTGAATATTTTGTTAAGGAATTTATGGTACTTTATTATGCACAACAAAAACTCGCATCCTTTGTCTACCCTTTTATAGTTCGATTGTCTTTGTTTTTTTTTTGTTGTTGCCTGTTGGGATCTGGGTAGACTTTTAACTATATTCTAAATCCCCAACTCGTAACAGTACTAACAAATTTCTATGTTAATAAATTTTAGGTTAGCATCCATCAAAGCCAGCAGCACAATTGAAAATGTATTTTTATAGTTGTAATAAAGTGAACCACTGTTGGCAGGTGCTTTCAGGACAACATGTTTACCATCCACTGCACTAATACAATGTATGGGATTTTTTTGCGATCAACCTGCAATCATCACTTGACTTAGGTGGTGCCATGTACAAATTCATCAGACGGTTCCATAGCACATCACATACCTCTTGCACAATTGCTCGCATAATTGTGGCTCCCCTACGGTAGTTGAATGCAATGAACTTACTATATATGATTCCCCTATAGCAAGAAATCTGGAAGTAAGAAAGAATACATCTTTTGTTATGTTTGGTTATTTTTAGTTTCTGTGGTACGTGTTAGTACTAAGGAAGCATCTTCCCCAATCAGGAAAGAATATGTCAAAAGTCAAGGAAGACAAAAGAACAAAAAGCTAGATGATGTTGTGAGGGAAATCTTAAACCTACTTATTACTTTGCTGTCACTCGGAATCGAGTATTACAATCATCCAGCTATGATACAATGATATGATTTATTAAGGATTTCACCTAGGTTGGTGAGTTCTGAGATGATTAGAGGCCGATACGGGACCGGCAGTGTCTATCACAGATGTGGCACAAGTGGGGGGTGGGAGGGGCGGCTGCATCGTCTTTCCGGCGTTGGCTGATGCAGTCGGACCAACTCGAAAGTATTGATACCTTGTGTGGTGATCCTCCAAGAGTTACGGTGTGGAGTAATCGTCTCCCCGGTGAGGGGGTGGATTTGGCACCTTTTCAGGTTTGTCTTAAGACTATCCTTATATCTTTACAGTTTCCCGCCAGCGCTACATTTACTATTCATTAGGTGACTGTAAAGTAGCTGCATTATCAGTCGACTGTCGTCCATGCGGGTAACATTGCCAGTCCAGCGTAGTTGTTCATGGATAATGGTAGCCTCGATGCTTCTACAGCTGGTGTCAGCAAAAATACTGACGTTTGTTCTCTTGTCTTCCCAACGAACTCGGATGATGGAACGTAGACTACATGGATGAAAGTTTTCAAGTGCCTTGAAGTTCCTCCTGTATGTGACCCATGTCTCGCTGCTATATAGCAGGGTGAGGAGGACAACTAGTCGATATACGTGTAACTCTGTAGACAATTTCAGCTCCCTACAGCTAAAAAAACTGTTTCGGAGTCTGCCATAGGTTTGAGACCTATACAATACTGCAAGGAGGAAGAAGAAAGAACTGAAAAGAGAAGAAAAGGATGAAGATGAGGTCTTCTTTGAACCATATACACTTTGTTTTAAAAACTCCTTAAAATTATTAAAGGCATAGTGCTGCTACAAATTGCACAATTGTGTTTTAATCCTGAAAAACCACACCTTCTCCAACAGTCAATAACACAACTTCCCCAACAACCCAAATCTATGCAATCCTCAAACAAGTTTCTTCAGCAAGCCCGTTCCACAGGATGTAAGTTTCCCACATGTGTAAGCAACACACAATACAATGCAAACCCCAATCTCAGATATTTTGTCACATCAATTAATACAATCTTGTTACATATGAGATGGACTATTACCCTATAGTGTTTTAGGGGTAAAGACAATCAGATAGATCCATTGCTCAAAACAATGTAATTTCTACAGCTAGGTAAAATGCATGTATAAAGTTCATTCTTCTTTTTTCTTAAATTTGGACTAAAATACCGCCAAATTCTTTGATTTTAAAGAATATAAATATTAATATTGAAGCATTTAAATTTTACTCCCAGGCGTAATAGGGTATCTAATCCTAGTTCAAACCCCGGCGTCTACAGTTTCATCTTTGTTATATACTAGTTTAATTTACTAATTAACAATCTAATTTTACCTTTTATTAAAATAAAGTAAACTAACTTATAAATTTTTAATTAACTGTTAACTAAATTACTTTTACTTAATCTTAAAGTGTAACCGCGACTGCTGGCACAAAACTTAGTCAGACTTCTTATAACTACCAAATCAGGCTACCGCCCATAATTTAATATTTTATACTGTGATTTTAATTTTCTTAACACCATTTATACTTTTTAATTAAACTTATTTTTAATAAACTTACTTATTTTTCGCTCCCCACAATTATTTACATGTATTTACCAGCTATAACGTAAAAGTACCAAGCAAGAATCAAACTTCCATGAGTGCACATAATAGTATTTTTTTAATTTTTGGCGATTAAATAAACATACTATAATTAAAGAAATTTGCTATCAACGTTTAAATTAACAATATAAATATGATTGTAAGCACAAATAATTAAACAAATTAATATCAATTATTTATTACCAAAAAAAATCTGTCCCACGCCCAAATCAAGCTAAAAAATTATGAAGGTAAAACACCATTTTATGCAATCCTAAAAGAAACCCCGACAAAATCGAAAATTGTTATGAAGTTTGTTAGAAATTCTAATTAAGCCCCTAACAATAAAGTGAAGTTATGAATTTAGTTAGCACTCTCCACTAACTTACTAACCTTAAACGAAATATTTGAGCTATAGTAATATATCTACATATTTCACACCAGAAAATTAAATTTTTAAAAGTGCTGGTCTGCTTCAAAACGCATCAATATACTAAAAACAGAAATTTTGATTGATTTTTTTTTAAATTAAAATATAAGTATTTTAAAATTTGAGACCGCATATGGGTCGCTCCCATGCGCCCGAAACTTCAATTTTTTTAAAAAAAAATGAGAATTTACCTTCACTACAAATAATCTTATTAAAACTACCATATTTGAATAATTTTTTTACTAAAATCCAGCGAACTAAGCGGTTAAAATCATTCTTAATTTTGTATCAGTATGATCTTCAATAAAAATCTTAGTTAGGGAGTTTGTTAAAAATGTCAACTAGCTCCCTAACTTACTTTTTCGTAATAAACAATAGAGTAAACTTAACACAAAAAAAAATAGTTAGGGAGCCCGTTGGGAAAATCATGGTTCTCATGAAACTTAGAAAAAACTTTTCTATCTTATATCTGAGACCGCATATGGGTCGCTCCCATGCGCCCGCAACTTCAATATTATGAGAAATTTAACACAAACCTCTATTTTTCGCTCAAAAATAAAAGTTCTGGTCTTAAAGTTGAATAGAAGATTTCCCATACAGAAGTAAAACTTTGTACCTTCTTAAAATTGTACTATTTTTCTAATTATATATACATTTAAATATATGTAAGTAGAGAGCTCGTAACCTAGTCTTTCAACTAAAATTATACACAATAGAGCAAAAATGTATTTTTAAGGCGAATCTAAAATGTAAACTTATATAATTTCATTGAAATACCTTGTTAACTGAAAAGTCGACAATTTAGTTATATAAATCGACTAAATAAGATCCATAATGAAATCTAAGCCCTTCAAAATAGTCCCATCTTCCTGAGGGGAGGTCCCATTTCCCAACGGGCTTAGATTTCTATTGGGAGAGGGAATTGTATAATTACAGAAGGCTGTATATAAATCGTAATTGTCCCAAATATATAATATTAAATTAATTATATACATTTATATGTATATATATATATATATATATATATATATATATATATATATATATATATATATATATATATATATATATATATATATATACTGTTATAAAATATATTTTTCTTAATTTTCTATTTTTTTATTATTTATTTTACTAATAATATTTTTATTAACCTCATATTTTTCAAATATGATGCCTGAAAAAGGGCTGTCTTGATAGGACAGATTATGTAATTTTTTTACTCATGTTATCTATATACAATGGAATCCACCAATTCTTTAAAGATCAAAACTTTTCGTGCCGTTTACACCAGTATACAAAAGATAAGCTAATCCTAAGCTAATGGGTTCATACCCCGTTTATGAGAGCATAAACCTCTCTCTTTTTAATGCTTATTTCTCCCTCTCAATTAATATTTATTTTGACTCTAATTTCAGGAACAATTTTATCTATTTCTTCCACTTCATGATTTGGGGCCTGAGCAGGCTTAGAATTAAACCTTTTATCTTTTATTCCTTTAATTATTACAAAAAATAATCAATATTCTTCTGAGTCTGCACTTAAATACTTTCTTATCCAAGCTCTAGGATCTGCTATTATTATTTTTTCGGCTTCAATTATATTAGTTTCTCCCAGCTTCGCGCCACTTTGTTTGGCGCTTGCTCTTCTTCTTAAACTAGGAGCGGCTCCATTTCATTTTTTATTTCCCCAAGTTATAGAAGGAATAAATTGAATCCAATCTATTGTGCTCATAACTATTCAAAAAATTGCTCCTATACTTTTACTTTCATATCTTACTTTTAACTACTTAGTTACAACTATTTTGTTTTATGCAATTATTCTATCAGCAATCATTGGAGCAGTTGGTGGTATTAACCAAACAATACTTCGAAAAATTATGGCTTTTTCTTCTATGAATCACATAGCATGAATACTTTCTGCTATTTTGATTAGTGAAAATATATGAACAATATATTTTACTTTTTACTCTTTAATATCTTCTTCAGTGGCATTAATCTTTCACTTCCAACAGATTTTTCATTTTTCCCAAATTACTTCCAATAATGCTTCCCCACTACCTAATAAAATTCTTATACTTCTATCTTTGCTTTCTCTAGGAGGACTCCCTCCTTTCACTGGCTTTTTCCCTAAATGAATTTTGATTCAAGAAATAACCTCTAGTTATTTTTTCATACCCTTATTGGTTCTTCTGGCATCTACTTTGATTTCCCTATATTACTATTTACGAATCTCGATTTCGGCATTTGTTCTTTTTTCACCAAAATTAAAATGATCGTCTCCACACCGAAGACAAAGATTCTTTACCCCTTTAATGGCATTTATCAATCTTTTTGGACTCTTTGTCCCATCAGTTTTTATTATATTCTAAGATTTTAAGTTATTTAAACTAACATCCTTCAAAGTTGTCAAAAAAGAAAATCTTTTAAATCTTAAAATACTTTCATTTCCATATCTTTAAGCCCCAGTGATACACACATCTTTAGATTTGCAATCTAACGTCTTAATAATTTCCACTATGCAACCTAATAAGAAAGTTTAAACTTGTTTATAGATTTACAATCTATCGCCTATTCCTCAGCCACCTTATCACGCAACGATGACTCTTTTCAACAAATCATAAAGACATTGGTACCCTATATTTTATCTTCGGAGCATGAGCACGCAAAGTAGGAACTTCATTAAGACTGGTAATTCGTGCTGAATTAGGTCAACCAGGAAGCCTCATTGGTAACGACCAAATCTACAATGTAGTTGTAATCGCCCACGCTTTTCTTATAATTTTTTTCATAGTTATACCCATTATAATTGGAGGCTTTGGAAACTGACTTGTACCACTTATACTAGGAGCTCCAGATATAGCATACCTTCGTATGAACAATATAAGATTTTGACTTCTCCCCTTTTCTTTAACATAATTATTAACAAGAGGGATAGTAGAAAGTGGAGTAGGAACTGGATGGACTGTCTACCCTCCACTCTCTGCGGCAATTGCTCATGCAGGTGCTTCCGTTGACTTAGGAATTTTCTCGCTCCATCTAGCTGGAGTCTCGTCTATTTTAGGTGCAGTAAATTTTATGACAACTGCCATTAATACACGAAGAAAAAGTATAACAATAGACCGAATACCCTTATTTGTATGATCAGTATTTATTACAGTAGTTCCTTTACTGCTCTCGCTTCCTGTTCTAGCAGGAGCTATTACTATACTCTTAACAGATCGAAACTTAAATACTTCATTCTTCGACCCAGCGGGGGGAGGAGACCCAGTACTTTACCAACACTTATTCTGGTTCTTTGGGCATCCTGAAGTTTATATTCTTATTCTCCCAGCTTTTGGTATAATCTCCCACATTGTAACACAAGAATCCGGGAAAAAAGAAGCCTTTGGAACTCTGGGAATAATTTGCTATGATAGCAATTGGAATTCTTGGTTTCGTTGTTTGGGCACGCCACATATTTACTGTAGGTATGGATGTTGACACACGAGCATACTTTACTTTCGCCACAATAATTATTGCGGTCCCTACAGGAATTAAAATTTTTAGATGATTGGGCACCCTTCAAGGTACACCAAATCAATTACAGCCCATCCCTTCTTTGAGCTCTGGGTTTTATTTTTCTCTTTACAGTTGGTGGTCTTACAGGAGTAGTTCTTGCTAACTCATCCATTGATATTATTCTTCACGATACATATTATGTTGTTGCTCACTTTCATTGCGTTCTATCTATAGGTGCAGTTTTTGGCATCTTTGCAGGAATCGCCCACTGATTTCCCCTATTTACAGGCCTATCTATAAATCCTAAATGATTAAAAATTAACTTTTTAACTATATTTACAGGAGTAAATATCACTTTCTTCCCACAGCATTTCTTAGGATTAAATGGAATACCACGACGATACTCTGACTATCCTGATGCATTCACCGCATGAAATATTCTGTCTTCTATTGGATCAATAATTTCTCTTGTAGCCGTTTTTAGATTCATTATTATTGTGTGAGAAGCTTTGGTAGTTAAACGAGTAGTTATATTTTCTTTATTCTTACCTACTTCAATTGAATGACAGCATGCTTATCCCCCAGCTGACCACAGTTATATAGAAATCCCTATAATCACTAACTACTAAAATGACAGATAGATGTGCAGGATTTAAGCTCCTGTTAGGGAAAATTAGTTCCTTTTAGTAATGGCAACATGAGGTCACCTAGGATTCCAAGACAGCGCGTCACCCCATATAGAGCAACTTATTTTCTTCCATGACCATACTATGGTTGTACTAATTTTAATTACTACTTTTGTTGGTTATATGATGGCCGCTATATTCCCCAACGCTTTTGTTAATCGTTTCCTCCTTGAAAACCAAACAATTGAAGTAATTTGAACAATCCTTCCTGCTATCGTTCTTATTATTATTGCTCTTCCTTCACTTCGGTTACTTTATCTTCTAGATGAAGTTAATAATCCTAGAATCACTCTTAAAACAATTGGGCACCAATGATATTGAAGATATGAATATTCAGACTTTCTACAAGTAGAGTTTGATTCCTATATAACTCCGTCTAACGAACTAGATTTGTCTGGATTTCGCCTTTTAGACGTAGACAACCGAACTGTATTACCTATAAACACACAAGTTCGAATGTTAGTCACTGCTGCTGATGTTATTCACTGTTGAACTGTTCCAGCTCTAGGAGTAAAAGCAGATGCAATTCCTGGGCGTCTTAACCAAATTAGATTTATGGTTAACCGGCCAGGATTATTTTTTGGGCAATGCTCAGAAATTTGTGGGGCTAACCATAGATTTATACCAATTGTAGTAGAAAGTGTGTCAGTCTCAGCTTTTTTAAATTGAATCTCCTCCTCATCCGATCTATCACCCGATGACTGTAAGCAAGTATAGGTCTTTTAAACCTATCATAGTAGAGGCGCCTACTTCTGGTGGAAAAAGTTAGTTAATCAATAATATGAGCTTGTCAAGCTCAAGTAATTCCACTGGAATACTTTTTGATGCCTCAAATAGCACCTCTTTTATGGTTAAATCTATTTTTTATGTTCCTCATTGAGTTTCTTTTATTTTTTATTTTAAACTATTTTATAAAATCCTCACTTAAAATGTCCCCTTCAATTGAACTAAAAACTCAACACCAAAAAACCTGAAAATGATAACAAGACTATTTTCTATTTTTGAACCTTCTTCAAGAATCTTCTCATTATAATGAGAAGTTAATTATAATGAGTTGATAATCAATTAATTGATAATTATCAATTAATTGATTATCAACTTTTGTTGGGTTACTTTTTATTCCTTACCTTTACTGAGCGGCTCCCTCACGTTGAGCGCTAGTTTGGTCCAAAATTATACATCTTCTTCACAATGAGTTTCAAGCTATTTTAGGGCAAGCCACTAAAGGTTCAACTATTTTATTTATTTCTTTATTTAGATTTATTATATTTAATAACACTCTTGGTCTTCTCCCATATGTATTTACTAGATCCAGACACCTTGCGATAACTCTTACGCTTGCCCTACCTTTGTGACTAACTTTTATTTTATTTGGTTGAATCAACCATACCCAACACATACTTGCACATATAGTTCCCCAAGGGACGCCGGGGCTTCTAATACCATTCATAGTATTAGTAGAAACTTTAAGAAATATTATTCGACCAGGAACTTTAGCCGTTCGACTAGCAGCTAATATAATTGCTGGGCATCTTTTGTTGACACTTTTAGGTAATATGGGCCCTTCTTTATCTCTGACTTTAGTGTCATTTTTAATGTTGGCTCATATCCTTCTTTTAATACTAGAATCTGCAGTTGCAATAATTCAATCGTGTGTATTTGCTGTCCTAAGGACTTTATATGCCAGAGAAGTTAACTAATGTCATCATCACACGGACACTACGCTTACCACTTAGTTGATATTAGGCCCTGACCTTTAACAGGGTCAGTGAGAGCCATAATACTAACCACAGGGCTTGTTAAGTGATTTCAACAATTTAACATAGACTTGCTACTCCTAAGATTTTTAGCTACTATTTTAAAAATTTTAACGAGATGTAACACGTGAGGGGACCTACCAGGGACTCCACACCCAAGTTGTAATAAAAGGGCTTCGTTGGGGGATAATTCTTTTTATTGTATCAGAAGTATTGTTCTTTTTTTCTTTTTTCTGGGCATTTTTTCATAGTAGACTTTCTCCAACAATTGAAATTGGGATATGTTGGCCACCAGTTGGTATCCAACCTTTCAATCCTTTCCAAATTCCGCTTTTAAACACAACTATTCTCTTGTCGTCTGGGGCTACCGTAACATGAGCACATCATGCTATTACAAGGTCAAATCACTCGGAAGCAATTCAAAGTCTTGCTTTAACTATTTTTTTATGATTATATTTTTCGGCTCTTCAAGCTTTCGAATATGTAGAAGCTTCTTTTACAATTGCAGACTCTGATTTCATATTTTTGAGGTGCTATCAACCAAGACTGCTTTATAATTGATGATGCCACTGTTTTTTTTCAAGAATAAAGATGTGTTTGCAAAAGACATCCTGCATTTATAATTATCTCTTACCTCAAACATATTGCTAGGCGTTCCCTTGGACTTATCACTTCCCCGGTAAGATTTACTTTGGCAAGGTAGAACTCGCCATGAAACAAAACCTGCTTGAACTGTTCCCTTGTTCGGCGAAAGTATTGGGGAAGCGCTCTGAATCTAATTCCAGTTCTTGCACCAGATGATGGTAGGCTCCACATTTCTTCCTCTGACGTATGTTTTCATAGATCCACCATCTGTGTTTTTGACGTCTGCTTCTCTTAAGGTACAAATAAGCCAGGCCAAGCATGAGCAAAGTTTTATCATCTTCTTGAACTTCCTTTACCATACGAACAAATTTAGTCAAACAGGGGGACATTTTTCCCCTGAAAACAAAACAGAAATATGATCTGCACAACTTGAACATATCATGAACCTGTTTTCTGAAAATGCTATTTGTAGTTGTGTATACTTTGTATTGATAGGGAGTTCTACATATCAATAGACATTATAGTTTTAATTGATTATCTTTATGAAATAAAAACAAATTTGAAGAACAGTTACAGAAGAATATGGCAACATATATTGTACATATGCATGTAACACTTCTAGGTTGAAGTTAGTGCATGATAGGAGTGCAAAAAGATACTACAGTAGAGAGCTGAACAACCCTGTGACTCTTGAACTATAACCAAATGTACTCTTTCAAATTAATGTGACTACAGAGCTGACTGGATTAATAATTATTTTGTGCATATAACATAATTAGCAAACACAAACAAAATACAGTGGAATCTCTCTATAAAGAGCTCGCATAAAATTAATTTATTTTATAAAAAAACACAGTTTCTTGGTCCCAAGCACTTCGCTGTGGCGTTCCCTCTGTATTGTACCGTACGTACTAACCTACTGCATACAGAGTTTCACACGAGATGAACCCTTGCCGTGAAAAGAACTTTCATGCACCACGCATCACATTTAACGGGCACATGGGAGCAGTGAATACTAACCACGCTTCCCACATTGCACATTATTCATATACGTACACATGGGATCCTTACTTAACGTGGTTAGAAGCGAAGTTAGCTTAGCGTATCCCTTACATGAATAAAAGGTAATATCCTGGAGACCGAGAAAGCTACGCACTTTATTTGTAGGGCGGAGGAATCGAGTAACTGCATTAACTTTGCACTCTACTGTGTAAATATGTCATCTCGCTAAGAAAGTCAAGGTTACTGAAACCTGCATTATCTTTTCCGAATGATTACAACACGTCCTCAGAACAAGCATTGGGAACTTATTTGGGAAAGTTGCTTCATTGACTCGTCGAAGTCAGTAACAGGGCGCCATCCTCCATTTTTCTTGGGAACAAGGAAAAGAGGAGAATTATACCGTAGGAGAACACTGATTCTATAAGTAACTCTAGCAGTTCATTGTAACCTTGAAGGTGATCAATTTCTTTGACATGTGGATCTATTTGATCCATCCTCCCCTTCCTGAATTGTGCATGTGTTTGTGTAATACTCAATCAATCAGAATACAGTCCGCATATCTAAGGGTTGGCGACCACGGTCCTCCACTCCATACATTCTTGGGTTGTTTTTACCAATCCTCCAAAGTTTTATATTTCTCTGGGGACCCAGTTTTTAATTTCATCCACCCATCCCAGCTGCTGCCTTCCACTGGCCCTCCTATCCCCAACATTACCCATTATTATTTCTTATTATTCCGCATCCCTAATTATATGACCCAAATTTCTCATTTTTCTTTATCTGAATATTTCAAGTATTTCTCTTATTTTTTTTGCTAATCTTAGTACTTCTTCAATTGTTTTCCTGTCAGTGTAGCTTATTCTTAGCAACTGCCTATAACACCACATTTCAAAGGCCTCCAATCTCTTTCTGGAGTTTACTGAAAGTGTCCAAATACTGACCCATACAATAGTCCTTGCCATATAAAGCCTTTCAGCAGCCTTTCATCTCAAATTGAAGTTAATGTCTCCTTTCATTAGGTCTTTTTGATAATCAAATTATGCTTTTGCTTGCCCTATTCTTGTTTCGATTTCTTCCGTACATCTGCCATTAAAGCTAATGTTACTTCCCAAATACACAATTTTTTCTACTTGTTTGAGTTCCTTATTGCCTACTATAATTTGTATTGTAGGATTTATTTCCAATTAGGTAAAAAAATGCATTACTTTTGTTTTTGCAGCATTAACTCTTAAACCATATTTTTCACCTTTTTCTTCTAATCTGTTAACGAGTTTTTGTCATGTAGACCGGTGGCCAGATACCTAAAAGGTCCTTCCCCGTCTATTCAACTGCTGCTATGATTTTTGGTTAGTTGGTAACTATACTTCCTCAAAACATCTGATATACACGCGATATCTGGTTGCAGGTACCCGATAACGGGAGGCAAAGATGGCCGCCATGCGTCGTCATTGAAATCAAAGAAAAATGTAACTTTTGATCCAGTTGGCCTACAAACATATTCAAGGGATCAATTTCCACTTATTTGGGGATGAGAAATTCACTGGCGAATTACTTTAGCATTTTGTAAAATTCAAGCATTGTTTGCTAAATTAATCATGTTTCATTGCAAATACCTGAGAACAGAAATGAATGATAGCCACTTTGCACTTAAGAGGCTAACGTAAGACTCACTAAGGGTTAATTAAACGCTAGAAGTCCTACTATTGTTGTTAAAATGTCCATAAATGCGACATATTCAAAACAGAGTTCAGTAACAAGAAAAACTCCATCGATAAATTAGCTCTATTGGCATCATGTCACTGTGGGTCCACTGAAACCGGAGTGAGCCTCGGTCAATGACCCAGCCATGATTTATCGGAGACTGCTATTGTGCTCTCTTCCAAACAAATGACTGGTAGTTAGCCCTCTGGATATGGAGGACCAGACTCGAAAGGCAAGGTGGGAGCAGGCTGATGTCTATGCCGACATTAATATTCAGCGGCCCCCCCTGACTTCCTCGCTGAGAACCGCTGCAGGAACTTCTCCAGCCTGCAGCTGTTTATTGTAGATGTAGACTTTGAGCCATAAATAGGCTCAGTGAAATTTCACGAACCCATCAAGACCAAAGCTGTCAAAACAAAGGAAAAGACGATATCAATGCAGTCACAGCGCAATGTGTTTGGACAATTGGTTCTTCCCTGTAAACTGCACACCATCAGTATGGAGAAATCTTTGTCATTTGAGCTGGGAGTGATTCCATGGAGTCTGGCTACTGCGGATGGATGTCCATTGAAAACTGACAAGTCAATTCTGCTGCATCACCTTGAGAAGGACGTCCACGTATGTGATCGGCCTGCTGATGTTGCAAGCATTGTTGATACTGGCTCACTGATTCAGCTCAAACATCTGTTCCAAGCACTTTTGGGGAACTTGTAGCGCAGCTGTGGAACAGTTTGCCCAATACCACACGCATTGACTTTGTAACAGACACATGCAAGTCGATAGAGCGCGAGAGAAGAGGGGTAGGGCAGGAGCTTACCCTTCAGAAAACATCTCGTGACTTCAAGGACTTCTTATCAAATGATCGGAACAAGAACCAGTTGTCTCGACTCATTCTGGAGGAATGGGAATCTCCTCACTATGCTACAAGACTCAAGGGTCGTCAGATGCTCTTCACTTTTGGTGAAGAATGCTTTGAACTTACGAGTGATGGCGTGATAGTGTATTCTCGTGTCTCAAGCAATCAGGTAACTTTGTGAATACTTTAGAATTAAAGGTCTTGTAATTTCAGCTTTCCAAATATGAACATAACTGGTTGGCAAAGTTATTCGTGAGAAGGATATTTTTGGTAGAAATAAAGGAATATAACTTAAGCAAGAAGTTGCATATTTACATTATCTACATTAGGAGTTGTCTGCTTACACTAATGATTACACTGCCTGTTTGCAATTTCCTTTTCATGATCTTTTTCACAGGAAGAAGCTGACACCCGCATGCTGCTGCACTGCGCTGATGCTGCACATCAAAACCCAGCTGTCATTGTTGGCTCACCGGACACTGATATGTTTACCATTCCTCTTGCTCACTCACACAGGCTTGCTGCTCCTGTCTACATGGACATTAGTTTTGGAGACAAGAGGAGGTTGACTGACATCAGTGCAGTACGTCAAGACATCGGTGCGGGTGTGTGTGTGAAGCACTCCTTGGTCTTCATGCATTCACTGACGACGCATGTCGGCCATCTTTGCTTCCCATTATTGGGTTCCCGCAACCAGATATCACGTGTATATCAGATGGTTTTTGGAAGATATAGGTACCAACTAACCAAAAATCATAGCAGCAGTTAAATAGACGGGGTGGGGGGGGGGGGGTCTGGTAGCCCCAGAACTAATGCCCTTTCACTCTGTGCATAGGATATATTTGATATTATTTTACCATTAACTTTTATTCCTCCATTACAGTTTATAACTTCTGTAATTAAGAATTATACTATACTCGTATATCATACAATGATGGAGATAAAACACAGCCTTGTCTTGCTCCTTGTCTAACTGTGAATCAATTAGTAAAATCATTATTTACTACTACTGCAGCCTCCTGTTGTCAAGCTATAATAATTATATAATCCAATTAACAAAATAAATGGTATAGTATCCAAATAATAATTAGCTTTTAATTTGTGTAGATGTTTAGCGAGATTTTGTTATTCAGTACCTTCAGATAGACTATCATCTACAAAACACTCTAAAAGGTACACTGGCCCCTTTATATTGATAGTATACACTCAGCGCGTCATGCCTTTATTCACTTCCCAATTTCTCATGTTTTAATACATCCAGCAACTTTTTTTCTACATACAATTGATTTGGGCACCTTGGTCATAAAAGGTTCGACATTTAACGTTGTTCTTTCCTCTACCCAATAATGGAAGCTGAATCTAAGCATTTACTCCAGTCCGCTCGACATCTTTGCGACTCGAAGGAGATTGATTTATTGTCTTGGATTTAAATGGACCAGCAGATTTCGTAACCTTTGGGCGACTCGCGTCCTTTGGTAAACCACAAACTATCTGTTTCTTATTACAATAAAGTTGGTAAAAATGAGCTTCACTAAAATTAAAACAAAATTTGAGTTTTATCTTACATTCAATCATGTCCTCGGTGTCTTGTACTCAAAACAACTGTACCAAAGTTGTTAAATTTTTAGCACAAATACTTATCAGTTCCTCCTTGGTTTCCTTTCTCTTTCAGAGCGAAAGATGCGGGTGCTTTACTCTCCCCTCCAGACACGCTAGGATAGAGACACTAATATTTTCTAATTCCCATTGAAACAACTTTTAAAACCTCATAATTCATTAAGTCTTTACCAGCTGCTCACATTACTCCATTACTAATTTGCGCACACGACCTGGTAATTTATCCATTAATATGACTCAACCAGACTCGTCCAGCGTCAAGTTAAATTTCTTCATGGATCTAATGTGGCAATCACAGGTTGGAATCAAGGGGGGCAATAGTTATAACAAATTAAAATAGTATCTGCAATACAGAACACCTAGAAATTTGTGACCCAAATTACACTACTGGCATCAACTATTCAACCAGGAATCCACCTGAACCTTTTTACTCATCAATTTATAAATAATCTTAACAATGAATGCAATTTTAATAATTGATACAAACTAATTATATCTGATCATGATATTGATAAATTTGTATACAATTCCTAATATTACCCGACTTAACCCATTTATAATTATTATTCTTCATCGAAATGGTCGACACCACCAATCGTTCGGGATAATTATCTTAACCTAGTGTTATAAAAATAAACATAATAGGAGGTGATAGGGTCAGAAGCAGACACACCACGTTACCAAGTGAGTATGAAGAAGAAGAAGAGAGAGAGAGAGAAAGACATGTATCGATTGTATTGTCAACAAAGAGAAGGAGAGAGAGACAGACTGAGAGAGAACTAGCAATCAGGTATCACGGAGAAAAGAGAGAGAGAGAGAGAGAGAGAGAGAGAGAGAGAGAGAGAGAGAGAGAGAGAGAGAGAGAGACTAAATTTCAAGTGTACACGTATTCATGAAAAAGAGATCTAGCTTCCATATAGATAAGGAAGAGAGAGAGAGAGAGAGAGAGACTCCTCGATGATTAATCAGTGACAGCTTACCGAGAGCAGAATGGAACAGGGAGGCTGCCAGCGAGGACAGTTAACGTAAGCTCTCAGAATACCATTGAATGTTATTGTCAATACAGAGCGAATGTGAGCTTGTCTGAACACTGGTTTCTGCTAGCTGAAGGTGGGTGTGAAATATTAAATTATATATATATTTGTTTTGTTAAAGCTAGCAGAATATTCAGTATACATACATACATACATACATACATACATACATACATACTGTTATGATGAACTACTTCTCAGTTTGTGTAGAGAAGACTATATGGTCACAAGATGACGCTAGCCATTTTTTTTTTTTTTTTTTTTTTAAGATTTGTAGAAATATTACCTACGCGGACCTTAAGCTAAAATGCTGGTCCACCCACTGTTGGGATAAAACACCAGCATCTTTTTAGTTAACTGTACTTCTCCCCCACTAGCGTGGGGTTGGATACTCGGTAAGAAACTGTAGAGTTTCTTGAGAGTGGTTGGTGGTTAACATTCTGGCAACCTTCTCTGCTGTGATAGGTGGTTGTACGTTTCTCCTAGCTAATTGTGTTCCAGGGCACTCTATGGGGTAGTGCTGCAGTGAGTTTTCTGCTCCGCTGTCGCAGGTCTTGCACATGCGCTGCTCTGCTGGTACTTGTACAATGATTTCCCAAATGCATGGATATCCCAGTCTCAGTCAGTGGAAGATGGTTTCTTCCCTTCTTGTTATATCCTTCATGAGTGGTGGTCTCTCATAATTCGTGACCAGATAGTACCACCTGGCCGATCGTGATACTGGTGTTAATCTTCAATGTTTGTCTATTTTCCACTGGGCAGTTCGCGTTATTGTGGTCTTCTTTATCTGCTCCTGACTTAGCCTTGGCAGCAGCATCAGTTCGCTCAATCCCTGGGATTCCGATATGACTGGGCACCCAGTTATTGATAACTTGCCGATCTTGTAGTTTTAACCTTTGCAGTAGGCCAACAACTGATGTTATGAGATGAATGTTGTCTCCAAGGTCTCTGCATTGTAGTGCTTCAATAGCACATCGTGAGTCAGTGTGTATTACAACGCCTTGTTGACTGCTTATGGAATCGTGTCTTAGGGCTCCAAGTATGTCAGCTAGCTCAACTTGTAAAGTAGAGCATCGATCTGAGGTTCTCCAAAGGGACGTGTTACCTTCTTCTATGGTGAAGGCTGCTCCTGCTTTCGTACTGGTGGGCTTTACGCAACCGTTTGTGTAATACACTGTACTATTGTGAGGTGTTAGAGCCTTCATGTTTCTCTCTGCTACCTGTCAGAGTTCATGTGGGTTACAGTCAGCTTTCTTGTCCCAGTGTGTAGAATGTTGAAGACTGCTGGCGGGGACTTCCACGGTGCTGGACTCATTGTATCAGGTCCTTTGCTGAGGATTGTGTCTTTCAATTCCAGTCGATTTACAGCGTCAGATGCGCATAATCGCCATGTTTTCTTGTTAAAGACATCTCTGTTTAGGTTCATTGCTCTTAAGAGTCCATTCTTGATGTCACTTTCCCAAGCCCTGGTAATCAGTTTTGTTGCGAAGCACGCTGTTAATCGTTCCGTCCTGGTTTGCAGAGATGCGAGACCTGTCTCCATGTGTAAGTTTTCAATTTTTGTCCACATAGGTGCCTTGACAATGGCTCTCATACCGTTATTCTGGGCAACCTCCAATTTCTCCCGCTGCCACTCAGACAGTGTGTTAAGAGCCGGTGTATATATACAGTATAGCGTTCTTAGGATAACATGTCCAGCATCAACAACATCAATACATTCGCCAGCCAGCCTTCGCCGTGAACGGATCTCTCTCCAGATCCTTCACTGCCAAAGCCTGCCAGCCTGTCTCTAACCGTTGACGATCCGAACACAAAGGACCACCTCACCACCATTACTTACACACCCGGGAAGCTCGTTCCAGACAACGCCCTTTCTGTGCCTCCCCACTGATCAAGGGTGACTCCTGACCAGTGGCGGTCTTGATTGGGAGATCTGTAACGGCTTTCTGCAGCGGACTTGGGCCGCGATCCCACTGGTGTTACTTGCACCAGTGGCTGCTTTTCTTTGATCTTCCTTCTTTTTCGCTCTGGCCTGGGTACCTGCACCCTAGAGGTGCATTCGTCCTTGGGTCCCCCCTGTAACTGTTCACCTCCACCGTAGGAGATTGTGAACACGAAAGGGGGTAGGAGCAGAACCCATCCCTCCGCCAAGCCTTCCTGGGTAACCGTGATCGTGCTGGTCCACCTAGGAAGGGGGTCGCATTCCATAATCCTCCACCCCCCCCCCCATGAATAGGTACACTTTAAAGCTCACGCCTATAAGTGAGCACTTATCAACAATAGGGACATAGGTTCCCCTAACGGGGCTTCTGGGTGAGTGACACAGGATCCACTCCACGACCACTCGACCAGCAAGTGGCGATGGGGAGTGCTGTAATTCCTGTGTTAGGTTGCTCGCCTGCAATAGGTAGGGTGCCCGTAACTCGTCAATTCACAACAAGACTGATGCCACGGAGAACGACCAAAGCAAATGACTAGGACAACTGGAAACAGGATACGGATACGCTCCCTCCAGGGGGGCGTAACCAAAAAAAACGCAAGGAGGAACTGGGCATACTACTATGTGCCCAGCTAAACATCAAATTCGCTGCCTTGATCGAAACAAAGGACTCCTTCATAGTTCTTTGCCTGGAAGAAAAGGATGTAGACAATATGCTCTCTGCCGACTCAACAAAGAAATTAAAAGAACGGGGTTTTGAAACAGTAATACCACCACAACTACGTGCAAAAAAATCCGTAGTTATTGAAAGGGTAGATAGAAACATACTGAAAGAAACACCAAGCTACATTGCTAACAATATAGAAGAGAGGAACCCATGGGCTAGAGTTGACGAGGTGGTGCTCCTACCATGATGAAGGTCAGGTTTGGAGAGATCTCCATGGCACAAAAAGCCCTAGAGAATGGCCTCTGTATCTCCCACTCCCATCTGTCAAAACAACAAATTGAGCAGGAGGAATTTTACGCAATAGCACCGTGTTGGAACTGCTACAAATACAATCATCTTGCAATAAACTGTCCCCAAAAAGATAAGAAGTTCTGCTCCGAATACGCAGCAGAGGGCCACACATTCAGAGAATGTAGCAACAAAGATAACCCCAAATGCCTGAACTGCAATGGGGACCACCGAACACTAGCAGCACGCTGCCCCATAAGGAAAGAAATAATTAGGAATCTGAGAGAAAAAGAAAAGGCAAATAAGAAGATAGTAACAAGACATATGCAGCAATTGCAAAGTTGCAAGATACCACCTCCAAAGTCCTGACGAAAATCAAAGAAAACCCCCTCATGCAACCTTCATACCTTAATCTGAGCGAAGGATTACTATTCACAATTCTAACTAGTATTATTCATGCACACATCAACAACATCGCAAAACCAGGATCCTTAGGAAAAACGATCTGGGAAATGTTTGCTGCAAATAATCTGCCGGAGGTGAAATTCCCAAACGACGCCCCCTCAACAGAAATATTTAAAAATTGTCACCGAGAATAGCCTAGGAATAACCAAACCACAGGAGCACATAACCAAACTAGTCATAGAAGAAAATGTGATGGAAATAGACCCAATCAGCCAACCAGTCACACCACACCACAAATCATCAGATTCCACAACTCAGCAAACAGAGAAACCACAACCTGCAAAAGCTGACCCAACCAAAGCGAAAACAAGAAAAGAATCCCACTCTGGCCATCGTGCCCCCCCCATCTTCACCAAGCGAGGTGCAGCCAGCAGACCTAGGAGATGAGATCGGTATCCGTTTCTACTCAGTCAACACACTACCTACAATATCAAATGATAAACTTCTGCAGGAAATCAAGGTAGGCACAGTTAAATTCACCTACGAAGATGCCAGGGTAGAAGAATCCTACATAGACACGTTGATAAATGCAGGACTAATAAACACCAAATATAACAAAATTGAAATAGTAGACATAACTAAGTTTAAGAAAATCAAAACGGGATTAAAGGAAGAAAGGAATAGACACTCGCCAGGAGATACACGAGCCAGCAAACACCCGACACCAGGTTCTCGGGATCCATGACTATACAAAACAAATCATTAAAGATAATGGTTCACATATGAGATCATGCTCACACAACTAATTTCATATTGCTGAATTTGAATCTGATATTTGTTTTGTTCTATCAGACCAGGTTTTATAAAAAAATCAATAGGTACAAATATTTAGTATTCCATCACGTGTCGTGCAAAAGATGAGATTATCTCAAGTGACTGTGCTTTCATGACTAATTTCATATTAATGAATATTAATTGGATGTTTCATTCTACCATATAGTAACATTATCGCGTCATGCAAGATATAATTTTAAACCTATCACAGATAAGGTCATAAAAAATTGTACCAAAAAACATAAGTTCAAATCCTTTACAATGACAAAATATGAAGTTCTAAAAGTGCTTCTGAACTTTACTCTTTCTCTTGTACAGCTTGCTCTCTTCTCGTTGCAGTGTCCAGCAATAGTCGCCCATCGTGTTAGGACTGAATTGTCCCTGACATCTGCTCTCCATTATGGCGATATCTTGATGAAATCTTTCGCCGTGTTCATCACTAACGTCTCCAAGGTTACCTGGGAAAAATTCAATATGAGAGTGGAAAAAATGCAATTTCAAGGACATCCTTGCTCCCAATGCATGATAATTCTGAAGCATGGTTGTTACGATTTCTTTGTAGTTGTCAGCACGATAGTTTCCAAGAAAATTCTTTGACACATTGACAAATGATTCCCATGCTTTTTTCTCCAGTGGGTTCAATGTTTTGGTGAATTCGCTATCATTAACTAGTATACGAATTTGTGGTCCATTCAAGACACCTGCTTTCAACTTGGCTTCGGAAACCAAACCACCTAGTTTCTGAGATAAGTATAGAGTCCCAGCACCGAATTGATCCATAGCTTTGATGAAATTTTTAGCCAAACCGAGCTTTAGATGCAGTGGAGGCAAAAATATCTTTCCTGGATCTACAAGCGGATTGTGAGCACAGTTAAACCTTCCAGGCGCATCTCTTGGTCTTGTCGGCCAATCCTTTCTCACATAGTGCTCTGCATCAGCTCTGCTGTTCCACAAGCACAAAAAGCACATGTGCTTTGTGTAGCCACTCTGAAGGCCCAGTAGTAAACTGATGACTTTGAGATCGCCACATATCTTCCACTGGTGTTTCTCATACTCTATAGCGGCCAACAGAATTTTCATTGTTTCATAGCTCTCAGTCATTTTTGTTGCGTGTGCTATTGGGACAGATGGAAGCCGATTGCCATTGTGTAAAAGAACAGCTTTCAGAGAGTCTTTTCCTGAGTCTATAAACAGCCTCCAATCCTCTGTCTTGTATGTTTCAGACATGCAGAGTTGTTGCATGAGATATACTGCGTCCTCGCAATAACAAAGGTTGTTTGCCATCTTGAAAAATGCAGACAGCTGTCTATGTCGGTAACGCGCTGTAGTGATATGCACTCCATCTTCTAGCAGGTTACGCTGCTTTAGTCTGGATCCCAAGACTTCAGCCTTTTCTTTTGGCAAGTTTAGGTCCCTGATGAGATCATGAAGCGCTTCTTGAGTAAATAGTTTAGGCCTGGTATTTTCAGAGTCATCCTGGTAGTCGTTTTCCATTGAGGTAGAGGTAGAATCGGAATCACTCAATTCTTGTTCAGTCGGTGGATTTGGGACTGGAAGTTCAGCACTGTGCGGTACTGGTCGGATTGCAGAAGCAATATTGGGGTACTGTACCTTGCCTCGTGTCTTGATTTTTATTCCCTTAATATTTGTGAGACAGAAGTAGCAGTCACTACTGTGGTCTTTAGGTTCACGCCATATCATTGGTACAGCAAACGGCATTCCTGAACTTCGTTTACCACACATCCACTCGCTCAGGTGGTTAACACAAGACTTACAGGATACATGAGGTGCCCATTTCTTGTCTTGGTCACCCAAATGACATTTGAAGTAACTTTTGTAGTTCAGTCGAACAGCTTTTGTGATTGGTTTCTTGAGGCTACCAGGAGTGAAGGCACCACATATGTAGCAAAAACTGTCAGCACCGTTCACACATTGTGACGTTCCATGTTTTGTTAATTTCAGAGTAATTACAAGTCATGCAGGTGTAGATATGCAATATCATGAATCAGCAAACTGAAACAAACAAAAAAGCACAAATCAGGACAAAATAATTGCATAAGTGGAGCCAATGAGCATATAAATTACTGTATGAATAGCATGGTACACTAAATATATAGATATGCTGGTTCTGGAAAACTGAGCCTGATACAGCTATACGAATGTCATAATTGAGTTCAGCACAAACAATTACACTAGAATCAGACTGTTTTGATCCAGAACCATGAGATTTTTTTTTTTATGTTGACCAGTCTAATTCAACACAACGTCCTTGCCTGGACTCTGGCGAGGAAAACAGAACTCATTAACATATACAGCACAATAGACCCAGACATCATCCTTATCAACGCACACGGGCGATAAGACAACGAAACAATAAAAATATTTAATTATCACGTCTACGAAAAAATATCCACGAAGAGTTACATGACGGGATAGCAATAGCAATAAAACGAACGATTCAACACAAAATAATTGACAGCTTCCAAGGTAACTTCTTGGCAGTAGAAATAAACACCACCAAAGGTCCAACAATAGTAGAAACATCATACCTACCATTCAGAAGACCAATATTCCCGACAGGCGACCTCCTAAAACTAACCAGGCGAAACAGCCCGGCATACCTTCTAGGCGATCTGAACTCTCGATACCCAAAGCTTGGACATTACAACAGAGACCCTGCTGGAGTAGTAATACACAACCGAATTGAGCAAGGCAGCATTACACACTTAGGCCCAGACTTTCAACCATTCATAACACCGGGAAACTCTGGGAATCCCGACATAATTCTGACAAACAGACACCATCATTTTCACACACATGTAAAACCTGGACCCACCAGCACCAGTGACCACATACCCATAATAGCAAATGTTTCCACATCTCCAATACAAATTCCCTCGACACCAAGATATTCATTTAATAGAGCTAGCTGGGAAAGTTTCAAAACAGCTCTCAACACCGACGAGACAATAACTCTCCACAACAAAAGCGCCAACGAGATCGATAATGCCTTAGAAACCTGGTATTCGAAAATCACAATAGCCATGAAAAATAAAATCCCAAAAACAACATATCGCACATTACCATATGCACAATTAACACACGAAGAAAAAATCATCCAAACCAGGTTCACCAACCTACATGAATTTATAAAAACATACGGCTGGAGGCCACACATCACTGTATTATATAGAAATCTTAAAGAAGAACTACTAGAGAGATGCAAAGTAAAATACGACGAGAAATGGAACCAGCTAATAGCCAACACACAGGCAGACTACAGAAACCTAAAAGCCTTTTGGACTAAAGTAAAAAATCTCATGGGAACCAACTCAGAGGAGAGCAGCTACCTTATAGACAACAATGGCAAGAAGATTACAGAACCTAAACTCGAGGAACCAATATTCAGAACATTCTGGAGTAGCATCTACCAAATCACGGATGAGGACAACCGAAACTTCTGCAGAGAAACAGAACACGTGGTTGAAGACACTTGAACCAAAACACAGACGAATTGCATCAATCCAGGACAATCTACCTCAACACGTTAGATAATAACGATCCACAAATTGCTCCAATAACTACACATGACATCACAAAAACAATTGCCAGCTTCAAGAATAAATCGCCAGGAATAAGTCAAATAAACAAAACTGTGTTGCAAAACATACCACCACCAATGATCAAACAGCTTGCAGATATCTTCAATGCATCAATAGCAAGCGGATTATTCCCGTCCAAATTTAAACAGGCAAAACTAAAACTCATTCCAAAGCAAGGAAAGAACCCAACACAGGCAGAAAACTACTGACCCATTTCACTCCTCGAAACACCTGGCAAAATCCTGGAAAATATAATAAACCAGAGACTAAGAAACCACCTAGAGTATGAAGATAAATACAACCATACACAGCACGGCTTCAGGAAAGACCGAGGCACCTCCACTGCAATAGCCTTAATATATGAATCCATCGCAAATGCAGCCAGCAACAGAAACCAATGTAACATAGTACTCAGAGATGTCAGCAAAGCCTTCGACAAAAACTGAAGATAATTCATAAAGCTAAAACCAGACCTTACCCAATCACGGTCAACAATCAAAACATTCCATAAGCAGAAAATGGGAAAATCCTCGGCCTCAAAATCACAAGGAACGGCATACTACCACATATCACAAAAAGAATTGCAAAAGCTAAGGTCCAACTAAATAAACTCAGAAGATTCCGCAAACTAAACACCAACATACAACTTCACCTTTACAAAACACTAGTGGGAGGAAACGACATAGGAAAGGTTAGGAGTGAGGAACTTTTCAAGAGGTATAGGGAGGCGCTGGGGAAGATTAGAGATAGGGGAGGGATCCCGATAGTATGTGGTGTCTTGCCTAGAAGAGGGGTTGGTCGTGAATGGCTGTCCAGAGCAATTGCTATAAATTGCCGACTGGAAAAACATTGTGCAAACAATGGTTGGGCATTCATTGATAGCTGGCAACGATTTTATGGCAACTACTACCTGTACAGTCGTGACGGAGTACACTTGTCTCGTGCGGGGGTAAAGACGTTGCCTGCATCCCTGGAGCGTGAAATTGTCACTCCAAAGGGGGGGAGGGGGTCGCCAGTAGAGAGAGGTCTGGGTAAGTGGGAGTCAAAAAACAAGCTGATCCTGGGAAGTAAAATTGGTTACTCAGGACAAGAGGTAAAACAGGACCAGGGAAGGGTAGGTTAAAATGTATACTATACAAACAGTACGAGCGTTAGAAATAAAATAGACTGTTGAGAGCGATTGTATGTACCGAGCATGTAGACGTCATAATCACCGAAACTTGGATGAATCTGGCGATCAAGAACGTTTTATCAGAGTTCCACATAGAAGGGTACAACCTTTTTCACAAGGACAGGGAAGGTAGGAAGGGAGGGGGGGTCGCACTGGGCTAATACCCGTGAAAAAAAAAAAAAAAAAAACTCTTCCTCAAGGATACATTAAAATGTTGTATTAATAATTCAATAAAGGGTGAAATAGGAACCGAGTCTGTATGGGTAGAAATCACTGAAGGAAGAGAAAAACTAATTATGGGAGTGATTTACAGGCTCCCAAGTCTTGGGAAAGAAGCATCTCAGCCCAAATGGCAGGAAATGAGTAGGGTAGCAAAATATAACAACCTGTGCATTATGGGGGATTTCAACTTCAGAAATATTTACTGGGACAACAATGTAGGTGACTATGAATCTGAAGACTTCCTAGATGCAGTACAGGACAATTTTTTGAAACAACTGTATCTTGCTCTTGTGAGACCACACCTGGATTACGCAGTTCAGTTCTGGTCACCGTATTACAGAATGGATATAGAATCCTTGGAAAGAATTCAGAGGAGAATGACAAGACTAATCCCGGGCATTAGGAACCTTGAGTATAGAGACAGGTTAAAGCATCTTAATTTGCACTCCCTCGAGAGACTAGAGCGAGGGGCGACCTGATAGAGGTGTATCAGTGGAAGGCATGGCTAAACAAAGGGGACATTACAAAGGTACTCAAACTATCCAACCAGGAGCGAACTCGTAACAATGGTTTTAAATTAGACAAATTTAGATTTAGGCGTGAAATAGGTAAACACTGGTTTGGAAAGAGAGTAGTGGATGAATGGAACAAGTTACCAAATATCATCATTAACTCAAATATGCTGGATAGCTTCAAACATAGGTTGGAAGCTTATATGAGCAATAGGGGTTGGGTGTAAACGGGACTGCCCAGTATGGGCCAATAGGCCCGCTGCAGTTTCCTCCATTCTTATGTTCTTATGTTCTTATGTTCCTTAACTAATTACAGAACCTACTAGAGGTGACAATATATTAGACCTTATATTAACAAATAAAAAAAATATTATCAGAGATATCACAGTAGGGGAAGAACTAGGTAACAGTGATCACAGAGAAATCAGGTTCACCCTAAATTGGGAAACGAAAAACAATGACAATATGGTCAGAGTCCCAAACTTTGGGTTGGCTGATTACACAGGACAACAAATTTTTTATAATTCCCAGTTGCATGAGATTTCTTTACTGTTTCTTACCATTTTTGATCTGCTGATTTCATATTTGAAACCAGTTTTGTTCTGCATGCTCCAGTTTTCATGCATTTTGAGGCTTTACATTCTAGCCGTTTGCGGTCAAATTAATTAATTACACGATTATGGTATCAATAGGGAGATATAATTTTGTCTGTTTTTTCTTTCAGATTTGGTCATGGCTACAAAGAGAAATCAATGTGTGAACAAACCTGATGCCTTCTGTTATATTTGTGGATACTTCACTCTTATTCGTCAGAGGCGCAATATAACATCGTTTGTGAGGCGCGGCTATAAAGCGTACTTCGGACTTACTCTTGGCGACCAAGACAAAAAATGGGCTCCACATGCTGTGTGTCATAACTGCGAAGAAATGCTGCGTGACTGGACAAAAGGAAAACGTAAGGGCTTACCGTTCGGAATTCCCATGACCTGGCGAGAACCGAAGGACCACACAACTGACTGCTATTTTTGTCTGATCAATACGAAGGGTGTTGGCAAGAAAAACAGACATAAAATATCGTATCCTAGTATCCCTTCAGCAATTCGACCTACTTTGCACTCTGATGAGCTACCAGTTCCAGTTTTTAATGGGTTGTCTCCAGCTGAAGAGGAGGGAAGCGACAAAGACCAAGAGAGTGAACATGAAACTCAAGAAATACTTGCAGATTCCGACGATTCTTCTGATGGTACACCAGAGTCATCAACCCCTCAGAAGTTTAGTCAGCCAGAGCTGAATGACCTTGTGCGTGATTTGGGTCTCTCCAAAAATGCAGCAGAAGTTCTAGCTTCTAGGTTGCAAGAAAAGGCTCTACTGAACCAGACCACAAAAGTTTCAGACTTCAGAAAGCGGGAACAGGATTTTGTGCCATTCTTTACAGAGGAGAATAAGTTTGTTTACTGTCATAATATCCCGGGTCTTCTCCAGGAATTAGGGATTCCATTGTATAGTCCAAATGACTGGCGAATATTTCTAGATAGTTGTAAGCGTAGCCTGAAGTGTGTGCTACTACATAATGGTAATGTCTATGCAGCTGTTCCAGTGGGTCATTCTGTGTGCTTACGAGAGGAGTATAATGACATTAAAACTGTGATTCACCTGCTAAAATACCATGAGCACAACTGGACAATTTGTGTTGACCTCAAAATGGTGAACTTCCTTCTTGGCCAACAAAGAGGATTTACAAAGTATCCCTGCTTTCTTTGCATGTGGGACAGCCGAGCTAGAGACAGGCATTGGAACCTGAAGGAGTGGCCCTTACGTGAGACTCTGGAAGCTGGTATGCCAAACATTGTCAATGATCCAATCGTCAGTCGAAAAAAGATCATATTTCCTCCTCTCCATATCAAGCTGGGCCTGATGAAACAGTTTGTCAGAGCATTAAATACTGATGGTGAATGCTTCCAACACATAGTCTCTGCTCACCCTGCTTTGTCATTTGAGAAGATAAAGGCAGGTGTGTTTGATGGACCACAAATTCGTGCACTTGTACGTGATCAAGGCTTTGTCAGAAAGATGGACGACAAGGAAAGGGGTGCATGGCTTTCATTTGTGGCGGTAATGGAAAACTTTCTTGGTAATAAAAAGGCTGACAACTATGAAACCCTTGTAGCAACCATGTTGTCAGCCTTTCATGACCTTGGATGCAATATGAGTGTCAAACTCCATTTCCTATATAGTCATCTTGATAGATTCCCTGAGAACCTAGGGGCAGTAAGTGACGAGCAAGGCGAGCGGTTTCATCAGGATCTCAAGACCATGGAAGACCGCTACCAAGGGAGATGGGACAAACATATGATGGCAGACTACTGCTGGAGCATTAAACGAGAGTGCCCTGAGACATTTCACAAACGCAAGAGCTTCAAGCGCAAATTCCTACCTGGCTAAAATGTGATTGGGCTTTGTCTCCTCATAGTAACAAATTTCTTACCTAACAATGAGTTTTATACAAATTTCAACCTTTGTTTTAGATGGAACATGTTTCAAATTGTGTTGTTGAATAAATTTAGAATATGTAATATTTTATTGTTTATTACCCAGCTAATTTAATGACAGTTTAATGACATATTTTTCAAGATAGACGACGAGGTCAATAAGACGAAGACGAAATTTTGAAATTTCAAAATACCTTGATTGCAAAAAAACTAGAGCTTACAGAAAGAAACTTACTTCAGATATGAGATCAGCACACCCAAATTAGGTAGAATCAAGTGTTTATAGCAATGCAACAAAAACTTTGTTGACCAGTGTTATCAGGGGTTAAGAAGGTACCTAGGTGAGGTCACCTGGGAACAGCCACGTCAGTCCCCAGTAGGAAGGGGTGAGGTCATAGATGACACAACAATTGATCATGACTTGAATATATTCACTAGTATACTACATAAAGCACAAGAACAAAATATACCATACAGAAAAATTAGGTCAAATAAGAATGAGCCAAGGTGGATGACCAGAAAACTTAAACATGACATAGGAATAAAGAAAGGAATATATAAGAAATTAAAGGGAGGGGAGGAGCAGCTCAGAAATAGGTATAATGAACTATCTAGGAATATTCAGAAAAATGTAAGGAAAGCAAAGAGAGACTATGAAATCAAAATAGCAAGAGAATCCAAGGCGAATCCCAAGGGATTTTTCCAGGTATACAGAACAAAGGTCAAGGACAAAGTTGGGCCTTTAAAGTAAGGAGGGGAGAAGTGATAAATGGCAGTAAAGAAATAACCAAGGCATTGAACAGCTACTTCTTATCAGTTTTCACAGAAGAAATTCGCGAGGAAATTCCAGAGGTGGAACTGATATTTAGGGGAAAGGAAGAAGAGAAATTAATGAATATCACTATCAGAAAAGAAGGTGTTCTTAAGAGGATAAATAAACAAAAGAAGACAAAATTCCCAGGGCCAGATGAAATTTTCCCTCGAGTCTTGAAAGAGTGTAGGGAACAGATTAGCGGACCCCTCGTAAATTTATTTACAAAATCATTAGACACAGGAGTTGTGTCAGACTTGTGGAAACAGGCAAATGTAGTACCCATATTCAAAAAGGGAAACAGAGCATCAGCGTCAAATTACCGGCCGATCAGTAGTGGGGAAATTTCTTGAATCAATTATAGCAGATAGCATCCGATCGCATTTAGAGAAAAGCAAATTAATCTGCGACTCTCAACGTGGGTTTACAAAGGGAAAACCTTGTCTAACAAATCTGCTGACGTTTTTTAGGAAAGTCTTCGAGGTAGTAGAAAATGACGAAAATTACGATGTTATTAGTTTAGACTTTAGCAAAGCATTTGACAGAGTACCGCATCGGAGGCTTCTGAGAAAAATTAAGGCTCATGGTAGCGAGGGGAAAGTTGTAAATTGGATAAAATCATGGCTCACCGATAGAACGCAGAGGGTCAGCGTAGATGATGTTAAATCTGAGTGGGGCCGTGTAACCATTGGGGTTCCCCCAGGGGTGAGTACTAGGCCCACTCTTCTTCATAATCTACATAATCGATCTAGATACTGGGATCAGCAGTGACATAAGCAAGTTTGCGGATGACACCAAAATAGGGTGGCAGATTAATTCAGGGCAGGATGCAAATGCACTACAGGACGATCTAAATAAATTGCAGGGGTGGTCTGAAAAATGGCAAATGAAATTCAACACCAGCAAGTGCAGCGTACTTAATATTGGAAGAACAAATACTGTCAATGTATACAGCCTTAACAACATCAACCTAGAGAAGTCGACTTGTGAAAGAGACCTAGGGGTACTTGTAAGCCTGGACCTACGGCCTAGAAAACAGTGCGTTAATGTTCGAAATAAGGCAAACAGAGTATTGGGTTTTATATCTACAAGTGTAAGTAATAAGAGTGCAGAGGTCTTATTGCAACTATAGCTTGCTCTAGTCAGGCCGCACCTCGATTATGCAGTTCAGTTCTGGTGCCCTTATTATAGAATGGATATCAATTCACTAGAGTCAGTGCAGCGAAGAATGACGAAAATGATTCCGGGACTTAGAAACCTTCCATATCAGGATAAGTTAAAGAAACTAAACTTGCATTCCCTAGAAAGACTAAGAGTGCGGGGAGATATGATAGAAGTATTTAAGTGGGTGAAAGGAATCAATAAAGGGGATATAGATAAAGTTCTTATAATATCCGAGCAGGATAGGACTCGAAGCAACGGATTTAAGTTGGATAAGTTTAGGTTTAGGAGGGAGATAGGAAGGAACTGGTTTACAAATAGGGTGGTGGACGAGTGGAACAAGCTTAGCAACTTTGTAGTAAGTGCTGGAATGCTGGAAAGTTTCAAAAGGAGACTGGATAGATTCATGGATAATAGAGAATGCTAGTAACTCTCGACAGGAGCTGCCATGCACAGGCCAACCGGCCTGTATGTATATTATGTATGCTGGATTATATATCATGTATGTATATTATGTATGTGCTCCATTTATGTAGCTAGCAGCGTGTGGCAATGTTATTACCATATCCCACATGCCTAATTAATGTGCCTGGCGACGTATGGAAGCTGCTAATGTATCACTTGCCATACGTCGCCTATAGCAGTTGACAAGGAGCCTAGCCAAGGGAGAGTACTGCTTCCCTCTGTGTACATACTCTTATCCAGTAAACCGAACCTACAAAACTATACAGGTGTTTGTGTTCTCTCCTGTATATAGAACTTATTATTCAGAACCTAACATGGCGCAGTGATCCGATCTTACTGGATAATTACGAGTGATAGTGCAAAGTTTGTAGAAAGCCGGCTATGGACTCTATGGACTCTCGCTTGGGTCAACTCCCGCGCGTCAGCTCTCCTCGAAGAATCTCAGCAACTTTGAGCAGTGTCAGTGACAGTGATTTTCTGTGAAGTGTTTAGTGCATTGTGTGTTTCGTGCCATTCATGTGTGACCTTGTTCTAAAGGATTCCCAAGGTATACGGCACGTTCTGGGCATTTGTAGGGAGTAGAGTTCAGTGCACCCGTCTCTGACCGCGTTCTGAGGGTAACTGGACTGACTGGGAGTCGCGGCGCCTCTCCCTCCACCCCCTCACAGCGTCGTCTCCACACCCCTTCACAGCTCGAGGAGACCGCTCCCACTGCCCTCACACGCACACATACACGTACTAACACTCGCTGACCGCGCGGCTTCCTTATATATATTTTATATATATAATCTACTTATCTGTGTATTTAATTAATTTTTTGTCTGAAATCTTGTTGATACGACGGGCTGACCGGTCAACACTGATTTAAGACATAGTACACAGATGAAGTAGTTATGTCTCACGCCTTACGTAGCCGTGGACCCAGAGCCTGGATGAGCCAGGCGGGTGATAGCCCCGCAGAGATGGATGACCAGGCCGGCCACGACGCTCCAGCCCCCACATCGCGCAGTCCCTCACCTCAATATTCAGCGTTGTCTCCAGAGATAATTGCTTTACTGAAGTTTATGAGAGATGAGAAACGCGAGGATGAAGCCCACAGACGTTTGGCGGATGAGCACAGAAGGCAAGCAGAGGCAGAACGAGACCACCAACGGAGATTGGAAGACAGTGAACGGTTTGAAGCCTTGATATCTCGCCTCACTGTTAACCAAGCCCCTGGCTCTAACACTGCCTCGGTACTGACTGGTTCAGATACCTCATCCATGCTTCCTTCACGCCCCCCAGCCCCACCTAAAGCAGCAGCTCAAACGCCGCCCATCTTGAAGCCTGATGAGACTTTCCAGACTTTTCGTGAATGGCGGCGACGGTGGACTGATTATTCTACAATGGTGGATCTCCAGAGTTTGTCACAGCTTAAACAACTCATCCAGCTGCGTATGTGCCTGTCCTTGGAAATTCAGCGTGTCTTGGAACATACGTTGCAGGTACCCCCAACCTCTTTGCTGTCTGTAGAGGAGGTACTGGACGTTCTACAACGGCACATCAAAGGACAGCAGAATGAAGCTCTGCGCAGGAGGGAATTGTTTAGCTGCAGACAGATGGAGGGTGAGTCTTTTGATGCCTTTTCCGTGCGTCTTAAGAGAGCCTCGGAAGAGGTAGATATATGTCCAGGCCACCACCAGCAGTGCGTGGAGACCCAGTTGAGGCAGGTGATCCTGATGGGTGTTAAGGACGAGGAACTTGTCCAACGCCTCACCTCCCTCGACTCTTCCTCTTCTCTTAAGGATGTGTTGACGATATGTCGCTCCTATGAGGCTGCCAGGTGTGCCACCTCTGCCATCCGTGCTCCCCCTACAGCTGTACGCGCTGTGTCCCGGTACAAGAAGGACAAGAAGTCTGTTCCTACGCCTTCGCCCACCACGTCCACGCCCGGTTTATTTTGCAACAACTGTGGTAAGCAGCACGGAACACAGGTGTGTCCAGCTGCTCAGTCTACCTGCAACAGTTGTGACCGTAAGGGCCACTGGTCACTCACAGTACGGTGCCCAGCCAAACGCGTCCAGTGCAATGTGTGTGGTCGTCTGGGCCACTATGACAAGTGTTGCCCTTCCAACATACCCAAGAGACCGCGTCGGCGGAAGCTTCAGCCCCCTTCCACCAGAGAGGGCCGCCCACAGCCTTCCAATCAGAGGCACGACGACTCCTGACAACGCTCGAGCCACATTAGGAATGTGTGCTCCCCCCCGCGTCCCAGGACCAAAGTCCCCCAGTACATCAGCGTCATCGTGACCTACGGCGGTGTGTCATCCCGTCTTCAGATGTTGCCCGACACCGGCGCTGATGCTACAGTCATCGGTCCCCAGCATTTGCAATGCTTGGGGCTCTCTCCAAGTGATCTAGGACCGACCCCCAAGGATCTCCGCTTTATGGCAGATGGTTCACAGATGACCCCGGCCCTAGGTTCACTCTATGCACACGTCACCTTTGGCAACAGGTCGTGTCAAGCCTGGATTGATGTGCATAATGGCGTCCCGACTCCTTTGCTGTCCTACAGACATTGCCAAGAGTTGGCCATCATCTCCCAGGACTTCCCAACACCGATTCTCGAGGTAAAACACGCCAACAGGGTGCACGAAGGGAGCAGCAACTACCCTGCTGCCGCCCTACCCCTACCTCTGGCCAGTGACACCTCTCCTTCGGTAGTTGTCCCTGCTGCTTCAAGTCTCCACGCCTTGGCTCGCCTCCACGACAGTCACTGTGGAGCCGAGGCCACCAAACGGCGTGCAAGACAGACTGTGTTCCGGCCTGGCATCGACCCCGACATCTCCAATGCTGTCCAGGTGTGTAAGCCCCGCCACGTATTACAACCCAGCCAGCAGCAGGAATCCTTTATGAGTGACGACAACCCCACCCGCCCCTTTGAGTCTGTGTCGGCCGACTTTTTCTGTGTGTCAGGTAATGACACGACGTCTGCCGCCACCATCAGCAAGTTCCGCCACTACTTCCGTGACGTGGGCGTTCCTGTACGCCTGCGAACCGACGGAGGGCCTCAGTTCACAAGCCGGGACTTTGCTGCGTTCCTTGACCGATGGGGAGTCCGGCATGTGTTGTCATCGCCCCATTACCCGCAGTCCAACGGCCACGCTGAGGCTGCTGTCAAATCCCTGAAGCACCTCATCCTTAAGGTGGCCCCTTCTGGGAACATTGACTGCGAGGCCTTCGACAGGGGTCTTCTTGAACTCCGCAACACACCTAACCACACCGGACGCTCCCCTGCCCAGGTTTTGTATGGACGCCCCCTTCGTTCTTGTGTCCCTGCTCACCCTCAATCCTTCTCCAAGGAGTGGCAGGCCAAGACAGAGGATTGTGATCGCCGAGCCGCCGAACGTGTTCAGGACGTCGTCGCCCGCTACAATGACCACGCCCGTTCTCTCTCCAGGTTGAGTGTCGGCACCCAAGTCCGTGTTCAGGACCCGACCTCCCTACGTTGGGACAAAGTAGGCGTAGTTATGGGTCTCGGCAGGTCACGGGACTACCAGGTGCGGTTACCCAGTGGTCGTGTGTGGTGGAGGAACCGCCGTTTTCTCCGCCCCGTAACAATGCCTTCTGCTGGCCCCGCCACCAGTGTTGAGTCCCATACCCTTCCCAGTGATGAAGTCCCTCGACGCTCAGAACGGATCCAAAAGAAAAGGTCCGCTCAAGACTTTGCTATGAGCGTATAGGGGGGAGGGAGGTGTATGTATAATGTATGCTGGATTATATATCATGTATGTATATTATGTATGTGCTCCATTTATGTAGCTAGCAGCGTGTGGCAATGTTATTACCATATCCCACATGCCTAATTAATGTGCCTGGCGACGTATGGAAGCTGCTAATGTATCACTTGCCATACGTCGCCTATCGCAGTTGACAAGGAGCCTAGCCAAGGGAGAGTACTGCTTCCCTCTGTGTACATACTCTTATCCAGTAAACCGAACCTACAAAACTATTCAGGTGTTTGTGTTCTCTCCTGTATATAGAACTTATTATTCAGAACCTAACACGGCCTATTGCAGACTCCTTATTTTCTTATGTTTTTATGTTCTAGTTAGACCACACCTGGAATATCCCCGAATTCCACTTAACACTATAACAAAATCAAATAAACTCAAAATACAAGCAGTTCAAAACATAGCCCTCAGAAGAGCAGCAAAACTCAGACCACCATATACAAAAAATTCCAAAGAGCTACACACAGAACATAACCTAACCACAATCAACATCAGAACACATAATCAAGCATTAGCAATATGGGAAAAACTACAAGAACTAGAAGACCCCATATTCCAACAATTAATGCAAGAAGACATTACCGGAACACACAACTGGTGGCCAAAGAGCATAACATTTGACAACACAGAACCAGAACCAATATACACGAAATAAAAACGAAGAATACTTAAAGGACACGGAGGGCCCCCCTCCCCAAACACCACAATCTACCTTAGCTTAGATTAGCTTGGCTTCCCTTCTCTTGCTGTAGTGGACTTGAACTGCTGGCATGGCAGATTTAGCCTCGTCCCCGCAAGGTGGACAGCCCACCTGCTATTAATCTCCCTCTTTATTTCCCTCTTCCCAACCTTTACCTTCCTCCTATACCTTCTCCAATCTTCCTGAGCCAATAGGCTCTCTTTTCTCCATCCCATCGGATCGTTGTCCAGCACCCACCTTGGGTCCTGTCATGCTCTCATCATGTTGACTCTCTTGCCCATTCGGTCTCGTAAATAGTTTATCTCATTGTCAAATTTAAGGCCTCTGTCAATCCAGATGCCCAGGTATTTGTATACAATGACCCACTGTAGAGCAATACCTTGTATTTGCAGTTGTGTCACCGGCTCATTGTGTCCAATCCTCATGGCTTTCGATTTTGGGATTGATATGTTGAGCCCGAGCCTCATACATTCTTCACTGATGAGGCCTAGTGCTCTTTGGACTTTGCTGAACTGGTTTCTGCCTTTTACTATTAGTGCTAAGTCATCAGCAGTTTGGCATCCTCCTGAAAGGGGAGCCAACACAAGTTGCACTCCTCCTTGTGGTGTGCCATTTTCCAGTCTTTGGTGATCTGAGACTTATCCTTGACAGGTAACTCTTGCTGTTCTGTTTTGGAGATAGTCGGTAATCCAAGCCAGTAGGCATTCCTTGACGCTTTTCCGAGCCAGAATGGTTACAATGGCCTGTGCATTTGCCAGCTCAAATGCTTTCTCTAGATTAGTGGTTCTCAACCTTTTTCACTCCATTCCCCCTTGAGGAATTTTCAACATCCTAGTGGCCTCCTTCATTTTTCTCCCAAACACCCCCCCCCCCCACAAATAACGTTGAAAAATAAAATGCAGATGAGGAGAATACCCTTATTATATGTCAAGGTTGAAAATCATCATTATCTTATATTTTGATAGACTTACATGATTTACATAACTGACGTCACTGACTAGAGTGACTACTAGACAAGCTTCACAGCAAACTTGAATTTAGTTGGAAAAAAGTTCATATGACCTCTGCATATTTTATCACAGCTTAATGGGAAGGCTGACATTGTTTCCTTTCAGTCAGGTGACTGATCCGAGGTTGTTTCACTGATAATGCACATCTCATGTCCGGGTCCACATCCAGTCGGTTCCGGCTTTTACTCTTTATATGTAGAAGGATGGAGAAACCAGATTCGCATAAATAGGTAGTTGAAAGAGTCAAGAGGACTCGAAGTGCAATCTCACTAATTTTTGGATATGACTGATACATTGAGAACCAGAATACAGTCAGAGATCTTTCTTCATAGAGATCTTTGGCAGCAGAATCATTCTTGAGATCAAGAAATTCGTCCTGAACATCATTGGGAATGGTAGCAATATCAAGAGTGGCAGAGAAAGGATTTCTCACCAATTTCCCATCTTCCTCCTCGAATTCTGGGAAATACTTTTTGAGCTCGCTTTCCAAGGATTTCAGGTGCTGGGTGATTTCAGTTATGAGTGATGGGTCAAGCAGATGGTCTTCATTCTCATCAAGAACAGTTGAAAGATTCTCAAACATGGCAACATTTCCTGCATTGACTTTCCTTTGCCAATTCTGGAGCCTGGCAAGAAATGCACGAAGACAACCCATGAGGTGAAACACATTTCGGTCCTTGCCCTGCAGCTTGAGATTCAGCCTGTTTAGCTGCTCAAATATATCTGCTAAATATGCAAGACGTGGCTCCCACAACACCTCATTGAAGTGACCAAATAGATCATCTTTTCCTTGCATTTCCAGGAACAACTTAAGCTCTCCCCGAACTTAAAACACTCGATTCACAACATTGCCCTTGGAAAGCCAGCGCACTTTGGAGTAAAAGAGGAGGGCTTCATGCTCTGAATCCATGTCTCTACAAACGTTCTGGAAAAGCGAGAGTTCAGATCTCCAGCTATCACAAAGTTGACACATTTGACCACTGCCTCCAGGATCTTGCAAAGTTCATCAGGGAGGGTTTTCGACCCCAGTGCAAAATAATGGATCATACAATGGGTCCCCTTGGCATTCGGAGCTGCTTCCTTGACACGCTTCTGGAACCCCGATTTTGATCCCAGCATCGCCAGAGCCCCTTCCGTACAGACTCCACAATAATTTTCCCAGCTGATCCTGTTAGCTGTGAAGAAAGAAGACAGCGTTTCCATCACATCTACAGCTGTTGTGGTAGTCTCAAGCTGTGTACAGAACAGATATTCCTCCTTGATGTCACACAAGAAAACATACCTAACAAATACGAGTAGCCGTGCACAAGAGACTCACGTCCTTTGACTCATCCAGCTGTATTGCAAACATACCAGTTGGAGATAATTTAATCTCCTGTATCACCTTTTCCTTTATGTCATCTGGCATTTCATTAATTCTCCGTTTCACTGTATCTTTTGACTAGGAAATTTGTTGAATTTTACGTTCACTTGCCTCTCCAAGAACCCGTTTGACCATTTTAAAGCACTTGGTTTAATTAAAGTTTCACCAATTGTATAGGAATTCTTTTGCTTTGTTATTTCGAGGGAAACCTCGTATGATACCTCAACAACACTTACGGTGTCTCTCTCCGCATACTGTGGATGGATCGTCATCAAATGATGCTTCAGCTTACTAGGCCTCATAGAATCGTTCCCCAGCACTTTGAAGCACAGCACACACTGAGGTTTCTCAATGCCATCAGCGAGAATTGATGTAAATCCGTAGTTAATGTATCCATCGATGTACTTCCGCTTCTTAGCAACACTAGTAGCAATCACAAATCTAGAGAAAATAAAGATGACAAAATGTCAGAACAGACAAACAGACAAGTGATAAAGACTAAAGAATGATAAAGAAGGACAGATAAATAGGACAATAGTTAGAATGGCAAACACGCACACACATTCATATACATAACACGCCCATGCACTCACACATAAGGCACACATACAGTCATACACAAACATGCACACAGGTAAACATTCACGCTCAAGCAAGCAAGCTGAAGTGTACTTCCTGTAAGCAAGAACACGCCTCCTTTGATAAGTACTGCCCTACTTGGAAGAATGAGAAGAATAGTGAGCCATACCAATTTAGCACTAAAAATGGTAGGATTATATAAGTAAAGAATGAGTATGAATAACAATGGCACCAATAAATAAGGAAATAATTAATAAAGGAAGTGAACAAATATTTCACCCACGTAAAGCAGCGACCACATGAATTATGAAACAAAATAAGTAACACCAATTACGGAGTATATTATGCTTGAGTCAAGCTCAAACACAATATATGGTTCAGAGTCAATACACTCCACTGTTTTCGTGATGGTATCCCAGGCCAGACTGAGATCATTCGGACCTATCACCACTTGCAAAGGGATGACACACGGACGCGTCAGTTCAGCAGCCCGGTGCAGCGCCTGTCACACAGACAGGGACTGGACCTGTGAAATCTTAAATAATCCGTAAAAAAAAAAAAAAAAAAATAGCACCAGAGTATGTAAATATTAAAATTGTATTGTCGTTATGATTAAACAAAATGACAAAAAATAATTAAAATTCTCTTCTGCCAAGTCAAAATAAGTAATACAAGTTTTGTTTAATTCAGATTCCCAACATTATTTGGAAACGTACCATTTATAACAGCTCGCCGTGGCTCCCCTAAATTCTTGCCGTGGCTCCCTTGGGAGCCATGGCCCCCCAGATTGAGAACCACTGTGTTAGGATAGTGGAACTGGAGTTAGAGAGGGAGAAGTTGAAAGTAGAGAGGGAAGTAGAGAAGGAAAAGTTGGAATCGGATGGAGAGAAAAGAGCTCATGAGTTGCTTATGAAGGAAAGGAAATGCAATTTGTATTAGAAAGGGAGGCAAGAGAAAGGGAAGCGAAATTAGACGAACAAAAATTTCAGCTTGAATCAGAAGAAGAGAAAGACCACCATAGAGCAGGAAGACATTCGAATAATGCAATTATGACCCCATTGTTTGATGTCTAAACAGTCAAGGTTAGTTCCTAGGTTTGATGATGATCATCCTGAAGAATTTTTCTTACAATTTGAAAAGATTGCTGTGTTGTTAAAGTGGCCTTACGAGTATTGGCCTGTATTACTACAATCAGTGTTGAGCGGAAAAACTAGGTCAGCCTTTATAGCACTAGAGGTGGCACAAAGTATAGACTAAGATAGATAAGGAAACTATAATTAAACCTTACCAGCTGACCTCTGAACTTTATAGACATCAGTATAAAAATGTGAGGAAACAAGATAGTGAAAGCTATATTGAACTAGCAAATATGGTTAGAAAGTTTGGTCTGATATGGTTTAAGGCTGCCTGAGCTGTATCTTATGAGGCATTAGTGGAATTAATATAACTGGAGCAGTTTAAGAGGGCAGTAACATTGGATATTACGGCATACGTGGAGGAGAGAGATGTAGAGTGTTTGACTCAGGCTGTTGCCTTATCTGAAAATTACTCTTTAACTCATCGAGGTTTTTTTCGCAGGACCCAGGCTCATACTGTACCGAGTAGAGGGGTGACTCAGTGTACTGTAAGGGTGGTAAGTCTGGTGGAGTCGGTGTGTCAGGCCCAGCTCCATGTGGCCCTGTGGAAAGGACTGGAAGTGGTGCCTCGTCCATGTCTAGGTATTCTGGAGTCTCTGGTGAGGAAGGACTAGTATGTTACTATTGTCGACAGGTTGGTCATATTAGACGTCATTGTCCCAGGTTATCATAAAAACAGGATAAAGTGAAGCAAAGTGTGATGACTTGTAGTCCTTTGGTTGGTAACCCCAGAAATAGCAGTGAGAAGAGGTTAACAGATTTGTTTGAACCTTTTGTGTTTAAAGGATCAGTTGGTATTGGAGTTGACTGTAAGTACTCCTGTGTTGAGGGGTGCTGCATCTGCCTGTAGCTTGGTAATAAGGTGTAGTGTGCCTTTTCTGAACAAGGTTTTGACAGGGGAGAGTATTCTTTTGCAGGAAGTTAACCATGAGCAGCCGATTCCCTTTGTAGGTTATACCTGAAGACTGACCTTGTGAGCCAGTTTGTCAGTGAAGGGGTGAAGGATACTCTGCTTGTAGAAGGAGTGTCGTTCGTGATGGGAAATGACGTTGCTGGTAAGAAGGTTGTACCAGAACCTATTGTGACGCAGAAGCGTGTGTTTGATATAGACACTGAGGAATTAGAGAAGAGAATTCCGCGTTTGTTTCCTTCCTGCACTGTTACTAGGAGTCAAGCGAGTATGCAGAGAGAGACTGCTGATTTGGTTGAAGTTGAGAGTACTGATAGTTCCAAAACTTGCAGCCTGTGAAGAGATGGTGTGGACTTAGGAGGATTGTTCGAGAAAAGCTCGAGTGTCGGTTTTGGGGTAGTCGCATGAAGAGGTTGTGCCGCCTGATGTCACCAGTCCTGTTCTCGAAGATCGTTTGGTGATGGAAAATGTACCAGTGAACAGGAATATGTTGGTTGAAGCTCAACAAGATAACCCAAAATTAACGACGTTACTACTAAGAGCATTGGAGGTGAAGGACTCACATCAAATCCCTTTTTGTTATTTTATTGATGAGGGAGTTCTTATGCGTAAGTTCAGACCTGTTTGTGGAGATGAAACATGGGAAGAAGTCCATCAAATTGTAGTTCCGTCTTGTTCCCGGAAGGATATCTTGAGCTTAGCACATGATTTTGTTGGAAGGCATCTCTGGGTTAACAAGACTTATAATGAAATTATACTTAACTTCTTTTGGCCTAGGTTAAGGAAGGATGCATCTGATTACTGTAAAACTTGCCATGTGTGCCAGGTAGCTGGAAACCTAACCAGTTGATTAAGCCAGCACCCTTGAAACCCATTCCAATTATATAGATGAGCCCTTCAGTTAAGTAATCATTAATGTAGTTGGCCTTTGCCAAGAACGAAAAAAGGGAATCGGTTTTTGTTAAGTTTTGTGCTCTGCTACAAGATATCCTGATGTATTACCGTAAAGAAGAATTACTGCCCAAGTTGTTGTTGCTGCTTTAACCAGGTTTTTCACCCAGTATGGCGTACCTCGCGGTGTTCAATCTGATCAAGGGACGAACTTTACCTCTAAGGTGTTCAAACAAGTGATGCAGGAGTTGGGAATTAAGCAGTATCTTGCCACAGCTTACCACCCAGAGAGTCAAGGGGCTTTGGAGAGCTTCCATCAGATGTTCAAGTCGATGTTAACAAAGTATTATATAGAACAAAGTAAGGACTGAGATAAGGGAGTGTATTTTTTGTTGTATGCTATCCGTTCCTGTCCCCAGGGATCGTTAGGATTGTCCTTTTTCTTTAGTGTATAGACATTGTTACGAACGTGTAGTATTTTTCTATTATTTTTTATAACATGCTTCAATGTAGTTCCATATTATTCCTGTAATGATGTGTTATATTTACTATTATATATTCTAGTCACCTTACCCTGTGCTGTTAAGGTTTTAACTGTCATTATTCATTCAAGCCCATCTTATTTCTTCATTTAGTATTGTAACAAGCATTCTTTGTTTCTCTAACGAACATCTGCATCGTTAAACGACCCATGTTTCACCGGCGTGTCTCACTGGCGGGAGCCGACCTTATATATAGTACCCACCAGCGGATGGAGTTCAGTCCAGTCCTCCTGTCATTCAGTCCACGTTCTTTTGAGTGACACCCGACACCTGTTACTTATACTTTATTTTATTTCTGTGTTGTTCCTGTTGCCACCAATGTGGTATATCTATGTGAGTACCTATTCATGTCTCTTATGTGTCCATCAGTGCTTGCTTAGTTACATTTAAGTAATTCAGTGTTGTTTCACGATAGTTAATTTCAGTGTTAGTTATTTTATATGTTTATGCAGTGTTAACGTAATCCAGTGCTATATTTTTATTCTATATGTTTAAGAAGTTCTTTTGATGTTTCGTTGTTTTAGTATCATTTGTGTCTTACAAGTTTCGATAGAGAATCAATTTGTTTTGACAGCCTACGAGGCTCTATATTGTGTTTGTAATATTTAATTTAATTAAAGCGTTAAAGGTTTACTTTATAAATTTTTATCCCCTTTTGATTTACTTCACATTTTTTTTGTTTGGTTACGCCTGGATATTAAAGTAAATTAAGAGACGGCATAACAACATATTGTTAGACGACCTTTGGAGGTCCTGAAAGAAACATGGATAAGAAATAATGTAAAAATGCCTTTAACTCAATATGTAAAGGGATTTAAAGAAAGTCTGAGCAAAGCTTACAAAGTGGCCCAAGAAAACTTAATAGAGACCCAAAGACAAATGAAGGACAGGCATGATATAATAGGGTGTGTCATAGGAGGGAAGATCAGCTAAAACTAATGGCCCATCACCTTTTTGGTAGATTTTAGTGTATATAAACAGGAAATAATTTCAGTTTCAATATTTTGCAACCTTTTGCTAGGTAAATTTTAGCGTGAAATTTATCGAAAATCTAATGTACAGCTGCATTAGTGCATTATAATTAAATAGTGAACATTGCTTTCTGACTTCATTCTTTAACAACCCAACTAACAATATTTTTCTCTGTTTCAGATTCTGATGCATTTATAAGTTGATAATATTTGCGATGGCTGCTTGTGTCAGGACGAGGAACCAAAAATCCAGCCATCTCAGTCACTATCTTGGGTCTGGGAGAGAGCTCCTGAAGTCGGAGTTGCCTACATTGAGAGATGCTTTGAGATACGGTGTTTTAATCAGGCAAATCAGTGAAAAGAACCAAAGAACTTACACAAACAAAGACATTGCCAGTGATATGACCAAAGCTGTCTTGGCACAGTACACTCTGGCTAACGCTCAGTTCAAGCCTCCAGTCATAACAAGTCAGAAGAAGATTAGTGAGAGACTGCTAGCCAGTTGGGAAAAGGCAAGAGATATCTCTCTTGGGAGAGGAAAACTTGCAGTTAAGGACAGCTTTGCCAAGCAACTGGACCAGTTATTTGACATAATTACTTGCAAGTGCCCAATTGTTCTCTGTCCTGAGTTTGGATGCGATCGTGACTGTAAATCCGAGGCCCACATCTCCTGTATTTGCAAGCGTGAACTGAAGATTCCTGTGATCGAACTGGCATTTGTCAAAGCACAGAGAGAGAAGACTGGCAGAAAATGGGCTCTCATGATTTCTAGCCAAGATATTCCGGAGTCCAAGAGACAGGAGGCTGCCACAGAGAGACAGAAGAGGAGAAGAGTTGCCGAGGAAAAGAGACTTGAGAAGGCCCAGGGTGAGGTAAAAAAGGCCGATGATTGGAGTCAAGCTGATTCAGAGTTTAATGACTTCCCCATGGCTGATCCGAGTGCTGACCAGGAGAATGGTGACTTTGTCCCTAACCCAGAAAATAATGATCCCAAACCTTCCAGGCATAAGATTCGAAATAGGAAAGATATCCCGAGCATAGCTCTGGCCAGCATGTGACACCACACTGGTCTCAGAGAAACTGCAGAGATAGCAACAGCTGCCTGGATTGACGATGGTTTGATAACACCTGATGATGTTCACCTGGTGATAGATCATAACAAAGTAAGGAGAGCTCAGGAGAAACTTATCAGTAACCTAGAAGAGGAGTTTGATAAGGGGATAAGAGAAAATGGAATCAATTGTTTGTTCTTTGATGGGAGAAGGGATGACACTAAAGTGTTCATGAAAGTTGGAGATTCTGACAAGTTGTTCCCTGCCATGGTGAAGGAGGAACACCACTCCTGCTGCAGTGAACCAGGAGGGAAGTATTTGTGGCATTTCACTCCAGAGAAAGATGACATCAGGAAACCAGCTGAGATAGTGGCAGATAACATTGTGAACTGGCTCAGAGAGAGGAACGTAGACCAGACCCTGCAGGCCATTGGAGGGGACAGCACCAACACGAACACAGGGTGGCAAGGGGTGGTCATGCAGTGGATAGAGTGGAAGATTGGGAGGAAGCTGGTCTGGATTGTTTGTGACCTCCACACCAACGAGTTGCCACTCAGACATCTGCTCCAGGAGCTGGATGGCAAGACTTTTTCAAACAACAGATGGTCTGGTCCTCTTGGCAAGATGCTGGACTCAGCCACTGAGTTAGAAATAAATCCGAGCTTTGAAAAAATCACAGTTGGCCCTCCACTCGTTGAGCTTGCACATACTGTCATTGACGACCTGAGTACTGACCCGTACTATGGTTACATGATTTGCAGTGCCATCAAAACTGGGGTCATGCCTGATAGACTTGCTTACCTGCAGATAGGTCCAGTCTCACATTCTAGGTGGCTCACAACGGCTCTCAGGTTCTGCAGAATTTGGGTCGCTCATCATAAACTGAAAGGGAACCAGCTTCACAACCTGAGACTTATTGTCCAATTCATCGTGAGTGTCTACTTGCCAAATTGGTTCAACACCAAGGTCAAGTCATCGTTCTCCGAAGGTCCGAGGCATGTTCTCTTCCAGCTTGAGCTCCTGAGGAGTCAGCCAAGGAAGGTTGTTCAGATTGTGGATCAGACTGTGAGGAGATCTTCCTGGTATGCTCATCCCGAGGCAGTTCTGCAGACAATGCTCTGCAGTAAGGATGAGGAGGAGAGAAGAGCGGCAGTCAAAAAGATCTTGGATATGAGACTTATGAGAGGATCTGGGCATGACGAATCAGTTGGTGACGATTCCTTCAGGGTCAGGAAGACTCCTGAAGTCAATCTAGGTGCCAAGACCCTCACTGATCTCATAGAACTCGATAACATCCAGGCTGGCAGTGAGCCCCCTCTTACCTGCAGCCTCACCAATGTTCAAGTCAGAGCTTTCCTGGACAACCCCATGCATGTCCCTGCCTGGCCCTCGCACACCCAGAGTATAGAGCGTTGTGTACAGCAAGTGAGCGAGGCCAGCAGTCACGTGTACAGCCAGGAGAGGAGGGAAGGCTACATCCGAGCTCAGGTGGTCAGCTGGGAGGTGATGAGTAGAAATAGAAGCAAGAAAGACATGTTCTCTATGGTGTGCAGCAACACCGGGTCGTAGTAGTAAAACCGGTTTTTGTATTTGATGATTTTGTTTTCTAAAGGAATATTTAATTCAATAGATGTGTCAAGATCATTCGTTTCACTATTCTGGATCATTTTCATCCTAATAAATTAACCTGATACATTTACTTTACTTTAAATAAGCTATTTAGTGGTGTTGGTAAAAGGGTGGGAATACTGAATTTTCATAAGATTTCAAGTTAAAATTTACCTAGCAAAAAATGAAAACTTTTCAAATCTGAACATATCACATGATTCTGCACATAGAACTACATCATTAAAACCAGGGGCCGATTTTTCAAACTCAAAAAAAAAAAATTCGCCTCCGTATGACACACCCTAATGATATAAAAACTCAACAACTGAGATTTGAGCCTAGTGATTCTGTTCTTGTTTACCTGCCTCTGTATGCCAAGCCATTTCAAGAAATGTTTCAGGCACCTTTTGTAACAGCTAGGAAATTTGATGATATTAATTATGTAATACATACTCGTAGTAGAAGAAAGAGAGAAACAAAAGTTCATATTAATCTATTTAAGGTAGTAGAAGAAAGAGAGAAACAAAAGTTCATATTAATCTATTTAAACCATACCTTGATAGAGTTCAGCATAGTGTTACTTTGAATGTAAATGTTAATGATAGTCCTAATGAAGACCAAGAGCTTGAAATTAGAAAACCAAAATTACGTAAGTGATATCCTGAATAATCCTCTAATGATGTTCTCTCACCTTTCGCAGCCAGAAGTGGATGACTTGTGCAATCAGTTTAAAGAATTAACTCAGATATTTGGAGATGTGCCAAAGCCGTGCAAATGTGTGGGGCATGATATTGAACTGGTGGACGGTGTTCGTCCGATAAAGCAGTCTCCTTATAGAATGAGTCCTCATCAGAAGGTGCTCATGAGGAAGGAGGAAGACTACTTACAGCATGGACTGGTGGAGCCAAGCGACAGTGAATTTCGTCTCCTATTGTGTTGGTGTCCAAGCCTGACTCCAGCAAAAGGTTGTGTACCGATTATCGCAAAGTCAATGAGATCACCCGGACGAACTCGAATCCTCTATCTAGGATGGATGACATCATCGACGACATCGGAAACGCCAAGTACATCACCACCTTTGACTTGTTGAATGGGTATTAACAGGTGCCACTGACTTGCAGGGCTAAGAAGATATCTGCCTTTGTGACACCGGATGGTCTATATCAATATCGTGTGATGTCGTTTGGCCTGAAAAATGCACCTGCTACATTCCAGCGATTAATAAACACAGTCTTAGCGTTGCTTCACAATGTGCGAATCTAAATCGATGATCTTGTCCTTTTTTCAAACATTTGGAAGGAACATATGAAGTACCTGAGAGAGCTATTCCAATGACTGGCATACTACCACCTAACTGTAAATTTAGCCAAGAGTGAATTTGGTCATGCTCAAGTTACATATTTCGGGCTTGTGGTTGGCTTTGGAAAAGTGTCGCCTGTAGCAGCCAAGGTGGAAGCTCTAAAGGGGTTTTCTGTCCCTACCAACCGAGAAGAAGACATGAGGTTCTTGGGAATCGCTGGCTTCTACAGACATTTTTTCCCTAACTTTGCTTGTGTTGCAGCGCCCCTCACAGATTTAGTGAGTCAAAAGAAACCATTTGAAGGGACTACAGAGTGCCAGTTGGCATTTAGGAGAATATGCCAATTGCTGTTAACATCTCCAGTGTTGAAAGCTCAAGATTTCTACCAGCCATTAAGTCTCATGGCTAATGCGAGTGATGTGGGGGTTAGAACAGTGTTGATGCAATATGATAAACATAAAGTTTTGCATCCAGTGTGTTACTTTTCAATAAAATTGAAAGGTTATCAAAGAAAGTATGCAACCATTGAAAAGGAAGCATTGGCTATAATTTTAGCACTTGGAAAATTTTAAGTGTATGCATATTCTCCTTCATTTCCATTAGGGCTATACAGTTTCTGAATAGAATGAAGGGAAAGAGCAATTGATAGAGATGGTCTATAGAGTTGCAGCCTCCTAATTTGGAAATAAGGCATATAAAGGGGAAGGATAATATCATAGCTGATGCTCTTTCAAGAAGTACATTGTGACATGTATAACTATATTGGTTGTATGTGAATTGTTGTTCTTTGATTCATTTTAGGTGATTGGTAATATTTGTTTTTATTAACTAACATTTTAAAGCCTGGTGGCTTTCATTTTCGGGGGAAGTGTTATGATGAACTATTACCCAGTTTGTGTAGGGAAAACTATGGTCACAAGATGGTGTTGGTCATCAGTCAGCCTGGGGTGTAACTGGTCGGTCTTAGGACCATAATAGGTGGAGCCCTATGATTGGTCCTGGTCGGGAGGTGGAAAATCTGGTGTGCTGCAGTCAGTTACCGAGTATAGGCCGTGAAGTCAACATCTGGTCGCCTGTCTCCTAGACCATAAGTATCGATGGTTAGTGTACTCCTATTGCTCCAGACCCCAGAGTTATTTATTCTCTATGGTGATGTTTAGGATTTAGTGATTAGATATTATAGTGTGATGGTAAGGATTTAATGCTCATATATTATTCCTTCAGTTTCCGGATTTCTTTTGTTGTATATATTTTTGTTATACAATTCCGTCATCAGCTTTAGTTACCTTTCCAAATAAATAGAAAGAATCATCTTTTAAGGTAATTTTCCTTATTAAACAGGTTGGAGAATTTGTTATGGGAGGGGCGGGTTATAAACTCGCTTTGTGTCGTTACAATACATACCTTCATATATGTTTGGATATATACCGGTAAATTTATAATACATTTTACTTATATCATACATTGTGTGTAAATATGTGTGTGCACGCGAATGGAGGCTTTTGTTTGTTTGTTATGATTTGATGTATGTGTTTGTGCTAGTACTTATTGTACATCACTTTATGCATACAGTTTAACAATTGGTTGCATTTCTGTGAATTTATATTTTACACTCGGGCTTGTGTACAGACTTCACTGTGAAACTGTATGTCTCAATAGTGTGTGTTTTTACTCGCATATAAAAGGATGAATCATAGTGCTGACTTCTCATATGTATCTTCAGTATAAATGAGGGGGAAAAAATATTACCATATCTTCAATATCAAACTTTTGACCTTGTAGTGGCTCAAGTGTCGACTTTAAAAAAAAATCCTGCCTCAGTTGCCCACTGTCCAGATTAGAGAACTACAATACATTGATCATGTCAATCTTCACTTTCTCTCTCTCGATCTCCCTAAAATTGAATAGGTTGAAAGAAAAAATCTTTTTGATTGGTGAACTTTCACTCTATCTTATAAGATTTCCAAGAAACAAAAATTTATATGAATTAATTTATTGTTTTTTTTATACTAGCCATCCATCACTACATATAACACCATTCATCATCACTACATATAACACCATCCATCATCACTACATAAAACACCACCCATCATCACTACATATAACATCATCCATCATCACTACATATAACACCATCCATCATCACTACATATAACATCATCCATCATCACTACATATAACACCATCCATCATCATTACATATAACACCATCCATCATCACTAGAGATCGGTTAAGTAGTTTCCGAGATTCTCGTGCAGACACACAGACAAACAGATAGACTTCTTTGTTTTATATAGATATAGATCATCATTACATATAATAACATCCATCATCACTACATATAACATCATCATCCATCATCACTACATATAACACCATCCATCATCATCACTACAGATTGGTAAACTAGTTTCCGAGATTCTCGTGCGGACACACAAACACACACGCAAACACAAGGACATACTTCTTTGTTTTATATATATATATATATATATATATATATATATATATATATATATAATCAACGACCTCACCAGCAAGGAATCGAACCCTCGACCTACTGGGTGGCCCTAGGGAACGCTTACCGGCTAGCCCACAAGGACACTAAAAGCAGTTCTAGACTCTGTTATATTTCACACAAAGCCTGTTCATCGAGCTGATGGCGCCGTGAACCTCATTGGGAAACTGCCCGTGCCTCGTATGTGGTGTCAGTAGCATTTTACCGAATCCAGCTGGTATGAAACGCGAGGTACATATGTTCAAAGTCCGCGTGTTAAATGGACTAAAAATGAAGTATATATATGTACCTCGCGTTTCATACCAGCTGGATTCGGTAAAATGCTACTGACACCACATACGAGGCACGGGCAGTTTCCCAATGAGGTTCACGGCGCCATCAGCTCGATGAACAGGCTTTGTGTGAAATATAACAGAGTCTAGAACTGCTTTTAGTGTCCTTGTGGGCTAGCCGGTAAGCGTTCCCTAGGGCCACCCAGTAGGTCGAGGGTTCGATTCCTTGCTGGTGAGGTCGTTGATTATATGTTCAAAGTCCGCGTGTTAAATGGACTAAAAATGAAGTATATATATATATATATATATATATATATATATATATATATATATATATATATATATGCAAGTAAATCACTGTAGGTGCGCGTGATCTAGGTATATGCTGATAACCACCAGGAAAGAAGAAAACACGAAGTTCCCAAGTGCTTTCGTGTAATTCACATCTTCAGGGGTGAGTACAGATTAAGGAGAAATACTTGACAAGGCTAATTTATACATTAGAGGACAGTGAGATCAAGTCCATATGGGACAGCAGGTGTGCTGCTGTGCTTAGAGATGGTATGATCATTTTTTTTTTATTAAGAAGATTAGTAAGAGTCACTGCCTTATGACTGGAACATTGTGGACACCTGCTGTCCCCTAGGGACTTGATCTCACTGTCCTCTAATGTATATATTAGCCTTGTCAAGTATTTCTCCTTAGTCTATATTCACCCCTGTATATTTCACACAAAGCCTGTTCAACGAGCTTATGGCGCCGTGAACCTGAACAGGCTTTGTGTGAAATATAACAGAGTCTAGGACTGCTTTTAGTATCCTGGTGGTCCAGAGGTAGCGTTTCCCGGTCACAGTCATGGGCTCGTGGGCCGTGGGTTCGAATCCTGGCGGACTGAGGTGTTGATTTATATATATATATATATATATATATTTATATATAACATATTTAACAATTATTTTATACAGGAACTAAGTAATATATAATACAGCCCTACCTACTGAACAAGCAGGGTTTAAGTACTGATATTTTATGTAATACTTGCTTTATATTCCTGCTTTTATTGTACCACCAAAACCGTTTTATCAGAAAATATCATGTAGATAGATAGAAATTACCATTGCAATAAATATACAGTATTTGCCAATTAGACATGATGCTGACAGCTCTGTCCTCTTGTTCCACCTTAATACAACTCATGTTGTACTGCTTCCCTCCCTTATCATATTTATGTATATCAACTCCACTGTAAAGTATGTATATGCGTATAATATAAATGAAATAAAATAAAATAAATAAAATAAATAAATATCGAAGTGATAACCGTGGTAACATTCTGATATGTTCTTATTACCACCATGCTATGTGTACTATTCCAGATGATACTAAATGTTACATAATATTTCCTTGAGATAAATATACAGTATATGTCAGATGCCTTCACAAGAGCTCAGGCCTACATCTGGCTCGGCCATGTTCACATTATGCTTTTATCGACTCTGTATCTATGTTATTCTGGCTAAGTAAACTGTTTCAATATCAATATCAACCAGTAAGGCAATTACCTCTAAAGTCAACCTATTTTTGGGTGCCACATAACAGTAGTAAAAGGGTACTTGAGAAGCAACACTAGGGTGTGATCCACAGACTGGACTGATTTATCCTGTAAAGGGACTAAAATGACAAATTGAGATAAATCATCAACTTACACCAGACGTACTGAGAACCTTGGTGGCTCTTTGGAAGTTGCAACAAGTCTATCGCGACAGTGTTGAACGACCGTTCAGGCGGTGGATATTCAAGCATTGGCGCAAGTTGAATAGTGTGGCCATAATACCGATGGGTAAAATAGTGCCAAAATATAAGATGAACAAAAGAAGGAATAAGATTACAGTCAAATTTCTGATTTTACATCTCAATATTATGGTACCCCTGTAGAATAATCGAGTCCATGGAGCTATTGTACTCACAAAACAACTAATATACTCGAATAAAGCATGTGTACCCGAAGTGTCAGGACCCAATAGCCCCAAGGTACAGTAGAAGTGTACGCTTGTAATAACCCCAGGGCACAGCAGAAGTGTACGCTTGTAACAGCCCCAGAGCACAACAGAAGTGTGCGCTTGTAACAAACCTCAGGGCACAGAAGTGTGCGCCTGAGCCAAAACCCGAGGCACAGCAAAATTTTACGCTTGTAGTAGTTCCTTAGACACATCAGTGTACTTGCTGCTAGTGCCCGGTCCAGTTGTAGTGCCACACACCACCCCAAATCACAACCAAACGCACCCAACTGGACGAAATGGCAGACGTAGAAAACAAGGAGAGGCCACAAGAAATCGATCTAGATGGGAAAAATGATGAGCGACCACCGGAAAGTGTACTAACTGTCATCGGTAGGCACGACTCACCCCAACTAAGAACTAGCCGAAACCCAGAAACCAGCGATCATTGGAGGAGTGCGCTGATGGAAGGTTTGGAAAGTTACATTGAAGAGTTCATCTCCAAAAAGGGTATAGACAAGCTTGCAGCTACAAGGAAGGGAAATGGCCCTGTCAAGAAGATCCAACAGAGCAAATAAGAAGCAGATGCACTGCCCCAACGGGGGGAGGATCAACCGATGAGGGAAAAGAAGAGCCATGGAAGAAACCAAGGTGAGGCGGCCACATCCAGGAATGAGGCTACTATTGACAAAATTTAGGTTGTACCATCACAGTCTGCAGATATAAAGAGTAAGGAACCGTGTGAGGTGCTGGGCAAGGTTATGTCAGCCTTACACTCTCGAAACATACGCCTTCCTACCTTCAAAGGAAAGAGCCGTCGCGAGTATTGGAGCCTTATGCGTTGCTTCAATGACGCTATAGACAAGATCCAGATGTCTGATCCTGAGAAGATGCGCATCCTCCTGCAGGATTGTTCTGAAGAAATTCGAGACTACCGATACTCATATAGTACTGTGGAAAACGGGTACCAACGGGCTCTAAAAACACTGTGGATACAATTTGGTGGAGATGCCTTTATTCGTGAACAGATTCAGACCTGATGTTGACCCCGTCAGTACGTACTAATGACATAGCGGGACTTCAACGCCTAGCAGACAGGCTGAATGTATGTATCTGTAACTTAGAACCCCGCGGTGTACTGTGGAAAGTTGATAATCTGTTGGGAAAGAGTTGCTGGTTGAGAAGTTATCCAGTCACTTGCGCTAGAATTACCGAAGCAAAATGGAAGAGTTTGAAGCTTTAGGAGAAAAGGAACCAGGGTTAGAACATCTCTGGGTTTTCATACAGAAGGCCACTGGTATCGGAAATGCGAGACAGGCATACACAGACACATGTGGGGGGGGGGGGGGGCAGAGACAAATGATATGCCCGCAATAATGCTAGCAGGCGTTCTGTAGGGCTGGCTGTCACGGGTGCAGAGCGCACGACTTGCACGCTCTGCTCAGAAGATCATAACTTGAATCAATACCTCAAGTTTCGTACTATGGCAGTATCTGAGAAACCCCGAACTGTACAACGATTACGGTACTACTTCCTGTGTCTCAAAAAGGGACACCAGGCCAAGGCGTGTCCGATGGGATACTCCTCATGTGACATTGATGAATGTTCAGACTTAGACTCCAGATGGTTACACCCTTCTCCCAAGTCCATGCAAAGGGAAAGGTATGAATATAGACGCCAGAACCAAGAAACAGATGAGAGTAAGTTTCGAGACCGCGATGAACAGACTATGGACACGTGTGAATACCCAATCAAGAGGAACCACGGCATCAAGAGAAAAAGGTCGAAACCTACACAACAAGATGATTGGTATGGACAACGCAACAAGAGGTCACGAGGTCATGAAGATGGAGGCCGACATAAAAACCTATATTAGAAATTTGGAGAGTCAACCAAGAGGGAAAAGGTAAGACCCAGTCAATGACTAAAGAAGAGCAGAGTGGCTCTTCCGCTGTTGTAGGGGACGAACTCAAGACTCACGACAAGAACTAATGCACTCTTGGACTCCGGCAGTAATTGGTCCTTCTGTGCGAAGAGTCTACTGCAACGATTGAAGAGGTATGGAAACCAATGTCACTCTTTATTGACACTCTTACCCATGAAGAACAACGACACACATTGGAGATAGACTTGGGGGTCAAAGGTACTCAGGCGCGAAGGTCTGAGCGTACACTATTACTCCAAGATGTACTGCTAATGATAAGTAGGAATCTTAAGCTAAGTAAACAATGTGTATTTGCTCGAAACAAGGCTAATAAAGTACTTGGGTTAATACAAAGGAGTGTTAGTTACAAGACTAGCGAGGTCATCTTAAAACTGTATCTTGCGCTTGTGAGACCTCACTTGGATTACGCAGTTCAATTCCGGTCACCGTATTACAGAATGGATATAGAATCATTGGAAAGAATTCAGAGGAGAATGACAAGACTAATCCCGGGCATTAGGAACCTTGAGTACAGAGACAGGTTAAAGCATCTTAATTTGCACTCCTTCGAGAGACGTAGAGTGAGGGGTGACACGATCGAGGTGTATAAATGGAAGTCAGGACTAAACAAAGGGGACATTACAAAGGTACTCAAACTATCCAACCAGGAGCGAACTCGTAACAATGATTTTAAATTAGACAACTTTAGATTTAGGCGCGAAATAGGTAAACATGGGTTTGGAAATAGATTAGTGGACGACTGGAACAAGTTACCAAATATCATCATTAACTCGAATACGCTGGATAGCTTCAAACATAGGTTGGATGGATAGATGAGCAATAGGGGTTGGGTGTAAATGGGACTGCCCAGTATGGGCCAATAGGCCCGCTGCAGTTTCTTCCATTCTTATGTTCTTATGCTCTTCATACTTCGCTATGAATGCAGATTACTAACATTTGTGCCACTGCTTACTAAGCCTTTTAATGCCCCAAGAGTATACAAATAAACTGTGAATAACTACCCATACCATGAAAAATGGCGGCTATTACCAAAGCTGTATAAGAACCTACTATGAAGCCAACTTAACGATGTATTAATTTTCTCTTCATGTGCAGATATGACCGTAGGAACATCTACGAAGAGGCTAGGAGTGGAAACGTCACAGTGGTGGGTCTCCATCCACGGCATGGGTGACGTCACCCAGGTTGAGGAGAGGTTCAATGTTACCAAATATCTTGACATTTTGCAGGGTTTTTTCGCCCCGCACTTCGGAAAAGGAGCTAGCCATTCCCTCCAGGCCATATCATTTTTGTCCAGTACCGGTGTCCAATCCATATGGTCAGAGCAGTCCAGGAATGGTTTAGAGGTCGAGAGGACCTGCAGCTACTACATTGGCCGAGTAAGGGGACCGAAATGAACCTCATCGAAAATATCTGGGGGAATGTGGTGAACTGTTGGGAGCCAGAGATGGAGCGGACACCAGCTGAACTAGTGGCCCACACCCATGCCCAATGGGAACTGTTCCACAACTAACCACAGCTCATCTGGGACCATGTCGCCTCTATACCCGACAGACTGCGAGCGGTGATCGAGAAGGAGGGTGGGTGGACTTATTACGAAGATTAGGAATAAATGTACAGTAAATCATATATGTGTATTTAGTTTACCCTCTGATTATGATGGATATCATACCCTGGCGTATAACAGTAACCTAACATTGTGGAATTTAAAAGCTTAACATAACTGATGTAAGAAGAAAACGGATGTGAGACAATCTTATATTTGCTAATTGCCATGGGTAGCTTTAAAACGCAGGTATACATGAATTTGGCAAGTTTGCAACAAAATGTGTAGTTCTGAAGTCAAGTGTCCAGTTACAATGACCTGTTTCTTCCAGTAAAATAGGATGTTTTCGGAGATGACTCAATTTAAAAACTCACTCTACATCTTGCCACCTGCTGTGCTTTTTTCCATATATGTGCTTGTCAATTTGCTATGTGCAGTTTTATCTTGCGATCCCTGATAATCCGCTTTAGACAATCATACATGTAACAAGTGGATTAACAGATTGTGGGTGAGTATTTACAATCATTGCAGACACTACAGCTAGGCACAACACGGGCCATTATGTGGTGGGTGATGTGGGCTAACTCCTCCCTAAACAAAAAACTATTACTCCACATGACAACTTACCGACACCATAAGCCCAGCCCCCCCAATTACAATTAAAACCAAACAACCTATATACACAACAACCCCCCCCCACCCCCCCAAAAAATATCATTTTAATCTCCGTTCATAATTTGACAAAAAAGCTCAAATCTGTCTCCTGCTATTATTAAAAACTCCCTACGATACGCTCATCCTTCCTTGCTACGAATACTTTGACATTTCAAACTCAAAGATTCAAAACTCTTCCTCCAACTTGCTCCGCTCCTCTTTGACATAGCTCAAAGACTTTATACCTTCACCTTTCTTCAACAACTCTACAACTTTCTACATTCCTTTTTCCCCTTCCTTGTCTTTCTTTGAGTGAGTGGTGCCCATGCGTCCGTCCACCTGAGCTTCTCTGCTTCCGCCGCAGCTGTGGCGGGGCGGTTTTTCCTCCGCTTCACCAACACAGCCTGAGCTCTATACGACAACCAGACCACCCACGCTTGGCCCGTTGCCAGCCCGAATCTACTACCCCCCCCCCCCCCACCTCCCTCTGCCTCGTCCTGATTGTGATTGTGTGTTGCAGCACCACCCACCCATCTGGGCACATTGCCTACCCCCTCACGCAAGCGGTGTTTAAGCCACTGCACCTTTCCTCTCCTTCTAAAATTCACTTCAATCCTCCCTTTATCCTTCCCCTGAACCGCCTTCCCCCCCTGTCACTAGCCATTAGGTTAAGTTAAGTTAAAGGCTGAGTGGAGGTGTGACTGTCTGCCGCACCACTCCTGTCATCATTCAATAGATCATCGTCGATCAAGTCGAAGCTGAGATATGATATATAAGACTGCAATTCGGACATATTACTTTCATTAGGTCATTCATGGGTCTTTACAAAACAGTTGACTTGATAACCGAATCATACTACTTTAGCATTTTTAGCTACTGACAATTGCACTTGCTGCCTGCTCGAACTAGTTTCAATCTACAATATTGTATGTCCACAGAGTGACCCGCAATGAAACCACTGTTACAATATGTAAGATTTATGGCATAGCTCTTTGGTATAGTATACTTATTATTATTATACTGGTTGTAGGAGATCTGATAAGCCAGCATTATAAACAACCTCTCCTACAGCTTTATCACTAATTGAACGTTTTAAGATTTCTTCAATTTTTCATGATTGTCTTACCTCATTGACTCTCCTTATCTTATATTTATTGTAGAGTCATTTGTGTGTGATCATTAACATTACTATGACACTGCATAATTATAAACTACTAAATACAGCGGTGTGTTTCATAGTGCTGAAAGCAAGGACTAAATCTATTAGTCCTTGACTCCTTTAGTCTGTTACTCACGTTAATAAAATATACAGTGAAGGCTTTATGTCTTTGCCATATGATACACCTACACTACACACCCACTATACTCTCCTCACACACACACACACACACACATACCCCACACTTACCCAGACTCACGTTTTAGACCGTGTTCTAAATGAAATCTTTCTTTGTAACCTGTTATTCCCAACGAAAATAATCAAATAGAACTGTAAACAGAATGTTGATTAATACTGCTCTGCACACTGTTAACCTGGCAATGCAGTCTGAAAAAACTGTGTCAGGTGCTTTAGGGTTGCCACGCAACCTCTGCCGTTTTTACTGCTCCATAATATATTCGGCACATTTCAGATAGGCTATTTTTAGTTTTCATTTGAAGTGGTTGTTCATCAGTATCATTCAGAAATATAATATGTTAAGTTTAATTATTGACACAGTTGGTAGAACAGGCACCTCTATAATGCCAGGGAATGCAACTGCTTGGTCTGGGGAGACACCCCTTTCCCGGTCTCTCCGCGATCCGCCACTAAACACACCTTTTACAATAATGAAATTATCAATGTGGGAATAGGTGCCGCATTCCTGTTAATAAAACGAAGAATCGGTAAATCAGTTTAATGTTAACTGGGTATGTATTGCACCTATATATGGCCCTATTATAATAGGTCCCTGCATAGTTTTTGAGGTTTGTGTATTATTAAGCTTTTCTTGGTGTATTTTGCATGCTGATCTCAAAAATGTTATCCATTTTGCTCAATCAGGTCAGAATTTTGTGCTATAGCATTTTAAGCAGAGATTCAGGTAAAATTTTGGCATTTTTCGCTCAAAATGGGGTCCTCATATTCGTTTATTAAAAAAATCATCCGAGACATTGGCAAGCCTCACAGAAAAGATTTCGGTCAGTTTTAATGCCCTTACGATGCATTTAAATACACCCACGTGCTCGCCGGCCATTTAAATGTCCGCCGTGACGCAAAGGAAAAGTGTATATGTCCGTGTTTTTTTACATATATTCTTTCACAATTAAATTTCTTTTTCATCTGGTGGTACATGGCATGTTTCCTCTGTCTGTGGGATAGTCGAGCAGACAAGCAGCACTACATGCAACGTGACTGGCCTGCAAGAAGTGGACTTACTCCAGGTTCTCACAATGTTGTTGCCCATGCTCTGGTGAATCCGCAGAACATTCTTCTTCCGCCACTGCACATCAAGCTCGGTCTGTTCAAAAACTTTGTAAAGGCACTGGACAAAAAAAGCCAGGCTTTCAATTTTCTGAAAGAAAAATTTCCAAAAGTCAGTGAGGCAAAGCTGAATGCAGGAATTTTTGATGGCCCTCAGATCAGAGAACTTTTCAAAGATCCCAAGTTTGATTGCAGCATGGATGTAAATGAGAAGAAAGCCTGGCATGCCTTTAAGTCTATTGTCTCTAATTTTCTTGGCAACTACAGAAGTCCAGAGTATGAACGAGTTGTTGAGGGCCTACTTCTGAGCTACGAAGTTCTTGGTGCACGCATGTCCATTAAGATGCACTTCCTCAGCTCCCACTTGGACTACTTTCCAGAGAACTGTGGTGATGTGAGTGAGGAACAAGGAGAACGCTTCCATCAAGATATCCGTGTAATGGAGGAGCGGTACCAGGGTCGCTGGGATATCTACATGCTCGCCGACTACTGTTGGTGTCTGAAACGGGACGCCCCAGACACCAACCACCAAAGAAATTCTCTGCGACAGCCATTTATGCATGTCTAACTGTAAAGGCATCTATGTAGTTGACATATTTTGGTCCTATGTGTTGTGGTTACATTTCTTATGATATATTTTACATAAAAATTTTGTCATCATATTTAAGAATTTCGATTTTTTCCTAATTCCCATAGCATAAAAATCTGACCTGATTGGGCAAAATGAATGGCATTTTTGGAATCAGCACGCAAAATACATAAAGAATCAGTTAAGAAACCCCGCACCTCATGAATTTTTTTTTCAAATGCAGCCCAGTGAATTAATAATGTCAAAGTAAACACATATTTACACTGGGTCTTTCCTCAATTGACCCATCTGATAATATGTGTGTGTCTAATGATAGGCAGCTAAGGAGTTATGTGTGTGTGGGAGATACAGAGAGAGAGAGAGAGAGAGAGAGAGAGAGAGAATATAACCAAGAAAACATAGTTTCGTAATATTAAGGATATAAGTTATCCACATTTTGATGATTAACAAAAAAATAGCTGCCAAGCTCTAACACTGCAGGAGTTAACAACCCGACCCCTCCTCACTGCTATCCCTTCACTTACTAAGCCCCCACCCCTCACTCCCAGAGATTTCCCCCTCCCTCCACATTGTCCAGCACCATCTATGGGTCAATTTAGCGAGTGCTTTTGATTGACAACTTAATGAGTCTCGTGGTTCACGCTGGGAAAGGATCATCCGACAATTATTTCCAGCGTGTGCACACGAACACAAACACGCTGTTGCCACACGAGCTGAACCAGGCAGAAATGTTGCAGAGTGTACCCCAAGCAGGCCATCCCAAGCATGACAAATGCCTAGGGGAAATTAGAAAATTTTACTATTGGAATACAGTGAAAAAAGACATCGAGTAGCACATTGCTAAATGTTTATCATGTGCACAACACAAGGGTACTACTTTTCTACCTGCTCAATGCTGGAATACCCTAAACCGGAATGTCCATTTGACACAGTCGCCATTGACCTGTTTTAACTTCCGAGGAGTGTTACATATGGCTATGTTGCCAATAAAATTTCAATCCAACTATTCAGACCCTTAAATCATAGATTGCAGCCAACAATCATGAACGAAGGAACCAAAAACTATTATATTATTTCACCTGAAAAGCAGTTTTAGGGCCAAAGAATGCAAATATCCGTTTTTTAGAGTAAAATTTAATGACATGTTTCAGAATAATGTATTTCAGAGAGTCCGCTGAAGGATTCACTGAAAAAATCTTAAACATACTAAATGCAATAGTTAAAAAAAAAATAATAACTGTCACTCTTTCACCATCTCAGTTTAGTCCCCAAACTGTCCTCTAGTTCCTCTGAAAGCTGGTTGTGCAGATTGTCACAGGACGCAAGTTGGCATGATCCACATGCAGAAGTACATGGAAGCCCATGTTACGACCCTAGGCCTTCTTAGGGTGTAACAAAATTACAAATTCAACTTCTCTTTATATTATAGGTCCAAGGAATAGATCCCACCAAAATCATCACCTCAATACTATGGGGAATATTGAAATGCATGCAGTAGTTTTAATTACAGAATATATTAACAAATAAACAATAAAAAAAATATATCAGTATGTACAAAAATAAACAAACACAAGTTAAATCTGATCAAATAAATAACTCAACCGAATGACAAAATAATGAACACAAAAGTAAAGACTTATTTAGTCTAGAAACTACGATGAACAACGTGGTCTATCCACCACACGAAACCTCTTAAATAAGTAAGTTATTTTCCGTGGAACTCTGAAATATGATTGACAATAATCTTCCACAAATAATACTTTACTTGGAGTTATAAAAATCGAGCAAGTCTTACACGTTATACCACTAGAAACATACTGTACAATAAGAAAGGAGATACTCTATACTTAACTAAACACTGCCGGGCCCATACTAAAGTAAACAAAGCGAGCGGACGCGGGCAGAAATGGCGTCACAAACAAAAGACGTTCTCGTTGCAAAACCACAACCAACGATGGAACGCTCACTCGTAACATCTCCCCCCTAAATTTAAGAGTTTAAGGAGCTCTGAAGAAACTTTTACTCAACACGAGATAGAGTGTCAGCAATAATATTATCACAGCCCTTTATGTGTTTGATTTCTATATTATAGGGTTGAAGAGCTAATGACCACCGTAACAGTCTTTGATTCTTATTTCTTATATTATGAACAAACTGACGTGGATTATGATCTGTATAATCTATCACTGGGTAACGGGATCCACTTACATACACCTCAAACTTTTCCAGAGCTAACAAAAGCGCCAATACTTATTTTTCTATTGTTGCATATCCACGTTGATTCTTTTTCAGTTTGACCGAGAAACAACAGTTCGGGTACAATATTCCATCTTTTCCTTTTTGCATTAACACAGCACCAACTCCTGTGTCACATGTATCCGATTGTATCACAAACTGTTTCTTAAAGTCTGGGAGTTGCAGTACAGGTGCCGTCGCCAACAACCCACAAACCTTTTCGAATGCTGTCTGGCATTCATTAGTCCACACAAACTTTCTTTTTGGGCTGACCAAATCTGTCATGGGAGTGACCACCCTGGCAAAATTTTGACAAAACCTCCTGTACAATCCAATCACCCCGAGAAATCTTCTGAGAGCCTTTCGATTGTGAGGTGCGGGCAGACTGAGAATATCGACAACCTTGGCATCAATTGGAGCAATTTTCCCTTGTCCAATGACATGACCAAGGAAGATTAAGGTGGCATGTCCTAATTCACTCTTAGGTAGGATTACGGTGAAGTTGAACCATGCTAGACGATTGAAGAGTTCACGGAGTCGGCCAATGTGTTGTACCCATGTGTCACCGACGACGACCAGATCATCTTGATAGGCGTGTACACTCCAGGCAGGCCTGATGTCACTACATGCATCGCTCGCTGAAATGTTGCTGGTGCTCCTTTGAGGCCGAAGGGCATAACTTTGTATTGCCACAGCCCCCCCAGTGACAAAAGCTGAAATCTGCTTTGCTTCTTCCGAGAGTTTGATTTGGTAGTAGCCTTTGAGAAGATCCAGCTTGGTGACAAATGATGCTTGACCCACACTATCGATGATGTCGTCGATGCGCGGCAATGGATATGCATCAGCACGTGTCACCAGGTTGACATTCCTGTAGTCAGCACACATGCGGACACTTTCATCGGATTTAGGCACCAGCACACAGGGTGACGCCCATGCACCACTGCTCCACTCCACTAGGTCATGTTCCAGCAGATACACCACCTCCTGCTTCAGCTTCTCCCGCTTATCAGGGCTCATTCGGTAGGGTGCTTGCTTGATGGGAGATGTGTCAGGCAGCAGTACCAGGTCATGCTCCAGCAGAGAACACTGGCGTGGCACATCGTCGAAGAGTGGCTTGAACTCCTGAAGAAATTGTACCACATCCAAAGACTGCTGTTGTGAAAGATGGGATTCTTTAGAAATAGGGTCACACAATATACTGGAATTACAGATTTTTATGGGGATATCCACTTGGAAATCAGTGTCTAGGACCACCTCCTCTCCTGTTACTCAACAAACCACTTCACTCCTACCAAAATACGGTTTCAACCTGTTGATATGAGTCAAACTCCAATTTTCTCTTATCTGGAGTCGCTATGTCATAGTTGAGGTCATTTAATTTCTTAACTCTAGTGAATGGACCCTCATATTTAGCTTGAAGGGGATTTCTATACAGGGGTATAAGTGCTAAGACCCTATCTCCAGGCTTAAATTCTCTAGCATGACAATACTCATGATATTGCTTTTTCATTTTCTCCTGAACTTCTGACAGATTTTCACGAGCAATCTCACCTACTCTCTTCAGTTTCTCTTTAAACCTCTCTACATACACTGACAAAGGGACTTTTATTTGATTACTTATCAAACTTTCCTTCAACACAGTCATAGGACCTCTTAAAGCATGACCAAAAATCATTTCAAAGGGACTGAATCCTAGGGAGTCTTGGGGACTCTCTCTTATGGCAAACAACATAAGTGGTACTCTTTTATCCCAATCCTTATCAGACTCCATACAGTATTTCATAAGCATTGATTTAAAAGTCTGGTGGAACCTCTCTAGGGCACCTTGGGTTTGAGGGTGGTACGCAGAAGCTAAGTATTGTTTGATACCCAATTCATTCATCACCTGCTGGAAAAGGAAAGAAGTGATGTTAGTACCCTGATCCGACTGTACAATTCTAGGAATGCCATATTTAGTGAAGAAGTTAGTCAGAGCCTTTACCACACTCTTTGCTTTGATGTTTCGCAATGGTATAGCCTCTGGGTACCTGGTGGTAGTACACATGCTTGTTAACAAATATTGGTGGCCACATCGAGTTTTTGGGAGAGGACCTACACAATCAATTATAACCTTGCTAAATGGCTCATCTACCACAGGAATGGGTTTTAGGGGAGCAGGTTTTATGAAGTGATTCGTTTTACCAGCCATCTGACATTCATGGCAAGTTCTACAGTATTTGGCAACATCACCTTTCATACCAGGCCAGTAAAAATGCGACAAAATCTTTTTGTATGTTTTCCTAACTCCTAAATGTCCTCCCAAAAAGTCATGTGCTTCTCCCTTGTGACAACTGGGACTCACAACCTGATGCACAGCATTTCACTCATCAGCAGGATCAGATACAGATATGAACTTCCTCATAAGTAACTCTGAATCCATGTGGTAACAAACAGGCAAGCGAGCCGCTTCTTCCATATCCACAGCCTTCCTACATAGTTCATCTAATTCGGGGTCACTCTACTGATCATCTTTCTGCTTTTCCCTAGTGACAGGTGCTTTCTTAATGGTGATGTTGTCACCAGAAGAGAGATCAGCTTCAGATTTTGGGGAATGAATGTTAACTGAATCTTTAGCTTCACTCACATCTCCCCCACCAATGTCACTACCAAATGAATCCTCCTGACTGTCAAACAGATTCTCAATACCTAAATCCTTTTCATCATTGCCAGGTGCACTACTATCAGCAATACAAAGCTTAGGGTCAACTGAAGAACGGTCTGTACCTTATTCCGAAGAGTCTGGCTCCTTGTAACTGCACATAATGGAAATAAATCAGGGTATTCTTCTTCAATTACCCTAGTATTATTCTCCTCTGTTGGAGTCGAAGATACCACAGGATCTGGCACCACGCTGGCTCCTGCAATATCATTACCCAGCAAAAAAGTAACCCCTGTCACAGGAAGAGAATCTTGAACACCAATAATTAAATCATCCAACCAGTCACAAGTGGAGTTCTCAAAAACACCCTACACAAAGGAACAGTGATCACTCCACCGACACCCTTAAGCACCAAATGCTCTCCAGTATAGGAATCTTCCACACAGGGAACAGATCCTTTCAACAGAATACTGTGAGAAGCACCAGTGTCACGCATGAAAGGTTCAAAAGAATCCTCCTTTGGGCGATTTCTCACTAAAGTTTTGTCAAACTTCTCCAGAGGTTCGAATGAGAGCACTGGCTCTTCCTTCTTTGCTTCCAATTTAGGGCAATTCGCAATCACATGACCTGGTTTCTTACAGTAAAAACAGACAAATGCTTTAGTCTTGGCATAGGTCTTGGAAAGCTCACCTGAGTTTCCACGAAAATTTACTTTACTAGAAGAAGTAGTACTACTATCCTGCCTACCACCCTTTTCCTTGGTTACAAAACCCTTTCCACCTGACTGATTTTGAGATTTACCAGGATGCATTTTGTGAGTAAGGGCATAGCTATCAGCTAATGCAGCAGCTTTATGAACATTACTAATATCTCTCTCTCCTTAGTACAATTGTATATCTCTTGGAGTGGCTCTTTTGAACTGTTCTAAAATCATCAACTCAACAAGTTCTTCAAAAGTTTCTACCTTGCTAGACTTTATCGACCGTCCACACATTTTACTCAACGAATAAACAAATTCTATATATGACTGTGCATCAGTCTTTCTCATAGTCCTAAGAATTTCTTCTTTCACTAAGTTATAACTACGACAGACTTCACTTGACAAAGACAGAAATGCTAAACGAGCTGACCCAGTGAACACACTTTGAATCATAGCAATCCACGACTCTTCAGGCCACTGAAAAGACTTTGCAATTTTCTCAAACTGCATGAAAAACGCTTCTGGGTCCTCCTCGTCAAAAGCAGGCATAAGTCTCAAATGTTTTGTCTCATCAAACAATTTTGTCTCAGCTTCTAAAGACAAAGTCTGTAAGTCTTGTCTTCTACTGCTAACCTGTGCTAACGCTAATTCATGCTGTCTTTCACGCTCTCTTTCCCTTTCTTCTCTTTCCTTCAAAGTCAACTCGTGCTCCATTTCTAACTTTCTGATCTCTACAGCTTCCCTGGGGTCAAATGAACGCAAAGTCAGTGCCTCCTTCGGTAGCACCTCTTTATTCACAAGTTCAGTTAATACTGCATTTTGAATCACAGACTTCCTTTGACTACGTCGATACTCAATTTCATATGTATCAGCAAGTTTCATCCAATCATCCTTTCGTAGAACACAGTCATTTAACATTTTCACGGATGGATTCTCAACAAACTCCTCAACATCAAAAGTAGCCATGATTAATCAATAAAGAATCTCTATATCTAAATATTCCCAATAGTTAATGAGTGATAAAGGGATCTATCCTTTAAAGGTCGCCAATTTTGTTACGACCCTAGGCCTTCTTAGGGTGTAACAAAATTACAAATTCAACTTCTCTTTATATTATAGGTCCAAGGAATAGATCCCACCAAAATCATCACCTCAATACTATGGGGAATATTGAAATGCATGCAGTAGTTTTAATTACAGAATATATTAACAAATAAACAATAAAATAAATATATCAGTATGTACAAAAATAAACAAACACAAGTTAAATCCGATCAAATAAATGACTCAACCGAGTGACAAAATAATGAACACAAAAGTAAAGACTTATTTAGTCTAGAAACTACGATGAACAACGTGGTCTATCCACCACACGAAACCTCATAAATAAGTAAGTTATTTTCCGTGGAACTCTAAAATATGATTGACAATAATCTTCCACAAATAATACTTTACTTGGTGTTATAAAAATCGAGCAAGGTTTACACGTTATACCACTAGAAACATACTGTACAATAAGAAAGGAGATACTCTGTACTTAATTTAACACTGCCGGGCCCATACTAAAGTAAACAAAGCGAGTGGACGCGGGCAGAAATGACGTCACAAACAAAAGACATTGATGTTGCGAATCCACAACCAACGATGGAACGCTCACTCGTAACATCCATATCTTCTGCAACTGCAATGGGGGGGTACTGCAATCAGTTGCGCAATTGCAATGTACCTTTTTCAATGGAGTGTCAGGTGCAACATTCATATCAGACAATATGGGTATAAATTGTTTGTCTTGAAGTCTCCAACCCCAGTTCAAAGGATCAAAATCACTCTCCATCCCCATCCTTGTCATGGTCTGAAATTACACCCTGAGACAATGGAATTTGGTGGAAGACTCAGTTGGGGGAAGACGTTCGGGCAAAACAAATGATTTTACAGAGACGACTTTCTTAATGAGTATGTCATAGCGCAAGGCTGCCAGAGAACATGTGCTTTTTCCCACCAAACATAACAGCCATCGCTTGGCTGCCGAAGTTTCCGATGTCAGTGTGGTTCTTTTCCTGGTGAAGTGAATGCATATGACTGGATCACCTTTCACGAGTTTTTGGATGGCTAATATCTTTTCAACACCATAAACACGAGACGTTGAATCGCATCCTGTGAAATCATGAAGAATAAAATTTGTGTACACAACTATCTGCCAAGAACAGGCTTTATGCAATTGATGTTATACACTTTTGGAATGCCTCTTGACTGACTGTCCTATCTAAAAATACAGTGGTTTTCCATCTGCTGTGCCGTAATGGAGAAGAAGAATTAACAAGTCAGTGCCCTCTTCAATCAGCGTGGTGGAATGTGCCTATGCAGTGTTAACTGTGGCCTTAGTGATGTCCACACCAGCGTCCCCTTCTGTCTGAATGACCGTACAGACCACCCTCCTCAGTTCATCACTTGTTAAGCTGATTAGTTGTTGCTTGTTAGTTCCCTTTGAAAGGAATTATTCCTACTTCCCTTCAAATTGATGGTTTGTCCCTTTCTCTGGTGTGCGTTATCCTTTATCGAGGGACCTGCCCCATACCCGGCAAACACAGCAGTTTCTGCCCAATAGTGCTTACTTGTAAAGACAGCATATACCTTGGCTATTTTACCATAGGTATCTCCCCTCCTCCACTTCAGCTTGCGTAGTAAGGAGCCTCCGTCAAGCACATATCTTTCAGTCGTCGGGATAGCATCTGATGTCGCATCACTTGATGGTATCTTGTTACAATGGTCATCGATGGCTTGAGTTAGTTGAGGCTTGTCAGCCTTTCTCAAGGGATGACGGGTATGGACTCAGCTCATATCTCATCGCCTCCTCTAGAGACATACCTGTATGTCCTGTCCTGGACACTACAAGGAATCGCTGGAACAGTAGATCAGGATCAATGGTTCTGTCAGGAGCAACCTTGACAGCAGATAAATTTCCCAGGTCTTGGCTTTGTCTTTCCTCTTGAAAGAGGAGGCAAATAGAGGCTGTCCAATCATTCTGTCGATGATGTTCTTTCCAACGGATTTGTATTCATACACATTAACGTCTTCTTTCGCCACCATACCATTGATGATATATCTCAATGAGGGGTCAGAGGAGAAAGGTGAACATGAAATCACCTTTGTGCTTATCTTCGAAAGGTCTGATCCGTCTCTTTCAATTCTGGCGCCAGTTGAATCTTTGTGTTGTTCACTTGTGATGTATGTGAGATCATTGAACTCCTGCATGGCAGTGTTGATCTCAGATATTATGGGGGCTCACATTGTCCATAATGCTCGCTGTTCTTCCGTCATCTTACTGCCATGAGTCAAGCCGCTGTGCTTTTTAGTGAATTCATAAGTGTTTGCTCGATGGCTAGATCGCAACCGAGGCATGACATGGAAACCTTCTTGAAACGTCCCGTAAACATCTGGGTGTTTGCTCTCCAGTTCACTCATTTCTTGGATGTATAGATAGGAAAACTTCCGGTAGTTGTAGTGTCCTGCTGCAGCAAATATTGTCAAGGCGTCGGACAGCACGCATGTGATTCAACCAAGACCCAGTGCGATCTGCTATCAGCGCTCGCGCAGGAAGAAGCATCCGCTGATATCCCAGCTACAACTGACTCTTTTTAGATTAAAATAAAGATAAAAACCTCCAATATTCAAGAAAATAACGCTGAAAGAAGTCAAATTAACTAATATCTAATGAAGACAAAAATTAAGTAAAAACCACTGTCATACATCAAGTCGTTTGGGAGTGTAGGCCGCCACATTGGCCGCCATCTTGGATTTACGGATTCGATGGACCAAGTCATAAATCCATTGGCACCAATGAATTCCTTGATCCTTAAAACCCTCAGTTAGATACAAAAATTATTATTCTACACCTAATAATAAAGAAGTTACATCCGTCTTCCTGATTTTCAGGGTCAGCGACGGCCACCTTGAAACTGACTCAGTTTTAACCCACTTCCGGTGGTCAGATTTTGGCAGACTCTTTTTCTGTCGTTTACAACACCCAGTAGGTCAAACAAACACTGAAAAACCTTTTGTTAAAAATTTTTGAGGGTTAGGGTTTTTTTTCTTTTCATAAATTGACCAGGCCTAATAGGATTCTTCTGCGCGGATTGATTGATTGATACGTTTATTGAGATACAAAAAACATTAATACATCTCAAAGGGATGAAGTGACATAATTCATCCCCACCCCAGTCCAGGAATGTCCCTCTCAGGACTCACATAAATCCCTAATATTTCATATAATCAGTTATATACATACATAGTTATATTCTAGATGCAAAATTTCTATATTTCTTTAATATTTCATCTATTTTTCCTATTTTTAAACATCCACTCTATTTGCATGGGGACATTATTTATATGGGCATTTCTATATACATTAAGCAATGGGCATTCCAGTATATAATGTGGCAGGGTATGGGATCTGGGTGGTCTACAAACTCTTCATTCTTTATCCTGTTCACTTCTCTCAGCCCCAAGTTCCCAATAATATTTATATCCTAATCTTAACCTCATATACACTGAATCTTTCCACATACTCCTATCTTTCCCATATGTAAATTTTGTGTTCATGAGAACATGATGGTAATGTTTCATTGTTTCACTTTTCTCGTATATTTCATTCCTTTTGAAATTATCTTCCATTGATTGTATTTTCCGTAATTTGCTCCTTAATTGTTTCAAGGTTTTAGTACATATTATGTCGATCTCGGCCTTTTCCGTGGCTCTTTTTGCTATTATATCTACTGCTTCATTAAGACCAATGCCTACATGTGAAGGGACCCATACAAATTGAAAATTATGGCCATTTTTCCTTATTGTATTTACTAATTTTCTACATGAACCAATAATGTGTTCAAAGACTGGACTCCCACTGTTCAAAGAATCCGAAGCTGCCCTACTATCAACAAAAAAATATGCATCTTTATACATATTTACAACATTTTCCAATCCTACTAACATTGCATATAACTCAGCTTGTGTTGATGATATAAAACTGCTCAACCGAAGTCCAATTTTGATGTCATCATTTCCTTGTTCTGTGTACTGTCTTATAAGGATCCCACACCCTGCCCTGCCATTTGACATAACTGAACCCTCACAATATACATGCAATGCGTTTATTTTAGGCAAATTACTAATCTTATTACCATATAAAGCCCTTAACTGTCCTGGTTCATGTAATGATTTCTTCATTGTGAGAGGCACTATGTCTTACTCTACTTCTTGTTCTTCCCAGGGTGGATTCTTACAACTCTTCTAAACAGCTGTACACCAGTCTACCAGATAACATTTTTTAATAATATTTACTAATCCATTCATGTATCCTCTCTTGCCTTGCATGCAGAAGGTCCTTTTATCTTTTAAACCATCATTTATATCTTGTACAAATTTACCCCCACTGTTCCCTCTCATTAATCGAACTGCTGCAACTGTATTAATTTCATTGACCCTCTGTGAAATGCTCTGTAACATTAGTTCCATTTTCATTATCTCAATCATTGCATTCTTTTGACACCCTAAAATTATTCTCATTGCTTCATTTTGCATGATCTCAAGCTTCTGTAGCCTTCCTTCACCAGTACAAGAGAGGACAGGTGCTGCATAGTCTGTAAGTGATTTGATGGTAGAAATATACATCATTCTCAGTATGGGTACCCCAGCACCTTTACCACAACATGCTAAAGCCTGCAAGGGCTGTAATCTTGTTCTACATTGAGTGAGGACATGATATATATCTGCCTCTTTACTTTCACAAGTAATGCCAATATACATTCCTAAATATTTATACTTTGACACTTTCTCCACAATTTTTCCATTTAGAAAAACGCATTCAGTTCCTCTTCCTTTACATTCACACTTGGTTTTTTCTTCATTGATAACTAAGCCCATATTTTGAGAAAGAACACTAAAATTATTTAATGCAATCTGCAATTTTTTTTACAGAGTTTCCTTGAAATAAGATGTCATCTGCATAAATGATGGTTACAACTTCTTTGGGATTTTTGTGTGAGGCTATCTTGTTCATTAACACATTAAATAACATTGGGTAGTGCCTAGTTCATGTGCTCTTTCCTCAGACAAACATCCCTGATACCATACACAGATTCTCCTTCCATGCAAGTGGTCACCTATCCAGTGTAACAACTTTCCTGATACCCCTAGAGCAGCCAGTTCATTCATAACTACTTCACTGTGAGCTTTATCAAATGCTCCTTGTAAATCCACAAAAACTCTACATCTGTCTGCATCATTTGATAAACATTTTATAACACAGCATGGAGCACATTTCCCTTCCAAAAAAACAAATAAATTACAAGATAGATTTTCCCCCACAATATATACAAGCCTATTTAATAATACTCTCTCCATCATCTTGGAAAAACAAGATGTTAAAGACACTGGCCTGTATCCACCAGTTGCCTTAGGGACAGGAATAACTATCGCTTTCTTCCATTCTGTTGGTAATCTACCCTCTGTATAGCTCATGTTGAATAAATCTAACAATGGACTATTTTCCATACCAACTAAGCAGTTCAAAATTTTATAAGTCACACCATCTTCGCCTGGTGCTGTAGATTTTCCTTTTTTAACAGCATTTAATAACTCATCTTGAGTAATATCTACACATGTTACATCACAAATATTCAGAGCTGATGAAATAAATCTTCTTTCATTTTGCCACTCATGTAATGCTTCTATTGTCCTGTTAGGCGGGGAGGCAACACTAGCTGCTTTAGCCCATTTGTCAACCAGTTTATTAGCTTCTTCCTCTGGATGAGGATGACTAATAAAATTACTCTTTTTTCCTCTAATTTTGTTAATATCCTACCATATTTCTTTGAGATTTTTACTCTCCCCAATGTGCTGTGCAAAGTCTTGCCAATATTTCTCCCTTGCCTCCTTCCTAGCCTGCCCACATATTTTGGCTATATCCATGAAGATTTCTCTATCTTCTTCTCTTCTACCATTCTTTACCCAATCTTTATCTGCTGCCCTTAACATTTGTGTCCATCCCTTCAACATTTTGTCATTGGTATAGCAGTGTTTCCTAGCCCCATGTGTCTTATCATTTATCTTTTTCTGTGTTGACTTAGTTAAATATCTTTCTATCTCCCCAACTAAGTCATTATAAAAGCTATCCATACAGACTGGTGTATAATTTCTGTACCATTTCTCTATATTTTGGGTAAACACTTCTGTGTCAGCCTTGTTTAGTTTCAGTCTCTTCCTCCTATATCTCACCTGTCTCTTCCCTAATGGTAATTGAACATACGCAACAAAATGGTCACTGACTAGCTCCCTTATTACCTCACATTCTCCCTGGACTCCCTGACTGCTTATCATGCAAGCATAGTCTAACCTTCCTCCTATAATATGAGTCACTTCCTTATTTCCTAACAAGTAAGCATCTGGGTGATCTTGTAAAAATTGCCAAAATTTTATACCATTACTATTAATTCTCCCCATTGTTTTGAGTCTTGGATGTCGAGCATTAAAATCTCCTACAGCCAAAGTTGAGTCCAAAAATATGCAATCTGGTAAGAAGTTGAGGTCAAAGCAGCCTCCAGAAATATACAAATTTGCTATCTTCAATTCTCCTTTCCTTCAAATATAACTTTATACAGACACATTCTATTCCTTGTACTCTACTCGGGCTTCCAACTAGTTCTGCTGGTATGGAATTCTTAATGTATGTTGAGACCCCTCTTATACCTTCCCCCTGATAGAGATGAAATCCCTTATATCCAGACAGTTTAAGCAGGTCGCTTTTCCTGTCCCCAGTCTCTTGAAGGGTAATTATGTCAATATTATTTTTAAGGGTAAAGTAATGTACATCTGTCACTCTATTTTGTAGACCATTAACATTCCAGGACGTTATCTTAAGGCTAGCTAGATCCATAATTAATATTTACACATTTTATATCCTTTCCAATCAGATTCTTTAAGAAGGCCCAATCCTCCTGCACAGATTCCCATTTCCTTAAAAGTTTTTCTTTATCAGCATCTTTACACTTTACCAACAGTACACAATCCTTTATTTTCCTCTCCTTCCTTTTAATACTTATTTTAAGCACTGAATTTTTCAAAAGCTTGAGCTCTTCAATTTCCTCTTTCCCTTCTAATTCTACATTATTCACAGCTTTGTTTTCCCTTTCTTTATTTATCACTGCAAAATCTGAAACATCTTACGCACCTCTTCTCCCAGAATTTCTTGCACAGTTTTATCACTAACCTGGAGGGCTGCACCACTACTCTCACTTGCTACTTGTTTATTACTCTGTTTGTTCCTGGCATCAACAACTCTTCCGGCCGCAAGCGCAGTCCTTATCCTTCTTGAATCTTCATGCCAGGCATTCTCAAGGATCACTGTCTCCACTGTCTGTGTGTTCTCCTGCTGTCTTGTCATTGTCAAACCACAGCGAACTTCTTCAGTGTTCTCTGAATAATTCCTTTGTTGGTCACTTCTCAGACGTGGCCTCATCTCGCATGCAATTGAACTAGCATTGTGAGTTTTACCACAATTAGAACAACAAGGCTTCACTTTCTCTCCTGCATTGATCTTGTCCTTACAGTTGCTAGATTCGTGCCTCTTCCCACAGAATCTACAACGTGGGTCCAGTTGACAGCTCCAGGCCTTATGTCCCCATCTGCAACACTTGAGACACATTATTGGTCCCTCCACATATAGTGCCACCTTCCTATACCCTGCTCCTGTGCTGAACACTTTCTCTGGAACCTTTCCTCTCATTAGAGCAATAACCTGGCTTCTCTCTTCGCCCCTTATTAAATGCCCCTTGACCCAAACAAATCTTTCGTCATCCAATAAGTATTCTGGATCTAGTATTACAGGGTACCTGAAGATTATTACCTTTGTAAGTAGTATGTCGCTCTCCTCTGGCAAAACCATCAGTAATCCCTTGTACCCAATAGTTGTCAACATTTCCACAGCCTCCATGGTCCCCACTGTAAGATAAGGCTTGTGTGTGCCTTCTTTCAAAAGAGGCTCAAAGCTGCGATGATCCCGTCCTAGTTGTACTGCCCATTTTAATTTTTCAAGGAAGGTCATTGGGCATGACTGTGGAAAAATTAATCTCTTCCTGGCACGACCAACATTACCTTGTGTGTGTTCTTGTCTGCTTCCTTCAAATTCCATACTTTGCTCTGTTCTTGATCCATTCTGCACTATCTCCTTTCTGTTATTTCCATTATTATTACCACCCACACACGTTTTTTGTCCTAGATTTTTTTGTCTCTTCTCCTTTCTCACTTCTCCGCTTTCACTGTCCTCTTGCCAGCTTGTCTCCCTCATCCTTTTAGAAATTTCTTTCTTTTTCACTACCTCTTGTTGTAGCTGTATTTTCTCACTTTCGAACTTCCCTTGTGGTTCATCACTCAAGGTCTTCATGAACTTCGTCCAATACTATCTTTTCTTTACTCTTCCATGTAGAGTTCTTAAGCGATAATTCACTTTCCATGGGGCAATGTTGACATCCCACAACACCCAGCCAGGAGTGATGGGACCCCGAGCAGTTATTTTCGTGTGGTAAACAGTAAGTTCCCAACACCAAAGTTGCTTGACGATACTTATCTTATCCTCAGGTCCTTATACACAAGTAGATAAGTCCATATATGCTTCAGATAATGTAATAAGCTCGAAAACATCCCAAATTTGGGAGCTAGCACTCACAGCTGTGTTTACCAGTGCCCGCCACCCAACGTGTGTCTGCGTGGATATTACACCGAGTAGGACAGAGTGAAATAATAGCCTTTGTCAAGATATAGATTTTGACGTGCAGTACTTTTATAAGTGTGGGCTAATTACGTATTGTGTTTATATACAATACACTACCTGGATCAACTCGATTAGGACCAAGAGAATCATATACCGTCAGATCCTGTTATGTTTCATGCAGGAATGCATAACTTGTTTCACATATATTATTGATGACTCCCGGGGAATCTAACAGGATATAATATTTACGATCAACTACAATAAACGTGACAGTGGTGAAGACTACATATTACTATATTTCTCCACCACAAAGTTACATTAAGGTGTTCCCAGGTGAATTTTCATCCATCCATTCCCAGAACACGGCAACTACCAGAAGGTCATCGCCACGACACAACAACTACTCAAAGGTCACCACCACGACACAACCAACTACCATAAGGTCACCACCACGCCAAAACAACTGCCAGAATGTCACCACTATGGCAAAACCAAGCACCAGAAGGTCACCGCCATGACACAACAACTACCAGAAGGTCACCAGCACAACAGAACCAACTACCAGAAGGTCACCAGCACGACAAACCAACACAAACTACCAGAAAGTTATCAACACTACACAACAACAACTAAGAGACGGTCACCACCACGACACAGCAACTACCAGAAGGTCACTACTCATATTATTATATTTTATTATATTTTATTTTCAGCTAATAAATGTTCTCAACTGTTGAATTGCTCGTAATTGATCTGCAATATGTGTTCTCTTACACAACGACGTATACGCAGAGATGTCGGGTAAGGTTATGTCTGGGATATTCTGATTCATAGTTCGCTCTGCAACATTGACTTGCTCATTTGTGTACTGTAATTTACCTGCTCGAGAGTGTCACTCTTAAGACCACCGTCTATTAGAAATTGATTAAGCTTCTAGTCATATGTTACGATATAACACGACACAACAACTCCAAAGGGTCATCACAACGACGCAACAACAGCAACTGCCAAAAGGTCACCACCACGACATAAAACCTACCACATCGTCTTCACTACAACACAACAACTACCATAGGGTCATCACCACAACACAATAACAACAACCTGAAGATAAACACCACGACACAAAAACTACCAGGAGCTCATCACCGCGACGAAACAACTACCACAAGGTCATCATCATGACTCATTAACTCCCAGAAAGTCATCACCATACTATAACAACAACAACAATTCCCAGAAGGTCATCACCTCTACACAACAACTACCACCATGACACAACAACTACCATAAAGTAATCTCTACAACACACCAACATCTACCAGAAGCTCATTAACACAATTCAACAACTACCAGCAGGTCATCACCACAATACAACAACAATTACCAAAAAGTCGCTACCACGAGACATTCAATAACAAGAATAACAAGAACGTCAGCTCTCGCCCCTGCTAGTCGATAACACCACAGAATTTATTACCGAAGTTGAGGCTAAGACCCAAGAATTTATGTGCCAAGTTATGGATCCAGATGTGAAAACCGAATTACGTAAAAAATACTGAATTTTAAATCCTCTCTCTCTCTCTCTCTCTCTCTCTCTCTCTCTCCAATTCCCAAAGGATTTATCTATTGCAACTCCGAGTCTCTCTCTCCTGTACTACTACTACTACTTTGCTGTCTCTCAGAATCGAGTATGACGATCATCCAGCTATGATACAATGATATGAGTTATTAGGGATGTCACCTACATTGGTGAGTTTTGAGGTGACTCAAGAGGCCGATACGCGACCGGCAGAGTCGTTCACATTAGTTGCACATGTCGAGGGCTATATCGAGTGCGGGAAGGGTGGCGGCAGCGTCTTTCCGGCGATGGCGCTTGTCTGCCTCGGTTTGCAATCCTGCCAATTCGAAAGTATTGACACCTTCTCGTGTGGTTCTTCTCCAAGTGTTAGGATGTGAAATAATCGACTCCTACGTAAAAGGATCAATTTGGCACTTTTTCAGGTTTGTTTAAGACTATCCTTTTGTCTTTTCAGTTGCCCGCCAGCGTTACGTTTAGTATTCGTTAGGTGACTGTAAAGTAGCTGCTTTGCCAGTTTACTGTCGTCCATGGAGGTAACATGGCCATTCCAGCGCAATTGTTCATGGATAATGGTAGCCTCGATGCTCCTACAGTTAGTGTCAGCAAGAATACTGGCATTTGTTCTCTTGTCTTCCCAGCGAACCCGGAGGATGGAGCGTAGACTACGTTGGTGAAAGTTTTCAAGTGCCTTGAGGTGCCTCCTGTATGAGACCCATGACTCGCTACCATATAGCAGGGTGAGGAGGACAACTGCTCGATATAAGTGTAACTTTGTAGATAATTTCTGTTATTGTGGATAGTTTCCCAGTCTAAATATGTTACGTGTGTCCCAAAGAAACTATTAGAAATATAGGAAAGATGTCGTCATGAGGATAGGGCAGGCGAGCTCCCTGAAGGATGCCAGGGGTGATCGGGTCTCAGTCAGAGCCGGTCATTGACCGAGACGGACGTGTAACTATGCCTCCCGCCAGGGAAAACGACCACGTGGCCTCATCCCTTCCCGTGCACATTTCATCCCTGTTGCAATTAACAAAATGCTCCTTTTGCAGGGTCACGAGAATTCATTTGGTCTGTGGTCAGTGATCTGTGGTTCGTGGTTAGTAGTGGTTTGGAAGATATAGCTGGCAAGCACAAGGGGAGTCAACCTCGAGCAGTGGGCGAACAGGTGTCTCTGACGACTAACTACTGGTTCCAGCAGCCGCACTTTGGTCGGTGGTCGATCTGGTTCATCAAATCTCCCCACCTTGGTTCATAAAACACCACATCTCTTCAGTCAGTCAGTGAAAAATCTTACTAACAGGAAAGTAGAACCCCTCCCTCAGCTGGGCAGGGTTCACCTGGTTGTACTCTGAGCTGGCCTAACTAGGCGGGCTGACAGTCGTTCTCTTCCTGCCCAGGAAGTACTGGGAGTAAACTGAGTGCAGACTGAGTGAATGAAAGGTCACACGCTGGGACCAGGAGTTTTAGTGGTTACATAGAGACATTCATCTCCCCAGTATTGGATGTATGTGATTAAAATAACCAAGTCCAGGTGTGTAATCAACGCTCCTCATGGTTGATTGCACACGTGGGACATAGGGGTTCCTATTAAAAAATTCGTGAAAGCCTGTAGCACCTTAGAGTATGGGTGTCTTCTGAGCATATATGTGGAGCATGTTACGGGTGATGGTGGTGAAATGTAATTAGAATAATCAAACCCAGGTGTGAGATCAACGTTCCTCATGGTTGATTGCACACGTGGGACATAGGAGTTCCTCTTCAAAAAAATTGTGAAAGGCTGTCGTACCTTAAAGTACGGGTGCATTCTGAACCTATGTGTGAAGCATGTTAGGGGTGTTGGTGGAGAAATACACTCATGACTCCTGAAACCTAGAGAGAGTAATGGAAAAACAGCGGCGTACCCGCCTGCCTGACGGGTCATGAGTGATTTTCTCGGTTTCTTGTAAATGCCTGCCACTTGGCAGGTTAGTAGTTAAAACTTTCGGGGACAGTTAAGATTATAGTATTTTGTGGGTCATCCCAGACAGGCTATGAGTGAGCCATGTTCTTGTGTAGTATGACTAATTCGGGATTTCTATTCCTCAGTGACTGCTATAATTTTGTCAGCTGCACTTAAGACATTTTCATCGGTGCAAGTAGTACATTTTAATGTTTCATGTGCCAATAAGTGATGTAGGATGTACGAAGGAATTGTTTCAGATGAGTTCCTCGTTTTGCTGTCTGTTCTGGTGTACTGTATGTAGTACTGCTGCATTAGTAGTTCTTTTTAGATGCAATTAATATCTTTTAATATTTTTTTCATATCATGTATAACTTTTGTTTCCCATTGTAGTGTTGTAAGCCACGCTAAGAAGTGCTCTAATGCTTGTGTACAATTAATTATTGATTTCGTCTGTAGTGTTAGAAGAAATACAAGTGTTATCTTTTCCCAGTGCGTCTCATTAACCCCAATCACAGGTACTAGCTATTCCATGGTCACGGAAGAATACTTTTATTAATTGTGTTTGTGCTGGTTCAGGATTTCTCTGAGGGGCGCTTCCAATGCATTACCAACCACTATAACTCAAAGAAACCCAATAACTAGTCACAGTAGTGTAATGTGAGAAATTCCAACCCGTTACATACACTCTCTCTCTCTCTCTCTCTCTCTCTCTCTCTCTCTCTCTCTCTCTCTGTATGTATATTATGTATGCTGGATTATATATTATGTATGTATATTATGTATGTGCTCCATTTATGTAGCTAGCAGCGTGTGGCAATGTTATTACCATACCCCACATGCCTAATTAATGTGCCTGGCGACGTATGGAAGCTGCTAATATATCACTTGCCATACGTCGCCTATAGCAGTTGACAAGGAGCCTAGCCAGGGAGACCGCTGCTCTCCTTTGTGTACATACTCTTATCCAGTAAACCGAACCTACAAAACTATACAGGTGTTTGTGTTCTCTCCTGTATATAGAACTTATTATTCAGAACCTAACATGGCGCAGTGATCCGATCTTACTGGATAATTACGAGTGATAGTGCAAAGTCTGTGGAAAGCCGGCCGCTTGGGTCAACTCCCGCGCGTCACCTCTCCTCGAAGAATTTAGCAACTTTGAGCAGTGTCAGTGATTTTCTGTGAAGTGTTTAGTGCATTGTGTGTTCGTGCCATTCATGTGTGACCTTGTTCTAAAGGATTCCCAAGGTATACGGCACGTTCTGGGCATTTGTAAGGAGTAGAGTTCAGTGCACCCGTCTCTGACCGCGTTCTGAGGGTAACTGGACTGACTGGGAGTCGCCGCGCCTCTCCCTCCACCCCCTCACAACGCCGCCTCCACCCCCCCCTCACAGCTGGGGCGAGACGCTTTGCCCGCCCCGGACACACTCACTCACACACATACATGTACTAACACTCCCTGACCGCGCGGCTTCCTTATATATATTTTATATATATAACCTACTTATCTGTGTATTTAATTAATTTTTTGTCTGAAATCTTGTTGATACGACGGGCTGACCGGTCAACACTGATTTAAGACATAGTACACAGATGAAGTAGTTATGTCTCAAGCCTTACGTAGCCGTGGACCCAGCGCCTGGATGAGTCAGGCGGGTGATAGCCCCGCAGAGATGGATGACCAGGCCGGCCACGACGCTCCAGCCCCCACATCGCGCAGTCCCTCACCTCAATATTCAGCGTTGTCTCCAGAGATAATTGCTTTACTGAAGTTTATGAGAGATGAGAAACGCGAGGATGAAGCTCACAGACGTTTGGCGGATGAGCACAGAAGGCAAGCAGAGGCAGAACGAGACAACCAACGGAGATTGGAAGACAGTGAACGGTTCGAAGCCTTGATATCTCGCCTCACTGTTAACCAAGCCCCTGGCTCTAACACTGCCTCGGTACTGACTGGTTCAGATACCTCATCCAAGCTTCCTTCACGCCCCCCAGCCCCACCTAAAGCAGCAGCTCAAACGCCGCCCATCTTGAAGCCTGATGAGACTTTCCAGACTTTTCGTGAATGGCGGCGACGGTGGACTGATTATTCTACAATGGTGGATCTCCAGAGTTTGTCACAGCCTAAACAACTCATCCAGCTGCATATGTGCCTGTCCTTGGAAATTCAGCGTGTCTTGGAACATACGTTGCAGGTACCCCCAACCTCTTTGCTGTCTGTAGAGGAGGTACTGGACGTTCTACAACGGCACATCAAAGGACAGCAGAATGAAGCTCTGCGCAGGAGGGAATTGTTTAGCTGCAGACAGATGGAGGGTGAGTCTTTTGATGCCTTTTACGTGCGTCTTAAGAGAGCCTCGGAAGAGGTAGATATATGTCCAGGCCACCACCAGCAGTGCGAGGAGACCCAGTTGAGGCAGGTGATCCTGATGGGTGTTAAGGACGAGGAACTTGTCCAACGCCTCACCTCCCTCGACTCTTCCTCTTCTCTTAAGGATGTGTTGACGATATGTCGCTCCTATGAGGCTGCCAGGTGTGCCACCTCTGCCATCCGTGCTCCCCCTACAGCTGTACGTGCTGTGTCCCGGTACAAGAAGGACAAGAAGTCTGTTCCTACGCCTTCGCCCACCACGTCCACGCCCGGTTTATTTTGCAACAACTGCGGTAAGCAGCACGGAACACAGGTGTGTCCAGCTGCTCAGTCTACCTGCAACAGTTGTGACCGTAAGGGCCACTGGTCACTCACAGTACGGTGCCCAGCCAAACGCGTCCAGTGCAATGTGTGTGTGGTCGTCTGGGCCACTATGACAAGTGTTGCCCTTCCAACATACCCAAGAGACCGCGTCGGCGGAAGCTTCAGCCCCCTTCCAC